>CM033474.1:207760647-208360647 GCA_019447015.1 Hymenochirus boettgeri | reverse complement strand
GCTGGTGTGGGGCATGTTCTGGTTTTGGGGGTTTTCTATTACCCTGGCATAGATTGGAGTAAGAGAACTGCCACCACCTCAAAAGGTATCAAGTTCTTAAATGTTCTACACAAGCATTTTCTTTGACAGATTGTAGAAGTTCCTACAAGACATGATGCATTGTTGGATCTGGTAATATCTAATAACTACGATTTCATGTTGATCATGATATAGTGTTATATAATATAGGGTGCAAAAAACAAGAGTGCACTGGGTTAACAAAAACTTTAGGAACTTTAGGAAAGCTACTGTAATTTTATGTTTTTTAAGATTTGCACCAAGGTAAGGATATTGAGGAGAAATGGACTGATTTTAAAGGGGTATTAAACTATTTAATTTATAAATTTATAAATTAGGTTGACCCAGGTGCCGAAAGCCCCAGTCTCGACGCAAAATCCAGCAGTCCACAAATATGTACAAGTACGGAGCTTCGCATCGACCAGACACTCGCGGGATAGAAAGAGCAGGATGATGAGGAGGATGGTGAAACAAACAGCTTTATTCCATGCCGCCTGACGCGTTTCGGACCATGAGGTCCTTAATCATAGGCATGCCTATGATGCCATAGGCTGTCATTCCTCCAGTTTGCCAGTGTAATCCAGTTCATACCAGAGTTAAATCGGCCCTCTGGTGTTTTAGTCTTTTACTTAATTAGTCTTAATCAAATCATTCACTAAATTACAGATATGATGGGGACTTTTTTTCACTAAAGATGTGTTGGATATTGTAAAAAGGCATTTCATATTGTTAGGCTAGCTTTAGGCTTACAAATCTTTTGGCTAACACCTTTTATTCCAGAAAACATATGTTTTTATGTGTTATAGCAATGGAGAACTGTTTAAATAACTATTTCTAATACAGAATAATCAGTTTTGCTACACCCAGCAAAGCAGCCATGCCCACTTTGTTATGGGGGCGCGATTCACACACTACTACCCATCTGCCTAGAGGCAGCATTCAAAAGTTGTTTCAAGTGCCAAAAACCCCAGGGACACCCCTGCAGATGTGGTAATGGCAAGTTCATTGAAAAGCTTTAAAAGTGGGCTAGATACATTTCTACAAACTAAAAAATATTGAGAATTACTGGTATTAATCTTTCCAATTGCCATTTGGAGTCTGGAAGGAATTTCCCCCCTTTTTAGTTTTTTGTTTTTTTTTTGCCTTCCTCTGGATCAACTGATAGGATTAAAAAGGAGGGTGTAAAGTTTGGACTTCATGGACATATGTATTTATTCAACCTCAATTATTATGTTACTATGTAAAAAAATTGTGTTAAAAAAATAAAATGAAAAAAAAATGTGTAAATAAATATTTAATGAGAACGTGAAAAAGAAATAGAAAATATATTATTATTAACCAAAAACATTAAAGGAAATGTTCATCCGCCAAATGAAAAATTTAAGACTAAATTTATGCTTCAAAGTGTTTCCTTTCCTATGCCTCTTAAAATGTTTCTGCCTCCTCTCCAAACTCTCCAAGTTTTCCTAGGGCTTTTGGCACCAGAAACAAGTTTAGAAGTGCAGGAACTGCAAGGTGAAGCACACACCCCTTTCCATTTTCTCCGTCTATGAACTGAACTCCCATATTGCAAGAAGAGGGTTTTTTTCATTGCCCTTTAAAACAGGCAGATTTAAAAAAAATACTGGTTATCGCCTTGTTCTTAAGAAGCTTTGGAGGTAATGCAATAGTCTAGCAGCAGCAGCTCTTTAGTCTGCAGTTCTATTACTTTTACCTAACTGACCATGAGATAAACAGCCTGCTGTGTTTATTCCTTACCAGGTAGGTTCAGAGAGCAAGCAGCAACTTAAAAACTCAGGAAGCCACCCCTCGTACTACATAGCTAAAGGAATGCAGCCATGTTCTTTCCTAGAAATGGGCAACTATTTTAATACAATAAATAGCACTCTTGGTACATCTCTACATATATGTTTCCAAAGGAATTACTAGTGACAATCCCAAATACTTTTGCATGTGAACAGTTATTCAAAAACAGCAATACTAGTTCATACTAGAATGGCATTATAATTTTGTAGTCTTTCAATATTTCTCATGTTCCATAATATGACTAGAGATGGCCGAACTTCCGAAAGTTTAGTCCGTTTTTGAAATTTTGAACTATATGGAAAGTTCGAAAGTTCCAAAATGGACCCATTAAAGTCAATGGAATCAAATAGTTTGAAAAGTTTGAATGAAATACAATTAAAATATCAATGGTAACCTAATGTAAATGGCTGTGAGACCTGGGAAATGGTCTGGGGAACATGTTCAAATATCCAGGACTTTCCAGAAAGTTCGATAGTCTGAGAAACCCAGTTCGAGAGTTCGAGAAGGCCAAGTCCGTTCGAACTCGATAAGTTTGGCTCGAGTTTGAGTTCTAGTCCATCTCTAAATAGGACTGTATTACAATTGTAATATAAATCGGGCCAGACTAAGATTGTAATATATATAATATATATTGTGGCCAGACTACGTCACTGGAATATTGTGTGGTAAGTTTATGTGTGTATGGTCAACTTTAAAGCGAACTAGTCCTTTATGTTAGACAATTGAAATAGTATTTTAACAAGTGTCACTTTTTCCTATACATTAGTTGAATTGATTTTGAAACAATAGCTTATCTAAAGGATGTGTAATGCATTCTAATGCGAATATAAAATCATCACATTATGGCAGACATTTAAACAGCTGTAGAGGTTGCTATGTATTAACATGATTCATGGTCCTTGACAGCAGTATCTCTGATAATCCCACAGGAAAAGAAAATACAAAATTCCACACATGTTCAAATTTCACTGCCTGCAGCTAAAAGAAGGAGAAAAAGCATAAAACTGTTGAAATCCTTTAACTTTAAAAGCATTAGGGATGATCCCCTGGGACTCAGCCTAATTTGCAATGTGCAAAAAAAAAGTAAGAGAAGGACTATAGAGTTTAATATTACCGTATTTGATGGTAATGCAAACAATTAGTACTGCTAAATGGAAAAATATTAGTATCCTATCTAACAAGAATAACACCTCTGTAGGCCTCTACTTTGCCAGGAGACTCTTTTTTTGAATTTAACTTTCAGACGCTCCTAGCCAGCGTCTGCAAATATTAGTTATTTCCCTATTATCTACTATATCTAGTACTATTGTCTAGTATATCAAGTACTACTATCTAGTATATCTGTTTAATACTCTACTTAGATATCTAGTACTATTATAAAGTATATATCGTACTATTATCTAGAATATATAGTACTATAATCTAGTATATCTAGAAATATCTAGTATATCTAGTAATTTTATCTAGTATATCTAGTACTACTATCTAGTATATCGTACTATTATCTGGTCTATCTAGAACTATTTTCTAGATATCTAGTACTATTATCTAGTATATCTGTCTATATATCTAGATATCTAGTTATTATCATGTATATCTAGTACTATTATCTAGAATATATAGTACTATAATCTAGTATATCTAGTACTTTTATCTAATATATCTAGTACTACTATCTAGATATCTAGTGTTATTACCTGGTCTTTCAGAACTATTGTCTAGTCTTCAGTACTATTATCTAGAATATATAGTACTATAATCTAGTATATCTAGAACTATCTAGTATATCTAGTAATTTTGTCTAGTATATCTAGTACTACTATCTAGTATATCTAGTACTATTATCTGGTCTATCTAGAACTATTTTCTAGTATATCTAGTACTATTATCTAGTATATCTGGTACTACTATCTAGTATATCTAGTACTATTATCATGTATATCTAGTACTATTATCTAGAATATATAGTACTATAATCTAGTATATCTAGTACTTTTATCTAATATATCTAGTACTACTATCTAGTATATCTAGTGTTATTACCTGGTCTTTCTAGAACTATTGTCTAGTATATCTAGTACTATTATCAAGTATATCTAATACTATTATCTAGAATATATAGTACTATAATCTAGTATATCTAGAACTATCTAGTATATCTAGTACTTTTATCTTGTATATCTAGTACTGCTATCTAGTATATCTAGTACTATTATTTGGTCTATCTAGAACTATTGTCTAGTATATCTAGTACTATTATTTGATCTATCTAGAACTATTGACTAGTACATCTAGTACTATTATCTAGTATATCTAGTACTATTATCTAGTATATCTAGTACTACTATCCAGTATATCTAGTACTATCTAATATATCTAGTACTATTATCTATTATATATAGTACTATTATCTAGTATATCTAGTACTATTATCTAGTATATCTAGTACTATTATCTAGTATATCCAGTACTACTATCCAGTAAATCTACTACTATTATCTAGTATATCTAGTACTATTATGAACTATATCTAGAACTACTATCTAGTATATCTAGTACTACTATCTAGTAAATTAAGTACTATTATCTAGTATATCTAGAATTATCCATTATATCTAGTACTATTATCTAGTATATCTAGTACTATTATCTAGTACTACTATCTAGTATATCTAGTACTATTATCTAGTATATGTAGTACTACTATCTAGTATACCTAGTACTATCTAGTATATGTAGTACTACTATCTAGTATATCTAGTACTATTATATAGTATATCTAGTACTATTATCTAGTATATCTAGTACTACTATCTAGTATATTTAGTACTATCTAATATATCTATTATTATTATCTAGTATATCTAGTAATATCTAGTATATCTGGTACTACTATCTAGTATATAGTATAGTATATTATTTGAGGTTGAATAAAGACATATGTCCATCCAGTCCAACCCATCTAGCAATATCCTCATTTCCTGCCTAACTGTTGATCCAGAGGAAGGCAAAAAAAACCCACCAAATTTATGAAGGGGAAAAAAATTCCTTCCTGACTCCAAGTGGCAATCAGAAATTTTCCTGGATCAACTCTACTTTATGTATCAATACCAGTAACTTGTAACATTCCTTGTTGCAGAATCTCATCCAGCTTTTTTTTTAAACTGACCAATGAACCTGCCATAACAATGTCCACTGGAAGACAGTTCCATAGCTTTAGCGTTCTCACAGTGAAAATCCCTTTCCGAACTTGAAGACTAAACCTTTTTTCTTCAAGTCTTAAGGGATGGCCTTGTGTCCTCTGACATGCTCTATTGGTGAACAATGCCCCAGACAGTTTATTGTATGGCCCGTTAATGTATTTATACACAGTAATCATATGCCCATG
The DNA here is from genome assembly GCA_019447015.1 of Hymenochirus boettgeri. Classification (NCBI taxonomy): domain Eukaryota; kingdom Metazoa; phylum Chordata; class Amphibia; order Anura; family Pipidae; genus Hymenochirus; species Hymenochirus boettgeri. Next base: position 208,355,396 of record CM033474.1, on the reverse strand, counting down.
CAAGAGCCTTTTCTCCAGCGTACATAATTGTAACTTTTTCAGTCTCTCACCCAATCCCCTTATTCATTTAGTTGCCCTTCTCTGAACCCTTTTCATTTCAAAGATGTCCTTTTTGTACACAGGATTCCAAAATTGCACTGCATATTCCAAATGAGGCCTTACCAATGCTTTGTAAAGAGGGAGAATAACATTTTCCTCCCTTGAATCCATACCTCTCCCTATACAAGACAATACCATGCTGGCTCTGGCTGTTGCCATCTGGCACTGCTTGCTTCCTTTAAGCTTGTTATCCACCAAAACTCCAAGATCCCTTTCCAACAGGGATTCATTTAACACACAACCATTTATAGTATAAGCAGCACAAGGGTTTTTAAGTCCAAAATGCATCACCTTACATTTATCAACATATCTATTATATCTAGCACTACTATCTATTATAACTAGTACTATTATCTATCATATCTAGTACTATTAACTATTACATCTAGTATTGTTTTCTAATATATTTAGTTCTATTATCTAGTACATTTAGCATTAGTACTATTATGTATTATATGTAGCACCATAATCTAGTATATCTAGTTTTATTGTCTAATATATCTAGTTCTATTATCTAGTATATCCCAGACAATACTTGGTTTTTACTTTAAAGAAGAAACCACTGGATGTGAGCTTACAGTAAAGGCATGAAGGAACTATTGTGAGAGACACAGAACCATATATAAAAGAAAACAGGTTGTTAATTTGACAATAGAAATATTAGAATAGAGAATTTTATAAAGAATTAAAATAAAGTAAAAATTTAGTTTTATTTCCCTCGGCTGTAATGCCCAAGGGGCGTCTGGCGGATCAACAAATGGCTGCTGACAAATGCTCCAGCAAATTGGCTATTACAATGCTGGGGCTGAACTATATTATGCAGCAATAAGAGACTTCAATTAAAGGAAAAGGTTACCATAAAATACATTTTCCCTAATTTCCAGAAACTGCTGATTAAACCATTGTATCTTTCTTTCTAAGTAATATCTAATTAAAGATACACAGTAAGACCTTTCAGTATATCGAGCCCTGCAGTTATTGCCCCCTCTTCCTAGTTTATTGGCACATGCTCAGTGTGAATCACCCAGGAAGAACGAAAGAAATTCTCCAATGAGCTACTTTGAATTTCCTTGTGCAAAAGGGAAGTAAAAGATGGCGGGTTTTCTGTAGTAGAAGATTTTATTCAAACAGGTATATCTTTAATTACTAACAACATATTTTTATTCATCATTTTCTGACCTTGAAGTCAAATAAATTGTTTTAGGGTGGACTCCAGTTTAAGCAACAGATATTTGCATTGGAGGTTGTGGAATATGTCTTCCATCCATACTAATATATAATGTGGGGCGACAGAACCAGTTCCAGAGGGAGGACATGACCCAGTTCTTTGTTAATGATGAATATCTCCCATGGTCCCTTCTGCAAATCCTTTTTTACAGGACTTAGCACGATAGATTTTATGAAATGTTTTATTTCTGGTTATGTGAACTCATTAGTGTTGTAAGGAAAAAGGACCACAGAGAAACAAAATGAAAGTAGAGCAAATACAGAAGAAAATAAAATTCTTTACACCTTTTGTTTAATTTTCTTTACTCCGTTCTTCTTTTTTCTGCTCTTTTTTTTTGAGTTTCTTTACCAATTCTTGTTAAAGTTAATACTCTCCCATAATCATAAACATGGTGTATTCTCTGGTCCTTTCTACTTTCTAACAAAAAAAACTGATTGGCTGATGTTAACTGATCTCCCTTGGGTTAAAAAAGAGTAACTTTTATCTGTGTTTTTTGTTTTTAAGAACTTGGAATCAGTAGGCTTGTGAAGGTTCTCATTCATCCACATCATGGTATATCTGTGGTATTTAGATAGATCTAGTTTAATTCTTGAAGACTTTTTGCTAGTCATCCAGCTGGCTTTCTCAATTCAGAATTACTTTTACAAGAATCTGTTAACAATAAATACCCTAGTATGTCCCAATCAGCATATAACAACTAGGTGCTTGTGAAGGTTCTTATTCATCTGTTGTATTCAGTTAGATCAACTGGAAATAAAGTTTAGTTCTTGAAGATGTTTTGCTAGTCACCCGACTGGCTTTCTCAATTCAGAATGACTTGTACAAGAATCTGTTGGCAATTAAGCAACCTGGAAAGTCCCAATTAGCATATAACAACCCTCTTGAACCAGCCTTGTTACTTTGCCAAGATGTTGACATTACAATCTTCAAAGGTATGTCCTTTTTCCTTAAGATGCAAGTCCTAACCTGAGAAATTGGCTCTTCATTGCTGGGCCATACGTTGATGCAGCTGCTGTTTGGTCTCCCCCATTGTCACGATAGTTCCTTACCTAACTTGAATACCTTGGTGTTCGGTCTTCCTCTGGGCACACCTGCATGCACAATGTCCTTGCACAAAGGTGTTCATATGCATGCGGTACGTGCACCTGTGTGGCGCCAGAGTTTAAAATCCAGAGAATGAGGGAAGACTGGTGCTGGATGTTTGTTTCCACACCGGCTTCCTTTTCTTCCCTGTACCACTTTCCAGTTCCTGTGCCTTCCTGTGTCTCATTCCTGTGTCTGTTCCTGTGCCTCTGTTCTTGTGTCCAGGTTCCTGTGCCTCAACTCATCGCTTGCAGGTACTGGGGGCCGCAACCTGGTGTGACTCAGGAGTGCAATATCCCCATCATCATGGGATCTGGTGAAAACCTGATCACACTTAGACCCTGCGCCCCAGTGCCTGTGGGTACCTACTGGTCTCCACCATGGAGTTAAATACTGACACCCACATACAAATCAGAGAACTCTTCACTGCACTATGTACATGATGATGCTCTTCTTATGTTTCCATATAGGGTGTTTTGGACCAGCATAGGAGACAATTTCTCAGGTCAGAACTCAAGGATAAAAGATATTCCTTTGAATATTGTAATGTCAACATCTTGGCAAAGGAACAGGACTGGTTCAAGAGAGATGTTGAGCCCATTTATGTGAAAATAAAGAAACCAAGCCTGAATAGAGGTGTGTGTGTGTGTGTGGGGGGGGGGGGTTCAACACCAACCGTCTCCCATGTACAATGCTGATTTGACACCTTACCCTGGGCTGTTTCGATAACACCTCTTAGCCACAATGCAATCACACCTTACATTCAGAAGGTCCCTAACACATGGCTGTTATTAATTGGGACTTACCAAGGTACTTAATTGCCAACAGATTCTTGTACAAGTCTTTATGAATTGAGAAAGTCAGTTGGATGACTAGCAAAATGTCTTTAAGAACAAAACTTTACGTCCAGTTGATTTAACTGAATACAACAGATGCAAGGTGTTGATTGCATTGTTATCGAAACTGCCCAGGGTAAGGTGTCAAAACAGCATTGTACATGGCAGACAGGGTTTTTTTTCTATTTATTTTGAAATAAATGGCTTCCTTTACACCTTTCTTGAACTAATCCTGTTTTATATGATGTTTTAAAATCTTCTTAATTTGTCGGAGACTGCTACATAATGGATGAGCGTGTTATTTCTCCTGTCTTTCTTTCTCCCTTCACTGTTGGTGTTTGTGTTTTTTCTTTCTTCAATTTTTATTGACAAAGATCCAGTCCAGATACCCACAAGTTTTAAAGGTTCTTCTGAAATGTTTAATTTTTTTTAGCCTTTGCCTCTGTGATAGTGGGGATGTTCTCTGCTCTGTGTTGTAGGGTTCTAGTGACACCCAGCTTGTGATCTAAATGGTGGTGGGAGTCAAACATCAGAAACTAGTCTGTGTGGGTTGGTTTTCTGTAAACCTCTACTTACAGTTTACCACCATTCTCCCTGACTTCTACCAAGCAGTCCAAAACCAGTATGTTGTTTCGTACCTCTTCCCTCATGAATTTGATGTTTTGGTCCACAGCATTGATGTGAAGGCTTGTACTTCCTTCTAGTGGATTTTCACCCAGGTATCATCCATGTATCTGACATTTTTAAGAGCCTGTGTTTCCTACTATTTGAAGTTTTTTAAGAGCCTATGATCCCTACTCATGTAAAGGCTTGCCACTATAGGGGAAACTGGAATGACCCCCCCCCCCTTTATGCTGTTTTTTTTAAATGTTGGCTTCTTCTTAATTAACTGTTAGACAGGAGTCATGAGTAGTACAAAAATTTGGGACTAGATAGTAATATATGTCTTATTTAACCTCTGGTGCTATGTATGTAAAAAAAGGCCCCAGAATCATAAATATATAATAATCATTATTTAATTATCATTTCAATGTTTTACTGTTTCAAAATAATATTTAATTAGTCTGCTGCTTAATAATTGCACTTGACCATAGGTAGGGCCACGGAATTTTTTTTCTTATTCCCTTGTCCAATTTATCAGAGGTTGGTTAGGTCATAGTTCTGACAGCTGGGACCTAGTGTTCAAACTGATCACACATAGGTTATGTTAGGTCACGCAAAGAGCAAAGCCACATAGCATTCCATTATATTATCCACTATCCTCTTTGGATTTAAATATAACTTTTCACATACATAGTTGCTTTTTTGTAAACCAAATTTTGGAAGTTGGATCAAACCTAATACATTTGTCTGAAATAGAATTTTGATTTTCTATAAAATAATCCACTGTAAGCGCTGTGCAGACTGAATACACCACTGGTAACAGAAGTAAATTAGTGGCACATACACAGTCAGCTATGTAAAAGATTTCATATAAAAATGCAAGAAATAAAAGAACAAAGCATTATGGGTAAGAATAGAAACATCTATTGTTTATAAAATTGATCCTTCCCAGTCTATTAAATGTCTTCTTTAAATAGTACAACAAATTCTTACTAATATTAACCTAACAAAAAAAATTGAAATGTGAGACCTGTAACCAAATTTCCAAAACACAAAATTGATTGCTGTTGTGGTTGATAAAGCAAATTGTGATTTGTGTATGTAATATATTGTGTGTTATCGGGTGTATGTTTTGTTACAGTTTTATGTCAATGTCATTGCTGTATACAATGGTGTATTATCCTTAGCTTTCCACAAGAGGACTCTGTTTCCTGGTCAGCATAAAAAAAGGCATTTTATCAGAACTACAACAGCTGCACCCCTCCTGTGCATGCATTTATATTATACATTTGTCAGTAGCCTTGCAGATGAGCTTCATGCCTAATCATGGGTATGACATAGCTGGCAGCTAAAAGGATATGTTTAGTGTCTTGAACATTTACTGACCATCAATTATCAACTTTTATATGTGGCAGTGTTAATGCCTGAACACAACAATTGTAAAACATTCAACTAAAATAAAAGAACAGTATACAAAGATACATCATAGAAGTCTAGTTCAATGCCAATGTAACAGGCACCATGACAAATTATAGTCAATTATGTTTAAAGGGTATCTCTACCAATAAAAACTATTTAGCTTACTAAAAGACTAACAATACTTTCGAGGGTTAGCGAACGATACATTTGAGGGTTATGGAAAATGAATGAAACTTTCGAGGGTTACCGAAAATCAAAGGCTACATTCGAAGGTTAGCGAACAGTACATTCTAGGGTTAGCGAAAACGATCCGTACTTTCGAGGGTTACTGAAAACGAATGAAACTTTCGAGGGTTAGTGAACTATACATTCTAGGGTTAGCGAAAGGTCCGTAAATTCGATAATTATCTAATTTACGATAATAATCGAAAATATAGCCGCGAATCCAGAAAAACAAACAAGTTCCATCCCGAACTCGAATAGTTCGAGTTTGGTTTTGTGCCCATCTCTAATTATTCATACAAAAAGTTAGCTAAAGAAAATAACTAGATTCTGTAACAACAAATAGATGTTGACTTTAAAGGATTACTTAATTTAATGTTTAAAAATAGAAAGTACCTGGAGCAGGAAGGTTGGATTGATTATTCCTACTGTACCTCACAATATCGTTTGGTTGAGGAGCTACGTACAATTTTCATTTGCTAACTTAGCCCTGAACTAAAACAGTATTAAAGATAGTGCTGAACCCAGGAGGAAGACTGGCAGAATCAGTTTTCTTTGGGGGCTGGTGCTCCTCAGAGTAACAATATTGGGAGGTAGAAATTACCAGTCTTATATCCCTGTCCCAAGTACTTTTCAGTTTAACTATTTTACAAAAAATAAACTTTATACACACTATAGTTCTCCTTTAAACATCACACACCAGTGTACAGTTTAAAGGAGCCACATTTTTAAGGCCTAATTTAAAACAGAATTCATTAATCCCTTTACTATTGAACCTTTGGCTAACCATGTGTCTAATACCAAAAATCAGGGAACTATCATGACATCATGTTTTAATACTGAAGAAATTAGAGGATTTCTTTATTTGTCTATAAAGCATGAAAAGAAGTTTTGCTAACTTGGGAGATCTAAAAACCTCCCTTAAGTGGTTTGGGACTATTGTTTTTCCCAATAGGATGCCCTGAAATGCATGTAATGTAAAGTCAGCACTTTACATTTTCCACATGGTGTCCCCACCCTGTGAGCCAGACAAGCAGTGATAGAAACAGGGAATCTGTAAGCAGTTTATTTACTTGCTACTTTGAGCAGCCCCACCTGACAGTATAGTCATTTTGAGTGCAGCAAAAGCAGTCATTCTGTGACCAGAGAGACCTAAGGCTGGGTACATACAGGGGACTATTTGCCCTGACCGAGCTAGCTAGCCATGACAAATGACTTTGCTGGGTCGCAGCAAAAGTGTCCGCAACCGTCATGTGGTTCCAAGATTTACCAACAGGTCTGTTTGTCCATGAGATATTTCCAGCCGACTGACTGGATACATGTCACTGTAAGTCAGTCGCCCAGAAATATCTCATGGTGTGTACCCAGCCTTAGTCTCTTTTTTTATCACATTAGGGGCAATTTTACAATAAACATGCGTCCAGGGCATCATTTAACATATACATATGGGTTGCTGGCAAGACTTTCTGCTGGATTGGAAATAAGAAATTTTCATTAAACAAAACTAACACAGGTTTCTCAAGTCTAAAAAGGTATTCGTGATATAATTGGGTTTACTTTTCCTTCTGTACAAAATCATAATCATTAGCTGATTGACAGATCCTTATTACAGGTTTATTGTATAACAGGCAGCATTTTTTTTGTTTTTTTTTACTGAACTGTGTGAATATTTGCAGAAACAATGTTTGCATTTTTTAACCTCATACAGACGTGTGATCGCGGGGACTGTGAGCTGAACAGCAATTTTGCCAAACTATCAGTTCGTCTTTGGACGTTCAGTCAGGCATCTTTGATGATCCGCCGAGTTGACAATGTCCAACTGAGTGCCCATAGATAAACCGCTGTATTTCGAGGGTTGGCCCAACTATTGCACATCTGTACGGACTTTTTGGGCTCGCACACACACACATTCAATCTGATTATTTAAAGGGCAAGTCCAGCCCTAAAATAAAAACTTACATACAGGTAAATCACCCCTCAAAACCCTAAACGGTAATTGTTTGAAGAAAAAAAAAAGTTTGAAATCTGAAATATATGTCTAACCTGAAATCCTGCACAATGTCCTATTGCTCCTGTTTCTGCTTCCTGGTTCTTCCAGTTAGCAACTGTCAGTTATGGATTTGACAGTTGACATCACAGCCAGTGACTGAATGTTAATCCCCTATCTGCCTCTACTGAGCATGCTCAGGCTCAGTACAGGCTCAGTACAGGTTTCTAAATTGCTCAGATTCCATGAGGCATCAAGAAGCATAGCAGGCATACAGTAATGAAGTCATAGGACAAACTATGATCTATCAACATATTATAAAGAGGCCATTCTTTCTAAAAGATGTTCTTATGGAGGTGGAGTTGTTCTTTAATAAGATATAAAGTTACTAGCTGGCATATCGTTCAACAAAATCAGTTATTTTCAACAGTTTCTACTAAATGTTGATAGTTTCTGCATAGAATCCCATGGTTTTCCAATGCTAATTTATAACATAATAAGTAACATGTTTGTCAGGAGTCTGTATTAGGCCAGGATCACCCTTGAGTTCCAAGCCTTTAATTTGACATTCCTCTGTTTGTATAATAGCTGTTGGCAGTAGATGATAAAATGTAATTGTATGTAAACTTACAGACAGACATTGCTTTATCAGGCTACAAATATTCCTTCTAGTCAATGGTCCATTTTTGCACACACAACATGCTATTTCCTGCTATTTTGGTTTTAGTTGAATTCTCTTGGGCTTGGTGGTTGCTTCACTATCTTCTAATGCCTTTAAACCTCTCTTTTCCATTTTAAATCAACTCTCATAAAAGCCTAGGGAGTAGTGACTAGAAGTTTTACATTATAACGAGCACTTATTCCCTTGCTCTAACAATTACCTCTAACTATTTTATCTAATGCTCTTTTCTTCATTCTGCCTTGAAAGTATTTCACTTGGTCTCTAGTGCAATAATATACAATTCTTTGCTTAATTGAACCCAGTACTGGGAAGGTGTATGCTAAACATAGATTTACGGCCTCCCTCATTATATGCTATGAGCACACTTTGGAACATCTGATTATTTTGTATGAGTGCTTTCAGACCTCCTATTTGTATCTTGTGTTTCCATTTTATCATATCTACTATACTGTACATACATTTGAAACCATTGCCTATTTATATATTTAATATCTTACAATTGTCCCTTGTCTATATCCTTATTATTTGCTAGCAATGCAAATCCATGTTAAGTCAAAATACACTATTTACATGTGTAGAGACCACCACTGAAATTTTTTTAGTGATTCCTCCAACCAGTTTGCTAATCCAAGTTAAGCCATCATGGCATCCACCGAGCAGTCTGTCCCTAGGGGAATAACACTCCCAGGATATAATACATTTTACTGTTCACCAGCTTTTAATGCAAAGATCATTACATCCTCACCAAATTTACAGGGAGATTCAATAAGTTCTTATCGTTTAAAATGGTGCTAATTTTGCCCCAGCCAATCAGAAATTATGTAACATTTGAAAGCTAACTTCTGATTGGTTGGGGCACAATTAGCACCATTTTAAATAGGATAAGAACTTTTATTGAATAACCCCGGTAATTCTTCACATTGTTGGCTATTCATGAGTTCTGCAGCTCAGAGTGTGCACCCCCTTACTCTCTGCCCCTTCCAGAACTGTAAATCAGTTAATTAACCAGTGTTAATCCTCCAGTTCACATCCACATGCCTCACCTATTTTCTTTGGATGCGCTTTGCATGCCACAGGAAGATACTAGCACAGCATTAAATATTTCTTTCAGGTGTAATTTAATTCTATAAATTTTAAATTCTTAGTTAAAAACACACACAGTCAAACTGTAAGGTTGTAATAGCTGTTTCGTACACATATTGGTGTTTTTTTAATGTGCTCCATTTGTTAGACTTTGCTCCCATGTTGTGCCCCCAGAAAAGTGGAGCCGCTACTGGTTAAAGCCAGTGTTGGAATAATTTATCTTAATTTATCTTGTGCTAGGATTGCTGATGATTCACATTATTAATGCCCCTCCCACCTATTCACACAACCACAGAGAATGCATTCAAAATTCATCTGTTTTAAAGGTTAAAAGACATTTATGTTATGTGTTATGGGAGAAACACTAGAAATTAAGAGACAAAATTATGTTTATGGTAATTAGACTCCTCTCACGGTGATAAGTGCGTATTAGCACTATAGTACTTACATTCCTTACAATCCCACGACATGCTTGAAAATGAGATTGCATATCTCAATATGTCTTTCCTGGAAAATATATTTAAATAAATAAACCAGACTGTTGTGATTGATTTATTAATGCATTATTTGTATGTGATTTATTAATAAACTATCTCCCTGTGGGTCTCCTGATGAAAAGCTGCATTTTGATTACATTTTTCTAATGCCAGAGAATCCCACTATGTCTAATGAGAAAGTAAGTTAAATGAGATTTTTTTTTGTTCTCAATCTTAGCCTTTTTAAAAATAAATCTAAATGTATCTAAAAAATAAGTGACCGTAAAAATGAATAAGGAAATAATTCCGAGATAGAAATCCCAATGTTGGAGGTTGGATAAATATCAACAGAAAAAAGATTGTTTCATGTACAAATATTGCACATGTGACAGTATGTGACATTCGTCCTGACACCTGTTTCAGAGATATTGCAGACATATTTCTCAATTTTATAGGTTTTCTACAGTTTTAGTTTGCTGCATTTAATTATATTAAACCACTTCTCCAAACTGATCATTTCAACTTTTGTGCTTGCCAACACCTTACAGAAGTATAAATAATTTAGCTTGAAAGAGCCAAATTCTTGTTCTTTTGATTTCTTCTTTGCTTTTATTCTTCTGCTTTTTTGGACGGTGATACAAACCATAAAGAGAAATAACCTCGGAACAGACGTGCGGGAGAAGTGTGCTGTTACCTATCTAAGGAATCCTTGGAAGTGTTATCACATTATCTGCAATTTTGGGGACATTTTTTACCATTAACTGTGATAGGTTTAATCCTCAAACATGAACACTCCGGAGTTATGCGCGGGAATCGGAAAAGACATCCGGGCAGCCAGCGCTTGCGATTCAATATCACGTTTGCGCTACTTTTAGCACTGGATTTCAACGCCAGCTCATGGCTTGGGTTAAAATCACGCCTTCTTGGGATTTACCCACAGTAGCAAACGTGATATTAATTTGTGTTTGCGAGATTTACCCAGAGCGATAGCGGATTTGTGTAAATCGCCCTGTTAGTTTTAGAACAGGGATGTCCATTCTTTGGTCCTACAGTTGTCTGAAAACTATGACTCCTAGTATACCCTGCTGCAATCTGCTGTTGGTGAATGCTGATGGTTGTCATCTTCAGGGCCCCTCACAAGCCAAATTACCCTTCCATTTCCATGGTAACCATACCTAAACAATTAAAAATAAAAGTTTTATGGTGTAAAATGCAAAAACATCATTCCTAACACCACACAGACAAAGGTACACACACCTACAGATACACCCTCACAACCAAGCCTACCTCCCATTTTCATGGCATACTATAATCATCACAAAATTAGTTTTATGGCCTAAAATCCAAAACGAACATACCCCGTAACACCACACAGATATAGGTACACACACCTATGGATACTCCCTCACAGTAGAATTATGGGTAGAATTGTCCTTTAAAATTAGTGACTCATTTTGAATGTGATTTTGATTCTTTGGTCACTCTCTTACTGTTCTCTACCTCATTAATTTGACCAAATATAGAGCTGCAAAAATAGTCACTTAGAGAGGATTTACTAATCTGAACTCCATTTAACTTAAAGGGCATCTATACCGAAATATAGATTATTTTAAATTGACCATAACTGGAAACTATAATTCTTCCCAACCACCATTGTTTAATTTTTTTGTTGATCTGCCCTCTATTTCTTTTGATATCCAATCTAAAACTTATATTTCAGCTGTCAATCAAGTTCCTTGCTCTCAAAAAATATTCATCTTGAGTAGTTTTACTGTAGCTGGAATGGTGACAGAGTTTTGACAGTTGGAATGCTGTATGCTGTGTGCAGGTTTCACAGTTGGTTAGTGGGGGAAAAGTCAGGTCGCATGGAAGTGGGAGTGGTTAAAAGAGGGAGGGGGGACACTGCTCATAAACAAAATATGTGCTGGCTTGAAGGCATGCAGAAACATACACATCAGAGTAAGCGCTGCTTACATGTATTCAATTATGGATTAAGTAATTTTTTCAGTATAGTGTCCCTTAAAGTCACACTTTTATATGGTCATGGTCAACTTATCAGTGATATTTAAAGGAAAAGTTCAGTGGAAATTATAATTATTTTTAAAATTCATAGTTTATGTTATGCATACCTAGTTATTCTACATATTCTCTTCCATTTTGAAAAATCAATTTTACTCCTTGCTATTTCCTACTGTTGACATTAGTAAGCTGGCATTTCAGGTTCTGTAATGGTCCTACCTTTTACCAGAATGCACACGTTAAATGTTCCTAACAGGAATTTCTACTGATTGGTTGTTGGGTGGGTAAAAGATGCTCAGATCTCTACTGAGCAACTCAATCAATCCAGGCGCTGGGTCAAGGGCAAGACCATAACGGTCTCTATTGGGGTCCTGCAAACAGGAATCAGGATTTTGAAAGCATTTATTTATACACAGGCAAATGTTGAAAGAGCAGTTTAAGGTCATTAGGATGGGAAAAAATGCTCTTAAAAGTATATGTATTTGCACTGAACTTCCCCTTAAATATCCTCATATTTTATAATAGGGGGTATATTGTTCAATATATAAGTCACGACAAGTGTACAGACCCTCCCCAGTCTGTGTATAGTTATTATTATTATTGTGGATTTATACATTATAGCGCCAACCGTGTAGCGCTTTACAATTACATGTATACATTCTCATCAGGCCTTGTCCCAAAGAACTTACAATTTAAGCAGTTGAAAAGACATTACTGCCACCAGCTGTTTTAGATCAGCTGGTGGCAAAATATTACAGTAGATATGCTAAACTTTGTTACAACACAAGTGCCCACAATTATCAGTCCTTACTAGCCACTAAGGAGCACATTGCAGCTATAGAAGACTATTATAGTTAAACATTTTAGATGGTTTTGGTTTTATACTGATTATTTATATGTGATTACTTGCAATAAAGTTTAACATACAATTTTCTTTTGTTGTATATGTCATGATTCCTATGAGGGCTCTCTTGACCCTGCTTGTTTGATATAGTACTTTGTTTAGCGTTAACAACACAGATATTTTAAATAGCCAAAAGGACAATATTACCAAAATGACTATTCACTGTATGGTAAAGTCAAGAACCCTGTCTAAATCACATAACCTTTCTTGCAGGAAAGATGCAGTAAGGGACTGAATCAATTTAAATTTTTTCAACAACATAAACTTTGGCGTTAGGAGATGACTCGGTTATAAAGGAATTTGTAACCCGGTGTAATGTGATGTTTACTTAAGCAAATCATTTGTTTTTTCCCAATAAGAAGAGGCATAGCTTCAGAGGGAGGAAAGCCCAATTCTGCCCCTTAATCTAACAGCCTGTGTAAATCACAACACTACCATTTGTTGATGAGTTCCAAACCAAAGCAGTACACACAGCAGACTTCTATGTGATGATAAAGATATTTAGGCTGGGTACACACCAGCAGATATTTTCGGCCCACCGACCGATTCACGGCACTTTTGGTCGGTCGGCTGAAAATATCTGCTGGTGTGGGGCGACCGACCTCAATCGGACATGCCGACATAATCTTTAGTTTGTACCCTGCCTTATTGTGTAGTTAAGGTTTTCAAGCAGAGATTTTATCTTTTTAGATATTTTTAAGAACAAATTGTAACTGAGTATATTTTATTGGTAAAATATAGCATTGAATGTTGATTATGTTTTCCACATAAAAGGTATATCGTGCACCTAACAATTTTTTAATGTTTTTAATTATATTTACATTGCTATTTTAAGCTGCGAGGCATATCACATTTTCTTGCTATGGCACAAATCGCTGAAATATACATTACAACAAATTGTTCAAAAAAATTGTAAAATATCCAGAACCTGAAACCAGTTATGTGAAGAATATTATATTTCTCTAGGATATATTTCATTCCAGGGAATATTAATTAGACCATTTAAGATGAGGTGTTGGTAAAATATAATCTCCAGGCTTTCCCTCTGTGAAGCATCAGAATACTTTTACCTGATTTTACTGAACAGAAAAACCACAAGATTTGCTGTAGGATGTTGTCAGTTTTTGGATGAGTAGAATATATAAGGTCAAGTTACCCAGAGTACGGAATATATTGGCAGACAGAACAGTAGAAAATGGGCACAAGTCTGAGGAAAGTTTTATGGATTTCATTAAATAAAAAAACAGAGAGAAATGCATCTGTGAAGTGTCAAAATCTAGAAAATAAATTAAAATCCATCACTCATATAACTTGATTGGGTTATATTTTAGCTTCATACACTGGAAATCTAGACCCATATTAAATAGAAAAATGCAGGGAAAAATTAATTTGGTTTGAATGGAAAGTTCAAAGGGCAACAATACCTGATTCACACCCCACCCCCTTCCAAAGAAAGTACCCAGGGTAAGGATCTCAACTTCTCGGTGAGGACCTAGCAGTTTAGGTTCTCCACGTGTACATTTTTGAGTAGGGAGGGTGGGGGAAGGGGGCAGTATTGTTGTATTGAAGCTGGACAAATAATCCTAAGGGACCAGGCAGGTATGTAAGCTCTGGGGGATCTTTGAACATTAGGAACCTTGTGAAAGTGAGGTTTTGGGGGGTAATAAGCATTTGAAAAACCTACTTTTTTTAGGCTGGACATTCCCTTTAAAGATAGTGCAGAAGGACTTAGGAAATTTGGCAGAAGCAGTTTTATTCATGCTGGCACTCCTCATGGAAACATGAGAGGTAGGAATTATTAATCATAACCCCCAGGTACTTTTCATTTAACTGTTTTTGTTTTGTTTTAAATATTTTTATGCACTATAGTTAAGGTAACATTAAAGGGCAATAAAGTTTTAAATGAAAGGCCAGGTTCCTACCTGTAAAATGAGCCATCAACCACCTCTCTACATGCTGCACAACCCAAGATATGAAGAAATCACTGATCAGAAAGTTAGGGAGTGGGAGGTTCTGTGCAGTCACAAATCCTAGTTCCGCCTTATCTGTGGTTGGCAGGTGCTCAGTGCAGTAGAAAGCAGAAGAAATCAGGAAGAGATTGAGTTACAGTGACTAAAGGAGGAGTGGGAGGGGCCACAGGATGTTTTGAGGGGACTGCAAGGGAGGGGCCATGGGAGCCCACGACGAGGAGGAGACCCAGAGAAGAGTGACTGTCACGGGGTTTCAGACCAGGAAGCAGGAAGTGCAGGGGATCTGGTGATGCTGCAATAATATAATATCACACATAAAAATGTAAATATCTTTTATATAAAATAAATAATGAAAGTAAACTGCAAAAATACACAGGAAAGCAATTCCTGTCAATTTTGTACCACACTTACCCTTTAAATGGGTAAAAGTCGTTTTTCCTACAGAACTAAAAACATCCAACATCAAACTAAACATCTCTTTAATAAATTGGCCAGGTTATATTTTTAATCAGTTTTTAAAACCACACCTTTCATAGCATAAACAAATAAATTCATGTTTATGTTTAAAAAATGATCTGGGATAAAGGGTTGATCTATTTATAATGTAGGCATTTATTAAAGATATGGTAATTCTTAGCAATCCTCTTTAAATTAGTTTTTCTAAAAGATGTGTCCAGAGCACTTCTAAAGCCTCGTACACACATCCGATAGGACGAATGAGGAATGACACCCGAGCACATGCACACACAATCCGAACAGATCAACAAAGGATGTCCACGCGATTGCATTCACGACTATTGGCTGAAACAACTGTCTGTCACGCATGTGTCTTGTGCTCAGGGGTCAAGCATTGTACATCCTGTCCTGTATGGACCTTAAAATATACACATACAATTTCTTTGCCATTAGGGTGTGTTTTATTCATGCATGATAAGCAAACACTTTATATTGTAGACTATGGGTCTCGCCAGCAAACTATAAATGTGTAAGCCAGACTGCAAATTATTAATTAATGCAGATTACATCTGTAGACGATACTTGTTTTTTTAGCCCCAATGTAGTATCTATAAGATTATTTTCTTTATTATTTTGATAATTTGATTATAAAGGGGTGTGTTGTAGAGCTCTACATCACTGTTAGTGTAAAGAGGAATGTTTTCCAGCTAATTAGAGCTGATAGATTGCTATGAAACTAGGTATGTGTGCAGTAAATAAACCAGTTCACCCCTTGAACCAGGGATTGCACAAATGGGTACCTAACTTCAGGCATGTGTTTATGTTTTTATGTCTTTCCAATACAATAAATATATTGTATAATTCCTTATATTATATAAATATGTTTATATCTCCATAGGAGATTGCATTGAGTTTTTAGGATCTACCAATGTGGTGGGGGGTATAGGATATTACATAGTTACATAGTAATTAAGGTTGAATAAAGACATACGTCCATCAAGTCCACCTATTCACTTTTTTTTTTTTTTTTTTAACCCTACCTAACAGTTGATCCAGAGGAAGGCAAAAAAAACCCAACATATAGGAAAGGTGTATATGTATGTGTGTACTATCTCACTATTACCATTTAAATGACCATCAGTAAATGTATATAAAGTATAGCACTGACTTATATTAGGTACAACACAAATACACAAAATACATAACTTACAGAGCTGAGATCCCTATTTCACAATGGAATGGTCAAATGGCAGCTTAAACCACACCACCACACCCCTGTGTCTGCTCCATGTGAAAGGAAGTATAATCCAGAAAAAGTTTCTGTCTGCTACACAGGATGTGATGTGTATTGTAATGGACATATACACCAAGGCTCCTTATATAACATCTCCAGCCTGCAGGTGGCATCAGTGAGTAATAAAAGACAAAACACCCCTGCTCTATATGGCTAGGAGGACAGAAAGTGAAAGTAGATTGTGGTGTGTGCTTTGGAGAGATATTGACTGCAACACAGGAACCTGTGTATAAGATCCTGTCACCACCTGTTGGGAGGACAGATTATTGGACAGACAATTTACCTTATTGGATATAAACTCTGAGGCAACAGATACGTGTAAACCAACTTACAAAGACACACACTATACAGGCCTGGTCAATATTCAAAGTGATTGCCAAAGTGATTGCTGCACATATTATGTGGGGAACCTGTTTATGTGCACTGTCTGCTTTGTGCCAGACCACCAGAGTAACACACTGTGTGCCATGCTACCCATAATCATTCCATAAAGCAGTGATCTGGTACAAATTGGTGTTGCAGCGGTGCATGTAATACCATTTATTTATAATACCTACGTTTTCTTTGTATATTTGTTCTCTGTATTAAGCTATGGAGGCTGCTACTGAAAATATTTATTTCAATTCTCCTGTCCTGATATCTGCAGATGAAATTCCCCAATTAGACTCCGTAGCTCTACCAGACCCAATTGCCAAACCTATTTTTAAACCTGATCCATTTGATGGGGTAACTAGGGAGTGGACTGATTGGCTAGAACAATTTGAATTGGCAGCCACTATTAATGGTTGGAATGAAGGTGGTCGCTGGCAAGTCCTTAGCCTTTTGCTTAGTGGTAAAGTCAGGCAGGTATACCAAGGATTTACTGTAATACTAAAATAAAAAGCAGTTATCAGTTATTAAAAATTCCTCTGAAGCAATTTTTTTCAATTAGATCTGTATAAAAAAAGCATATAAAGGATAAATCCATTTCTTTAGGTAGACTGGGAATGAGAAATGTTTGTTTATACGTTAGATTATTAGGGCAATGCTATTATAATAACATGATGCTGTGAGGTACCTTCTGTTATAATATGAGGTACCATCACCACTTGCACCACTTGAATACTAATAAGTATTAACCTAGCATGTTTAGTTTCAATCACACAGTGTGGCAGGATTGCCTGGGTCTACTCTCAGACCTGCAGGATTATCCTATTTGGTTCCTCTGGAAGCTGGTACCCGTATATACTCGAGTATAAACCGAGTTTTTCAGGCTGAAAAATCAGCCTGAAAACTTGGACTCGGTTTATAATCGAGTCACAGCTTACCTTACCATCGCAGCTGCACGCACGATCTTTCTCTGCACTGGCGCGCGCGGCCTGCCGTCACAGCCCGGCGCCAAGCCCGGCGCCGGGCAGTGATGTCAGCCGGCGCGCCAGTGCAGAGAAAGATCGTGCGGCTGCCGGAATGGTGATACAGAGGAGACTTCAATGCAATGGTGATACAGAGGAGACTTCAATGCTTCTTCAATGCTGGCCCTTGCTTGGATGGAGAAGAGCCCACAGGGAGAAGAGCCCACAGGTACTGAACTGGGTGGGAGGGGGAGGGTGAGGGTGGCATTCAAGATGTTTGGGAACTACAACTCCCAGCATGCTTTATTAGCTGGGATTTGTAGTTTCCAAACATCTTGAATGCCAAGTGAGGGTGGCATTCAAGATGTTTGGAAACTACAACTCCCAGCTAATAAAGCATGCTGGGAGTTGTAGTTCCCAAACATCTAATGCCACCCTCACTTGGAATTCAAGATGTTTGGAAACTACAACCTCCCAGCTAATAAAGCATGCTGGGAGTTGTAGTTCCCAAACATCTTGAATGCCACCCTCACTTGGCATTCAAGATGTTTGGAAACTACAACTCCCAGCATGCTTTATTAGCTGGGAGTTGTAGTTTCCAAACATCTTGAATGCCAAGTTTCTACCCTCGGTTTTATACTCGAGTCAACAACTTTATTAGGATTTTTAGCTGAAATTGGGTACCTCGGTTTATACTCGGGTCGGTTTATACTCGAGTATATACGGTAACTGTCTGAGTAACAGTTTAAAATATGCATGTGTAAAGATTCTATATCCACACATAGCAAAACATACACACACATAATTTCCATTGTGCACCAACGGGCACACTTTTGCTAGTAATATAATATATATCTAGTTAATGAATGTTCTACTTACCTCTTAAAACTGACGTTAACATGTGTTACTAAATTTTGCCATAAACATTAATAAGTAATGTTCTGATATGCATACTAAGCATGTTTTGTTTTTTGTTTTGTTGTTTTTTTTCAATTTAAATCAGGCATGAATCTGGTTAACTAACATACTAGATTGTTAATGATTCAATATTGCATGTACATTCTGTAGACTACACAGACTTCTTTGCAAAAGTATCATCCTCTTGGAAAAGAAGTCTCAGCAGAACTGAATAAAGCTGGCCATACACTAGGCAGACATTAGATGGATTTCAGATATCTATCTAATGTCTTAAGACCACATTTTACAAGCAGCGTTTTTTATCTTGAGATGTTCCTATCTGACCCATTCATTTTGTGATCTCAAATTGATTGTATGAAAGAATGGGCTAGACGGTTCTAGATAGATTGGACATTTATCTTATGAGAGATTGGATATCTGTCTAATGTCTTACTTAGTCTGGTATAATTAAAGTTGAAAACAATTAAAAACAAAAAAATTTTTTAATAAAATATAAATTCCAATATAAATATGTTATCTCATTTTCCTCATGCTGAAATGGTCAGAAGAGAGGGCAGTGTTTAGCATAGTAGCAAAGCTAGGGAAAGGTTGGCTGCTCATGGAGAAGGCACTGGTAGGTGGAGATGGTACATGTGAGAAAAAAGATATATCATTTTTTTTTTAGTAGGGAAATAAGGATGACCTTATTCCAGGTAGCCCATACCTACAGTTTTGCCAGGCATTTTGCAACCAGGGGAACAGCAGCTCTAATATATGGAATGGAGGACCAAGAGGTAAGGAGGCGGTCTAGGTAGGTAGTGAATAAAGAGTTCTTTATTATTAGAAAGTTGAATAAAGTAATCTACTGCTGAAACCTTTCACACCATACTGTTAATTGCCTACCATACACAAGGTCTTGACATTTGGAGGAACAGGTAATTGTGATGCATTAACTTCTTGCTCATCTATCCATATACACTTCTGGGTCACTAGCCTACATTCCCATACTCAGCAATATTTGAAAATGTATATAGGAACAAGAAAGACACCATGCAAATGAAACGTCTGAAGCTTTAGAAGGGTTGTTCAATATCTGAAACATATCACAGCAAAAAGTGTTTTAGCAGTTTAATCTGCATGACATCCTTCTTCTTCTTATATAATTAAGATTTATGTTCAGGTAGTTGCTACTACAAAAGATGCTCTCTGTACTATTGCTCCTCTGTGCTCCTTACCTTATTGTGCTCCTGCAATGTAAGAACTGCCCCACATTGGCAATTGCATCACAGAAGCTTCTGGGGTGATATTTTCTCAGGTAAAGGTAATAATTAGTATTAAAACATTTCACTAAATGAATATTGTTTTTGATGTATTGAGAATACCCTTTAAGAATATTAGAAAAGAAAGAAGTTTTATCTTTGGGTGTGGAAAAGTTAATTATAGTACAAAGGGTAAAACTGTCTTCAAGAACATTTGGTACTGGTGGGTTCATACTGATGCTGGTGGACAGTTTTAATAGAGTGTTGGATGCCTTTTTTTAGAATCAAAGAAATGTGATTGGTCTAATTCTTCCTGCGCTACAGCCCTGGTTGGGCTTTGGCCTCCTCTACAATTTCGATACACATCTTGCTTATGATTAAGGACTGCGTGTAGTCGGAAACGCGTCAAGCAAATATACTGTTTTTATCTGATACAATTTATGATGCATTAAAGCCCTTGACTTACCATTCTCCTCTACAATTTGCCTCTATCCTTCTTTCTCTCACTCTTTTTTGCCATTCTCCTATTCCAATCTTGGCTAGGTCTTCTGTAATATCTTCCAACCATCTTGCAAGTGGTTTTCCTCTTGTTGAATAAATCCTCTCAATTAAGTAATTGTTTGCATGCTGTATACTAGATATCTTAACTGGGTCCACACCTTCCCACTGCTTCGTACAACACAGCATTCAATGTATTTTTAAAAATTACCAAAGGAAGGGGGCACCATGCAGTGCTAAGCTGAAAATAAAGTGCTATTTATGCGAAATGTTTCTCTTTCTTGAGAATTCACCTTTTCAGTGTATTTCTTAGCTATCATGGATGAAAGAAACAAAATATTAATATTTCATAAAAAGTGAGTCTGGGAAATTATACTTGCAACCTCATGTCTTGCTAAAAATAGAGCTTTTACCCCTAACCCAACAGACATACTATGTGAGACTACTAAATGTTAAATCTTTTCTCAGGAACATAATGGACTGTGAGTTCCTGAGAAAATATTGAGTCACCACAGCACTTGCAAATAAATAGGTGCATTTAGAAGCTTTGCTAGGAACAGAATTGAAAAAAAAAATGATACAAAGATGACTTACTTAAGGGAATAGCACCCATGGAGGAGGTAGAAAAACAGGCGCTAAATAACATTTAAGGGAATAGCACCCAGCCACTGGTTCAGATATGTGGATGACACCTGAGTTAAAATCCACAAAAAGGAAGTACAAGCTTTCACAGAACACATTAATGCGGTAGACCTAAACATCAAATTTACAAGGGAAGAGGTACAAAACAACAAACTGGCTTTCTTGGACTGCTTGGTAGAAGTTAAAGAAAATGGTAAACTGATCAGTATTTGATGTTTGACTCCCACCACCCTTTAGATCACAAGCTGGGTGTCATCAGAACCCTGCAACACAGAGCTGAGAACATCCCCACTAGCACAGAGGCAAAGGCGAAAGAAATGAATCTCAGAGGAGCCCTTAAAACTTGTGGATATCCAGACTGGGCCTTTGTCAAAAGAAGTAGAAGGAAAGAAAAGAACAAGAATACCAATTGTGAAGGGGAAAAGCAAGATAGGAGAAAGAACATGGTCATCCCATATATAGCAGGGGTCTCCGAGAAATTAAGAAGAATTTTCTAAAAACACCGTATCCCTGTCTGCCAATACCCAGACACAAGAAAAGCGACATCATATATGCAGTGCAGTACAGTGAAGAATGCTCTGATTTGTATGTGGGGGAGACCAAACAGCAACTGCATCAACGTATGGCCCAGCACAGAAGAGCCAATTCCTCAGGTCAGGACTCAGCCGTGTACCTGCATCTTAAGGATAAAGGACATACATTTGAAAATTGTAATGTTAACATTTTGGCAAAGGAACGTGACTGGTTCAAGAGAGGTGTTAAAGAGGCCATTTATGTGAAAATAAAGAAACCAAGCCTAAATAGAGGTGGGGGGCTTCGACACCAACTGTCTGCCATGTACAATGCTGTTTTGACACCTTACTCTGGGCGTTCCTATAACACCTCTTAGCCACTATCCAATCACGCCCTTAACACTTGACTGTGCTATGCTAATTGGGATTTTCCAGGGTACATAATTGCCTCAGATTCTTGTACAAGTCATTTTGAATTGAGAAAGCCAGTCGGATGACTAGCGAAACGTCTTCAAGTCCAGTTGATCTAATTGAATACAGATACAGGTTAGCAAACATTTGTTTCCTATTAGACTAGCTACTTTGTTTCTTTCTACACACTTGGGAGGGTGATGTGGCTCTTTGTACTGTATGAGTGGATGGGACTTCTTATCGCTTATGGTCACTGGTTGTCCCTCACTGGTGACCTATTCTCGTTTCCCGACCATCTTTCCTTTTTCATGCCACCTTGTGCAACATGACCTTCCTGTCCACAGTTAAAACAGTGCCAACATGATTCTATTCCTTGGTTTGCACACAGATTACATCTTTGTGTGTTCCTTCTTTTACCACTGTTTTCTGTTGTTTTTACTGGGCGCACTCTACTTTGTCTTACTGTGCTTGCCTGCATAAGGGTTTGTACATTTTTTGCTAATGCAGCAACCTGAACTGATAACTCTGCCAGTGAAGTTTGACTGGTACCACCATAGTCTGCTGACTTTCTGATACCATGTGCCTGTACAGAATTTGCTATAGCAGATTTGGGTCTACCTGCACTACTTATCCTTGCACGTCTCTCAGCATCTAATCTGGCTGCTTTGGT
The DNA here is from genome assembly GCA_019447015.1 of Hymenochirus boettgeri. Classification (NCBI taxonomy): domain Eukaryota; kingdom Metazoa; phylum Chordata; class Amphibia; order Anura; family Pipidae; genus Hymenochirus; species Hymenochirus boettgeri. The sequence continues at coordinate 208,332,815 of CM033474.1, read as the reverse complement.
TACGATCTCCAGGATTGAATCATCAGTCACTGCCAAATCTGAAACAAGCGGTTGGACATCTATCCAAATGTCACTATATTTTTCACACAGACCCTGATATAGTGTATGTAGAAAAAACCCTTGCACTAAATGTTTATCATAAACAATTGTAGCACCCATCTGTTGGGAAGAACACAAAACCCATAATTCTATAAACAAACTGTTGTGTTTTTTTTAACATGCTGTTTAGCATTCATTAATTCCTGAAACAGTTTAGTGCTACTCCTATCCCTTAGGTGTGAGCGTAAAATGCTTTTAAGCTCTACTATAGAAAGTTCCTCCTTGTTGACTAACATGTCCCAGGCTTTATTATTCTCAGCACAGTTCTGATTATTTCTGACTCTGAATTTCTTTCCCTCACACCTTTGTCTATCTGGTTACTGATAACCATGCTATAAGTAATTTCAGAATCCCAGTCTGAAATTTGTCCACCATGAATTTTAAACTCATTTTTTGGTAGGTAAGCAGCAATGTTCTGTAATGTAAGCTCACTATCTGTTGGTTGCAGTGATGGTTGCTGTAGTCCGTTCTCTGTGTCGTTTGGCAAATTATCTCTGTCAACATTTACATTTGGCTGCTGTGAGCCCCTTTCTATGAGCAAGGATTCAGTCTGTTCTTTTACCAGAAGCAGATATGCCATACCTCTATCCTCCATATTAGCCACTGCTTCACCCTTAAGATATTCAATTATGTACTCCCAAAGTTCCATTTCACTTGAACCTGTAGCTTGGGGAACATCTTTTCCAGCATCATTCTGTATTAAATCTGCCAGTGAATGGAGCTGATTCTCAGACAGTGTGTGCAGCAGCTTCTGGATCTGCCACTGTAGCTTCTTTACCAGCAAAGGGTCAGCCTTTAGGTGTCCTGTGTAGCTTGCTTTAAGCATATGTTCTCACTCTGTAGTGGACGAGCCCCAAAATATTACTCAGTTTAAAGCTAAGTTTAATATGAGCCTGATAGTACACTCTCCTCATTATACCATCTGAAAGAACTTGGAGCTCCCTCTAGCTTGAAGGCCAAGTAATTCACCAGTTACACAAGCAACAACATGGAAGCCTTCTTAGTTACAGAATCTATTACTTACATGTACTAAAGGCAAGGACTTGTAGGTTCACAGACGGATTAAATGAACAGGGGAATGACCAGAGTCGGGAGGGGGAGTGGGGAGCTTTGTAGTAAATCAGACTGTGTGCAAACACGGAGCCACATAAGAAGGTAGGAATAAGGCAGCATACACTAACTTTTTCAGTGAATTGGAGTAATGTATATATTTCACTATAGATGACCTTAAAGTTTATTTTTTCTTTAGTGTCCTTTGATAAAAAAAAGAATGCTTAGACTAGTGATAAACTAAAAAATGTTTACATATTTTAATGTTTAAAACAGCTTTTAATTTGGTGACATCTCTGTGTCCCAAAAATAACCTTCCCCATTATAGCAGCTTCAGGACAATTTTACTTTTTCTCCCACAATCGCACCAAATCTCTTTTTAAAATCACAGTAACCTTTCGTCATTTAGCACATAAGGGTTAGTGTGGCATTAAGGTGAGTTTTACCACATAGCCAGCGATAAACATTCAATCGTAAAATTGAGAACGTCAGTAGTTAAAGAACCAGTGTTTTTAAGTTTCAGATTTGACAATCGAAAATGTATTCCAGTGTAATATCTAATACATGGAAAAGAGTGTAATTTTATTTTGCTTTATTATGGAAAAAAAACATTTATCTTATTGAGGAGAAAATATTTGAACAAAACTGTATTTTCTTCAATATATTATTCAGGAAAATACCACTGTTTCTGTAAAAAGCACAAGCTGGGTATACAACTTCATCAATCCTTTGATAATAGGAAGCTAGTATCAAAGCTTTATCCAATTCATCTCCTTTTGTATGTCAATCATATAACGAGGAAAGGCAAAGCTCAGCAGGTCTATTTTGGAAATCATAAGGTTAAACTTGGAAGAACAAAGGGTTATGGTTTATTTTGACCTTGTGTAATATACTATATATAAAATCTTTGAGCACAAAGCTAAAGATGCAACAAATCAATTAGATCTTTAAATCATGCAGAACAAGGCCAGAAATACAGCTCCTATCACACAGTGCTTCAGACGTCATATTGAGCTGTGATACAAAGTGATCTGCCAAGACAATATAACAGACACCAGTGGATTTTTATTTTTTTAAATTTGCTGGTGAAAAAAACAGATTTTTTTTTTATTATTTGTGAAAAACTGTTATTGGCAATAAAGTTTTGTATATAAACTATTATTATAACCACTTTGTTCCTAGAGGGATAAACACACTGCAGAGATACCTTGCATGAATGATTCAATAAACATAGTTATTCATCTTCGGGAAACAGAAACCTATGACAACTGGGTACCAGTGTAGTTTTTAAAAGAGTGGGTGAGGGTCATGTACTTTAAAAGACGTTTGAACCATACACAAAAAAAAAATGATCTCGGTAAAATGATATATTTCATGTTATATTATAACGGATAGGGATTTTCAGTAATAATTTCATGTTTAGTCGATGTGTTGTTAAATGCAACGTTTGTCCACCTTAACCCCCTGAAAATTCTTAGGTATCAATATGATGCAATTAGCCACCTGACTGTTTTGATCATTGCATTCTGATTGAATAATCCTTTAGCGGGAAAGCATTTTCGGAAGTTCGGCCATCTCTACCTGTAAGAGGCTGAATTCAAAGGTGAGAGACACATAGTTTTACTAAGTGAAAATTATAGGATCTGTGAAACTATTTTGGGTTTTGTTCTCCTTTAAGTTTTTGATGGGAAGGAAAGCTTATAAAATATTACAAGCACAGATATATAGAATATGATTCTTTGTTTGATGGGATCTTATGTTCTGCAGTATAGGTGTTGAGGGTTCTCTTTTGGAGGAGAGTGAGATGATCTGAGCTGCTGAGTTTAAGATACACTGGAGAGGAGAGAGATGACAGGTCCAAGTAGCAGAATGTTACAGTAGTTAAGATGGGAGATTATATGGGTATGCATGAGCATGCAGATTCAACTGGGTTAATAACCATATTGTCAACGGTGGGTAGACTAGGTCCTAGTTTAGGTGGGGAAAATGATTAATCTAGTTGAAGATAGATTAAGTTTAAGGCGGTGGTGTGCCATCCAGGAGGAAATAGAGATCAGACATTTAGAGATTTGGGACTGAACCTCAGGGTTTAGTGTGGGGATTGACAAGTAATTTTGGGTATCATCAGCATATAGGTGATACTAAAGCCAAAAAAATGATTATTTCTCCCAATATGCAGAGGGAGCACAGCAATGGTCCTAAAACCAAGCCCTGAGAGATCCCCACACTAAGCGGAACTTGAGAGAAAGTCTTATTAGCAAAAGAGAAAGAAAAGATCTGTGTATCAAGACAACCATGCCACAGCTTGATTTCGGATACCTAGAGAATTTCATAAGAAGAGAATGGCCCACAGTATCAAAGGTAGCTGATCGAGGAGAATGAGGGCCGAGAACTGGCCCTTGGCTTTGGCAATTTGTAGGTCATTTGAGACTTTACAGAAGCCTGTTTCAGTTAAATGACCTGATCAGAAATCCTGACTGCAATGGGTCCAGTAGGTTATTAGCATGGAGGTAATTAGTAATACGTGTAGAGACTAGATGTTCTAAGAGTTTTGACACAAACGGTAAAAGGGAGACGCGGTTTGAAACAGGTAGGGTCCAGAGAGGGTTTTTAAGAAGAGGTTTGACACACTCATGTTTAAAAACTGCAAGAAAAACCTCAGAGGTCAGGGAAGAATAAAAAATGTGAGCAAGACCAGGGGCAAGGATTTTAGTGCAGTGTCTGAGTAAGAAGGGGGGCATGGGATCAAGTGTACACATTATAAGTGGCAAGGACAACAGAATGTGTGAAAGGCGGGCAAATGGTGGGGCAGGCAGAATAAAGTGTGAGTTGTCCTGGGGTGAGGGGATTAGAGCGCGAATATCTTCTACTTTAATTGTAACCTAGTGATAGGTGATCATCTAAGTGTTTATCTGTGCCATAAAATTCTCCCATGCAGATTTCAACTTCACCACAGCCACATATATTGTGTACTAGCAGTTGTACCCGGCGTTTTCGGTGTACACATGTGGGTATAGTATTTTTTACGTGCAGGTGTGTCTTTGGCTTAGATGGAAGAAACAGGGGGAAAAGAAGTGCACAGTTGGTAATGTACATCATGTATGTAATAGTTATGAGTTGAGGAGGTGGCATTGCTTGAGGGAGGTATAGTACATATGTTTATAGCCAAACTATTTATACAACGTTATCAGTTTTTCCACTTGGAGCGTAAATATACAAATGTTGTGGTGAACATGCTACATGACATTTGCTATGGGGAAAACATGTTGATTGCAACTGAATACAGCAGCACTTGAGTGACTGATGGGCATCAGTGTCTCTGAAGCATGTGACTTGTGGCTCTTTGTCTGTGTTGTCAATCAGGGAGATTCAATAAAAGTTCTTGAATCTCCCTGTATGTGTTTTTATTAAGCATGCTCTGTTTTTGCACATTAGTTAGCACTAATTTACTATTAGATCCCAATCAATAAATCAATAAAGTAACTTTTTGGTCCGAATTGAAAGAGCCATGAGGTCTTAGTTGTAACTTGTAAAGTTGTAATTATAGTTGTAACTATCTGAGAAGTGTGTGACATGTGGGCAGTGTGCATCTGGTGCTTAAGTCTAGGTAATGCAGGTAATTCCCATGTAGTCCATACCCCTGTCCCAGTTTAAGTAGGTGGATGGGGCATGTCTGCGATGTGGTGGGTGGGGGCACAGCATTCTAGGGTGTGGTCGGTCTGGGGGAATGTCTGTGATGTTGTGGTGTCCAGGAGGCTTGCACGTGACATTTGGTGGTCGCACTATTTGGGGGCGTGGCCACACTGTTTCAAAGCGTGAGCATGGCCATGTCATTTAGGGGCTTGCGTATGTTTTGGGGCATGGGTGTCAAGTTTGGGTGTGTGGTGTTTGGAAGTGGGATGTACCTGTCATGTTTGGGAGAGTAGCCATGATGTATAGGTGCTGTTCATAATGGTTTGTGGGGGTTTTGGGGAGAGGGGTGACAACAATATCTGGTAGCGTGGTGCTCACAACATTTGGGGGCATGGTTGTGATGTTTGGGGGCATGGCAGTTATCTTTGGGGGTATGGCCTTGATGGCTTCGGTATGAGCTTGATTGTGATTTTTGGCAGTGTACCCATGACAGCAATATCTGGGGGCATAGTCCAGTGTTAATATTTGAAACCTTCCAGGAGCAAATTGTAATGTGTTACAGACCTTAAGGGAAATGTCTGGTTCCCTCTGTTATAGAAGCTGTTGTTCTGTGTGTGCAGCTCTCAGAGTTGTGTAGCCGTACATTACGCTGTTATTGTGTCACTGAAGTGGACTCAGTGTCTGAAGTGTCTGTGTTGTTGAAGTCGGGCAGCACACAGAGCCCAGGCCCTTCATCCGAGTTACTGAATTTAGGGAATCACACTCTGCAAGTGACAAGCAGGCTTTTTATTGGTCAAATTGAACTTCACAGGTGTCGGCCCTTTCAGAGGGTGTCGCCATTATGTGTAAGCATTCAGGGGTGTGGCTGTGAGGTGAGCGCATACATACATACATATATACATACATACATACATACAAGATTTCTACTTTATATAGTAGATAAGTGTCTTACCAAATATCATTACAATCTAATATCTTAAAACACCATCAATAAATGTCTTTTTCTGATAGGATCAACCATAATTAGGTCGTGAAGCTAATTCTGACTTTCGTGAAGAAATCCTATATAAAATATGCAAATAGAATTTTTGTCCCGACAGTTCGCCATTAGCGATTGGTCAGAGGGGACAAATCACTGTCGGTCATGCAAACGTCACAGACATATCCGATCGCCAATTCACTGACGGCAAAATCACCTCAGATGTTTCGCCATCACCAACCAATACATGGAAATATTTATGTTGACTAATGTGTGGGCACCATAAAGGCTTTTGTCTTGCTAACCTACAACTCAGATATATGTAAAACACAATTGATTGTCAATCTTCTATGGACGTCACTGTCCGAACCCTGGAACTAGTAATTTAAATGTGTGATTATATTACCAAACTGGTACCCCTATTTTATAGTGCCTCTGGACGGATAAGTTACATACCGGTATGTGTGTAACAAAATAAAACAAAGGTGCATATATACAAAAAAGTGTAAAAAGTGATCAATACGGATACAACAAAAAGATAGATATCCAAGGTGGTGACATAGGGCCGAGCCCATAGACAGTCCCTGGGTTACAAACATCCAACGTACAGTACATCCAACTCCTACTTACAAACGGAGCAAATGGAGGGACATAAGAACAAATACTGTACAGCAATGGGGGTCTGCAGGAGCATATAGCCAGGTGGTCCACCGGTGCTTGGCTACCCACCACTTTTTAATGGGCCCCCAACCCACCCATTAACCCAGCTTACTCTGTACCAGAAAAAGCTGTTAAAAAAATCTGTACCGCAAAACCAGTACTGCAATCCATTTTTAAAAATTCCGATAACATCTGATTAAGTTGCATTAAATAGGTATATGTACCTGTTCCAACGTACTTACAAACTTAAAGTTGGTTCATTCTCTTAATCTCTTGATCAGAATATTCATCTAATTATGCAATCTCAGCCAGCAAAAATATGCTTCTTGAACCAGAATTGAGAAGTAATAAAACAAACAATAAACAAATAAAAATAATGTAATCTACTATATATAGAAAACCTTTGGGCAACACCATCTTAAAGGCAAATAGTTGTCACACCAAGCATGTTATTCATGGCATTCCTTTTGTCCAATTTGTGCGCCATAAGGGTATTTTAACTACTATAGAGGATTTCAATTCCCAAGCTGGTGTCCTTGAGAATATATTAAAGGGCATGTCCACCCCCAAAACTAAAATTTAACCCCTTACTGGCCACATCAAGTAGTTTAAAACAATCCTTACCTTACATTCCTGCTCAAAATAGTTCCCCTGCTGTGCCCCTCCAAAGTCCAGGAAACTGCTGTGTAGGAGCAGTGTGTGACTCATGCTGTGCTTGAGACTTCCTCAACCTCATCAAGGTTGAGGCATGCTCAGTGCAGCCCTCCCTGCCTCTCAGCCAATCACGGACGCGGCTGCCGGTCCCGCCCCCTGCTTTCAATTCCATGCAAGCAGAGGGCCTGAACACTGCAGCGGAGGAGAGAGGGCAGGTAAGTAAGAATCGGGGGACTTTCTAACAATTATATTAATGCGGTTGGGGCTGGGGGAGCATGCCCTACCACATATCAAAAGTTCAATTTCTGGGTGGACATGCCCTTTAATTAAAGGCGTTTATTCTCAAAAATGAACAGATTGAACTACACAGTATTGATCGAATTAAAAATGAGTTTCCAAGCACACCAGCTTCTTTAATGTGTAACTTTATTTAAGGTTTCGATGTTGCTAATTTTTAATTCGATCAATTGAGGCCCCCTTTTTTTTTAAAACCAATACTAAACTTAACTTTGCATATGTTCCTTCCACTTAGCAAAACCTATTTTGTACCTGTACAATATTTCATCCTCTAATAATTTCTGTATGTGTGTCACAGAACTACAGTAAATCACTCACCTCCATTTTTCACTAAGACTCTACAAACTCCTTTAAAATTATAAATTATTTTACATAATAAGCTGTACTTCCCCTTTAAAAATAGCCTTATAACATGTAGCAAGTATAAAGAAGCAATAGTCATTTATAGCCAAATAGAATAGATATCTATTTTATATGAGGGCGATGGCATTGAGCAATGATTGTGTTAAGATCTGATGTAGAATCAGACGGTGTCCCATACAAATGATTTTCATTGCACCTGTTAATTCCAAACACTTTGCCCACAGCTTGAAACCTGACATTGAGCACCTTTTGCATGGAATGGAATTCCTGTGAGCTGAGACTTCAATTTTACTGTAACTCTGTGCTTCATAAAATCAGTGATGGATTTGGTAACTCCATTCACTCAGGTCTGCAGAGGTTTCTGATTGATTTAAAATTGGGTTGACAGGCCCCAGAGATCAGTTTTTAACTTATAAAATGACTGAAGAGAAGCCCTCTTTTGCTAACCAGAAAGTTAGTAATTACAGGAACAGATTTAATAAAATATTTGGCATCATAACTTAAGTATAATTTACATTATCTGGTAATCTAATTAGGAAACTGAGGGAACTTATGTAGCGAGGAAAAGAATCACCAAATCACTTTTCTGAACTTTACCAACAAGAGGTGGAAAATGAAATATAACCTATTGTTCCATATGTTAAGGAAGTCTTCTGGAATGCTTCCCTCTACATTGAGAGCACCAATCAGCCTATGTGTACAGAAATCTGCAGATAATGGTCTTTGTCTGTATATAGCTTTGGCCTGATGTTTGGTCTTCATTCACATGATCGTACGTGTGTACAATGTCCTTGATTTACATAAATGGCATCTTCCATGTTGGTAAGTCGCATTGGCTTGTCGGCCTTCAAATGTTCGCCAGCCACTTAATAATACATGTGTTAGAAGCTTTAGCCATTCCAAAACTGTATTGTAGAAGTTCCTAGACAGACCTGGGCACAGTAAGGCCAGGGCCACATTGACTGTTGACTGTCCCAGACCGGCCCCCTGCTACCAGACCTGTGCCCAAAAAAATTCTTCCTGAGATGAAAACTAATATTAATTGAGTGTTTAAGGCTGGGTAATTGATTTATTTATTTTTTTTTTTTATTGTATTAAAAAATAATGAGGTGATCAAATGATTAATTACGATTGATGAAATGCATCTTAAACATTACACACCTACTGGTCCTCCTATAAAAAAAAATTGCAGGTAATAATCAAAAACATACAATTAACTAAGGTCATGTTGAGTCCCAGGCAAACCTAGAGTAATCAACCCCCATCCCCATTTTTACAATACTAACGTTTCTCTCTTGGGCTCCTTAATCCTAATATACATTTACTAATTTCTGAGCTCTTAGTGAGCTTGCAGAGTTGTAAAGCATGAGAGCAGTACAGCTGTCATAAATCACTGGGCGTGCCATCAGCATCCCCACTGTTAGTGATGGCTGCAATTAAGAAGTGTGGTAGAGAGTGGCGAGGGACCATAGGAGTCCCGGGAGAAAGGTAAAAAGGGTTTGGGGTGATTACTGCATAATTTTTCATGGGGAGCTAAACATGCCCTTTAATTTAAATAACAAGATGAAATTAATGCTGCTGGCTATTCACAATAGTTCAGGTTTCTCGATCGGCCTGCTTGGAAAATTTCCCACTGGTCTAAGAACATGCCCAGCCTGGCTAAACAAAGTAGGATATATGAATCAAGTCATGTGACTTTTTTTTTGTAAATTTAGCAATGAAATATATCTAGCGCTACATAGTAGCACTAAATTATTACTACATCAACCCCTAGGAACAAACTGCAACACTGTAATATTATTGACCACTACATAATACTTTAGATAAAGTAAAAACATGCTGTGCTTTTGATATATTATATTTTATTTCTAAAAACTAAATATGATGTCCGAAACTGAAAACCAAACTAGGTAAGCTGAATATGAAGTCTACAAATATTTATCATTTCACTGATGTGGCCCTACACTCATTCATTAGCTATTTGGTAATGTGTCCATGGTCAAACTGTGCTATTTATATAGTAGAATAATATAACCCCTGCAGGATCGGGATATTAGAAGTTACCAAAGACTTCTGTAGCCATATAAAAGCACAAAGTCACAGGATGCTTGCTTTAATATTGGGCACAAAGCTGAAATGTAACCTTAAATATCTTAATATAAAGAAACTAGTATAATCCATAATCTAGAATTCTGGTAACTGTAATCATATACAGTTTATACAGTATATGTATCCCTCTACTTCTCAAACAGTATATACCAGTATAATCAATAATGAAGTATTCTGGTAACTGTAATCATACACAGTATATGTATCCTCTACTCACTTTCTCAAACAGTATATACCAGTATAATCCATAATGTACAGTAGTATTCTAGTAACTGTAATCATATACAGTTTATACAGTATATGTATCCCTCTACTTCTCAAACAGTATATACCAGTATAATCCACAATGAAGTATTCTGGTAACTGTAATCATATACAGTTTATACAGTATATGTATCTCTCTTCTTCTCATACAGTATTTACCAGTATAATCCATAATGAAGTATTCTGGTAACTGTAATCATATACAGTATATGTATCCTCTACTCACTTTCTCAAACAGTAAATACAAGTGTGGGGGGGTATTTCTTCCTGACTCCAAACGGCAATCGGAAAGTATTCCTGGATCAACCAGATTTACAGTAAATGTATTAATAGCAGTAATTCTCAATATTTTTTAGTTTTAGAAACGTATCTAGGCCACTTTTAAAGCTATTCAATGAACTTGCCATTACCACATCTGCTGGAAGACAGTTCCACAGTTTCACTGTTCTCACTGTAAAGAAACCTTTCCTAACCTGAAGATGAAACTTCTTTTCTTCCAACCTTAAAGGATGTCTATGTGTCCTCTGATATGACCTATTAGTAAACAATGCACCAGAGAGTTCATTGTATGGCCCATTAATATATTTGTATAAGATGATCATATTCCCACGCAAATGTCGCTTCTCCTATGTAAACAGCCCTAACTTGTCTAATCTGCCTGCATATTTAATCCCCTCCATATAGATTATATACAGTATATGTATCATCTACTCATCTTCTTAAACAGTTGTTTTCTACTGCCACAAAAAAACAATCATGAAGCTTTTCTCTCATTATCCACGTGTATTATTGATCATTGTATTGTAGCAAGTAAGTTTAATTTTTAGGTGGTGTTTGTCCTTATATCATGTTATCAGTATTTAGAACACAAGTACAGATGACTGAGTCACACAACAGGTGGGTCAGGTCTCTGGCAAAGCATAGCTTAAAAATGAGAAAATAGTATCAAAAATTTCATCTAATTCACTTTGCACGTTACCTAAAAATAAAAATTGTTTCAGCTGTGATATATTTCTGCTCAGTGATTGAAAATTGCATGTAAGAAAGATCCAACCTCTATACTTGGAGCTATTGGTGAACTGTAGCTTTCATCATGCCTTGTTCAGTGGTTATAGTTGCAGTGCCAATGACGTTTTGATTAAAAAAGGTATAGCAGCCCCATCCAGAAACAATGTACTTATTAAGATAAGAACAAACAAGAAAAGAGATGATCAATGCACATTCCTGGGCCCCATATATAATAATATCCATGCTAGTGCAAACAGTAAAAACATGGGGGTTTTAGTTTCAATTTTATGCATAAAAGTGAAAAGCCTTCCAACCACGGCAAGGAAACCCCAGTATGGAAGGTCCTAACAAATTACCTTGGGTCATTTATCTGGTCTGACCCTCCCTGCTTGGTTGCATTTTCTTGGGAAGTTTGTCTCCAACCTGCATTCCTCTAGGTGTTTGCATAATACAACTCGCAGCATTCTCTGGCTACAAAATTCTGGGAGTTGGCCACCCCTGCTATATACCATCCCAGGAAAAAATCATCACCCCAAAAAACAATTAGCTTTTTAAAGTAGTTGGTGAAGCTTTGTTCCCACAACAACTTGCTGTAAAACACACAATAACACATATGCATTACCATACGATTTGGTGTGCGTTTTCTTTGGGCAAAAAAAACCGCATGCAGCGGTGTGTTATAGCTGCGCTATACACTGGTGGGAACAGGACACATTGAATTGTATAAAAAAAAAATTGTCCACAGTGTGAATGAATGCAATAACAATACATGTAAAGCAAAATATCCTATGCACTCTTTCCAACCCTGGGTGCAGACTCGTCCAAGTATCCACCCTCACAGTAAATATGCCAAATAAAGAAGAAATTGAGGGTCGACTCCAAAAGTAAATATCAAAATGTATTTGTGACCACACATTAGAAAGTTACAGGACTGCGACTCTCAATTTCTCTCAAATATTACGGTATGAATTATTGCTCCCATGCAGGCTTAAATGTCTACACAAATCGAGTTGTGTTTGATTGATTTAAATTTGGATCAACTTGTTGATTGCATATGAAACGACTGCAGAACCACACACCGGAATATGCTTATTCTTAATTGATTATCCAGTGGGTGTCCATGTTTATTTATTCAACAGGAATTGATAAAAATGACGTCAGATACTCCTATGATCAACAGAAATTCGAACCTTACTTATCAAGGATCCATTGTACACTCAATATCAATTACTTTTGGTTGACCAAATACAAAAAAAGAATAAACAATCGATTTTTAAGCATCTGAAAGAATGGTATGGACTGGTCGGTTCAATTAATAACAATTGTCATGCACATGGGTGGCACTTGATAAAGGGTTCATGCCACTCGAAGCATGATGTATGGAATTTGAAGTACTAAATAAAACACAGTTTGGTCACAGCTAAGACTGTGAGTGTATTGGTCTCTCCCTATCATATTTCTATTAAAATAACTCTACATCAACACGTTTCAGCCCACTGGGGATGATAGTCAATCTGCCCTGTGTCTCCTCCTCCCCTTGCAGCCCTCCTCCTCTTCCAAGTCCCCATGATCCCTCCCACTCATGGACCCCATGGCCCCTCCATTTGCACGCCCCCTTTGGCCCCATGTGGCTCCGTCCAATCGGGGGTTCAGTGGCCCCGCCCATTTGTGGGTGCCATGGGACACTCAGACCCTACAGAAAACTGTGTGAGTGAGAACGTCACATGATTTCACATAGTGAGAGAGTCGAGCTAAAGATTCCCTTACCTTCACTGTGAGGATCTTCACTTCACACAACAGGGAGAGGGAAGGCCTTACTGTCTCCTGTCCTGTCACTGAAGCCTGAGGCTGTGCTCGCCGGTGGCAAGGTGGAGGAGCAGGCGGAGGAATGTCACATGTCAGCCTCCCACCCATTAACTTTCTGGTCAGTAATTTCTTGGGCTGTGGAGCATGCAGAGAGGTGGTTGATGGCTCGTTTTAAAGGTAGGAAACTGGCCTTTTATTTAAACTAAACTTGTTTGGAGTCCACAGTTCCACTTTAAAAACACAATATTAACAATAAATATTAAGATAATATAAGACCATGCATTTCAAAGATGCCAAAGGATGGGCCAACTGCTTGAAGTGGCGTGCTACGGAAAGGTCACCATATTTTGTGTTTGGCTTGTTGTCACTCTGGGCCTGTCTTATGGGTGAACGATGGTTTGCCATACGTTCCTTAAATTAGTATTAATATTAATTAGTATTAGTATTATTAGTAGTATAGGCCACATGGGCACACTATAAAATAAATGACAAAATTGCTCTCACAAGAAAATCTTTCTTTTATGGGAATACGTTTGCCCATTTGTGGATGGGCAAAGTCCTGTCTATTAATCATGGAATGACAGGTTATACAATTTGGACATTGATAACACCCTATTTTTGCAGATATGGAATATTCTTTTCTAGATCATAAAGGAAGAGTTTCCTCAAGCTGCAGATAGTTATAGCTTCAACAGGCTCAACCATGTGGGGAGGATTCACCCATCCTCTAATCTATTACATCAAAAGAAGTAGTGTCACATGGGAACCTGTAAAATGGTGCTTCAAATGGTGTTTATTTGAGATGTAGCACTACATATTTCAGACCAACACGGTCTTTCAGTACTGGTACTATTGCACCATTTTACAGGTTCCCATGTGACACTACTTCTTTTGATATTATTTTCTAGACTCTATTGGCAATTGGGAATCTATGTGAACCAGATAGTTAGCCAGATTCCGTCCTTTTCTATAAGTGTGTCTGAGTCGAGTGTTGTTAAAGGGCAAGTGTCTGTCTTTTTTGATTATATATCAGTGGTCTTGTACTGAGTTTCTAATCTTTAGACTATTAGATGGTATAGGTGATGCAGAAATGTATGTTCACATCTTTTTGTATGGGAATTGACCTGATGCCATCATTTTCATTTTGTACCTACTCCCTGGCATTTTGAAGTTGTGTGATAATGAGACTCCAGGAATAGCCTCTCACTTCAAGCCTTTTTATCATATCTTCCACTTATACAAATATATAATATACATTATATTCTGAATATGTAGTGTATGTATACATTTTAATATACTGTTTATGTATGTGTATATGTATTTACTGTAATACTTTAATATATAATATACTGTATATGTATGCACTGTAATATGTATGTACAGTACATATCATTTTATTTATAAAGCGTCACTTGGGTACCCAGCGCTGTACATTATAAAATACAGACAGGGAGATTCAATAAAAGTTCTTATCATTAAAAATGGTGCTAATTTTGCCCCAACCAATCAGATCTTATTTAACATTTGAAATCTAACATCTGATTGGTTGGGGCAAGCCATTATAAAGATAAATAAAAATTAACTACAATTTCTTACATCGGTTAAGAAAGCATATATATGTACACATTATGTATAAATTGATATAAGTGCAACAAGCCTCGACCCATTAGGAATGAGATCCCTGCCCGAAGAGCTTACAATCTAAGTGGGAGGGACAACATACAGATACAAGTGGGGGGGATGGGTACAAAGTGCTTAAAAGGGCTAAAAATCATGTTGTGCTGATGCTCAGAAAGGTAGCATAACAGTCTAGATTTGAAAGCATTAATGGATGTGACTAGGAAAAGAGAGAGAGGGAGAGAGCTCCAAAGGTAGGGAGCAGCAAGGGAGAATGGTTTAATGCGGGAGGCAGCAGTGTTTGTTGGGGGTTTTTGGAGAAGATTTCCTTGTGAGGAAAAGAGGGCATGCCCTGGAACATAAGGGACCAAGAGAGAAGATAAGTAGGGAGGTGCAGTACAGCGAAGGAATTTAAAGGTTAAAAAAAGGGTATTGAATATGATTCTTTGTTTGATGGGAAGCCACCCTATGGACAGAAGTATCGGGGTTGGGGGTTCTCTTTTGGAGGAGAGCGAGATGATCCAAGCTGCCGGGTTTAAGATAGAGTGGAGAGGAGAGAGATAAAATGCAGTGAGTCCAAGTAGTAGAATGTTACAGTAGTCAAGACTGGAGATTATAAGGGCATGGATGAGCATTTTAGTAGTGGAGCGAGAGAGAAAAGGGCGGATCTAGTGATGTCCTAGTGATGTTAATGTGATGATGGTAGGAAAGAGAGGAGTCAAAGATAAGTGCAGATTCAATTGGGTTAATCACTATATTGTCAATAGAGATGGAGAAGAGTGGACTAGGTCCCAGTTTAGGGGGGAAATGATTAATTCTGTTTTAGATAGATTGAGTTTAAGGCGCCATCCAGGAAGAGATCGTGAGCAGACATTTAGAAATTTGGGGTTGAACTTCGGGGATTAGCGCAGGGGTGGACAAGTAAATTTGGGTATCATCAGCATATAAGTTATACTTAAAGCCGAAGGAACTGATTATTTCTCCCAGAGAGATAGTGTAGAGGGAGAACAGCAAAGGTGCTAAAACCGAGCCCTGAGGGACCCCCACACTAAGCAGAACAGGAGAGGAAGTCTTATTAGCAAAAGAGACAGAGATAAATCTGTTAGAGAGATAAGAAGACAACCACGACACAGCTTGATTTCGGCTGCCCAGAGAACATAGAATTTGCATAAGAAGAGAGTTGTCCACAGTATCCAATACAGCCGATAGGTCAAGGAGAATGAGGACCAAGAACTGTACTTTGGCAGCTTGTAGGTCATTTGAGACTTTGCAAAGGGCAGTTTCAGTTGAATGACCCGGTCGGAATCCTGACTGCCACGGGTCCAATAAGATATTAGCATGGAGGTATTAAGTAATACATGTAGAGACGAGACGTTCTAAGAGTTTTGATGCAAATGGTAAAAGGGAGACAGCACGGTAGTTTGAGGAACAGTGGTCCAGAGAGGGTTTTTTAAGAAGAGGTTTGATGCACGCATGTTTAAAGGTAGCAGGAAAAATACCAGTGGTCTGAGCAAGAGCAGGGGAAAGGATTTTAGCACAGTGTCTGAGTAAAAAGAGGGCATGGGATCAAGGGTACACATTGTAAGTGGCGAGGACCACAGGAGGTCGAAGACCTCAGAATGGGTGACAGGGGTGAAAGGTTCCAGAACTGCAGGTGGTGGGGCAGGCAAAAGAAAGTGAGAATTGTCCTGGGGTGAGGGGATTAGAGTACGGATATCATCTATTTCATTTCTAAAGTAGTCTGCAAAATCCTGAGAGTGTCCGTAGAGGAGTGCTGCAAGAGAGTGTTAAATAGTGAAAATAGACAATGTGGGCTATTTTTGTTATTGTTTATAAGTGTGCTAAAGTAGGAGTGTTTAACTTCTGAAAGAGCCGAATTAAGACAGGACAACATGAGCTTGTAATGGTTAAAGTCTGCCTGACTGCGTGACTTTTTCCACAGCCACTCAGCTGCACGAGTACAGTGGTGTAGGAACTTGGTATCTAAGATTGAGCCAAGGACGGGGATTAGTGGAGCAACGTTTGTGAGTTTGTAGGGGGCAAAGGAGTCAGTAGAAAAGGATAAGATAGAGTTATACGAATGTATTAGGGAATCAGGGTTAGAATCAGACATGAGGGCAGAGAGGCTAGAGCCGAGAGAGGATAGAGCTGGAAGGTCTATTGCGTGGGTGTTGCAAACAAGTACAGTAGATGGAGTGTCAGAGGAGAGGGGAGAGTAGGTGAAGAGAAAGAGAAAGTAATTAGATATTGATCAGAGAGTGTGAAGGAGTTACTAGCAAACTGGGAGACAGAAAGATTTTTAGTAAAGATCAAGTCCAGGAAGTGTACTTTATGGGTGCTAGTGTTGGTCCACTGCTGGAGGGAGAAGGAGGAAGTTAGGTGGAGAAAGCGAGAGGGCCAGGATTGCTTAGCGTCGCCAACGTGACAATTGAAGCCACCTAGAATTATAGCCAGACAGTTGGAGGAAAGAAATATAGAGAAAAGTGGCTGGGGCCAAGGCAGAAGGGGGTCTGTATACGACTGCTACTCAAAGACATAAGGGGTGGGAAAGTTGGACAGCATGGACTTCAAATGAGGAAAAAGCAACAAAGGGCAGAAGAGAAACAAGTTTAATGCGGCAGAAATGTATGTATGTATAGGGGAAAAGAGAAGACCTACCCCTCCACCCCGTCCTGAGGAACGAGGTGAATGAGAAAAAGATTGACCACCATGCGTAATCAAAGCTTCTACCGCAGTATCATGGTGGGAGATCCAACTCTCCGTAAGAGTCAGGAGATGAAAGGCATTAGAAAAGAACTGGTCATGAATAAAAGTGTGTTTGTTATCAAGAGAGCATGTATTAAGGAGGCCACAGGAAAAAGGAAGAAGTGAAGGTGAAAGAGTAGGGACAGTTATAAAAGATTAGAGCTGCTAAAGGAATAAGTGGGGGGGGGGGGGGTTTGAAAGGCAGCAGAATAAAATGTTGCAGTGTCCAGGGTTGGGAGCAATATCCCCAGGAGCAAGAAGGAGAATAATAAACAGGGAGTGGAGGTGGGCTAAGGATTTATACTTAAGTTTCCTTGAATATTTGGACTTGGTGAAAGGAACAGCATTTTGTAAGTGCTGGTAGAGTGTGAAGGAATACTTGGATTTGGATGGAAGAAGAGAGGCAGAGATAAAGACAGAATAGGGATAGGAAGGGAATTAGTGGGAAGGAGGTTTTGGAGCCAGGTAGTATATAAGACAAAAGCAGAGCACAATTGTATACATTGTTGAAAAACCTTAAAAGTAAGGTAGTGTTTTCCTTGTCGTTCTCCATGTTGAACTCCCTTTTAAACTCCAATTTCTCTTACAGTAGCATAGCTTCACTTTGGATGAGCTTCAGCTTGGATGGTCTTCCCTGCAAAGCTAACCCCTGCAAAGCTATCCCCTATACTGTGTCTGAATTTATGGGGATAAAATGAGACACAGGACAGGGAAATTAAGTAATTAACAGAGTGTATATGTATACAGTAATATACTGTATATGTATATACTGTATATGTATGTATATATGTTTACTGTATATATGCATACAAATTAAAGGACAACTCCACCCTCATACGGACATCTTTTAGAAAGAACGGCCTCTTTAAAATATGTTGATATATCATACTTTGTCCTATGAATTCATTACTGTATGCCTGCTATGCTTCTGGATGCCTCAAGGAAACTGAGCAATTTAGAAACCTGTACTGAGCAGGAACTGAGCCTGGGCGTGCTCAGAAGAGGCAGATAGGGGATTAACATTCAGTCATTGGCTGTGATGTCAACTGTCAAATCCATAACTGACAGTTGCTAACTGGAAGAACCTGGAAGCAGAAACGGGAAACAGGATATTGTGCAGGATTTCAGGTTAGACTTATATATTTCACATTTCAAACTATTACCGTTTAGGGTTTTGGGGGGTGATTTACCTGTATGTAAGTTTTCATTTTAGGGCTGGACTTGCCCTTTAAACATGAGGCTGTCAGGTACCTTCAGTTAGAGGAAGGCTCTACTTCATTTTATACCCTGTGGGGAGCTTTTAGCTCCTTTATCCAAACCTCTCCATCACTTGTCAAGCTAATCAGAATCCTGTGTTTCCTAACCCCATAGTGACTGTAAATCTGGAACTTGCTGTGGTAATTACCAATAAGTATGAACCTAGCATGTTATTCTGGATCCTGTCTCAGGATGTCCAATGGAGCTGTTCAGATTGAATTGAACATTGTGGCAGGATTGCCTGGATCTGCGTTCAGATCTGCAGGTTAATACCATATACATATCATACATGTGTCCCAACTGAGCATCTGCTTTGTGTGAGAGCCCTGCCAGGACAGATGGCTGTTGGTCACAGTAATAGTGGCTGCAGCTAGCAGCGCATGTGACAGACTGATCATGTGGTCCCATAGGGAACTGCATGATTGGCCGTGATTTACTAACTGACCCATTTGTCTGATACGGGCGACCAAACTCGCCCGTGGCTGGCCGCCCCACACCATCACATATTTCCAGCCAACTAATCCGTGGCACTATTGGTTCGTTACTGGTATTTACCCAGCCTTAAGGTTCGTACACACATGCGATTGTGGGTGCCGTGATGCATGATGTGTAAAAACGGCCGATAATCGTGCCACGTATGGGCACTTTATTAGCTAAAATGGCCGTTCTGTCGATACATGCCACGAATATAATCCGAAACGGCCATTCGCACACGAACCTTTAGACTTTATAGATTATAACTGCCAGGTAGGTGGTATTTGGAAGCGAGTGCAAATATGGTAAAGTTTATGACAGGGAAGATTCACCCAGAGACACAAGCTCTCTGGGCAAATCTCCCGTACGGGATTTACCAGAGGCTGTGCGATTTTGGGTGAATCTCACCCGCACATAAGTATTTATCGCCAGCTATTAGTTGGTGTTGAATACTTACGTGTAAAGAGGCACGCAACCTCTGGTAAATTACTTTGAAACGGCCGCACGAGTGCCTCTTCTGGTACTTGCGCTGCTGATTAACGTTGTGCCAACCAATCGACCTATATAATGCTTCCCTAATCCAATAGTCTAATAGCTATGGATGTAAGGGAATGGCAGATGAATCACTTGCATGTTCAAACCCTTGGGTAGGAAGCACTAAAGCATGACTGTGGGCTTTTAATATCTGTAAGTCAGGAAAATGTCTTTATTCCAGGATGTATGAAAACTAACAGGGTTATTCAATAAAAGTTCTTTAAAACTTATTTAACATTTGAAAGCCAACATCTGATTGGTTGGGGCAAAATTAGCACCATTTTAAACAATAAGAACTTTTATTGAATAACCCTGCTTGTTTTCCAGAATTCTGTGCAGTTAGGGAATGCTGAGAGTTGTAGTTTTAAACTTGTGAAAAGTTCATTAAGAAGACACTAACTGCAAAACAGACAATGCTGGGATTTGTAGTTTTCAAACATGTGAAAGGTCACAAGCTTAGGCTGTATTAGATCTAGACAGATGCCTTAGCTACAGGATATTAAGAAAAAACTTACTGCAAACAGAGAATGCTGGGAATTGTGGTTTTCAATCACATAAAAGGTCACAAGTTAAACATGCCTGCTCTATACCATTAGGCTGTATTATATCTAGACACATGCCTTTGCCACAGGCAATAAATAAGATACTTTGCATGTCCCCACCCATTTCTTTAAGTGAGAAATATGTGTTTATATGTTAGATTATTAAGGCAATGCTATTATAATAACATGATTCTATGAGGTACCTTCTGTTATAAGAAGGCTCTATTTCATTTTATACTCTGTGTTTAGCTTACATGTATATTCAATCAGTATCCTGTGCTCCCAAGTCCTAACCCCATAGGTTAGTTAAATCTGGAACTTGTTGTGGTAAATACTAATAAATATGAACCTTGCATGTTAATCAGGATACTATATAGGATTTAAGGTGGCTATACATATATCCGATTTTACTTATCCAACCAAGCGCTCATGCAATATTAGTTTGATCTTGCCAGAACCACCTTTACCATTCTTCTATGCCACAGACCGGCGGTTCTTGCATGATCGGTCTAATGACGCGGGAGCACTCGGTTGGGAAAGTAAAATCGGATATATGTATGGGCTGCTTTTGATTGCCCAAAGGTGCTGTTCAGATTGCCTGGGTCAGTTCTCAGACTTGCAGGTTTATTCCACATAGAACCTCTATATTCTAGCTGGCAGGTAGTATAGGTAAGTGAGGATATAAGTGTGTGTTTGTTCATTTAATATGATGCGATTATTTGGTTTTTTTTTAGGACCTTCAGACTAAATTTACATAATTTCCACTGTGCACCAACGGGCACACTTTTGCTAGTAGCAAAAGTGTGCCCGTTGGTGCACAGTGGAAATTATGTGTGTATGTTTGCTATGTGTAGTTGCAATGCTCACAGGAGCCATCAGGAAACATCCAGGGGGGCAATAATAAAATTAGTCTGAAGTTCCTAAAAAAAAACTAATAATTGCATCATATTAAACTAGAAAGGGAAAGTTTAAGTATAAACTTTGAATTTGGCTTGAAGGGCTGCATTTTGGAAGGGAATATGTGTGTTTGCTGCAGATTTTAAAACTCAATAATGGGAATGATGAGTTTGTAGTGAACGCTTGTTTGGGACAAAAAAAACTTTTGTGTGTGCCCAGCCCAAATCTGTGGTTATTTTGATCCAATCAATCAGAAAGCTAACATCTGATTGGTTAGCACCATTTTCAATGATAAGAACTTTTATTGAATCTCTCTGTATCTTTTTGATGATTGGTCAAAAAATGTTTTTTTTAATTTTTAAGTATGGCTGCCACAGTAATGGATAAGTAGATCAGCAGGTGTGTGTACCTGTGTCGGGTTGGGGTTTAAAAAAATAAACTTTTTTGATGATTGGTCAATTATTCAGCCATAAAACCAAACATCACAAGATATAGCCTTAAATAATCCCCCCCCCCCCCCCTAAACTATAAAAACTGGTGTCCCCCGTAGGTGCCCCCCCCCCCCTAAACTATAAAAACTGGTGTCCCCCGTAGGTGACAGAAAACACAACCTCAAGCGATATACCCCAGTCAATCTGGAATAGCCGAAATCCTAAACAATATTCTGTGTGTCTCACAAGTAACAAAGTTGTAGTAACGATGCAAGTTTAGATAAAGTTACCAAACAGATGTCCAGCTGCCCCCGGGTTTATACCGATATCCGGCGGGGCTTCAAGCAGGTAAGTTCAAACGCTACTCCTAGACTCCTTCCCAAATTTTCTCATGCCGAATCCTCTACCACCGGCCAGCTGATTCCTACTGGGACTTCGCCCGCCGGATCCAAGTTCCGCTGTAAAGCAAACCCAGGGCAATAAATGAACGGCTCCAATAGCGTATACTCTGGCAACGCACAAGAACTAAGCACAGGGGCTAGACAGGGGTATTTGGGAAGGAATTTGGGAAGGAGTCCAGGAGGAGCGTTTGATCTTACCTGCGTGAAGCCCGGCTGGATACCAGATAAACCCAGGGGCAGCTGGACATCTGTTTGGTAACTGTATCTATACTTGCATGGTTACTACAACTTTGTTACTTGTGGGACACACAGAACATTGTTTAGGATTTCAGATATTCCAGAGGGACTGGGGTACATCGCTTGAGGTTGTGTTTTCTATCACCTACGGGGACACCAGTTTTTATAGTTTGGTGGGGGGGAAGTTATTATTTAAGGCTATATCTTGTGATGTTTGGTTTTATGGCTGAATAAAGATTTCATATTTTGCTGCTAATCAGCATAGTTCTCCATTTGTAGTGTACTTTGATAAGAGGGCCGTCGGCTCTCTTTTGAGTGTTTTGTATTGTATTTTTACACTAGGAGCACCACCCTACATTGGGGTGTCACGCAACAGCGTTTCTATATTAGGCTGTGCTTCTGGGATACTATTTAATGTTGTATATGTATATATGTATACACTGTATATTAATATATGGATACATTGTATAGACTGTATATGTATATATGGATACATTGTATAGACTATATGTATATATGTATAAACTGTGTATTAATATATGGATACATTGTATAGACTATATTTATATATGTAAAACGTGTATTAATATATGGATACATTGTATAGACTATAGGTATATATGTATAAACTGTGTATTATATATGGATACATTGTATAACTGTATAGGTATATATGGATACATTGCATAGACTGTATAGGTATATATGTATACACTGTGTATTAATATATGGATACATTGTATATACTGTATAGTATATATGGATACATTGCATAGACTGTATAGGTATATATGTATACACTGTCTATTAATATATGGATACATTGTATAGACTGTATAGGTATATATGGATACATTGCATAGACTGTATAGGTATATATGGATACACTGTGTATTAATATATGGATACATTGTATAGACTATATGTATATATGTACATTGCATAGACTGTATAGTAATATGTATACACTGTGTATTAATATATGGATACACTTGTATATACTGTATAGGTATATATGGATACATTGCATAGACTGTATAGGTATATATGTATACACTGTGTATTAATATATGGATACATTGTATAGACTGTATACTGTATGTATACACTGTGTATTAATATATGGATACATTGTATATACTGTATAGGTATATATGGATACACTGTGTATTAATATATGGACATTGTATAGAATGTATACTGTATGTATATACGTATACACTGTGTATTAATATATGGATACACTGTGTATTAATATATGGATACCTTGTATAGACTGTATAGGTATATATGGATACACTGTATAGACCGTATATGTATATATGTATACACTGTGTATTAATATATGGATACCTTGTATAGACTGTATATGTATACATGGATACACTGTATAGACTGTTTATGTATATATGTATACACTGTGTATTAATATATGGATATATTGTATAGATTGTATATGCTGTATAATACTGTGTGTGTTTATGATGTATACACTGTATCTCTTTACATCTCTTCAGCCAGAAAGCCAGAAGAGGGACCTTCTTCTCACACTGCTGCTTTCCATGCTCTGCTCTGTACTTTAATCTCCTATAGTAAGGGGGGACAGTCCATGTCACACAGTTTGTGTATCTTTAATAATAACACACAGTGGGTTGGGAAGGGAGGAGGGGGTTGTGTGTGCGTGTGTCTCGGTGTTTGTATGTGTGTGACTGGGCTGCTGCTGCTATTCTTTCTCACTGATCCTCCAGCTTAGAGGCTCCCGATCCAGGTCTGAGGGTGTCCAGTCCGCGTCTTGGCTGAGTCCCCCCCCTGCTTTTTAATCATGCCCCTCTGTCTGTGTGTGAGTGCAGGCAAGGCTGACAATGATTTCCTCAGTGATTACGTACAGAGCGAGTCCCTGCGGGTTAGGGGCCCCCTCTGGAGCCATCCTGATGGCTTTGGGGGCCTCGCTTCTATTTTCCATTATTATGTGGACTCTACCGGAGCGACAGCGCAGTCCAAGACCTTTGCAGGTTTGTGATGAGGAGGGAGCGCACAGCAGCAGCCACAGCCACACACACGGTCTCTCTCCTTCCCTCTCTCTCTGCTCTCAGCTCCCCGGTCCAGGCGGAGACTTTTGATTTTCCCAGATAACAAGGAAGCAACATCCCAGGTCCATCACAGCGATAACCCGGACAGTCCGCCCAAGGAGACCCCCAGCCACACAACCCCCTGTAATAACCTCAACAGCCTGCACCTAGCCAGGGATACACCGGATCCTCTACAGAGTGCAGCATCGCGCGCTAGTCCCCGTCTAACCTGCACTGACTGCTGTGTCCCCTGTCCAGTAAAGAGACATCACATTGTCCGTAGAGAGACCCCATAGTATATTGTCCAGAGACACCCATAGTAACATATTGTCCATAGAGACCCCCATAGTATATTGTCCATAGAGAGCCCCCCACTGTAAAATATTGTCTATAGAGAGGCCCCTATAGTAACATTATAGAGAGACCCCCATGGTAACATTATATTATCCATAGAGACCCCCATAGTAACATTATATTGTCCATAGAGACACCCATAGTATCATTATATTGTCCATAGAGACACCCATAGTAACATTATATTGTCCATAGAGACCCCCATAGTAACATTATATTGTCCATAGAGAGACCCCTATAGTAACATTATATTGTCCATAGAGACCTCCATATTAGCATTATAGATAACCCTATAGTAACATTATATTGTCCATAGAGACCCCCATAGTAACATTAGAGAGACCCCTAAAGTAACATTATAGAGACCTAAATAGTAACATTATATTGTCCATAGAGACACCCCCATAGTAATATTATAGAGACCCCCCATAGTAACATTAGAAACCCCTATAGTAACATTATAGAGATCCCCTAGTGACATTATAGAGACATCATAGAGACCCCCATAGTGACATTATAGAGACCCCCCATAGTAGCATATTGCCCAGAGAGACACCAGGTCCCTCATGTCACCAACAGAATCACATTCGCTGCAAGTTCTGGGGGGTTTTCTCTCTCTATAGAATTGGAAGTTGTTTTTTTTTTCTTGGCCACTGAGGAGGTTTAGAGACAGCGGAGGTCGGAGGGAGAGAGACAGAGACAGACAGAGAGCAGCCCGACACAGAGAGAGGGACCCTCGGTTTAGTTGGGAACGGGCGGACACACTGAACAACTTCCAGCTGGTTTTGCTTTTAGGATGTCTCGCCGAAAACAAGCGAAACCAAGATCACTGAAAGGTAAGAGACCCGAACGGCTGCTCCATCCCCCTGTGTTCTCTCTGTTTGCCCTGGGACGTGTGAGATCCCGTTACCCTCCCTGCAGACGGGGCTGTCGGTAGCAGATCGGGGAGGTGAGTCGGGTCGGGACCGATACCGTTTAGCTTACCGTAAACTTCCAAACTCCTACCCATGTAACCTCCCCCCCTATTCCTTATATTGGTGCAGTCTGGTTTCTCTCTAAGTATAGGGACAACTGACCGAACCATTGCAGTAGGAGGGTGGTGCTCTCTTATCTGTCCTACAGCCTTTTGTTCTGCTCCCCGCATATCACACAGACACCTCCGAACTTTCTTTAATAGCCAACACAGCCCGTTCCATGATCCGAACGGCGTCCCATTCCGGTGACGGGATTTCTATAGGACCCGGTGTACCTTTTACATTTTATTAACCCGCCAAGTTCCGGAGTGGAATAGAGGAAACTGTGTTGGAATGTTGGGGAGTTTGTGTCACGTGACTCTCGGGCGCCTCGCGCTTGCTGTTAGGCTGAGGAGATAGAGGGGGAGACAGACAGGCGGATGGAGATTCCTATAGGGTCGGACATGGCACCTTCCACCACTTTATTTTTACCGTATTATCGGAATGGGAGTCTCAGAGAACTGCCCAATATAATATACAGCCCACTAATAACAGGAATGGTGGGGAATGGTGTGTGAAGGATATGTGGCTTTCCAGGAGGGGAGAAGGGGAGGACAAAGGGTGTCTTGTTGTGGTTGTGCTGCACTGGGCCCAATGGAATGTTCAGGGGAGTCTGCTCTCCAACATAGAATTCCTGCACTTCCCACTGTTAACCCCTTCCTTCCTCTATGGTGATCAGAGCTAATGTCTAATTCCCTGTTAACCAATTGCTTCCCATACAGTAGGAAGAGTGCAGGTAATTAGAACCAATGCATAATGAAACTAAAGGGCATCCTAAATCCAGCAGTAGCATTGTACCCCACCTGGCACTTTCAGACTGTTAACCCCTTCCTTCCTCTATGGTAATCAGAGCTAATGTCTAATTCCCTGTTAACCAATTACTTCCCATACAGTAGAAGGAGTACAGGTAATTAGAGCCAATGCATAATGAAACTAAAGGGCATCCTAAATCTAGCAGTAACATTGTACCCCACCTGGCACTTTCCCACTGTTAACCCATTTCTACTTGTAATTCGAGCCAATGCCTAATAAACCAGACAGACTCCATATCATATCCCTGTTAACTATTTGCTTACCATACAGTAGGCATCGTATAGAGGAATTAGAACCAATGCATAATAAAACAGAAGTCCATAAATCCAACAGTAACATTCAGTGTACCTTACTACCTACCACTGTTAACTCTTACCTTCCCATACACTGGCAGCAATACTGTTAATTAGACACAGAGCATAATAAAGCTTATAGAACATACTAAATAATGCAGATACTTTATCACTGTTAACCCTTTGTTTTCCATATAGGCCATTGTAGACACAATGCCTACAAAACTTGAACATTCATTTTACGTTGCAGACCCCTTACCAATAGTAACTCCTTAAATTGACACAATAGTAATAATACTGGTAATTAGAGCTAGGCCTATCAAGCAGGAAAACATTAATTCCAAGGTGAAACAATAATCTTACCCTGGTAAACCTTTTACCACTATTAACCCATTGTTTCACATATAGTGGTAAGAGTATTGGTAATTAGAGCCAGGCCTAATGAAGCTTGCAGAACCCATTAAATCCAAGCAGTAACATTCATTTCACTCTAGCAAGCAGGATGCTGTATGGTTCTTCTCCGTTTAACGTGGCTTAAAGTTTTTACTTTGTGTTCAGTTTGGGGTTTTGCTCTTAATCAGAAAATATTCATTTGGTCTCTATTTAATGCTACTTTTTAATATTTACGAATACTTAAACATAAATCACAAAATTAACACAATCTGATGTTTACATGAACATTTGCAGAGTAGGCTGATTAAGGCTAGACTGCAAATCTGGATTGATTGTCCTGTGCATTTTTTTTTAAGTAACACCTTTTTTAAAGGTGGCTTAGCCTTTTTAAGACTTTTGTCTTTTATAAGTAATATTAATGTGCATTTTTTCTGATTTATTTGCAATGTTCTGAGTACCTCAACTTTATTTTTACTTGTTTGTAAAGTGAGAATTATTCCTGCAATATGCATAGAGAAGATGCAGCTGGTCTTGGTTATGTCTAGATGTTTAGTCAATGATTACAGATATTTATTTTGATGGGTGCTGTTGAGAATTGTTGTAATAAAAATCTATTTATCTTTTTGATTGTAGATATTTCATGGGGAAAAATAAATATTGTTGAAAATTGCACAATAAATGCTTTGGTTACAAGTGACCCAACTCCAGCCCCCCCCACAAACGCTAAATATTCATGCATTTTGGTTAAAATCATTGCTTGAGGTTTTTTAAATGTATGCTCTTAAACTGATCACACACATTAAGTTACATTTCTCCCCTTTTTTGTTTGTAAACATTAGAGCTAAAACCTGCTTTCTGCAACTTGTATGTACAGAATTACAACAGTACTTACATATTCCACACATCCAAGATAAAAGGTAATTGCACTAAATTAGAACTATCATGCAGATGGACCTCAGTTAGACCTCTAAAATATACATTCAAATAGCACTGTCTGGAACAAAGGAATGGTCTGGTAAAAGTCAAAACAGCAATCCTTAATGCCTTTCAGTTTTCTTATTTGGCCTTTTGGTTTAGTATTTGACAAGTAATCAATGCCTTCAAACTGTTTCAGGGTACACAGATCCCTTTAAGGTTAACCAACCATTTTGTTCAATGATGGTTATAAAATGATGTAATTGGATGGCAGAGACTGCACCATTTTTTTATCTGCTTCTTTTAAAACTTCAGTTTGTCTTTAAAAAAAAACAAAAAACATTGTCCCTCTTTATTTATGCATTATATATATGACTGCATGTGCTGATGATGGCCATATACAATAATTAATTGTTGACTTCTCCAGTTAAAAAAAAATGTATTTGTATGATGATTTGGTTTTAAAAAGTTGCCATTTTGTATCTAGGAGCTAATTTTTACTTTACCTTTTTTAAGCACATCATAATTAAAAGACAAGTTAGATAACTCAATGGTTCCTTTTGTGATTTTTCATTTCTCTAGAAAAGAAGTGATTTGTTTTTAATATACTACTAGGTTATTGCTTGAGAAGGCTGCTTATCACAAGATCTTCATTATCCCAGTTGTACCAGAAATAGAGGTGGAGATTTATTACAATTGACCTACATATTGCTTTGACTCCAGAAAGGCACCCGGAGCTTTTAGTTTCTTGTAATTACTTGCAAGATCATATCCAATAGTAATAGACTGAGAAAACTACCTTTATGTCGCTACATCCAATTGTTTTTCAATAAATTTCAGACTCAAGTGTGTACGTCTTATGTAATAACATACACATTCAATCTTAAAGAACTAATTATAATCTATCTTTGTTGTAAAATTCAAATGTGAAATCACAGAGTGAGAAATTGCAAATATTTTACTAACCAGAACTCCACTTTTTAGTTTTTCATACATGTAACTTTAATATCCTTTAATATAATCATATCAGCTGTGATTCATTCATGAATTGTTTTCATGTATCCATTATTTACTAAACTGACATTGTTTTGCCGTTCTTATAACTACAAAATCATCATTTTATGCTAAAGATTTTGGTTTAATATTGCAGTTACCTTGCAAAGTATTTTAAGAAAATATATATTTTCAAATTTGAACCACTGTAAGGTCATGCAACTTGCTAGTTACTTTTCCTGGCCATGCTAATTTTATTGCAGATTTCTATAAGGGTTCTTGCACAAACTTACCCTTTCAGTATATAGTTACCTGGGCAGTATTAACTTTTTTTTTCCCCAAACATTAAATTATATTTACACATTCTTTTTCTGCCTTTTTTTGTTTATCAACTGTGAAATTACTAGTGCACTTCGTTAAAGAGGGAATTTCAATTTCAGATTTCATCCCTATTCCTTAGGCTGTCAAATTACTGACTAAGAATTTGCATTGTATCCCCTTATTCTGACTTACTATTTGTGTTTTTTTTAAACTTGAACTGTTTGTTTTTATTTTTGTTGTGTTTTTTTTTTATATATATATTTCTGCATAAACCCTTGATCTATGTTATACTACCAAAAATATGTCATATTTGACACCTTTATGGAATCTCAGAAAAGATAATACTTTGTCACTATTTATAAAAATACCATATATTCACCACTATCAAATGAAGAGGCCTATGTCCACAGGGCCTTACAATCCAAAGGTGTACGGTAACTTTCACCTTAGCAATTACATTTATGGATTTTTTTTCCATAAAGTTTTCCCTCTCCGGATCTTAATGTTTTTAGAGGTTTAAGAAGTTCTGAAATGTTTTTGCTGGGAGTAGGAAAGTTTTTCCATTTCGAAGTTAAGACTAGATGTGTTCCAGAATACATTTCTAGACGTCTGTGTCTCATTAATTGTTTCCAGACGGATTTATAGTCTGACGTGGTTTACAGTATGCGTTTGAACTGTATTTTCTTTTTATACTGCACAGGAATATGCCATAAAATTATTTCAAGCTGAAATAGCTTTTCAATTTTGAATGTTGATATCTTGGCAATCAAGATGATTCTTTGGCAAATGCTTCTTTTACCCCCAGGTGTATTTAGATTTTTCCATTGGCTCCTGTAAAGCTGTCAAAGGTCATTTTTGGCCCCACAGGGAAATAATCAGCTTTCTAATCTCATTTCAATTAAATCAGAAATATGGCCTTCAGTTTTTGTTGCCTAGGGATGTTGATACAGAGGAGAGCTAGATTTTATTCTTTGTTGCTTTGGGGCCTCTCATTCTACAGTACACTAAGTCAGATATCTTATTATCTCAAGGAAGTCAACCATTCCATTTAACACCAACATGATCTTAGTAGCCTGAAACATAAAAGAACCCTGCTAAATTGTTTCAAATGTGGTGAAATAACAGGATTACATCAAAAAAAGTTGTAAGTATACTGCACATGGCTTATACTGTCAGTGTTTTTGAAATAGTTTTTTTCTCTCCAAAAAGTTAATTTATTTTAATATGAAGTACAAGAGAAATTTTGTGTGGGACACTAGTGTCAGGAACAGCATATATGGATATAGATATAATGTGAGTATTAAGCAAAGATTGTTTTTATTTTACAAGTATATTGCATTCAATAGAAAGGTTTAATTAAAAAAAAGAAAGCACACGGCCTGCTAAATTATAATGCAACTGGATTTTCATTAAGTTGATTTGCATTTTAAGCATTAATATACATTTTTGGTCAACATTCTTTACTTCTGTATACAATGCCATTCAGTTCTCATTTGTTAATACATTTTAATTGTTTCTATATAGGGAGCATGGATGATTATGATGTTTGTTTTATTCATACTAGGGTTCTTAGTATGATCTTTTAAACAGTAGCTTTTGAAATGTTGATTGAACATGAATGCAAGTGATATACTATTTAGTAATGCCTTTATGCCTTATTTCACTAATGTTATGCTTTATATGCGAGTAAATGGCACACTGTTATGGTAAAGGGGTCCAGTGTATCAGTGTATGTACATTACCCCAATGAGCTTCCTGTTATCTTTACAGACTTTAATAAAGAAGTTACTTGCGAGTCAAATTAAATTGTACAACATATTGTGTTGAAAAACATGTAATCTGAATTCATTGCATGTGTATGTATATATGCAATTATTCTAAAATTACTTTGCAGTGATTTTGTACTTTGTTTTAAATTATATGGAGGGATTAAACGCAGTGTCCGTATCTTACTCTCTGGATTGGTACAATAGACTTTATGGCTATTGTAGAATTTGCTTGATGCTACTTGATGCTTCTGTTCATACTGTAGCTGTTTTTTTACATTTAAACTATTTGTCAAACAGAAATAAAAAGTTTTAATGTAAAGTGAATAAATGCTTTGATCAGTAGTCTGGAATAACTAGTCATATCAAACATTTCTGTTTTTGTTTGGTAGATTGGTCCAGTTGTGCTAAATGACTTTGTATGTATGTATAATTTTATTCATAAAGCACCACTTGGGTATGCAGTACTGTACATTATAAAATACATACAGGGAGATTTAATAAAAGTTCTTATCGTTAAAAATGGTGCTAATTTTGCCCCAACCAATCAGATATTATTTTACACTTGAAAGCTAACATCTGATTGGTTGGGGCAAAATTAGCACCATTTTTAAAGATAAGAACTTCTTTTGAATAACCCTGAGTGTATACAAACAAGGTGATAAGTGCAAGCAAATATATAGATAAATAAAAATGAAATACAGTTTTGTACATCGGTTAAGAAAGCATATAATTAAATTATGGATAAATTGATATACCGGTAAGTGCCGCATGCCATGACACATTACGAATGAGATCCCTGCCCCGAAGAGCTTACAATCTAAGTGAGAGGGACAACATACAGTGGGGGGATGGGATACAAGTGGGGTGATGTTTCCAACCACTATAAGATCACTGCTACTCATTATTTGTAGGGTACTCAAAAGCTGCCCCTACATTGGGAAATAACACAAATATATCTATGGTGGACCTATATATTTTTTACATCCTTGGTGCTTGCATTGGCATGTAGCTAGAGATATATTAATTGCAACTGCATTTTTGCCTTTTGGAACGTTATTTTGACTTATAGTCATATAGTTTTGGTCATACAGTAAAAAAAGCAGGAAATTAAAAAACAAAAGTGGTCCAATAACCTATAGAATCAGTAAATATAATAATAACAAAGAACCTCACATAGGAACATAGTGGTGTACTACCATCAAGGATGGTTGTCCCATTGGATAGCTAGCGTAATGTTAAAAACAGAAAGCAAGAAAGCCAGACCCAAGTGGGTTGGTAAATGAAAACTATAATGGGTATTATTAGGAAATCATGGAATAATGTTAGCTTGCACTAGTGTCAATAACAATGTAGATATCCCTACACAACTTTGGCAAATCTTTAATAGGAACATATGGGAACAGGAACAACATATTTTAGTACCCAGTCTTTTTCACCCACCTTCCATATGCTTCATTCAATTAGTGATGGAGTGTTAGTTGTAATATAAGCATTAAAATATTACCTTTTACATTGAAAATAATAAATATTAAATAAGTCTTGTATATGGTGTATTGCTTTATCTATTTATTTTACTTTTTTTTTGTGATCTTATCTTGCTTTAGAGAACGTATTGCTCATCTTTTTTATTTTAGCCAGGGTTGCCACTGTGTTCCAAAAAAGGGAAGATGTAATAATTACACTTGCGTGCTCCTCTTCCTTCTTGCAATGCATTATTCAATTAGCATGAGTTACTGCATTGCAGGAACATGAAAGGTAGGAAGGGCCGTGGTAACGCCTATTTAAAATGTGTTCATTTTCATGCTACAATGTAGCGCAAAAACGCATACAGAGAATTTAACTTCAGGTGCCTGTGCCATTATTACAAAATGGCACAGCCCCCGGAAAATGTAGTTAAACCCATGGTAACCCGATATTTCAATAGGAAGCATTGGTTTAACTCCATTGCATGGGATATTACATCTCCCCCATAGTGTGGATTAGGTTGGACTTGGTTGTTTGACCATATGCCCTTTATGAAGACTTTGGTCTTTATTTATTTATTTTTACCAGCACTAGCATTAATTTACAATCTATGTTGATAAACTAAAATGTGGTTGTGTTCCATGGAAGTAAGGGAATGATCATTGGTATTTTTTAAAAAAAAAAAATAGGAATGTTCTACTGCAATGTGTGGCATGTATTGTTTGTGTTGCTTGTGCAATTCCCCTATGCAAGGCACAAATAAAGAATTAAATACAGTATACTAGAAATAACTAAAATTAAGTAAATTTAGGAAGAAGAATATACATAAACTAAAATTACCGGTCTACCAGTACACAACTTTGTTTCAAAGTAGAACTTTTTTTTTTATATATAGAAGCACAAGAAAATATTTGGACTACAAACTAATGCTACAATTAAATCTTGCTGATTTATAGTTTAGTTCATTGAAAAATACTTGTATTTACAGTTACAAAACATAAAAGTAATTGATGGAAAGTGTCATCTTCCTTTTACCATTTTTAAAACATATTATTTCTTAGTATACTAGTGTTAAGTAGTCCGAGACTACTCTTTTTCTCCATTTATTTCTTGTAGACTGCAAAATTATTCATTACATCTGGGGCTTTTTATCCACATACCACATACAACAAATAAACTGACCTATTTAGAGGTCACATAAGTTAGTCAAAACATACAGTAACTACATTAATGTGCAACATTGATAAATAATCTTGAGCCTCTATAAAGATGATTTCAGATATCAAGTATGTTGATTTTCTTTTGTTACCCTGGGCCAGTATTGATCTTCAACCCCCAAATAACTCCTAATAATTTTTTTTTTAAATGGAGCTATGGGCCCATCTCTTTAATTACCCTTTTTTTCACTTGAGCCACTTTTCTACAACCTGGTCTTGATTTAAAGGAGAACTAAACTTATTTTTTTTAATCCTAATGTCAAAGCATTTATCCCCAGAACACCTATACATTGTTAGATTCTTCTCTAGTGAGTCTCTTCTTTACATTGTTAGATTTTTCTCTAGTGAGTTGTATTTACATACATATAAGAAGTTTTTGTTATTAGTACAACTTCAAGTAGCCTTGTGAGCATGTGCACATATGCACATATTTGCCACGCCCCCTTACCCCACCGAGCTGTCTCTGCGCACATATTTTCTATACAGATGTCTTAAGAACAAAATGGAAGCCCCTAGAAAGAATTTGAAAGCTGCTTGTTACTTTGTAATTTTATGATCCAGCTAGAATGCATTGCAGGCAGCCCTGCTTTTGTTTTCTTCTTCAACAAGAAAGTGTGTGTTAAATCAAAACACTCAGAGGCAAGGCTGCAACTTCCTTGTTTCGATCTGCTTGTGAAGTGTACTTCCACCAAAACAAAGAGGTGGATTAAAAGAGCTGACCTTTGGTACACACAGGTTAATTTAGTCAACCAACAGCCACAGCAAAAGAAGAGGTGCTCAGCATGGCATTTCAGACTTTAGTGTGGGGGATCCTTAGATGAGAGAAATGCTTGTGGTACATTCCTCTCCCCCTAATAAGATTAGTTTTTGTTGTATATGTGTATTGACTGGTCTCATTATGGTAAAAGACTACTTACAAAGATGACACTGAACAACTTAATCTCTGTAGCAATGTCACACAAAACTGTAAATGCTAATTAGGATATGTCACACTAAATTATTCTTTACTTTGCTGCCACAAAGATTCTTTGCTTAAAAATCACTCATTTTGAAGAAAAATAAAATTATAGTTAGTCACAATGAGAATGAAATTGGAAAACCTAACTTTGCAAAATATAAGCTGCATATCCTCCAAAGCCTGCATAAGTGTAACCAAGGTGTGCCTGAGCCTTCTGTTTATCTGTGAACCTGCAGGAGCTGTTGGATGGCACATGAGGTACTTTTAAGGGTAAATCCACCAAAAGATATTACCTTATATCATTTTAATTGAAGCATGGTAAAGGAGCTATGTCTTACCACCTGTCCTTTCATTAAACCTTCAGGCGACAGGAAGGAACACAGAGAACTTATCAGTGATTATGATAATTCACCGATTCCCACTGACAGGTCCCAACATCATCCATGTACTCTGATTCATATGCCCCAGCTCTGATGCTCCACAAATAACTGTCAGTCTTTGTAACATCAAGTGAGAAATATGAGGCCCATCGCTCCCATTAAAATTGGCCCCACTGTGTTGTGTTAAAAAATCCATACCTTTCTCCTCTGCTCCTTATAGTTGTCCTGCAGTGCCTGGTGAAAGTCCAGGAAATTGAAGAGTATGAGCCTGTCTATGTGTAGTAATCGGTATCTGCCTCTTCCTTGTCCTCTTATAGGACTTTGGCATGCGTATGGGAGCTCCCCCCCTCTGGATTCAACTAAAAAAAAAAAAAGCTTTATATAATGTTGGGGCCCCCAACCATAAATACTACCTTTGTTAGTTTAAAAAGAGCCCAGAAATAGACTTTACCTGAGCTTGTTCCCTCTGCTGCCCCCTAGCATTGGGGGGGGGGGGGGGGTTGGTCCCCTGCATTGTGTCAATTTTAATTTGCAGGTGGAGATACCCTTTAAAGTTGCTTGGAAGAAAGATTTCTTTATAATATGGACAGAAGTTGAACACCGTATCAATATATTGGGGAAGTGGGGAAAGAATTGCATCAGAGAATGTTACACATGCTAAAAAAACATGAAAGTAAACAAAATCAAAAAAATTCCAACACACTTTCAACTGCTGAGTGAGCTTTAGTTAGAACTGGATGATAGATTAACTTACCTGTGCATTTATTGCCAATACCATTCCAGTTGCAATTTCCCCAGCTTTGTCAATCTATTAAGTTATTCAAATTCCAGGGGCACACCTAACATGAGGCAAGGTGAAAATCTAGTCTTGTAGGGTGCCCTCGCAGAGCCTTTCAGAGACCGCAATTTACAAGTGCTGTATTGTTTGGCACTGGAGGGGTTAAACACAAAAAGAACTACCAGGCATCAGAAGGCACAGATCACATGCTCTCCTTGACCTCCCTTCAGCTTCTTCTGCAACTGATGCAGGTATCAGGAGTTTTAACCCCTTAAACACCATGACCATATAGGAAATGCCTGCTGATTTTTTTTTTGCAGAGTCTTAGAGGTAAGGGGGTCCCCATGATGTCAGAGGGCTTTGACATCAGGGACCTCCCTTAGTTTTTTCCATTGCTTCCCTGGTAGTCTAGTGGAGGTACTAAACTGCGATCAGCTGTGTGTTTACAATTCTGTACCTGCTATTGTAAGCCACTATTGTACTTGTGAATGAATCAAAAAAAATATTCACAAATACACCTTATGTATGTAAACTTTATTAATGTAGATAACGTAAAGACTGTGGTATGTACATTTTTATCTATGCAGAACTAAGAAAACTATCTGAAAATTTGTTCTTCTTATTGATTGACTTAATGTGTCTGCTGCTCTCCAATTAGCTGAGATATCATGTGAGGTAGAGCAAAGCTGCATGA
This sequence comes from Hymenochirus boettgeri, assembly GCA_019447015.1. Classification (NCBI taxonomy): domain Eukaryota; kingdom Metazoa; phylum Chordata; class Amphibia; order Anura; family Pipidae; genus Hymenochirus; species Hymenochirus boettgeri. Next base: position 208,296,334 of record CM033474.1, on the reverse strand, counting down.
TAAATGATCTGTATAATAATTCCCTGTTTGTACTATTGTTTGCCTGGCGCAAAGATGAGTGAAGCTATGTGAAGGCAGAAAGCCTTCACAATAGAAAAAGTGAAAAAAGATGAAAGTGCTTATTTTCAGTTATGTATAATAACAATAAAAATAATATAAATGAAGTTGCTTTTATTGGCTCCAGGTAATCATTGTTTTAGGTTGGTAGCGCACCTGAACAAAATGTTGACACTTGTTGTAGTTTGTCTGTAATTGAAAATCAGCTGAAAATCGTTTGAGCTGTCTACACAAGATTTCCACATCTGCAATGCAATTTCGGCATAGTTTATTTAATTTTATCCAGATGTAGAGTGAGATGGAGAACAGCGATTTAATGTGATTTAAAGGGGAACTGTGGTCTCCAAACAAGTTAAGTTTAAATGAAATGCCTGTTTCCTACCTTTAAAACGAGACATCAACCACCTCTCTACGTGCTCCACAGCTCAAGATATAAAGAAATGACTGACCAGAAAGTTAATGGGGGGAGGCTGACATGTGACATTCCTAAGGCTTCTCCTGCACAGTGCCGCCAGCGAGCACAGCCTCAGACTCCCTCAGTGTGTGAGGGAGACAGGAAGTCCAATTATAGCACACAAATGTAGGGGCACTAGTACTATAGTCAGAAGATGAATATTATCCAATAAAGTACTATAAATAGATAAGGTGCTCAATGGCAATAAATAGATATATATAAATAACAGAGAGAGAAACAGATGTCATGGCACTCTTATCAAAAGTTTATTATACATAGGTATATCAAGGACAGGGCTTAAAAGGAAGGGGAATAAAAGGCAAAAAATGCTAGTAAATAGATACAAATATCATCACTGCACTTAAAGTGCCAGTGTGCAAACTAAAGTGATATTGTGCAAACTAAAGTGCTACCTATCAACACACCAATAAAAGAAAACTGCTTCCCAACATGTACAAACAGGCTCAATAAAGCCATAGTTAGCAAGTTAAATATGTCAATAAATAGTTACACTCTTCTGATATTAAGTTGCAAAATCAAAGATTTTAGGCATCCCATATAGATATGCGTAACGCTGAAATATATATATATACTAATTCAGTGGTAGAAGTAAATGTATCCCACTAACCCACACACAGTCAAAGTAATGGGGGGGAGAGAAAAAACACATATTGCATATAGTAAATAACTAAAAAATGGGAGCCAAGACAAGCAACTGAATGCAAGTGCAAATATACAGAGGGGCGAATACTTATGAAGGTATGCCACAGGATCCACAAAGAGCCTCATCCATGTTGGGAGCAGAGCTGGACGCGTTTCGCCTGTTAACTACAGGCTTCTTCCGCAGCAAGAGAATAAGTGTATAGTGTTCCGGTCTTTTATACCCACAATGGCCGCCATCTCGCGATATTCACGTGACGTCAGTACGCAACGTTCAAATCAATATCGCGCATGCGCACTAAAGTATACTCATGCTAATTTCACGCATGCGTACTCGAACAGACATTGCTGTGAAAGCAAATACTGCGCATGCGTGGTGAACGCATGCGTGCAAGAACTAAAGTGCCGAAATTTGATAAACAAACGTTCCCTTAGCAACGAGTTTAATATACAGGCTATAGCAATGCAACGATCTATCAAATTAACTCAAACAGTACAAAGAGCCATGGTATTGGCAATATAAGTACTCCAGCGGCCAATGTGGGAAAAAGACCGGAACCAATTTAAAACATAGTGCAGTAAAATACAGTACCATATATACATTGTAAACATGATTGCCAAAGTATACAGATGTTATTTAGGATGATTAATATAATCAATATATGGCCATATATCCCTATACCCAGATAAATATTGCGCATTGGAATTCATATATAAATATATACAGATGTTTGTGTCAAGACATTGGCGACAGTCACACTTCGCTAATATCCGATACAAGTATATATAGAGACACAAATAGTGTCATGTCCTGAAAAAACAGTAGTGAAAAAACAGTAGTGAAAAAACAGTACCTAGGCACTGTACATGCCACATTCATAATTATAGAGCATAAATATAAATTAAGCACCTCAAAATGAATACCGGCTAAAAGTCCAAAAGTGACACACCAGTTACTCTAGCAATCGAGAATGAGTGGATACATCCAGTGGATAAATTCGATTGGGTAAGTATATTCATGTATGGTATAGTGTTCATTGGGCCAATAGTCAAGGAGTCAATATGCCAGCTCTAAAAATATACAAGAAATTAAAATATCCAATGTTTTGCCAAGTGTCATCTCCGAGTTTAGATCAAGGGGTCCATGCTCTTAGAATAGGCCAAACACCGCCAACAGAACCAGAGGATATTTGTAGATTTCCAAAGGATATCCTGTGTTTTTTCTCAATTTATTATGTTTTTATATTTTTGTATATTCCACCCTAATCCAGGGGTACCCCTAGGCATTCCACATGGTCGTAGTTTCATCATGCAATCAATATGTACAGGAAAAAGTCTTACAGATTTTTATCGATAGGTATAGTTGGATAAATTTATACATCACGGTATTGTGATGTATAAACAATACCATTCTTTGGGAGGACTAGATAAAGGGTGCCAGGTCCCACTCTTCATTAAGTCCTGAAGGAGATAAAGATTGCAACTGGTAAATCCATCTACATTCCAACTGAAGGAGTTTCTTATTAATGTCTCCCCCTCTTATGGAGGGTATGATTTTGCTCAGGACCTGACAGGCTATACCTTTGTATGCCCCCCCATGCACTTGCATAAAGTGTCTGGCTATGCCCGAAATACTTCGAAATAAGTCCTTCCTCCTCTCTGCTGTGTGAATGACCTGCAGCTGCAGAGAAGGTAAGGGAATCTACAGCCCTTCTCTAGCAGTGCACTAACTAACTTAACTAGTCTAACCTAGCCTAACAAACTCTGTACGAATGAATGTTTCAGACGATAATCAACTTTGTGTAGGCGCTTCGGAGATCCGCCAGGTCGATCGTGCAAAGATCCCCAAATGAACGACTGTTTCGGATGATAAAGTGCCTACACATGGGCCGATTATTGGCCGAAACATTCGTTCGTACACATCGTGCGTCACGGGTCGGTACCCGCGATCCCACGTGTGTACGAACCTTTAGTCTTATTAGCAAAAGAGACAAAAAAGATCTGTTAGAGAGATAAAAAGACAACCACACTGCTGCTTGGTTTCAGATGCCTGGAGAATTTAGAGTTTGCATAAGAAGACAATGGTCCACAGTATCAAAGGCAGAACATAGGTCAAGGAGAATCAGGAACGAGAACTGTCCATTGGCTTTGGAAATTTGTAGGTCATTTGAGACTTTGCAGAGGGCTGTTTCAGTTGAATGATACAGTCGGAATCCTGACTGCAATAGGTCCAATAGGTTATTAGCATGGAGGAAATTAGTGTATAGGCGAGATGTTCTAAGAGTTTTGGCAAAAATGGTAAAAGGGAGACAGAGCGGTAGTTTGAGACAGGTAGGGTCCATAGAGTTTTTTTTTAAGAAAAGGTTTGACGCACGCATGTTTAAAGGCAGCAGGAAAAATCTTAGAGGTCAAAGAGGTCAAAGAGGATGTGAGCAAGACCAGTGAAATGCGAGCAAGAGCAGGGGAAAGGATCTAAGTGGTGTGTGAACACTTCAGGATGGTTGACGGGTAAAAGCAGGGGCGTACCTGCTGGGGCCCAGGCCCACCCTCAAGAATGGAGGCTGGGCCCCTGACCCTCTCCTCCCTCCAAGATGCCTCCCGCGATCAGCCGTTTTAAACAGCTGTTTAAAGGACCGGAAACGAACTTCCGGTCTAGTCCTGGAAGTTTGGGTCTGTTCTTTTAAACAGCTGATCTCGCATATGTTTCATTCATATGCGCGATCAGCTATTTAAAACGTTGGATCATGGGAGGCATCTTTGGCTTGTGGTGGGCCCTACTACTGCCCAGCCCCCCCCCCCCCTGTTGTGGGGGTGGTGGGGACAGTAGTTACACCACTGGGTAAAATATTCCAGCACTGCAGATGGTGGGGCAGGCAGAAGAAAGCGTGAGTTATCCTGGGGTAAGGGGATTTGAATGCAGATATCATCTACTTTAGTTCTAAAGTACAGTGTATACTCGAGTATAAACCGAGTTTTAAAGGTTCAAAAATAAACCTAGGCTCGGTTTATTTCATAGGGAAAACGGCCTGGGGGGCTGGGGGGCTAGGTGTTCCTTATGCAGTGGGTGTGGCTGCTGGGTGGCAGTATGAATAATTTAATGTACAGTAATGTATTATTTAAGGTTATTTAGAGGTACAAAGCATTCCAAACATCTTGCCACTCCAGATGTTTAGAAACTATTACTCCCAGCAACCAAAGCATGCTGGGAGTTGTAGTTTACAAACATCTGAAGTGCAATTGGTTAATAGATTATTATTACAATGGTAAGTATATGTTTAAATCCCTGTGCATTCTTCCCTGTTTTCCACCAGGTGCTTCCAGGTAAATATAACATATCAAAAAAGTCCAAGTCCTGGGCACTCTTGGATTTGTTCACAACAAAACATTTATTGTTATATCACATCAACGTTTCGGTGCTAAGTTCTGCACCTTCATCAGGATAAGGACATGTGCAAACGTGCCAAATTTATATACATTCAACCATGTGCAAACCCATCTGTGCAATGTTTAAAGGGGAACAGTGGTCTCCAAACAAGCTGAGTTGTAAATGAAAGGCCAGTTTCCTACCTTTAAAACAAGCCATCAACCACCTCTCCACGTGCTCCACAGCCCAAGATATACAGAAATGACTGACCAGAAAATTAATGGGTGGGAGGCTGACATGTAACATTCCTAAGGCTTCTCCTGCACAGTGCTGCTGGCGAGCACAGCCTCAGACTCCCTCAGTGTGTGAAGGACCTGCAGCTCAGTGTGTGAAGGACTCCTGTCTGCTGTGTGAAGGACCTGCAGCTGCAGAGAAGGTAAGGGAATCTACAGCCCTTCTTTGTCACTATGTGAAAACAGCCTTTTCAGGCAGAGTTCTCACTCTGCCTGAAAAGGCTGTTTCCAGAGGTTTTTTTTTGGGAGGGGGGGGGGTGGCGGGGGGTGTCAGAATGGCCCACAGTACCTGTGAGCGGGTGGGGCTTAGACACCTGTGGGTGGGGCTTAGGCACCCACGAGTGGACGGGCCACGGCACCCATGGGTGGGCGGGGCCACAGCACTCGCGAGTGGGCGGGGCCACATGGGGCTGTAAGGGAATGGGCCAAGGGGGGCCTGCAACTGGAGGGACCATGGGGTCCATGAGTGGGAGGGACCAGGGGGGCTGCAAAGGAGAGGAGACACAGGGCAGATTGACTGAAAGGTTTCAGAGCAGGAAGCAGGAAGTGCAGGGTACCTGGTGAAGCTGCCATATCACACACAAAAATGTAAATATTTTCAAAACTATGTAAAATAAACAATGGAAATAAATTGCAAAAACTCTCAGGAGAGAAATTTCTATCAATTTACCTAAAGTCATTTTTGGACCACAGTTCCTCTTTAACTGGTGAACTAGGTGTGGAAGCTGTCAGAAGCTTCCCTATAAAAAGGGAAAGCAAAGAATTTCCTACAGATTATATTCTAGAAATGTTACTAAACAACAACAGTTTTAGATTTGAGGATACATTTTATCTTTATAAAAACTGGTACCTCAATGGGTAGTCCCACAGCGCCCTCTTATGTGAATCTATTTGTCGGATACCTTGAATCTGAAGCCTATAAAAATTGCGCCTCCTGTTGGTGGCATTTTATAGACAAAATATTTATGTTCTGAAAAGGAACAAGGGATGACTTGGAGAATTTTTTGGGATATATAAATACAATTTGTCCCAAAATAACCTTTAACCCTGAAGTAAATGCTGAAGAGATCAGTTTCCTGGATGTGCTTGTAAAAAAGACAAATAATGGTCTTATAACAACATTGTATAAAAAACTTACAGATCGCAATAGTTTGTTGAGATCTGACAGCTTCTACCCTCCAAAATTATTAAAAGGTATTCATGTATCACATTTTTTAAGAGTACTAAGAATATGCACTGAAATACAAGATAGAGAGGTAAATATCAATGAAATGTATCAAAAATTCATAGAAAGGGGTTATAAAAAGGATGTTTTGGATAAAGCCCTGGAGAGGGCATACTTGGTGTATAATAACAGACCCCAGAGAATTTGTGAACCTAAAATACCATTGATTATACAATACAGTGACAAAAGTGTGAAAATAAGAGATACCATCAAAAAGCATTGGGGGATTATAAAAAGTGATAGTAGTATTTAAAAGGAACAGAAACTTGGGTGATTTGTTAACTAATGCAGATCCTATTGAAAAGTATAGAAAGACAAAAGAACACAATTTAGGGAAAAAAGGGTGCTATAAATGCTTTAATTGTAGAACATGTAGTCAACATTTTATTTTATTGAAAATCGAAAGTAGACAATTATTGAAAATCGAAAGTAGACAATTTTCGAAAGTCGAACTTTTGAAATTTCCGAAAATTCTAAAATGAAACTCAACAGTTTCGAACATCTCTAGTAGTCACCTAAAGCTAGGTACACACCTAGCGATTTTTCCTCCTGACCGACCGTTCGATACTTTCGAACGGTCGGCCAGGAGGAAGGACTGTCGGTCGCGGCAAAAGCAGCCGCGTCCGATAGTCACCGCGACCGATCGTGCGGTCCATAGAGGACCGCACGATCGGACGAGGTTTTCCACCCTGTCCGATCGTCCTTTCGTCTGATTCGGACGAACGGTCGATCGGACATGGGCACATTCGGATTCGATAATTTCGGTCCGATCGACCGATACACTGAACTATCGGTCGATCGGACCGAAATATCTAATCGTGTGTACCCAGCTTAATAGAAGGACCCACATTCTGTCATCTACATAAGGGGAACAAGATTTTAAAAAAAGGAAGATATAGCTGTAACACTGACCATTGCATATATATGATCAAATGCCCCCGTGGTTTGTCCTATATAGGAAAAACGGTATTACCCTTCAAAAAGAGATTATCAGTACATAAATCACATGTAAAAATAGCAAGAGAGGGAATGGTGAATGGTAAACTACAAGGGGATGAAAACCCGGTAGCACTGCATTTTGCAGAGAATAATCACTCCGTGAGTGTACTTAGAGCCATGGTGATTGATCAGGAACCTCCCACTAAAATAAGAAGTGATTGGAACAGAATCCTGTGCAGAGAGGCACAGTGGATTTACTTCATGAATACAATATATCCAAAAGGATTAAATAGTCAGTTATCTTTAAAATGCTTTTTATGAGCTCGCTGTAGACACCACCTCTCTGTAGACACCATGTTTTATCTATTGGCCAGGGATACTTATGTTGTATAAATAATAGCTCTAGAAGGTAATTGTATGGCTTCAAACCTTGAAAATGTTTTTAATGAATATGTTTTTAACCAATATATGCACAATAGCACTTTGTATTTGATTTTATGAACAAGGAATAGCACTTTGTGTTGTATTTTACAAATAAGTATTTGCACTTTTGAATTAGTGTTAATAATATTTAATGCTTTGATTATTTTTATCAAAGCATAGCACTTTGTGTGCAAGAACTGTAGACATATACAAGGAGTTAATGTGGGAGGAGTTAATCATTGCACAGATGGGTTTGTACATGGTTGAATGTATATAAATTTGGCATGTTTGCACATGTCAATATCCTGATGAAGGTGCAGAAAACGTTGATTTGATACACTGATATAACAATAAAAGTTTTGTTGTGAACAAATCCAAGAGTGCCCAGGACTTGGACTTTTTTCTAGATAATTATTACAATATGGTATTGGGGCAATAGGCTCTTCAATTGCTGTATGAAACTATGAATATTGCTTTTTATTATGCTTATTATTGTTTATTATAGCTGTTTATTATAAAAGTCAGTTTAAAGGGCAACTAAAGCCTCAGAAGAATCCTGAATCAGAAAGCAGAATACCTTGGTATAAAAGCAGTAATCAGTGCCTCGCTTCTAATTTTAATGTGGTTGCTGAGAAATTTTTCTTACTGGTTCTTTCGTGTTTTTTTAATCTGTTAGAAACGGTTGATCCTGTTAGAAAATTGCGCAGATCATACGATGCTGGCTTTAAACTAAGGGTTGTGTCAAGAGCAGAAGAAAGCAATAATTCTGTTGCAGGCTGGGAATTTGGTGTTGATGAAAGACAGGGTTCGAGTTCTAGTCCATCTCTAGCCAGCACCAGAGAAAAATAAGAAAATACCAGCAGATGGTCAGATCATGCTGTAAGACCACATCCTCAACAATTACCCACAACCTATCTACTAAGTTTGATAATGTATTATTTTATTCTGCTGTTCTCTGGCAATGCTTTCTTGGTCACGAGGGTTGGCATTAAAATTCTGAGACACAATACAATAATTGTAATCAACTGATCTGGGTAGCATTGTTGTTTCTGAGAACCAATAGTACTAAATATCTTCTTATATTTCTCTCTTGTGTCCCCATATGTCCCTGTTCGTACCCTCCACTCATCACAGAACAATCTCTTATATAGACCCCCCCCTCACTCACACTGCCTCCTCTCGCCTTAAACCTTACTATCTTTTGGCTCCCGTCCTCTGGAATTTTATTCTCCTCTCGCTACGTCAAGAAACCTCAATACACAAGTTTAAATCTAACCTGTCAAGCTATCTCTCTAAGCACAGCACAACATAGGACTGTTGATACTGCACCGGTTATTACTTTAGCACTTACCTTTCCTATGTATCTGTATGTTACCCACCCAAGTAGATTGTAAGCTCTAAGGGGCAGGGACCTCTTGCCTCGTGTTACATGTTTTAAGCACTTATATAAATATATATCACATATTTAGTGATGCTCATACTTATTAATATATATATGTATTTATTAACTGTCCCCCTTGTGTGACTTTTTGTATTCTATGTTGTACTGCGATGGGTCCCCTAGTGGCGCAATATAAATAAACATATACATACAAACATATACATACATATCCATAAATAAGTGTCACTTTTAGCACAGTTAAAAATGAAACAAAATGAACTTACAGATCCAGATATTAGATTCCCCCAAAGTGAATGGCGGAACCACCTACAATACAAAACAAAAGAGATCAGTCTAGTGCTGCTAACACAAGTCATTAAAGAGAATTGTTACAAAACACGGGCACCCAATAGTGTAGGGACTGCGGAAAAAGACATAACCACAATTGGGGTCCATGAGTGGGAGGGACCAGGGGGGCTGCAAAGGAGAGGAGACACAGGGCAGATTGACTGACAGGTTTCAGAGCAGGAAGCAGGAAGTGGAGGAGACCTGGCGATGCTGCTGCCATATCACACACAAAAATGTAAATATCTTCAAAACTATGCAAAATAAACAATGGAAATAAATTGCAAAAACTCTCAGGAGAGCAATTCCTATCAATTTACCTAAAGTAATTTTTGGACCACAGTTCCTCTTTAATATTCTGACTGAAGTCTGGGCTTCCTACACATTTAGGTCTTTGGTTTTAAGCCACTTCAATGTAGCGTTAGCTATGAGTCTAAGGTCTTATCCTGTAGGATGGTGCACCTGCTTTCCATCTATAGTATTTGCTAATATCAATTGTCTATTCTCTCTGGTTTTTCCATTTCTGCCAATGGAAAGCATCCTTGTGAAATTATGCTACCAACACAATGCTTCACTGCAGAGATTGTTTCCAGGGTTTTTAACAATGCTTACCTTCTGTACCTCATTAGATACGTTTTAGTTTAAATTTTCTGAATTTCTTCTTACTCAATCTTTAGGTCAAGCTGGGTTATAGTCATTCCTTGGATGGTTTCATCCCATTTATCTCTGAATCTTTGCAGCTTATTCTGAGTTAATGACCTCTTGTTTGGTTATTGCTCATAAATGCATTTCTTATCTAGTCTTATATAGAACTTTTCTTGGTAACATATTCTTTAGCTCTGATTCTAATTGATTAAGAATATGTTTAACAGGGCTTCGGGTGGTTTCCAATGCTTTGGATATAATATAATTTGTTTTCATAGCTTTTTTGCCTTCATGATGATATTTAGTCACTAATAAGCAGGTTAACTCATTCTTTTGAACTCAGCATGGGGATAAACATTGTGGATTGAAATGGTATTGGTTTGCATTTAGAGTTTGATAATTGCATGTGTTATAATAATATCTGTTAATTTTGTCCATCTCTGTTTACTGTGTTCTCACAAGCCGTTCTTTCTGTTCATGATTATTGCCAAGTGGAATATGAGCCAAAAGGAGAACTTGAAGAAATTTATGACTGTAGAAAGACTCCTCAATACTTTATATCTAAATGCTGCATCCGTTTGTTTAAAGGGACACTATACTGAAAAATGACTTTTCCTCATCTTAAAGGGTATGTCCACCCTAAAATTCATTTTTTAATATAAGATTCCCCCTGCCAGCCCAGCCCCAACCGCTATATTTATATGTTTAGAAAGCTCCCCAAACTAAGTATTTTCCACTTAAGATGTTTGAAAACTACAACTCCCAGCAATAAATCATGCTGGGAGTTGTAGTTTCCAAACATCTTAAGTGGCAAATACTAACCCCTCGGTTTATACTCGAGTCAATGTATTTTTCTTCCCTTTTTTCCTAAAACTAGGTGTCTCGGTTTATACTCGAGACGGTTTATACTCAAGTATATACGGTATATAAATATATCTTTATATCTACCTGAATATACATCTATCTACCTGTGCATCTATCTGTCTGTATTTCAGTCTATTTATCAGTCTCTATCTATGCCACACACATATGCCAACACACACAAATGCACTGACATCCTAACACACACGCTACAGTTCTAGAAGCATGCTATAGGATTACTGCCATGTCAAAAATCCAGGGCACCTCTTAGAAATAAGGATTTTGTGTGTGTTGACCGTGACAGCGGGATTTAACTAATCCTTACTGTCCCTGCAAATTAGTGACAGTTGGGAGGTATGTAAAAAAGTGTATTTCTTTTGTAATAAGTACAATCAAGAAACTATCAAAGACTTGTGTGTGTAATTTTACATTCTAAACACAATATAAATCCATATGGTTCCTAGCGATGACCAAGTGCCATTTTCTATTTAGAAATAAATGCACAACAATTGTTACTACCTGTGACAGTACAACATTTGTCTAAGACCACATTACAATGGACGCCAACATGCGGGGAAAAGCGCATTACTGTCCATTTGTTGTACAATTAGCTCTAAAAAAAATTTGCTCTAAAAAAAAAAAGTGATCGCATGAGCACTGAAAACAGATAGCATGCAATGTGTCCTGCATTTCTTGCTAAAGCAGATCGCAAAACGTGATCAAAAGAGCATCAGAAATGCGTTAGTGATGCCTAGCCCTTAACAGAAAAAAAGAATGTCTGTACAAAAACATTTTTTAACTCCTTGTATTGCTGTATCTTTGTCTAAAAGAAAGCCAATAACAATTCCTTCCAACCCATACAAAAATACTCACTAATGTGTGATATAATAAGAAAAAAGAAATTAAAGGGCATCCATACCGAAAAAAAGGTTATTTTAAATTGATCATAACTGGAAACTATTATTCTTCTTTACCACCACTGTATCATTTTTTTTGTTGATCTGCCCCCTATTTCTTTAGATATCCAATCTAAAACGTCTTACATTACTGCTATCAATCAAGTTCCTTGCTCTCAAAAACTATTCTTTTGTGAGCAGTTTTGCTGCAGCTGGAATGGTGACAGAGCTACTTACCTCCCTCTTTCCTCCGCCGCGCTCCGGCCCTCTGCTTCGAGAAAATGCAAGCAGAGGGGCGGGACGGCAGTGCGTCGTGATTGGCTGAGGGCAGCCAATCACGGACGCGGCTGCCGGCGCTCATTCGGCGGAGGGGAAAGAGGAGAGGTAAGGAAAGTTTGGGGAGCTTTCTAAACATATAAATAGCGGTTGGGGCTGGGCTGGCAGGGGAATTCTTATATATTAAGGGATTACATAGGGGGGTTAATACTGAGGGGAGGAGGGGGAGAGGGCTGCAGTCGCATGCCAAAATTCTCCCGGAGGCCAGGTAGGAGGCAGAGTCCTATATGGACTGCTATCTCCTGGTGGGCAGTTTTTGGGACTTTGGGTGGGGACTACAGGAGAACCATATGAGTGGGATGTGAGGTAAGGCTTAAACTTACACTAATGATGGGCCAGAGTTGGGGGGATTATAGTTTTGGGGTGGAATGCCCTTTATCTATAATTGAATACATGTAAGTAGCACTTACTCTGAGGTGTGCGTTGCTGCAAGCCTCATCCAGCACAAATTTGTTTAGGAGCAGTACGCCCCTCTTCTCTTTTAACACTCCCACTTCCATTCAACCATGCTTTTTTCCCACAAAACAACTGTCAAACATGCACGCAGCATATAGCATTCCAATTTTTTAAATCTCTGTCACCCATTCCAGCTGCAGCAAAACTGCTCACAAAAGAATAGTTTTTGAGAGCAAGGAACTGATTGATAGCAGTAATGTAAGACGTTTTAGATTGGAATCTAAAGAAATAGGGGGCAGATCAACAAAAAAAAATGATACAGTGGTGGTAAAGAAGAATAATAGTTTCCAGTTATGATCATTTAAAATACCTTTTTTTCGGTATGGATGCCTCTTAATTTCTTTTTCTTATTATCACCACATTAGTGAGTATTTTTGTATGGGTTGGAAGGAATTGTATTGGCTTTCTTTTAGACAAGATACAGCAATACAAGGAGTTAAAAATGTTTTGTACAGACATTTTTTTCTGTTAAGGGCTAGGCATCACTAACGCATTTATGATGCTCTTTTGATCACGTTTGCGATTGCTTAGCAGAAATGCAGGACACATGCATTGCTATCTGTTTCAGTGCTCATGCGATCACTTTTTTTTTAGAGCAAATTTTTTTAGAGCTAATTGTACAACAAATGGACAGTAATGCGCTTTTCCCGACATGTTGGCGGCCATTGTAATGGGGGTCTTAGACAAATGTTTTACTGTCACAGGTAGTAACAATTGTTGTGCATTATTTCTAAATAGAAAATGGCACTTGGTCATCGCTAGGAACCATATGGATTTATATGTGTTTAGAATGTAAAAAATTACACACACAAGTCTTGATAGTTTCTTGATTGTACTTCATTACAAAAGAAATACACTTTTTTACATACCTCCCAACTGTCACTAATTTGCAGGACAGTAAGGATTAGTTACAATCCGCTGTACGGTCAACACACACAAAATCCTTATTTCTAAGAGGTGCCCTGGATTTTTGACATGGCAGTAATCCTATAGCATGCTTCTAGAACGTAGCGTGTGGTGTTAGGGTCAGGCATTTGTGTGTGTTGGCATATGTGTGTGGCATAGATAGAGACTGATAAATAGAAGAATACAGACAGATAGTGCACAGGTAGATAGATGTAATTCAGGTAGATATAAAGATATATTTATATACCGTATATACTTGAGTATAAACCGTCTCGAGTATAAACCGAGACACCTAGTTTAGGAAAAAAGGAAGAAAAAAACATGACTCGAGTATAAACGAGGGGTTGGTATTGCCACTTAAGATGTTTGGAAAATACAACTCCCAGGCATGATTTATTGCTGGGAGTTGTAGTTTCAAACATCTTAAGTGGAAAATACTTACAAATAAGGGTAAAACCTTCTTTATTGTGCATATGTATGCACAATAAAGGAGGATTTACCCCTATTTGCAAGTATTTGCCATTAAGTGTTTTGAAAATACAACTCCAGCATGCTTTATTGCTGGGGTTGTAGTTGTTTTTAAACATCTTAAGTGGCAAATACTTGCAAATAGGGGTAATCCTCCTTTATTTGTGATAATATGCACAAATAAAGAAGGTTTTTACCCTTATTTGTATTTGCCCACTGTTGTATAGTTCTTCTACCTGTCCGGCGGCCGCGATCAGATCTCGGCTGATCCTCGGTGCACATCGGATGATGTCACTACTTGGCGCCGCAAAGTGAGAGGTTGCCGGGTAGTGACATCATCAGGTAATGCGCACCGAGGATGCGGATCGCGCGGCCGGCGGACAGGGTAGGAGATAGCTGACTCGAGTATAAACCGAGGTAAGATTTTCAGGCTTTTTTAAAGCCTGAAAACCACGGTTTATTACTGAGTATATACGGTATATATAGATAGGTAGACACCGATATTAGCAAGACACAAGACACCCATTTCAAGATGCTGTCTGACATTATCCCATATTTCAACTCTTAGAGGAGGGGAGAAAAATATATCTGCTGAGAGAGGAGGAAGCCACAGTAAATATTGGGCACACTATGTAACAGCATGGAACAAACTGAGAGGAGCATTAAATTATCTCAATATCCCTGGATACCTGCCCAGTTTATCCCTTTATCATTCCCCAACTATTATATCCTAGGATTGAATCCCTTATATCACTGTCCAATTATAGTCCTCCTACCTCCTGTTCTTCAATAAAATGAAATACCCAAATACTTTGCCATTGGAGGTACTTTTAAATAAAAAGCTGTTTAATATACTTTCTTGATCACTTAATATGAATCCTAGAGACAGGTGGGATAAAAAATTAACACACTATCTTCGATGTCCAGGATCATAACATTTGGTTATGAAAATCTATAAATACATAAAATTGAGAAGGGAAAATACCAGGTGTATTTTATCATTTTAATGACCAATCTGTAGAAATTACAGTTAGGCATTCTAAGTAAATGAGCATTCTATAAAGGAAAGTTGCAGAACCTGAAATAGCTTACTACTGACCATAGAAAAGAGTATGAAACTAGAATGACTAGGTGTGTGTATAGGTAAATATTCTAAATAAATGTTCTTCTTACTAAACTTCCCCTTTAATAGAAATTCAGTTGAGTTTTAAAGTATATATTAATAAATGTTGTATATAATAACTATGTTTAGGCTATCATTTCTTCTTAGGTTGTCAAGAAAACTATGTTACAGATTTACCCTGCACTACAAAACAGTTTTTCCTTTATATATACTGTTTAAGTAGAACTTCCAGGCAATAAAATGAAAATTATCTTGGAGAAAGTACACAAAGCTTGTTTCTTAACTACCTTTCCCTGGATGTATCTCCTCAACCAAATCACATAGCATATAGAGAAACAAGCTAATTTTAATCAAAGTTATTGTAAAGATTCTATAAATCTTTGTTTTGTGTAAGGAACCTCTCACTGCTTAGTCATGACATCCAAATGGAAGTAAACTGAAAAGGGGAGGGACACTGCTTTTAACTTGAGATGAATTTTTTTCTGTTACTATATTTTGCATTGCGTTAGTTTGTTTCATAGATCTTTTCAGTCATTCTGCATTCCCTTTATATTATCCATGATGACACTGGGTTTAGGTTTTTACTTGCCATGTGCAGTTAAATTTTTTTCCTGTCTGCTTTGATCACTTTGATTAAATCTAGAGAAAAAATTGCCTTTAACCTGAAAAGGGCATTTTTCCAATGCAAACCTGCATGTTAGAATAGGTTTGCTTGTTTAAAGGAACGGCATTGTGACTGCATCGAACTGTTACAGATGCTTTCTTTTGAAATCTGATTAAAAAATTTGCCCAGGTGTTCCTTATGAGAAACGATCTATGAATTCCCAATCAGAAATTCAAATGTGGGGTCACAGATGTTTGTACTATCAGCCAGTGTATGGCTAATGTTATCCATTCCTCTGCAATGAATGTAAACAAAAAACAAAAAGATGATGTTTGCAGCCAAGATCCCAACATGGACCTAATGAGTTTAGACAGGGTTCTTGTGGGGAAAATCCATTTTATTGACTGATCAATGCTTCTGCAGTGTAATGGGACCGCCATTGTTGAATTAATCATCTGTTTTTCTGGGGGGGGGGGTGGTTTCAGCCCCACAACCATGTGTAGAAACATTATTCAAACATTCAATTATAGAAGTACTTTTACCTGCTTTCTTTGTTTAAGAATTACAGAATTGCTCAATAGTCCATACTTGTAGCAGATGGTTGAAATATTAGGAGGATATGCCATGTTCTGACCTATTAATTCATTTATTTTACACCAAGTGATGAGGCTATGCTGGATATTCTGAACAGCCTTAAACTAATGCTGTTGATATCAGAGATAGGGAATTTAGTATTTTTAAGTCGTATTGTCAGTATACTTGCTGCAGAAAAAATCTATTTTTGGGGGTGGGACTTATAACATTTTAAAACATATGAAAGGCCGAGACAGTGAAGAGTAAGTAGGGAGACTTATGCTTATACCTGTTAGATTGACAAAAGTTAGAGGCATTATATTAGGTTGTTCAATAGAGAGCACTTGAGCACTGGGTGTGGAGTTCTCATTTAAGTGGGAATTGTGTGTAAACTCCTCTGCGTATTTGCACACCTCTTAAAAGTTTAAACGAACCTCTATACTAAGCCTCAGAACAACACTCTTTCAGAAGGAAGAGCACCTTAATATAAAAGTAGTAATCTGTGTCTCACCTCTCATTTGAATGGTGTTGGGAAATTTACCTTCTAACCTGGGGTTTGAGTTTTATTTAAAGCCAAGTAGCGTTGCACACGTTTTTCTAGGAGAGTATATCAAATGGGCCCTCACCTTCCAACTGCTCTGGCCAAGCAGTTATTCAAATATTTCACATATAACTTAAAAAGGAAGGAGAGCTTCAGACAGTATCTCAGACTGCAAACAATGTTCTTTATTGCAAACAATAAAGATTATTGTTGCAGTCATTTCACTAAGTAAAGTGAAAAATGTTGACTTTATTTCTCAGTATTGTGTATAGCACCGGTGATCACTGACCATTGTTTCTTTACACATGCTCACTCTTAAGATAATGCAGGAACTTGTTACAGGGGTCACACCCAACAGTAGCCTCTAGCCAATCCTTTTACAGCACATATAAGGCATGGTAACATATGATTGATGTCAGAAGTGTGGACAAAAACTTGAACCATACACACAGTAATTTCATCCAGGTCTTCGGTAGTGGGGTTTTAACAGTCTAATGGTGTTTTTAGAAGGATAATTTCAGATTCTGGAGAGCAAAAATGTGGGTTTATTCCCTTTTAGGTCCATTTACAAAGGGTTTTCATGGCATTAAGAAGGAAATGTTTGCAATGGGTGTCACTAATGCAGTCACAAGCAATCAATTAGTATTTACAACTGATGGTTAAATCACTCTGACCACAAGAAGATTCACATAACATTGATGCGCTCGTTGAATCTCATTTAAATGACTAATGTATTCATTGGGGCGGGTTTTTTCTTCTAAAAGTTCAATTAATTGTACTTTTGTACCTGTGTATGCCAGGACTTACTCTCATGATTAAAGTTACTTTTTTATTGGTTGTGAGTTATAAATGTAATGCAGCTACAACAATAATATCTTGCTACAAAGTTTAATGAGGAAGTGTTTTTGCGGATGGACACTGTATAGTACAACTCAGTTTTACAGCATGCACAAAAAAACCCCACGACTGTAAAATAATTATATCCACATGACTATTCAAGTTTTTTTTTTTTTTTACAAACCATTTTCCTACCAAATATTTTGGAACATTTTTTATTAAACCATTTAATTAAAGGATAAATTAATTCTTTGTTTCTAATTTTAACTTTTATTGTGACTAAAACACTGAATTTATTCATGCATCGGGACAAAAAGTAGTTAGTAGGTTAAAACATAGTAAGTCAGGAATAAACATTACCTTCTATTATTTTTTATTTTGTATTGTAAAATAAAATATTTGGTAGTAATGTACATGGTACAAACATGGTACTGTATGGTACAGTAGGTAATATTTATATAATGTTCTGTATTGAATGGTACTATAAACAGTACTGTATGTAGGTAATGTATATGTTCTGTAATAATTGGTACTATAGACAGTACTGTAGTAGGTAATGTAATTATTCTGGAATAATTGGACTATAGACAGTATTGTATGTAGGTAATGTATTTTGTTCTGTATTAAATGGTACTTAGGCAGTACTGTACAGGTGTGGGGAAGCGGGATAGGGATGGAGGTGGATTAAAGGAACACTACTGAAAAAAAATGACTTTGCCTCCTCTTAATCTATAATTGAAATAATGTAAGTAGCACTTACTCTGATTGTGTGGTTGCTGCATGCCTTCAATCCAGCACATATGTTGTTTAGCAGCTGTATATTCCCCTCCCTCTTTTAACACTCCCACTTCCATCCGACCTGACTTTTCCACAAAACCAACTGTCAAGCCTGTATACAGCATTCCAACTCTCAAAACTCTGTCACCATTCCAGCTGACAGTAAGAATAGCTTTGAGAGCAAGGAACTTGATTGACAGCTGAAATACACAAAGTTTTAGAATTGGATATCTAAAAAAAATAGGGGCAGATCAAAAAAAAAATGATGCAGTGGTGATTGGGAAGAATTATAGTTTCTAGTTATGGTCAGTTTAAATAACCTATTTTTGGTATAGATGCCCTTAAGGGACAAAGAAGTTAAGATCCCAGTCGTACGATATTTGATATCCTGATATCCGATTGTCCAATTATTTTCCCCATTGGACCAGCTGCTGAAAAAATGTTTTTTGACGGCAATCTCATTGTACATTTGAGGATCATACGGTCAGACTGTTGGGTCTTTGCCCACCTTAAGGGGGTTCCAGGGCTGAGAGTGGGAGTTCTGGGGTGGGCACCCATGGCCATTCCAAGGACAGGGTTTGGGTCCTGAGCAGTGAGGACTATTCTGTCCAAATAGGGACCCTGGCAACCCTGCTTCTACAGTCTAGGGCAATGTGGGATCAATACCTTAAGAAGGTAGTATTATTTTTCACATTATGAGCCGTCAGACATTTCTAGCAGACAATTCAAATTTGTATATAGCCAGCTCTTGTAGACATCAATAGAAAACCCATTAATAAGATAGTTACCATGTAAAAATGTTTTGGCACCTCGCTTCTGGGATTTGTCCAGTCCTGCTCTTAACTATTGATGTACGGTACCTGGTACCATCAACTCACACTCTGGAAGCTGTTTGTGTCTTATAATTGATACATATAGCTGTATTTATGATTTATATAAATTAATACAAGGTTAATTGTTCGTGTTGATAGTCTGTATGCACTATTTTATTGCTGACTTACAGCTGGTTAAAGCAACATGTTCATGTTTTTCTAGCCACATGTAGCAATACTGTGATCAGATTTTTTGTGATTTATTTAATCAGAAGACGAAAAAGTAGAAAGGACCATATCAGATGGTTTTCTTGTCGGACATGCCAGAATAGAATTTTTTTGTTGCAATCAGCCAATAATATTGCAACATATATGGCCACCTTTATTCTTACACAAAGATACCTGTGTGAAATCTTTACTACAGCATGCCATGTATACTGCGTCTACTGCTTCTCCCAGGGAGGAGGAAAACACTCTAATTAAATACTCCTTCTTCCTTGTGTTAAAAAGTTAAAGGGAAACTAAAAAAAAATAACCCTCATCCTTACCTTGGGCTAAGACCTAAAACACAAAGTTCTCATCATGTTAATGAAATTGGAAGGTAAAAAGTCGACATAGTATGTGCAGGTGCTATGGGTACTATTATATATTATCAAAATATATATTATATATATTATATATAATATATATATATATATATAACCAGCAGCACTCCTCGTCCAAAGTAAACAAATGCCCGGGGCTTCCTCGGTGTACTGAGAATAATATATTAACTAAAGAATCGGAGCACTCCTGGGTCACCATGAGTGCTACCGTTCTTTAGTTAATATATATATATATATAGTGATAACGGGGCACAATCCATCAAAAAATCTCCTGGGTGCTCAATCCCAAATAACTACCATTGTCTATTTATATGGTCATCCTGCTATTTAGTTAATCTAGAATTTACCTAGGTGCTTTCATTCAGTTAAATTTTTACCATTACCCATTTTTACCATTTTAACATAGAGTAGAGTTCCTTATAGAGTTGTTTTATAGGATTTTATATATTTAATCATTTACACGTTGCAACTTTACAAACTGTTGCCACTTTAAACATTATGGTGGGCCCGATTGTCGTCTCTGTAGCAACGAGGGGGCTTCGTTCCACTTGTGGGTTTCAACACTACATAGTGTGGGGGGCATCTTGATGGGTGACACGATCGCTGATTCTCACATGGTGTCTTCGACACACCCCTTGTCGGATGGCTTCGTTACACACATTTTCTGGCACGTAGCGATCGGACCCCACTATGTTGGGTTATACACACCCCCTGCTTCTCATTGTCATAGAGCACACACCCGCTGGTTTGAGGGCTAGTTCACCTTCTACTACATGACTCACATCTACACATCACACGGGGTTGGCGGTGGCTGTTCTTTAAACTTGTTACACTCGATTCACAGATGTTTCTGAAGACGTCCCATTTACGGGCTGGAGAAAGTCTGTGAGTGAATATATATATATATATATATATATACAAATACACGAATGAGTCACCACCCAAAAGATATATTTTTTTTATTGTATGCGTACAAAATGGCAAAAACATTTTCGGTAAGGTTTCGTTCCCCTTTTGTCAAATTTGAAGCAGGTGATGAAACAAGTTTAGCATTCCCTTTTTAAGGGATACCCCTCCTATAGGGGGGAAATTACATCACATCAGAATTTCTTTACATCTAATTTTTTAATTGCACAGGTCTAACGTGCAAAAAGAAAATTATCACTTTTCAAAGAATATGAGGCGGCAGACAGGATTTATCAAGAACTACGTAAATAGATTAAAGATTATAATCCCTGTTCATCGCATGGGGTGCCCGGGATCCTAATCGCCTATCCACCCCGTCTCTCTATGGTTCAAAATCTTAAAGTCTGTCCCTGAACAATTATTGGGAAACTCTCTAAGACCCTTTATAGTACTCATCTGCTTTTATAAATTGTTTTTCAAGCAGTGTTTTGCACTGTTGAGATTGTGACTTATGTTGGCCACTTCTTGATTTGAAACTCTGTGTGGTTTCCCTATGTAATTTGGGTGCAAGGAACAATATAACATAAATAGCAAATATGTGTCACAAGTAAACGAACCAGCCAGGTTCTATCACCTGTGTCTGGATTAAAAAACGTGGGTCTCTTATTACGGACCCACAATGTATGACATTTATGGCAGGGGAACATCCCTTGTTGTCTACTTCCTAACCAAGGCATCCCTTCGTGTATTCTCACTGATCAAATTTTGAATGTAGTAAGCATGAGCCTATCGTTTTTGCCCCTTTATGGGCCATCATATGAGAGCTTGCAATTCCTCTACATAAGGAATGCCTGTTCCAGAATCATGCCAGTTGATTGTCTAAGTTATTTGGGGATTCTTCCGATTGCGTTCCATTAAATGTGTGATACAAGTGAGATGTGTTTGTGTCATTTTGACAGTACTGATCATATTATACAATCGTGACCTCTCTTGAGTCTCATAGATAATATTTCCAGGGTATCCCGTTTCCCTAAACTTTGCTTACTGTCACAAACTGACTTACTTGAAAAGCCGGAGTTTTCCTCCTTGGACCCGGCGCCAGATAGTAGATTGCTACCTGGCTCTTTAGCACTGCCTTGGATCTGCTCCGCCCTGCTCTAGGACTTACCTTGCCTGCCTCCAGTGACCTCTTGTTGTATCCAGTAATTACCTGCCAGTTCCAGTACTTACTGCAGTATCCAGTACTTACCTTGGCCAGATCCAAGTATACTGGCCTGCCTTCAGGTGACCACCTTGTCCATATCCAGTATTACCTTGCCTGCCTCCAGTTGACACTGTACGTATCCAGTACTTACCTTGCTGCACTCCAGTGACCACCTTGACAGTATTCAGTACTTACCTTGCCAGTATCAGTACTTACCTTGCCTGCCTCGAGTGACCGCCTTGGCCAGTATCCATACTTACCTTGCCAGTATTTCCAGTACTTACATTGCCGTCTCCAGTGACTTACCTGCCTGTATCCGTTGTCTAACTCACCTCATCTGTATCCAGTTACTACCGTACTGTATCCATATCCCAGTATTCAGTTTACCAGCAGCACTTGTCGGGTTCCAGCTACAGTCCCAGCAGCACCTTGTTACTGGGTCCCAGCCTACAGTTACCAGCAGGCCTCTGTGTACTGCATTTCCGACTATCCGCCTCCTCCTAAAGCATACTGTAAGTACCCCCTGGAACGTCCGGCATTTGTTACAGACTATTGGGCCCAGGAAAACGCCTGAGGGGGCTATGGCCGAGCTGAATAAAACTTCTCCAAGATTTGTCCCAAACGCTATGGACCTGTTCGAAACATCATAGGGCATTGGCTCAGGTTCATGGATTCCTAGTGTCGGCTACCCCCCAAGTGCTGCCTCGTCAGTTCTACGCCAAATCTTTCGAAGGCGGATCCGGTGGTGAGCCTTATCTTCAGAGAGAGCTGCTACACTCCACCCTCGCGGTTTGATGGTGATGCCCAAGCCTGCGGGGTTATTAATCATGCAAGTATCCAATTTGAACTTCATACCATCTCATTTTGCATAGGATGTGCAAAGGTTCGGGAATCATCGCATTGTTGGGGGATGGTTACTATGGCCTGGGGCTTCTACTTTATGGAAGAGATGATCCTCTAGTCTATAATGTTTACTGACTTCCGAGTATGTTTCGCAAGGTTTGATGCTCCAGGGAAGAACCTTGCTCCTCTCACATTTTGATGCAGTTCCGCAAGGGTCACGTTCTGTGGGTCATTATGCTATCGAAATTTCGACCCTTGACTGCGGGAGACTTCTGGAAAAATGAGCACTTACTGCCAGCCTTTTGGCAGGGGATCTATGACCGCCTCAATGACGATTAGTCTTAGGGAATGAACTTGGCCCATTGGGAAGACCTGATACACTTATGCATACAAATGTACCTGCTTCCGTGAACGGCAGGAGCCGAAAGGTCGGCAGCTCGTTCCACCTCCCGAAGAACCTTTTCCTAGGATGCTCAGCCTTTCCGACAAACCGGTATCTTCGGTGAAGAGCCGATGCAAATTGGCGGCATCATATATCCACCCGAGAAAATCACGCCGACGTACCAATGGACTTTGTCTTCTATGTGCTGCGGCAAGGACACTTGGTAAGAACAAGAAATTGTCCCCAGAAGTCGGGAAAATCCAGGACTAAGAAGTTAGGAGGAGCTCCTTTAGGAACGTAAAGTTCGCCCAAATTTGGAACCACTGAAACTCGTTCTAACAGCTACTATCACTGTAATGGTAAACTCTTTTCCTCCCAGGCCCTTGTCGATTTTTCTGGTGCCGCGGGGAAATTTCATCGATTTACCTATGCAGCACAATTGGGCTTCCTTCCTTCCACTTGCCGAACCCTTCGAGTTCTGGCTATTGACAATAACCCATTGGCTTCAGAAGTCATTCTCCAAATTCATAAGAGGTTACTTTCCTCTTTCCTTCTCTCCTATCCGACATGGCATATGTACCAGAACATTTGTTCTTTCTGTCATCAAAGCCCTTTCTCCCCTTCTTCTCGGACTCCATGGCCTCAGACTTCCACACACCCCCTGGTATAGATGGTCTAACCAAGAACTCAAGTTTGAGCCCTTCTGTTTCAAAAAGTGCCTTCTGACTCATTGCACACCATTAACTGTGAAAATAAATCTGAGAAAAACCTCCCTGAATGTTATCATGGAATTTCTCTATGTGTTCTGTAAAAAAGCGAGCTGAGAAGCTACACCGCATCGTTCCTAGATTGCCCATCGACATGCTTTTCTGGTACTATGCATCCCGGGACGACACAATACCCACTAGTCTCCATCAGAAATCTGTAGACATGAAAGGTAACATTACGGAACATTTGTCTAGGGTTTAATACGGCCTGCCACTTCCCCTGCGGAGGCTGCTTTGGTTCTTTTTTGTTAAAGAAAGACGGAGGTTACGATCTGCACGACTACTGGGGTTGGTTAAATAAAATCAAAAAAAGAATCGGATCCCCTCCCTCTCATCTCTGAGCTGTTGGACCAAATCAAAGGGGCTAAAAATTTAATAAAATAGATCTTCGGGGGGCTACAATTGATCCGTATATATGCCAAGGTGACGAGGGAAAAGACCGCCCTTTACTACTAGGAGGCCACCTATGGAATATCTCGCCCTATGCCCTTTGCCTCTGTATGCTTCGCGGTGTTCCAAGAATTCGTTAAATGACATTTCAGGGGATATGTTGGGTATATCTGTAGTAGTGTATCTCCAAATGACATTGTAATACTTGTTCACAGATCTGCCCCACACCGCATCGATGTTAAACAGGGTTGCACGTCTAAGAGAATAGCCTATATGCCAAAACTGGAAAAGGTCTGTTTGAGTGTTCCAAGTACCCTTCCTAGGTACATCGTATTGCGCAAGGGTCATCTGGATCTGTTAAAGTTTCGGGCATCCAAGATTGGTCTTCCCTATGGAAACCAAAGCGATTCAAAGGTTCATTGGGTTCGCCCAATTATACAGATAATTCATTCAAGGGGTTCTTTACAATAATTTCTCCGCATTAGCCCTCATTAGTAAAGGTGGTAGGCTCATTCCAGTGGACCCCTGCAAAAGCCCTCGAAGCCTCTCAACGAGTCTGCGCTCAAGGATGGCCTTGCTGATGATCTGGTCATAGTCACATCCAGATCTAGTCCTCCTTCTACTATACGAAGGTGATGCATCGGACTTGGACGCTGGAGCCTTCCTTTCCCAAGACAGGAGCCCTAAACGAAAACTCCATTTCCATGTGCTTATTTGTCTAAGAAGTTTCTACCAACGAGCGAAAACTATGAATGTGGGAGGAAATAGGGAACTTCTTGCCATCAAACTGGCCCTCGAGGAGTGGCGTCCATCTGTGGAAGGCACATCGGTCCCTAAATCACCATCCTTCCCGACCATATAAAAATCTCAAAATACATCCAGAATTCAAAAGGTAAATCCCCGTCAAGCGCACGGGTCCCTGTTGTTGTTGTTTGGTTTTTGTTTTTTGGTTGTGTGTGGTGTGTGGGGTGCGTGGGGGTCTGTGGGTGTGTGTGTTGTGTAGGTCTTTATCTTACCGATTAAAAACTTGTCACACTTACCCCAACATGGTTCTAAAAACAAGAAAGCTGATGCCCTGTCCAGATCATTTGTTCCAAAACTAACATCTTGAACCTCTACTATATCTTCAACTTTGTTCCAAGTCCAAGCCGCACAAAGGAACTTGTTCCCTCCTGACCCACCTCTGGCAAAATCGTGTTCCTTCTTCACGCGGAAAGCTATCCTTCTTCATACCAATGTTCCAAGAAAGATGGGCATCCCGGTGTTAACAAACTTTTAATATTTCTTGCCCGTTCCCTTTGGGGCCCCCAAATGAGGAACGATGTTAAAGATTTATTCAAGTGTATACCAGCTGTGCTCAATCAAAGTCTTCTAGAACCCCCGTTGGTCTTTCTCAACCCCTCTATTCGTCCCGACATGGACCCCATCTATTCATGGCTGTATTGTTGAACTTCCGCTTCCAAAAAACACGGTTATATGGGGTGACAGTAGACCGCTTCAGCAAAATGGCCATTTGTACCCCTCCCCAAAACTACCATCCTCAACGGAGTTAGACTCAACATTCTATTTCCCATATCTCCGCTTTCAGGGAGATCCCCGTCTGAATTGATCTGAACAGGTGTTCTCCAATTTGTTTCCAAAATTTGGAGGGCAAAATTTGCAAGTCCATGAACATTCAAGTACAATTCTCCTCGGCGTACCACCCACAGTCCAAATGGAATTTATACCTGAACGCCCTAACCAGTCTTTGGAACATATCTGTTTGTTACATTTCCTATACTCAGGGATGATTGGGCGAACCTTCTGCCTTGGGCTGAGTTCGAGTTTCCCGTTAAACAATTCACCTCAGCTTCTACTTTGAAATCTCTTTTTTTAGTGTCTTGGGACGAATCCTAGCTGTTTTCCTCAGGATTTTGTTAACAAACAAGTTACTGCGGCCAAGACTCGGCGGCCCAGATGACCGCTATCTGGCATGCTACGGAAATCAGGCCTTCAGAAATCTGCTTTGGAAAAAAAAAACTGCTGCAGAAGATAGGAGAGGAAGAGAACCCCCAGCTATTTCTGTGGAGATAAGGTGGGCTCTACCTTGTCATATTAACCTACGGGTCCTTCCTCCAAAGGGACCCAAAATTTTTGGTCTTTTCCTATCCTGGAAATTAATGGTCCAGTGGCTGTTCGCCTCCAATTCTTCCGCCTGACAGGGATTCCTAAGTGTTTCATATTTCCCTCATCAAGCAGTATGCCTCTAATCAGGTTACACATCCTATTACCTACGGTTCCAATTTTCGGTTGATGGTCAACAGGAGTTTGAGGGGTCGAAAAAATCTTGACTTGGAGGAGGTTCTTCAGTATTTGGTCACTGGAAAGGTTTTGGTCCGGAAGAAAGAGCTTGGATTAAACATACTGATGTGCACGCTCATAATCTAGTCAGAGATTTCCATAAGCATTTCCGGGGAAACTGGCCCCGTTGGGGTCCTGGGCCCACCGTAAGGGGAGGGTACTGTCACCAAAACTTACTGCCGCCTTCCGGCCGTGCCGAGTGGGGCGGAGGGGGGCGGGCGTCGCGGAACGTCATGACGTCACGACGAGACCCCCGGGCGTGCGCGAGATTTGAAAAAGCCGGCGTACTCCTGGACCCGCGCCTGTAGTTAGCATTTGCTACCCTGGCTCCCTTACTCAACCTGGCCTTGGGATCCTGCTCCGCTCCTGCTCTAGCTTACCTGCCTGCCTCCGTGACCATTGGTCTGTATCCAGTACTTACCTGCAGTTTCCAGTATTACCTGCCAGGATCCAGTACTTACCTTGCCATGTAGCCAGTATTACCGTGCCTGCCTCAGTGACCACCTCCGTATCCATACTTACCTTGCCTGTGCCTCAGGGACCCTGTCGTATCATACTACCTGGCCAGCCTCCAGTGACCAACCGCGTAAGTATTCAGTACTTACATTGCAGTATCCAGTACACCCTTGCCTGCCTCAGTGACCACCTTGCAGTTCCAATACTTACCTTGCAGTATCCAGTACTTACCTTGACGGTCTACCCCCAGTGACACCTTGCCTTATCCCGTTTCCGTCTATCACCTCATCTGTATCAGTTACTACCTTACCTTATCCAATATTCCAGCCTTCAGTTCCCAGCAGACTTGCTCCTGTTTCCAGCCTACAGTTCCCAGCAGCACCTTGTTCCTGGTCACAGCTACGTTCCCAGCAGCCTTGTGTCCTGCACATTCGGACTATCAGCCATCCTCTAACGCATACTAAGTACCTGGGGTGTCGGCCCATTTGTTTACACTGGACATTACATTTAATTTGTCCCCTTTCTGGTGGATCAATGACCCCAAACCTCACTACTCTGCATAGTGGCTATATGGAATTGACTCTTTTCAAATTATCGGATGACTCTGAAAATGTAAGAATTGTTTTTTATCTGTAGATAAAATGATAGTATACAGTGACAGTCGTAACCTCTTTGTCATCTTTGACTATTTTTTACATCCAAAAATGGCCAGAGTGTTATCACTCATATTACTAAATTTATTGCATGGATTAAGAACCGTCTCAAGCAGTTGTGGAAAGGCAAATAGGGGTCTATTGTACGCAGCCATAGGAGGAACATGTCACGTCAATAAATCTCCACCATGCCAAAGAATGTTAATGGAAGAGATAATTTGATAGGCATGCTTCTTCGCAAAGGCCAGGTAGGCGGAGCGAACATGGAAAGGAGAGGAGTTAAATCACAGGAGTTTGCAGGCTAAAACAATAAATGGGCACCACAAAGGATCGGTAAATAAAAGAATTGGGAGCGTATATCAGAGGAGTCCCGCCGTGTGCGCGGGTGCGGTGATGATAAGACGCCTGAATAAGTCCTTACATGTTCGTGGTATGGATTACATACCCACTGATAAACTGCTGTTGATCTGGTGAACCAAAGCAGGATACCTAACTGCAAACAGTGTTTGTATTCTCAGAGATACTGGAACTTTGTAAGCCAATGCTAGTTGTAAACCCTGTGAATTGTTTCAAAAGAGATGATCTAATTTGATTCCAAAGAAACTTTATATCTGACACACTCTCCCGCCTCATTTAAGTTCAGTTAGGTGTTTACTAATTTTAGGATATTATATGGAATGATTTTAGATATTATTGCCACAGAGGCACTTTGTAAAAAGTGATTGGAGTTTGTGATATAGCCGACTGAGGGGTAACTCAACTGTAAATAAATGAATTTGACGCTCATTAAGATGGTGGTTTCCAGATTATGGGCCAATGATCGCTGCAATGATCTGAATTCATCTTTGGTACGGTGGGTCAATTGTATTAAATAGCACCTAGATAGCATTGCGCCCAGTAGGGCATAAGGCAAATCAATTACTGGTAGTTGAAGGGTTCATAATATGTTGATGCTGCTCTCAAAAGCCCGCAACAGGCATTGGCCAGAGGACGGCGGCGACATTCAACTCCATCACAGTATCACAAGAGGGTGGTGGTTGTTTACCTATATCCAACAATTACCTGTTTTTTAGCCGTAGGAGTTGGATATATGAATTGTTTATAATAACACTGTGTATTTATAGGTATTTGTTGGTTTATAGTTATATGTTTTTTGGTTTAATATGTATTAATAAATTACGCATTTTTTGATACCTATCCTGTCAGACTAAATTATTAAAGGGAATATGTAAATTATTCTTGGCAATTCTGGGGTAATACCACGAGTGCTGGTATAGGATACTTTGGCGCTCTTGTCTAGTAGTGGTTAGAGTTCTAACCTTTTTTACTTCAATTACCATCAGCAAACTTTTGCATTTCTCATAGTTGTGCACTGGATCCATATAACAGATATATATATATATATATATATATATACAGGTAAGGAATCCTTCGCACTCCGTTAGCAGTGGTTAGTGGCCTGGGTGCTTCTGTATAGACATATAATATACAACGCTGGGGCACAGAGCACTCCAAGGACTTAACTAAAACTCCGGTTTATTCAATAGTAGGAAAACATAACCTACGCGTTTCGGCTCAAGGAACGAGCCGTCATCAGGGTTACAGTATTCATCAGTACATAACAATAAATAGGTGAGTGCCCTCCCTGGACACACCTCCCCCCCGCCCCTCCATCCCGCCCCTCCCCAGGTGTCCAACATACACAATTACAGGGTTTTAACCCTAACGTGCACTCCGTGTATATCCATGTATAGTGCAGCTACCACAAAGGAAGAATGAGCCACGGCACCAAAGTTATATCGTGATCTAGAATCCGACAATGGTACGAGGATGTGCAATAATACTTATAAAGTGCCATGTGTTGAATAAATAGATAAATAGTGATATATATAATAAACAGATAAAAACAAGTAAGAAGCAGATAAATAACTAAAACTGGCTATGGATAGACATCCACCCCCACAGTGCAACAGTATATGTATTGGGGGAGTGTTTGTTGTCTATATAAACTGTGTGATGTTATTGGTCGGTAACCCTGATGAAGGCCCCGTAGTTCCGGGCCGAAACGCGTAGGCCTTTATGACCTACATTTTCCTAATAAAGATTTGTAAAGTCCGAGGAGTGCGCTGGAATTACTTGACTATATATATATATAAATAATAGTAATTGCGGAAGCGGCACTATCCGCTGGGTCTTAGTTGTAAAGTTTAGAATTTAGGAGGAAGCCACAGTAAATATTGGGGCACACTATGTAACAGCATGTAACAAACTGAGAGGAGCATAAATTATCTCAATATCCCTGGACTACCTGCCCAGTTTATCCCTTTATCATTCCCCAACTATTATATCCTAGGATTGAATCCCTTATATCACTGTCCATATAGCTCCTCCTACCTCCTGTTCTTCAATAAAACTGAAAATCCCAAACTACTTTTGCCATTGGAGGTACCTTTTAAATAAAAAGCTGTTTAATATACTTTCTCTGATCACTTAATATTGAATCCTAAGAGACAGTGCTGGGATAAAAAATTAACCACACTATCTTCGATGTCCAGGATCATAACATTTGGTTATGAAAATCTATAAATACATAAAATTGAGAAGGGAAAATACCAGGTGTATTTTATCATTTTAATGACCAATCTGTAGAAATTACAGTTAGGCATTCTAAGTAAATGAGCATTCTATAAAGGAAAGTTGCAGAACCTGAAATAGCTTACTACTGACCATAGAAAAGAGTATGAAACTAGAATGACTAGGTGTGTGTATAGGTAAATAATTCTAAATAAATGTTCTTCTTACTAAACTTCCCCTTTAATAGAAATTCAAGTTGAGTTTCAATGTATATATTAATAAATGTATGTATATAATAACTATGTTTAGGCTATCATTTCTTCTTTAGGTTGTCAGAAACTATGTTACAGATTTACCCTGCACTACAAAACAGTTTTTGTGCCTTTATTATATACTGTTTAAGTAGAACTTCCAGAGCAATAAAATGAAACATTATCTTTGTAGAAAGTACACAAAGCTTGTTTCTTAACTACCTTTCCCTGGATGTATCTCCTCAACCAAATCACATAGCTATAGAGAAACAAGCTAATTTTAATCAAATGTTATTGTAAAGATTCTATAAATCTTTGTTTTGTGTAAGGAACCTCTCACTGCTATACATGACATCCAAATGGAAGTAACTGAAAAGGGGAGGGACACTGCTTTTAACTTGAAGATTAATTTTTTTCTGTTACTATATTTTGCATTGCTTTATGTTTGTTTCATAGATTCTTTTTCAGTCATTCTGCATTCCCTTTATATATTATCCATGCATGACACTGGGTTTTAGGTTTTTTCACTTGCCATGTGCAGTTAAATTTTTTTCCTGTCTGCTTTGATCACTTTGATTAAATCTAGAAAAAAATTGCCTTTAACCTGAAAAGGGCATTTTTCCAATTGCAAACCTGCATGTTAGAATAGGTTTGCTTGTTTAAAGACACGGGCATTGTGGACTGCATCGAACTTTACAGATTGCTTTCTTCTGAAATCTGATAAAAAAATTTGCCCAGGTGTTCCTTATAGTAGAAACGATCTATGAATTCCCAATCAGAAATCAAATGTGGGGTCACAGATTGTTTGTAATATCAGCCAGTGTATGGCTAATGTTAATCCATTCCTCTGCAATGAATGTAAACAAAAACAAAAAGATGATGTTTGCAGCCAAGATCCCAACATGACCTAATGAGTTTAGCACAGGGTCTTGTGGGGAACATCCATTTTATTGACTGATCAATGCTTCTGCAGTGTAATGGGACCGCCCATTGTTGAATTAATCATCTGTTTTTCTGGGGGGGGGGGTGGTTTCAGCCCCAAACCTATGTGTAGAAACATTTATTCAAACATTCAATTATAGAAGTACTTTTACCCTGCTTTTCTTTTTTAAGAATTACAGAATTGCTCAATAGTCCATACTTGCTAGCAGATGGTTTTAAATATTAGGAGGATATGCCATGTTCTGACCTATTATATTCATTTATTTTACACCAAGTGATGAGGCCTATGCTGGATATTCTGAACAGCCATTAAACTAATGCTGTGATATCAGAGATAGGGAATTTAGTATTTTTAAGTCGTATTGTCAGTATACTTGCTGCAGAAAAATCTATTTTTGGGGGTGGGACTTATGACACATTTTAAAACATATTGAAAGGCCGAGACAGTGAAGAGTAAGTAGGGAGACTTGATGCTTATACCTTTAGATTGACAAAAGTTAGAGGCATTATTCTAGGTTTGTTTCAATAGAGAGCACTTGAGCACTGGGTGTGGAGTTCTCATTTAAGTGGGAAAATTGTGTGTAAACCTCTGCGTATTTGCACACCTCTTAAAAGTTTAAACGAACATCTTAAACTAAGCCTCAGAACAACACTCTTTCAGAAGGAAGAGCACCTTAATATAAAAGTAGTAATCTGTGTCTCACCTCTCATTTTGAAATGGTTGTTGGGAAATTTACCTTTCTAACCTGGGGTTTGAGTTTTATTTAAAGCCAAAGTAGCGTTGCACACGTTTTTCTAGGAAGTATATCAAATGGGCCCTCACCTTCCAACTGCTCTGGCCAAGCAGTTATTCAAATATTTCACATATAACTTAAAAAGGAAGGAGCTTCAGACAGCATCTCAGACTGCAAACAATGTTCTTTATTGCAAACAATAAAGATTATTGTTTGCAGTCATTTCACTAAGTTAAAAGTGAAATGTTTGACTTTTATTTCTCAGTATTGCTGTATAGCACCGTGTGATCACTGACCATTGTTTTCTTTACACATGCTCACTCTTAAGATAATGCAGGAACTTGTTACAGTGGGTCACACCCAACAGTAGCCTCTAGCCAATCCTTTTACAGCACATATAAGGCATGGTAACATATGATTGATGTCAGAAGTGTGGACAAAAACTGAACATACACACAGTAATTTCATCCAGGTCTTCGGTAGTGGGGTTTTACAGTCTAATGGTGTTTTTAGAGAGGATAATTTCAGATTCTGGAGAGCAAAAATGTGGGTTTATTTCCCCTTTTAGGTCCATTTACAAAGGGTTTTCATGGCATTAAGAAGGAAAATGTTGCAACTGGGTGTCACTAATGCAGTCACAGCAATCAATTTAGTATTACAACTGATGGTAAAATCACTCTGACCACAAGAAGATTCACATAACATTGATTGCGCTCGTTGAATCTCATTTAAATGCTAATGTATTCATTTGGGGAGGGTTTTTTCTTCTAAAAAGTTCAATTAATTGTACTTTTGTACCTGTGTATGCCAGGACTTACTCTCATGATTAAAGTTACTTTTTTATCTGGTTGTGAGTTATAAATGTAATGCAGCTACAACATAATAATCTTGCTACAAAAGTTTAATGAGGAAGTTGTTTTTTGCGATGGACACTGTATAGTACAACTCAGTTTTACAGCACTGCACAAAAAAACCCCACAGACTGTAAATAATTATATCCACATGACTATTCAAGTTTTTTTTTTTTTTTTTACAAACCATTTTCCATACCAAAATATTTTGGAACATTTTTTATTAAACCATTTTAATTAAAGGATAAAATTAATTCTTTTTTCTTAATTTTAACTTTTATTGTGACTACAAAACACTGAATTTATTCATGCATCGGGACAAAAAGTAGTTTAGTATGTTAAAACATAGTAAGTCAGGATAAACATTACCTTCTATTATTTTTTTATTTTGTATTGTAAAATATAAATATTTTGTGTAGTAATGTAATGGTACAATACATGGTACTGTATGTACAGTAGGTAATATTTTATAATGTTCTGTATTGAATGGTACTATAAACAGTACTGTATGTAGGTAATGTATATTGTTCTGTAATAATTGGTACTATAGACAGTACTGTATGTAGGTAATGTATATTATTCTGTAATAATTGGTACTATAGACAGTATTGTATGTAGGTAATGTATATTGTTCTGTATTAAATGGTACTATAGGCAGTACTGTACAGGTGTGGGGAGCAGGAATAGGGATGGGAGGTGGATTAAAGGAACACTATACTGAAAAAATGACTTTGCCTCCTCTTAATCTATAATTGAATACATGTAAGTAGCACTTACTCTGATTTGTGTGTGTTGCTGCATGCCTTCAATCCAGCACATATTTTGTTTAGCAGCTGTATCTCCCCTCCCTCTTTTAACCACTCCCACTTCCATCCGACCTGACTTTTTCCACAAACCAACTGTCAAGCCTGTATACAGCATTCCAACTCTCAAAACTCTGTCACCATTCCAGCTACAGTAAGAATAGCTTTTGAGAGCAAGGAACTTGATTGACAGCTGAAATACACAAAGTTTTAGATTGGATATCTAAAAAAATAGGGGGCAGATCAAAAAAAAATGATGCAGTGGTGATTGGGAAGAATTATAGTTTCTAGTTATGGTCAGTTTAAATAACCTATTTTTTGGTATAGATGCCCTTTAAGGTGACCATAGAAGTTAAGATCCCAGTCGTACGATATTTGATATCCTGATATCCGATTGTCCAATTATTTTCCCCATTGGACCAGCTGAAAAAATGTTTTTTGACGGGCAATCTCATTGTACATTCTGAGGATCATACGGTCAGACTGTTGGGTCTTTGCCCACCTTTAAGGGGGTTCCAGGGCTGAGAGTGGGAGTTCTGGGGGTGGGTCACCCATGGCCATTCCAAGGACAGGGTTTGGGTCCTGACTGCAGTGAGGACTATTCTGTCCAAATAGGGACCCCTGGCAACCCTGCTTCTACAGTCTATGCAATGTGGGATCAATACCTTAATGAAGGTAGTATTATTTTTCACATTATGAGCCAGTCAGACATTTCTAGCAGACAATCAAACTTTGTATATAGCCAGCTCTGTAGACATCAATAGAAAACCCATTAATAAGATAGTTACCATGTAAAAATGTTTTGGCACCTCGCTTCTGGGATTTGTCCAGTCCTGCTCTTAACTATTGATGTACGGTACCCTGGCTACAATCAACTCACACTCTGGAAGCTGTTTGTGTCTTATAATTGATACATATTAGCTGTATTAGTTAATTTATATAAATTAATACAAATGGGTTAATTTGTTCAGTGTTGATAGTCTGTATGCACTATTTTTATTGCTGACTTACAGCTGGTTAAAGCAACATGTCTCATGTTTTTCTAGCCACATGTAGCAATACTGTATATCAGATTTTTTTATGTATTTAATTCAGAAGACGAAAATAGAAAGGACATATTCAGATGGTTTTCTTGTCGGACATGTGTACAATAGTTGTACAGCACTGCACAAAAAACCCCACAGAGGTAAAATAATATCCCCATGACTATTCAAGTTTTTTTTTTTTTTTACAAACCATTTTCCATACCAAAATATTGGAACATTTTTTATTAAACCATTTTAATTAAAGGATAAAATTAATTCTTTTTTCTAATTTTAACTTTTATTGTGACTACAAAACACTGAATTTATTCATGCATCGGGACAAAAGTAGTTAGTATGTTAACACATAGAAGTCAGGATAAAATTACCTTCTATTATTTTTTTATTTTGTATTGTAAATATAAATATTTGTGTAGTAATGTAATGGTTACAATACATGGTACTGTATGTACAGTAGGTAATATTTTATAATGTTCTGTATTGAATGGACTATAAAAACAGTACTGTATGTAGGTAATGTATATTGTTCTGTAAAATTGGTACTATAGACAGTAGATGTATGTAGGTAATGTATATTATTCTGTAATAATTGGTACTATAGACAGTATTGTATGTAGGTAAGTATATTGTTCTGTATTAAATGGTACTATAGGCACGTACTGTACAGGTGTGGGGAGCAGGAATAGGGATGGGAGGTGGATTAAAGGAACACTATACTGAAAAAAATGACTTTGCCTCCTCTTAATCTATATATTGAAACATGTAAGTAGCACTTACTCTGATTTGTGGTGTGTGCTGCATGCCTTCAATCCAGCAATATTTTGTTTAGCAGCTGTATCTCCCTCCCTCTTTTAACCACTCCCACTTCCATCCGACCTGACTTTTTCCACAAACCAACTGTCAAGCCTGTATACACAGCATTCCAACTCTCAAAACTCTGTCACCATTCCAGCTACAGTAAGAATTGCTTTTGAGAGCAAGGAACTTGATTGACAGCTGAAATACACAAAGTTTAGATTGGATATTAAAAAAATAGGGGCAGATCAAAAAAAAATGATGCAGTGGTGATTGGGAAGAATTATAGTTTCTAGTTATGGTCAGTTTAAAATAACCTATTTTTTGGTATAGATGCCCTTAAGGTGACCAAAGAAGTTAAGATCCCAGTCGTACGATATTTGATATCCTGATATCCGATTGTCCAATTATTTTCCATTGGACCAGCTGAAAAAATGTTTTTTGACGGGCAATCTCATTGTACATTCTGAGGATCATACTGGTCAGAGATGTTGGGTCTTTGGCCCACCTTTTAAGGGGGTTCCAGGGCTGAGAGTGGGGAGTTCTGGGGATGGGTCACCCATGGCCATTCCAAGGACAGGGTTTGGGTCCTGATGCAGTGAGGACTATTCTGTCCAAATAGGGAACCTGGCAACCCTGCTTCTACAGTCTATGCAATGTGGATCAATACCTTAATGAAGTAGTATTATTTTCACATTATGAGCCAGTCAGACATTTCTAGCAGACAATCAAACTTTGTATATAGCCAGCTCTGTAGACATCAATAGAAAACCCATAATAAGATAGTTACCATGTAAAAATGTTTTGGCACTCGCTTCTGGG
Organism: Hymenochirus boettgeri; assembly: GCA_019447015.1. Taxonomy (NCBI): domain Eukaryota; kingdom Metazoa; phylum Chordata; class Amphibia; order Anura; family Pipidae; genus Hymenochirus; species Hymenochirus boettgeri. The sequence continues at coordinate 208,259,997 of CM033474.1, read as the reverse complement.
ATTTGTCCAGTCCTGCTCTTAAACTATGATGTACGGTACCCTGGCTACAATCAACTCACACTGGAAGCTGTTTGTGTCTTATAATTGATACATATTAGCTGTATTAGTTAATTTATATAAATTAATACAAATGGGTTAATTTGTTTCAGTGTTGATAGTCTGTATGCACTATTTTATTGCTGACTTACAGCTGGTTAAAGCAACATGTCTCATGTTTTTCTAGCCACATGTAGCAAATCCTGTATATCAGATTTTTTTTAGTATTTTAATTCAGAAGACGAAAATAGAAAGGAATATTCAGATGGTTTTTGTCGGACATGCCAGAATTTTTTTTGTGCAATCAGCCAATAATATTGCCAACCTATAGGCCACCTTTATTCTTACACAAAGATACCTGTGTGAAATCTTTACTACAGCATGCCATGTATACTGCGTCATGCTTCCCAGGAGAGAGGAACACTCTAATTAAATACTCCTTATTTCCTGTGTTAAAAGTTAAAGGGAAACTAAAAAAAAATAACCCTCATCCCTTACCTTGGGCTAGACCTAAAACACAAAGTTCTCATTCATGTTAATGAAATTGGAAGGTAAAAAGTCGCATAGTATGTGACAGGTGCTATGGGGTATATTATTATATCAGAAATATATATATATATTCTATATATATAATATATATAAACCAGCAGCACATCCTCGTCCAAAGTAAACAAATGCCCGGGTGCTTTCTCTGTGTACTGAGAATATAATTTAAACTAAAGAATCGGAGCACTCCTGGGTCCCCATGAGTGCTCCGATTCTTTAGTTAATATATATATATATAGGAGTGTTCCGATTCTTTAGTTAATATATATGAGTGCCTCCGATTCTTTAGTTAATATATACCAAACACACATATATATATACAGGTAAGGAATCCTTCGCACTCCGTTAGCAGTGGTTAGTGGCCTGGGGTGCTTCTGTATAAACATATAATATACAACGCGTGGCACAGAGCACTCCAAGGACTTAACTTAAACCCGGTTTATTCAATAGTAGGAAAACATAACCTACGCGTTTCGGCTCAAGAAACGAGCCGTCATCAGGGTTACAGTATTCATCAGTACATAACAATAAATAGGTGAGTGCCCTCCTGGACACACCTCCCCCCGCCCTCCATCCCGCCCCTCCCCAGGTGTCCAACATACAAAAATTACAGGGTTTTAACCCTAATGTGCACTCCGTGTATATCCATGTATAGTGCAGCTACCACAAAGGAAGAATGAGCCACGGCCACAAAGTTATATCGTGATCTAGAATCCGACAATGGTACGAGGATGTGCAATAATACTTATAAAGTGCCACGTGTTGAATAAATAGATAAATAGTGATATATAATAAACAGATATAAAAACAAGTAAGAAGCAGATAAATAACTAAAACTGGCTATGGATAGACATCAACCCCCACAGTGCAAGGGAAATAAAAACCACTATATGTCAATATTAAAGTGGGATAAAAGACATTAGAGTAACACAGCGAATGATGTAAGCATACAATAATTAAAGATTATCTAATAACTAATCACCACACAATCGATTATACGGGGAGAATAATCTACCTGAATAGGTACTCAATGTCAGTGGCAAGGTATAATTTCAAACTAGCATTGGCTGAAAACAAGCATACAAGACCAATAATGGCAGGACACGAGAAAGCACGCTAAAGCCACTTGTTCGTTAATCCCCATTGGGGACTGGGTTTCCAATCTACGGATCCAACGGACTTCATTCTGTAATAGTGCCCGTTTGCGATCTCTGCCTTCTATGGGAGCTCCCAGTCAATCGCATCCATTTTAGTGTGGCCGGTGGGTGACCCTTTCCCTAAAAGGGTCACCCACCGCCACATAAAATGGATGACGATGGGGAGGGGCGGGATGGAGGGGCGGGGGGGAGTGTGTGTCCAGGGAGGGCCTCACCTATTTATTGTTATGTACGTGATGAATACTGTTACCTGATGCACGGCTCGTTCATTGAGCCGAAACGCGTAGGTTATGTTTTCCTACTATTAAATAAACTTATGTTTATTCAATGTTTACTTAAGTCCTTGGAGTGCTCTGTATCCCAACGCTGCGAATTACATATTCACACAGTAGCACCCAGGCCACAGACCATTGCTAACGGAGTGCGAAGGATTCTTAACCTGTATTCCCATCACATACCCGAGACGCACCCGAGTGTTTGTTTGTTTACACCCGCGCTCTTGCAGCACGCGGACCTCGTTCAGGTTTCCAATATGGCGGAGGACCTTCCCCACACCGCAACAGTGACCAATATAGACATTAGCACGGAGTTCTACTTTTCACAAAAGGATGCCCAACGTATCCTATTTGATGATCCAACTATAGCACTCAGCCCTGAACACAGCAACCGGGAAGCATTCTTTAAGTTGCTCAAATTACGAAAAAGGGAAACGGACTTACTGTTACATGGAATCTTTCTTTCGGAGTATCACCGATCCCGCAGAATACCCAGGGGATTTCGCATGCATAATGTCCCAACCATCGGGAGGTTCGATCCTGAGTTCTGCACTAAATGGTGCGGCATCCTTAACCGATGTTCATTCGATCTCCTCCTGTTGGTTATCGAACAGGTGGGGAAAGAACTTCCCCAGGTTCGGGAGGAGATACACAGGACTGAAGGTGCCTACAAGGAGGCATTTAATACTGATCGTTCGTGTAATTGGATGGAAAAATTGGAGACACAATTGACGAAATATAAGGAGGATTTATTATCCTTTAAACGCAAAAAAGTAACTAGAGTTGAGTCTGACTATACTGACAAACGTGTCTACGGGTGGCTATACGGGAAACAGGTTTCCCATGCACCATATAGGAGACGGTTTAAACACCGGTCATTAAGAACCGTAGACAGTTCGGATGAATCTAACCCCTCTGATGGAGAACGTGAGTCTTCTAATCCTCCCCCAGAAGGGGATAACAGTATTCGTCCTTTTTTGGGGGTCAGCACAAGATCTACCTCCAAAATAAAAACAAAACCCGACGGAAAAGAAGGATCACCAGGAGGGGCCACTGGGGCCCAAAACAGGGGGCTTCCTCCAAGACCCCACAGAAGGAGGTGATATACAATCTCAGTAAGCATATGTTGACCCCCGCGGAGAAACAACTACTGAATAGGGGGTTGTCATTTATTCCCACACCAAAATATGACCACCTGGGGGATGAGGTGGATTTGTATAAGTTACAAAGAACTTTAAAATTGAGGGAGTACTTTCACAATAATACGGGGCCTTCCTCTAAGTTCAGACCTAAAAGCACGTTTGAACCCCCCAATACCCCTGCGCCAATTAAGGTCTTCTCGGATATGGTCAAACAAGACTTACTTGGGGAACTTAAGAATCCAAATAAGAGCCACAGAAATTGGTCCAATCTATCTGAGGCAGAAAAGATGGCGGTCAAAACTTTGAAGGCGGATAAGGAACTCATTATCCGACAGGCGGACAAAGGTGGGGCCATTGTTCTACTTGACTTTTCTTATTATAAAGCCGAATTGTTGTCACAATTAGCGGACACTGATACTTACCTACTGCTGGATGCGGACCCTACCCTGTTATTCAAGAAGGATCTTGATAATAGAATACTGATGGCCTTAAATAACGGGTGGATTACCAAAGAGGTCCATGGGTTTCTTACTAATGACCACCCTAAAGTGCCGGTGATTTACACCGTCCCAAAGATACATAAGTCTATCACGGAACCCCCGGGCCGCCCGATAGTGGCAGCATGTAATTCCATCTTCAAACCAGTCACGGTCTACATAGACTCATTCTTGCAGCCCCTGGTAAAGAATATGGCCTCGTACATACAGGATAGCCAACATCTTCTTCGGCTCCTATATGAATTCAAAGGCCCTATAGATAACATCATATTTATGTCCTGCGATGTAAAAAACCTCTACACAATTATCCCTCAAGTGGAAGGGGTTGATATCTGTAGACGAGCACTGTAAAATCGTGGCAAGGGATCCTCCTATCGAATTCCTTATGGATTTACTCCTACTACTAATTAGAAAAAATATTTTTCGATTCGAGGGAGTTCTTCTCCGAAAAGCTGGTACACAGAGGTCTAAATAGGCCCGGCCTTTGCAAATTTGTATGGAAGAGTTTGAGACTAAATTCATTATCCCCAAGGGGAGTCACATCGTCATGTACAAGAGATACATAGACTACTTAGTCTTCCTACGGGAAGGCACTACAGATGATGCCAAGGGTTTTTGAAGGCATTGAACGGTCTGGGTCTCCTGTGCAGCTACGGCTACAATACACACCAATGTTATTGATTATTTGGATCTTAGAATCTTTAAGGAGGAACAAAAAATTTGCTCCACATTATTTACTAAACCCAGACCGCAATACCCTTATGCATGCCTCAAGTTCTTCTCCTGAAACGCAAAAGCGGGGAATTATTTACTCACGGGACGTGAGGGTTATAAGGAACAACACTATCCCTGAGAGGGAAGAAGCCAACTGAATGAACTTACCCAAATTTGTGGACAGGGGCTATAACAAGGAGACAGTGCGCAAAGAACTAGGCGAGAGCAGTCTCCACATCACGCACAGTGGCACACCAAAAGTTGACAACAAAAAAGTGGGTGGCCCAATCCCCTTCATTACTCCTATTCACCTTACAGTGGCAGTCTCAAAAAAAAGCATAAGTAACCGATGGGAGGTTTTAAAAAATGATACAAAATCTCCGTTAGCCCTTTCCAAACCCTGCTTCGCATACAGACGAGGCAGGAACCTTAAAGATATGGGGTTAGGACTGACTTTAGGTTCAGCCTAGGGTATAACGCCGTCCTGGTTACCTAGTACAGATTGGGTTTCTACAAATGCCAGGGTTGCTTGGCATGCAGAAGTGGCCCTTAAGGTCCGGATTTTTCCACATCCCCACAGCGGACGTAGAATTAGATTAAACAACAGATTGAATTGCCTAAGCACATATGTCATTATTTCATCTCTTGCCCCTGTGGACTGTACTACGTTGGGAAGACACAACGACACTACGGGATGGATGGCCAACCACAGGCAGGCCATACGAATAAGTGAAGCCATGACACTGTACCAGGGGTGATATTGCCTACAATGTGTGACAAATTTGGGAACAATCAGTGGCAAGACTTTTAGGGAAAAGGGTCACCCACCGGCCCACTAAAATGGATGGCGATTGATGGGAAGCTCCCATAGAAGGCAGAATCGCAAACGGGCACTATTACAGAAGTGAAGTCCGTTGGATCCTTAATGGAAACCCATTCCCCAATGGGATTAAGAACAAGTGGCTTAGCGTGCTTCCTGTGATCCTGCATTATTGGTCTTGTATGCTTGTTTTCAGCTCATGCTAGTTTAAATTATACCTTGCACTGAATTGATTACCTATTCGGGTGATTATTCTCCCCGTATAATCGATTGGTGTGGTGATTATTATTAGATTATCTTTAAATTATTGTATGCTTACATCATTCGCTGTGTTACTCCTAATGTCTTTTATCCCACTTTAATATGACATATAGTGGTTTTTATTCCCTGCACTGTGGGGGTTAATGTCCTATCATAGCCAGTTTTAGTTATTTATCTGCTTCTTTACTTGTTTTTATTTCTTTTATTATATATATCACTATTTATCTATTTATTCAACACGTGGCACTTTATAAGTATTATTGCACATCCTCGTACCATTGTCGGATTCTAGATCACGATAATAACTTTGGTGCCGTGGCTTCTTCTTCCTTTGTGGTAGCTGCACTATACATGGATATACACAAGTGCACGTTAGGTTTTAAACCCTGTAATTTTGTATGTTGGACACCTGGGAGGGGCGGGCGGATGGAGGGGCGGGGGGGAGGTGTGTCCAGGAGGGCACTCACCTATTTTTGTTATGTACTGAGTGAATACTGTAACCCGTGATGACGGCTCGTTCTTGAGCCGAACGCGCTAGGTTATGTTTTGCTACTATTGATAAACCGGAGTTTTAAAGTTAAGTCCTTGGAGTGCTCTGTGCCCCAGCGTTGTATATCACATATATATATATATATTAACTACATTGTGCTATTTTATATGTTCATCCTGATCATTTTAGTTACTATAATGTATACCTATGTGCTTTCTACCATTGTTAACATTTTTACCATTACCATTTTTACCATTTTAACATAGAGTAGAGTTCCTTATAGATGTTTGTTTTATAGGATTTTATATATTTAATACATTTACACGTTGCACTTTACAAACTGTTAGCACTTTAACACATTATGGTGGGCCCGATCTGTTCGTCTCTGTAGCACGAGGGGGCTTCGTTTCCACTTGTGGTTTCAACACTACATAGTATCTTGATGGGTTACACGATCGACTGATTCTCACATGGTGTCTTTCCGACACACCCCTTGTTCGGATTGGCTTCTTACACACATTCTTTCTGGCACGTAGCGATCTGACCCACTATGTTGGTTATGACACACCCCCTGCTCTCATTTGTCTCTAGAGCACACACCCGCTGGTTTTGAGTGGCTAGATTCACCTTCTACTACATGACTCACATCTACACATTCACACGGATTGGCGGTGGCTGGTATTTAAACTTGTTACACTCGATTCACAGATGTTCTGAAGACGTCCCCATTTACGGGGCTGGAGAAGTCCTGTGAGTGCATATATATATATATATATATATATACAAATACACGAATGAGTCACACCCAAAAGATATATTTTTTTTTTATTGTATGCTTACAAAATGGCAAATAACATTTCGGTAAGTCTTGTTCCCTTTTTCAAATTTGCAAGCAGGTGATTTAAACAAGTGTAGCACTCCCTTTTAAAGGGATAACCCCTCCTATAGGGGAAATTACATCACATCAGAGAATTTTCTTTACATATAATTATAATTTGCACAGTCTAACGTGCAAAGAAAATTAATCACTTTTCAAATAATATGAGGCAGACAGATTTTATCAAGAACTACGTAAATAGATAAAGATTATAATCCCTGTTCATCGCATGGGGTGCCAGGGATCCTAATCGCCTAATCCACCACGTCTCTCTCTGGTTCAATCTTAACAGTCTGTCACCCTGAAAATTATTGGGAATACTCTCTAAGACCCTTTATCGTAACTCATCTGCTTTATAATTGTTTTCTAAGCAGTGTTTTGGCACTGGTTGAGATTGATGACTTATGTTGGCCAATTCTTGATTTGAACTTCTGTGTTGTTTCCCCTATGTAAATTTTGTTGCAAGGGAACAATATAACATAAATAGCAAATTATGTGTCACAAGTAAAAGAACCAGCCAGTTCTATTTCACCTGTGTCTGGATTTACAAACGTGGGTCTCTTTATTACGGACCCACAATGTATACAGTTATGGCAGGGGAACATCCCTTGTTGTCTACTTCCTAACCAAGCATTCCCTTGTGTATTTCTCACTGATCTAAATTTTGATGTAGTAAGCATGAAGCCTATCGTTTTGCCCTTTTTATGGGCCATCATATGAGGAGCTTGAAATTCCTCTACATCAGGATATGCCTGTTCCAGAATATGCCAGTGATGTCTAAGTATTTTGGAGATTCTTCCGATGCGTTCATTAAATTGTGTGATACAAGTGAGATGTGGTGTTTCATTTTTGACCAGTTACTGATATTATACAATCTTGACCTCTCTTGAGTCTCATAGATAATATTCTCAGGGTATCCCCTTTCCCTAAACTTTGCTTACTGTCACAAACTTACCTTACTTGAAAAGCCGGAGTCCTCCTGGACCCGGCGCCCGATAGTAGCATTTGCTACCCTGGCTCTTTACTCACCTGCCTTGGATCCTGCTCCGCTCCTGCTCCTAGACTTACCTTGCCTGCCTCCAGTGACCATCTTGTCTGTATCCAGTACTTACCTGCCAGTTTCCAGTACTTACCTGCCAGTATCCAGTACTTACCTTGCCAGTATCCAGTACTTACCTGGCCTGCCTTCAGTGACCACCTTGTCCATATCCAGTACTTACCTTGCCTGCCTCCAGTGACCCTTGTCCGTATCCAGTACTTACCTTGCCTGCCTCCAGTGACCACCTTGCCAGTATTCAGTACTTACCTTGCCAGTATCCAGTACTTACCTTGCCTGCCTCCAGTGACCGCCTTGCCAGTATCCAATACTTACCTTGCCAGTATCCAGTACTTACCTTGCCGGTCTCCAGTGACTACCTTGCCTGTATCCAGTTTCCTTTTTCCATCTACTCACCTCATCTGTATCCAGTTACCTACCTTACCTGTATCCAATCCAGTCTTCAGTTCCCAGCCACCGCTCCTCCTGTTTCCAGCCACAGTTCCACCACCAGCAGCACCTTGTTCCTGGTCCCAGCCTACAGTTCCAGCAGCCTCTGTGTCCTGCACTTCGGACTATCAGCCTCCTCCTAAAGCATACTGTAAGTACCACCCCGCCTCCGGCCATTTGTTACAGTACTATTGGGCCGGAAACGCCTGAGGGGGCTATGGCCGATTTGAAATAAACCTCCAAGCTTTGTCCAAACGCATGGACCTGTTCGAACATAGCTGTCCGCACCCCCCAGCTGCTGCCTCTGCTCCAGGTTCTACGCCACATCTTCATCTTCGAAGGCCGGATCCGTTGATCCTTCTCGTTCAGAGTAGCCTGCATACCTCCACCCTCGCGTTTGATGGTGATGCCCAAGCCTGCCGTGGGTTCCATTAATCAATGCAGTATCACATTTGAATTCACACCATCTCATTTTGCATCGATCGTGCAAAGGTCGGTACATCAATCGCCTTTGTGGAGGTAATCTCTGGCCTGGGCTTCTTCCTTCTGTGTGGGGAAGAGATGAACCTCTAGTCTATAATGTTCCTGACTTCCTGAGTATGTTTTGTCGCAAGTCTTCGATGCTCCATGGAAGAACCTCTGCTGCCCTCCTCCATTTGATGCAGTTTCCGCCAAGGGTCACGTTTCCGTGGGGTCATTATGTCTAATCGCAATTTCGTACCCTTGCTTGCGGAGGACTTCTTGGAACAATGAGGCACATTACTCTGCAGGCCTTTTGGCAGGGACCTCTGAACCTCCTCAAGGACGAATTAGATCCTCTAGGGAATTACTTGTCCATTGGAAGACCTGATTACACTATGCATACAATGATAAAAAAAGATAAAAAATAAATAAACTTCTGCTTGCTTTTTTTTTTTTGCTTGTTTTTTTTCTCCGTGAACGGCAAGGCCAAAGGTCGGCAGCTCGTTTCCAACAACCTCCCGAGACCTTTCCTAGCCTGCTCAGCGCCCTTCCTTCCGCAACCATAATCTCGGTGCAGAGCACGATGCAAATGGGCGGCACTCATCTAATCCCCCGAGGAAAATCAACGCCGACGTACCAATGGACTTTGTCTCTGGTTGTGCTGGGCAAGGACACTTTGTAAGAATTGTCCCCAGAAGTTCGGGGAAACTCCAGGACCTAGTAATTAAGGGGAGCTCCCTTCCTAGGTAAGTTAAGTCTCCCTGCCAAATTTGAACCACTGAAATCTCTTTCTACCAGCTACTATCACCGTACTGGTAAAACTTTTTCCTCCCAGGCCTTTGTCGATTCTGGTGCCGCTGGAAATTCATCGATTCTACCTATGGCAGCACAATTGGGGCTTCCTCTTCCTCATCCTTCACTTGCAAGGACAACCCCGTCGAGTGTCTGGCTATTGGGATAACCATTGGCTTCAGAATTCCATCTCCAAATCTACATACTAGGTCTATTCCGCCGCATTGGCATTTTCACCAGGAACATTTGTCTTTTCTTGTCATCCAAAAGCCCTTCTGCTCTGCTCCCCTTATTCTCGACTTCCATGGCTCAGACTTCAGCCACCCTGTTATAAATTGGCTAACAATGAACTCAAGTCTGGAGCCCTTTCTTCTGTTGCAAAAATTGCCTTGTCTACTCATTGATTGCACTACCATTACCTGTGAAAATAAATCTGAGAAAAACCTCCCTGAATGTTCCATGATTTCTCTGATGTGTTCTGTAAAAATCGAGCTGAGAAGCTACCACCACCCGCATCCGTTCCTACGATTTACCACCCCATCGACCTTCTTTCGGGTACTATGCCCTCCTCGGGTACGCAATACCCATCTTTGTCCCTCCTCGTCTCCCTCAGAAACTATAGACTGAAAGAGTACATTAAAAACGGAAACATTGTCTACTTACCTTGCCGGTCTCCAGTGACTACCTTGCCTGTATCCAGTTTCCATCTACTCACCTCATCTGTATCCAGTTACCTACCTTACCTGTATCCAATATCCAGTCTTCAGTTCCCAGCAGCACCTTGCTCCTGTTTCCAGCCTCTACCGACCATAAAAATCAAAATACATCCAGAATCTCAAAAGGTTAAATCCCCGCAAGCACGGTGGTCTTATTCTTTCCCGATTCAACTTTGTCATCACTTACCAACCTGGTTCTAAAAACAAGAAAGCTGATGCCCTGTCCAGTCATTTGTTCCAACCACTAAAATCTTGACCTCTATATCTCTCAACTTTGTTCCAAGATCCAAGCCGCACAAGACTCTGCTCCTCCTGACACACACCCTCTGGCAAAATCTTTGTTCCTCGTTTCACTTCGGAAAGCTATCCTTCTTCATACCCACTGTTTCAAGCAAGCTGGGCATCCCGGTGGTGAACAAAACTTTTATATTCTTGCCCGTTCCCTTTGGTGGCCCAAAATGAGGAAAGATGTTAAAGACTTTATTCAAGTGTGTACCAGCGTGTGCTCAATCCAAGTCTTCTAGAACCCTCCCCCGTGGTCTTCTTCAACCCCTCCATCCGTCCAGACCATGGACCCATCTATCCATGGACTTTATTGTTGAACTGCCGCCTTCCAAAAACACGGTTATATGGGTGACAGTAGACCGCTTCAGCAAAATGGCCCATTTTGTACCCCTCCCCAAACTACCATCCTCAACGGAGTTAGCTCAACTATTTATTTCCCATATCTTCGCTTTCATGGACCCTTCTGAAATTGTATCTGACAGGTGTCTCAATTTGTTTCCAAATTTTGGAGGGCACTTTGCAGTCCATGAACATCAAGTTACAATTCTCCTCGGCTTACCACCCACAGTCCAATGGATCTACTGAACCACTAACCAGTCTTTGGAACAATATCTTCGTTGTTACATTTCCATACTCAGGATGATTGGGCCGACCTTCTGCCTTGGGCTGAGTTCTCCCGTAACAATTCACCTCACGCTTCTTATTTGAAATCTCCTTTTTAGGTGTCTTTGGACGAACCTAGATGTTTTCCTCAGGATTTTCTGTTCACACAAGTACTGCTGCCAATGACTCGGCGGCCCAGATGACCGCTATCTGGCATGCTACGGAAATCAGCCTTCAGAAATCTGCTTTGGTACAAAAAACTGCAGCAGATAGGAGACAGAGAACCCCCAGCTTATTCTGTTGGAGATAAAGTGTGGCTCTCCTTGCTCATATTAACCTACGGGTTCCTTCCTCAAAATGGGACCCAAATTATTGGTCCTTTTCCTATCCTGGAATTAATCGGTCCAGTGGCTGTTCGCCTCCAACTTCCTTCCAGCATGCGGATTCCTAATGTGTTTCATATTTCCCTCATCAAGCCAGTATGCTCTAATCAGTATTCCACTCCTTATTACCTCGGTTCCAATTTCGGTTGATGGTCAACAGAGTTTGAGGTCGAAAAAATTTGGACTGGAGGAGGTCTCTTCAGTATTTGGTCCACTGGAAAAGTTTGGTCCGGAAGAAAGAGCTTGGATTTAAACATACTGATGTGCACGCTCCTCATCTAGTCAGAGCTTTCCATAAGCATTTTCCGGGGAAACCTGGCCCGTTGGGTCCTGTGGCCCCCCGTAAGGGAGCGGTACTGTCACAAACTTACCTGCCGCTCCGGTCCCGTGCCGAGTGGGCGGCGGGTGGGCGGCGTCGCGGACGTCATGACGTCACGACGCCGACCGCCGGGCGGCGCGAGATTTGAAAAGCGGCGTCCTCCTGGACCGGCGGCCCTATAGTAGCATTTGCTACCCTGGCTCCTTACTCACCTGCCTTGGATCCTGCTCCGCTCCTGCTCCTAGACTTACCTTGCCTGCCTCCAGTGCCATCTTGTCTGTATCCGACCATACTTACCTGCCAGTTTCCAGTACTTACCTGCCAATCCAGTACTTACCTTGCCAGTACCAGTACTTTACTTGCCTGCTTCAGTGACCAACTTATCCGTATCCAGTACTTACCTTGCCTGCCTCCAGTGACCCTTGTCCGTATCCAGTACTTACCTTGCCTGCCTCCAGTGACCACCTTGCCAGTATTCAGTACTTACCTTGCCAGTATCCAGTACTTACCTTGCCTGCCTCCAGTGACCACCTTGCCAGTATCCAATACTTACCTTGCCAGTATCCAGTACTTACCTTGCCGGTCTCCAGTGACTACCTTGCCTGTATCCAGTTTCCGTCTACTCACCTCATCTGTATCCAGTTACCTACCTTACCTGTATCCAATATCCAGCCTTCAGTTCCCAGCAGCACCTTGCTCCTGTTTCCAGCCTACAGTTCCCAGCAGCACCTTGTTCCTGGTCCCAGCCTACAGTTCCCAGCAGCCTCTGTGTCCTGCACATTCCGGACTATCAGCCTCCTCCTAAAGCATACTGTAAGTACCCTGGCCGTCCGGCCATTTGTTACACTTACATTACATTTATTTGTTCCTCTTTCTTGGTTGGATCACTGACCAACCTCACTACTCTGCATAGTTGGCTATATGGAATTGACTTTTTCAAATGTATCGGATGACTCTGAAAATGTAATAATTGTTTTTTATCTGTAGATAAAATAGATAGTATACAGTACAGTCTGTAACCCTTCTTTGTCATCTTTGACTATTTTTACATCCAAAAATTGGACAGAGTGTTCATCACTCATCATACTAAATTTTATTGAGGGATAAGAACCGTCAATGCATTTGTGGAACTGCAATAGGGTCTATCTGTCACGCCGCCATAGGAGGAACATGTCGTCAATAAATCTCCACCATGCCAAAGAATGTTAATGGAAGAGATAATTTTGATAGGCATGCTCCTTCTCAAAGGCCAGTGTGAGGAGGAGAGAACATGGTAAATGGAGAGGAGTTAAATCACAGGAGTTTGCAGGCTAAACATATAAATGGGCAAACACAACGGATCGTAAATAAAAGAATTGGGAGCGGATATGCAGAGGAAGTCCCGCAGTGTGCGCGGGTGATGATAAGGACGCTCTGAATAAGTACACCTTACAATGTTCGTGAGTATGAGATACATACCCACTTGATAAACTGCTGTTGATCTGGTGAACAAGCAGGATAAAAACTGCAACAGTGTTTGGTATTCTCCAGAGCTACTGGATACATTTGTAAGCCAATGCTAGTTTGGAAACCTGTGAATTTGTTTCAAAGAGATGGATATATTTGATCTCCAAAAGAAACTTTATAATCTGACACACTCTCCCTCCTATTTAAGTTCAGTTAGGTTGTTTACTATATTAGGATTATTTATATGGAATGATTTTAGATATTTATGGCACAGAGGCACTTTGATTAAAAGTGATTGGAGTTTGTGATATATGCAGACTGGGGGTAAATATCAATGTAATAAATGAAATTTACGTCATTAATATGGTGGTTTCCATGATTATGGCCAATGATCGGCTGAATGATCTGTAAGTTCTATCTTTTGGAACGGATTGTGTCAATTGTATTAAATAGACACCTAGCTAGCATTGCGCCCAGTAGGGCATAAGGCAAATCAATTTACAATGGTAGTGCAGGGTTCATATATGTTTGATGCTGCTCCTCAAAGCCCGCCATAAAGGCATTGGCATAGGACGGGGCGACATTCAACTCCATCACAGTCTCACAAAGCTGCAGATAAAATTTATAATCAAAATTTATCATCACCTCACTCCAATCACTCAACCTGATGGCTCGAAGTTTATCAAGAAAGTCAGAGGAATATTGTATTGATATACAATTTAGTACCCTGTATCAAAGGGGCCAATACCCGATCCAAAAGGATCGCCAGAGTATCCTCCCCCGATACAATAGATCGACTGGGTGGTTCCCTAATGTTTTTATGTATCTTCGGGAGAGAGTATAGATTACCGCATGAACCGCTACTCTGCTTATTTAGCACTACACACTACCCCGACTCCTAGGATGTATAGGGGTCGCACGGATGCGCCCTTCTAAACTCTTTTGTGCTTGCTATTCTCTATTTGCTGACTTGTCTTATGCAATATTGCCATTGCTGCTACATTCTCTGGGACATTGGTAGGTTTAATTTTTCTGGTGATGATTCTGTGTTTATGTGTTTGATATTTTTATATGTGGGTATTTTAGGTTGTGGTATATAGCCATGAGGTTATGTTGTTGATAAATAAATATCATATTTTTTATTGGTCACAAATCCATAATTTGGATGGTTTTATTATAGTTTACATATTTTCTACCCCATTTTATTAGGGGGTTCTATTTCTCTGATGTATGCCGTGTGAGTGCCTCCCATCTCTGGGTCTCTGTTTCTGCGGCTCAGGCCTTTCTGACCACCCCCCCCTTTTTTAAGATAGTTTTCATCATGTTGTTGCAGCTGGAAGATTGGGGTCATAACTTTCTAGTTGGGAAGGTCCCCTTCCTAATTACAATTTAAACAATAGGAGGGTAAGGAAATATTCATATTTCTTTCAGTTGAAGCCAATCATGGGTCATGTGTCCCATTTCTAAGCTAGCACTAGGTTCCAATAAGAGGCAGAAGTTTCGTTGTATGAACTAACCTCAACAGTAGAGGTGGTTAGGGGCTCTGATACTGTTGTCATCCAAAGAAATTGCTGAGCAGCTACTTCTTGCCACAATCTAGATTGGACTAGATGGACTAACATTTTTATTAAACCTCCATTACTATTTTACTATGCAACGTTAGTACTAATTTTATTGACGTGTATAGTGGCTCGCTTAGACATGAGTGGGATCTCTTATATGCTCTCCCTCTCTTTTCCATTGATCTGGAACTGGCTGCTTGGGTGCAAATCAGCACTTTTATGTAAACAGAATGTTGGAACAATCATCTAATGATCTGCCTTAACAATCTAATCTCTGTACATGGCTTTAAGAATACACAAACATAATCAAATTACACACTATTTGAGTTCATTTTATTAAGCCTTAAAAAAGGCTTCAGAGTGTAAGTGGCCATGCTACCAAAGCCACATGCTATATTACAGAGGCAACAAGAGCTTAGGAGTATTAATCTGTGGCTATGATCTTGGTGAAGTTGATGTTGGCTATGATAAGAAGAGGTTTGGGTTTTTAGAATACCGGGCAAATTATTCTGTCTGCTACAGACTAGTAGGGATGAGCTTTACCTCAATGATGGTGTAGCTGTTAGATAGAGATTTGTGGTAAGGGGGGAGGGTTCTGTGGACATCACTTGGGTAGATGGAGTAAGGAAACAGCATAAATAAGATAATAGGGGGAGGAGAGGGTGAGCATAGGGGTGCGGGAGGCATGAACAAAAAAAATGTGTAAATACATAAAATCATAATAATCTAAAATGTATGTTCACCAATGGACACCTTGCTTGAAAAATTACAGAATTTAAACAAATAGCTTTAAAGGTATGATTTGATTGTTGTAGCTGAAGCATGGCTAAATAATTCACATGACTGAGTAGTACATTTAAAAGGTTATACTTTGTTTAGACAAGATAAAAATAAGGGGGGTATATATATTTAATTTAAGGAAGCTTAAAGGGTATGTCCACCCCCAAAACCAAATTCTCCCCCATTACTGTCCCCACTGTGTAGTGTGTAAAAATCCTTACCTTACATCTCTGCTCCAAATGGTTCTCCTGGAATGTCCCTCCAAATTTCCAGAAAGTGAACACAGGAAGCCTGGCTGCAGGGAAATTGTTTCCCGCCTCTGAGGCGTCCTTTGAGAGGTTTGTGGCTTGCTCAGTGCAGCCCCCCCTTCCCTCCCTCCCGATCCATGTTAGCTTTACAGTTCCACTAGTGATAAATCCCCTTTTCTGTAGTGTAGTCAGCCAACAGTACTTACCTGTTTCCCCTGGCGTTCTTCACTGCGGGAAGCCACGTCCGTGATTGGCTGAGAGGACGTGGTTGCCGGTCCAGCCACCTGCATGCAAACAGAGGGCCTGTGTGAACACCACAGGAAAGAGGCTTTATAAGTAATGTTTGGCTGACTTTTTTTTACAGGCGGTTAGGGGTGGGAGAGGGAGCCCTACACTACAGAGAAATTTGGAAAATGGGGTGGACATGCCCTTTAAGCCAAATTTAAAAGATGAAATAACTATGTAAATGGTAAGGATAAAGTAAAATGGGTGGTGCTGTGTACGGAAAGCAAGAAGGTGGGTAATTTAACTAAAGGCATCTTTTACAAGTCACCAAATGCTAGTAAAGAGGAGGAAAATCACCTCCATATGCAAACGGAAAAGGCTGTAATTAATAGGGGAATTTAATAACCTTAACATTGATTGGAGCAGGGGAACTGCCAACATCTGAAAAGGTATCAAGTTCCTAAATTTGGTGGGAAGCTTAGGGAATTGTAATCCATGATATATTCTCATTTAAAATATGTTTCAAAAAACAAAAGTACACTTGGTTAACGCAATAGATAAGTCAGCTATATAGCTTAAGGAGAGGTGGGACAAAAGGAGCCAAAAGCCCTCCACAGAGCATAAAAATGGAGCAGAGCCTTCTTATAACAGAAGGCATCTTGCAGTCTCATGCTATATGAATAGCATTGCTCACAAAATCTAAAAAACAAGAAAAAGCAAAAAGCCATCCATTTTTATACACTGTGGAGGGTTTTTGGTCCTTTTGGCCCACCTCTCCTTAAGCTATATAACTGCCTTGTCTATTGTGCTTGCCAAGTCCTACCCCATAGAGCCATGAATCTGTATCTTGCACTGACGAGATCTAACAAGATTAAAACCTGTCATATCTGCAGGTCAGAGGATTGGCTTTATACCAAAGGCTGTATTGCATGTTAATAAGCCAGCGGTTCTGGACACATGTATTCGCCATAGGACATAAAGGAGATATTTTGCACATTTCCACCCTTTCTCTGGGGAACCTGGGAGTAAGAAATTACTTAAATTTATAGATTCTCATTCATATAGCATGAGACTGCAAGATACCTTCTGTTATAAGAAGGCTTTGCTCTATTGGTTAACGCAGGCATTTAACTTTAGAAAAGCATGTTTATTCTTCAGCTCATAGACTGGGGTGGTATTTTCTTGGGCAAAGATAGTATAGTATTTGAGGTTGAATAAAGAGATATGTCTAGCCAGTCCAACCCAACCCATCTAGCAATACTCTCATTTCCTGCGCAACTGTTGATCCAGAGGAAGGCAAAAAAATACCCTCCCAAATTTCTGAAGGGGAAAAAAATTACTTCCTGACTCAGTCGGAAATATCCCTGGATCAGCTCTACTTTATATATCAATACTAATAACATGCAAAATTCCTTGTTTGCAGACACTCATCCAGCTTTTTTTGAAACTGTCCAATGATCCTGCCATCACAACGTCCACTGGAAGACCGTTCCATAACTTTACCTTTCTCACAGTGAAAAACCCTTTCCGAACTTGAAGCATAAACTTTTTCAAGTCTTAAGGGATGTCCACGTGTCCTCTGACATGCTCTATCGTGAACAATGCCCCAGATAGTTTATTGTATGGCCGTTAATGTATTTATACACAGTAATCATATCCCCATGCAAGAGCCTTTTCTCTAGCGTACACGATTGTGACTTTTGCAAATTCCTCTGAGGCTTTTAATGGTCGCCAAAGTTTTGTGTTGTCAGCAAATACAGAAACCTTGCTGACAATTAGGTTAACTAATATATGGCTTAATGGAAATGGAAATGATCAAAGAAGAGAGCATTTCAAATCTTTAAAGGTCATGTCCAGTGGAAAAAAAACTTTTGCTATAAATGCAGGGGACCCCCTCAAACCTAGGTTTTGCATTATCAATATTTGGCAAAGATGTCCCTGAAGTCCCTTACCAGACCTGTTCCCTTGCCGCTCTGATATCCCGACCAATTGCCTAAAACCCGCGACCAGGAAGTAGAGCGGCTGTCAGCGCAGTAGCCCTTTGCTCCTGTTTTTGTTTGAAACAGGAGCAGGAGGCAGGGCACCCAGATGGCAAGGGACCAGGTTGGCAAATATTGATAATGCCAAACCTAGGTTTGGGACGGGGGTCCTCTACATATAGCTTGTTTTTCTTTTAATGGACATTCATGAATTATAAAAGGTGTAATAAGGATTGCAAGAAATAAATTAAGCTAGCTAATATAAAAAATCAGGTACGACAGAGGGGGTGGGACTCTGCCACAGAGGGGGGGTGGACACTGCCACAAAGGGGGGACTCTGGGCTTCTAGCACCCGTTAATGTAATAGGCTTAATGTCTAGTAGATCCTGTAATAGACTTTCTTATAGAAAACAGTGCCTGGCAATATGGCTAGAGCTAGTAAGATATTGTATTGTATTACTGTATTAAAGGGTATGTCCACCCCCAAAACTAAAATTGAACCCACTACTGGCCCCAATGTGTAGTGTTTAAAAATCCTTACCTTTCTCCTCTGTTCCAAATGCAGTAAAGGTTCAAGGGAGAAAAATATCCCTCTATACAAAGCACTGTTAAGACCCTGATTTGAAATAGTCTGTGCAGTTTTAGAACTCTGTATCTGTTTATAAAAGGGCAGCTAAATTTATTAGAGGGGAATAGACAGTGGGGACAGATGACACATTTTGGGGCTTTCCTGCAGAACCATTGCTTATGTGGGGATATGATCACTTTATACAAATGCATTTAATGGGCCATACAATAAACTGTCTGGTGCATTGTTGACTAACAGATCATTTCAGAAGACTTGTGGACATCCTTTGAGATTAGAAAATAAGTTTAATCTTTAAGGGGCATATTTATAAAGGTTTGTAAAACTTTTCGTACTCCATTCACTGCACCTGTTTAGCAGAAGCGTCAACCCCCATGTAGCCAGCTTAGCACACACACCTCCATGGAGACCGTCACTTCCACGTAAACTTTTTGCCTCCATTATCGCTGCCTTTTCACCAGATTTGGACTTTTTTGCAAATGATAAAGCAGTAATAACCAGTGTCAAAATGTAATTACCGATACTTTTCGCCATACATATTTATAAATGTTACTGTTTTTGCTCGAAACGCAGCAGGGGGTGACGGTGAGGGACCGGGTGAGGTAAGTCCCTTTAGGGGCATATTAGCCTTATATTTATAATGCAAAACTGGGGTTTGTGGGGGTCCTCTGTATTTATAGCAAGAGGGTTTTTTTGGGGGGGGTTGTCTGGACATGTCCTTTAACATGAAGGATCTGCCATTTCTAGAAATGTTTTTTTATTTCAGACAACATTACTTTATTTACAGAGCTTCCTGGAATCAGGCGTAAATCATGTCTGTTCCATCTGTATGTTTGTGTGTGGAGGCTTCCCCATTAAGTGATTTTACCTCAGATTGCTTAGGCTACTTTCATACAAAAATCAGGCTGTGTTCGCTAAAGGTTTCTGTGCGCTTCCCCGATGGTCGCTGCTAAACTCTAAATGTAACGTTTCTCTATCGGCAGACATCTTGAACAATTTGTTCAGCCGAAATAAGTTTAAAAATGTTTTAAATATTGGGAATTACTGGTATTAAAGGATAACTACTCTAAAATTTAACTTGTTTAAAATGGAAAGTTCATGGGGCAGGGAGGTTGGATTGATTGTTCCTACCTCACAATATTATTTCGTTGAGGAGTTACTGCACAAACAGGTTTAATTTTCCAGTTTAGTCCTGGACTAATCCTGTATTAAAGATAGTGCTGAAGCCAGGAGCAAGACTGGCAGAATCAGTTTTCTTTGGGCTGGTGCTCCTCACAGAAACAATATTGGGAGGTAGAAATTAACAGTCCTATACCCCTGTCCTGATTACTCTTCATTTTAACTGTATTTTTAAAAAACTATACACGTGATAGTTATCCTTTAATACACAATAATTCTGGTTGATCTAGGGATCCTTTTCTATTGCCTTTTGGAGTCAGCAGAACTAAAATAATCAACCCACTCACTGTTTTTGCAATATTTGTTGATGTAAAGTAAGTCTATGCTTAAGATCAAGGGTTTTGTAAATACTTTACTGCACTATAATAGCACACTAGTAAACATATGTTTGTTTTTACAGCCAAATGATTTTAGGAATATATTTCTTTCAATTCCCACAGGCCCCTCAAGGTTCTCTCAGTACATGGCTACTACTAAGCTAAAAGCAGGGTTTCACTCTTGCATCCTATGGATTGTGGACTTATTTTAAGCCTTTATTGATGTTATTTTTTTAATGTAAGTCAAGAGGCATAAAAATTAATACCAATTTTGTTATGTTTAGGGCAGAAATCTTATCTTCCCTGAGACCAACTAGTCAAGGATTGAACAGCAATAATGGGCACATGCACTTTTAAGTTTTCCTTTCCCAGGTGCTACTCATATATCCATATCCATCATAAGCAAGCAAATAAAGGTGCACTCTTGGGTCGTTTTGTATTCTTTATTAAAGTTCAATCAGCAATGTTGCTTTAATGTTAATGTAGCCTCAACTTATTTGTCTTTATGGGACACCTTTGCATAGATGATGCTCAGTTAAAATGTGTGACTGTGTGCAGTATTTCTATCTCTTGAAGCATCTTTTGCCTTTTTGTTTTTATTGTAACAACTGAACATGGTTATTATTGAAAGCGTCTTGATTCTAATGGTTTGCCTCCTGAAATTGTTTCAAGTTGAAATTTGTTTACTTAAACAAAAAAATTTAACTAATGAAAAGAGTTTTTGGGTTTTTTTAAGAAGTACTTCACAAAAGTTAACATTTTTTATGTCATGTACTCTCATTGGCTGCCTTTAAAGGAGTAGATTGGACATCAGTCCCTTGTTCACTAAATGCACCTAATTACTTTGTATTGTATTTGGTAACTTAAAAGATTAATATCCTTGAGGTTATAAGTTAGATTTTCAAGTCCTACGTCTACAGTTTTAATGCATGACTTTTTCTGTAGTATCTTACACTGCATCGAATGTTCTAGGGAGGAGTGCTTAAGTTTTTAAAAATATTTAGGGCCCCCTTTAAAGTTTTAGCTTTTGGAAAGGCAGAAAATCCATACAGCCTTATTTCTGCCTTGTCTTATACAAATATACTTGTGGGTTCAGTTTTTCTTTAAAGGGCAACTTTTTGAAATCAGCTCACAACTCCTTCCTTTGTGCATGCCTGAGTATCTCTCCCTTCTGTAGTGACCCTTGATTTTATATGATGAAACTATTTATATCTTAAAGGGCATGTTCAGGCTATAAATGATCTCTAACCGTCAAACCCCACTTTCGCATTAACAATGATTTCCAAATATGCCCCTGAAAGGACTTACCTGACCTGGTTCCTTGCCACCTTGGTGCCTCCCCTGTTTCGAGCAAAAATGGGAGCAGGGGGCTTCTGCACTGCCACTCTACTTCCTGGTCGCGGCTGTCAGGTGATTGGGCATGATATCACGTTGTGCCTTTACTGACAGCCGCAACCAGGAAGTGGAATGGCTGTCAGCCCCAGACCTGAGGAGGAGCAGTGAGGGACCGGGTCAGGTACGGAACTTCTGGGGCATATTTGGAAATCATTGTTAAAGGATAAGTAAAATCAAGTTATACTCAATTGGAAGCTGCAGCTTTTATAATAATTTTGCCATTTTTTTCCCCCTAAGCCCCTCCAGAGCCTACCTTTGTAGATACAAAATTGCTGACATCTTGTTTCTCCTTAGGTTAATGGTTAGCTCTGCCCCTCCGAGATTTTCAGCTACCTACTGATTTTCAGCTATCCATAACTTGATTTTACAGTGCACTTATCCTTTAATGCAAACTTGTGGGTTGGGGGGGGGGAGATCATTTACAGCTTAAGTTATAAAAAATTATATTTTCATTTAAAACTCATTTACATTAAGTCCTATTTACAGGAAAGTATTATTTTAATTCACTCAGTCTATATTAAATGTAATCAGCCCCCCCAACCATCTTGTTTTGGAAGGGACAAAAGCATTTTAACGGTATTTTTAATGTCCTGGGTTTGGGTTTAGGGTTTTGCAGATTGCTGGAATTTCCTGTCCATTTTTTTTCCTTACTATAATATTATTTTGGGAGGTATAAATATCAGAAAGCCTCAATACTGGTTTGGGTCTGCATTGTCATTTTTGGTAAATTAGAACATTGGGGGAAGGGGAGAGAAACAAGTTCTGTTCAAAATGAACAAATTAGTTTTTGTTCAATTTTATTTATAAATCAGAAAAAATATATTAATACGCAAGGCTATGGTCTTTCAATGGGGGGGGGCAGTGGAATATACCCTTATCAAAACCTCTTGGCTTCACTGTAAATGCTCCATTCTGAAAATTCCCAAAAATTCCACATAAAAACCTATACGAGGGCACAGGCCTGAACAGTAAAAATACTCTTAAGCAGAACCGGCGTTACTTCTCCCTCAAGTCAGTTTAACTGCTGGTGTCTGTGATGACTCAATGTTCAGTGCAGCCCGGAAGACCCTAGGAAACACATCTGGGTCTCCTGGGCTGCACTGTGCATTGAGTCATCACAGACACCAGCAGTTAAACTCACTTGATGGAGATGTAATGCCGGTGCTGCTTGAGAGGATTTTTAATGTTCAGGTTTGTGCCCTGGTATAGGTTTTTATGTGCAAATATTGGAATCCTTCATTGTTAATAGTGACAGGCAATGTTAAACTTGAGTGGAAAGCTAATTAAAAAGACAGAAGTGTTTTTTAAAGCTGTACACAGCTTATGTAATATAAGAAATAACACGCCCCATTAACATTGTAATATATGGATATTACGCCAACTCAGAGTTCCCTGCCCTGTATAAAAGCACACAGCCTTGGGATTTTATATAGTCAGGGAAATCCTCTGGCACATTATCAAATATATTATAAAATATATATACTGGAGAGCTTAAAGTAAGTCCAGCTCTCCAAAGAAAAATTGTATATAGGTAAATCACCCCAAACCCCAAAACTGCTTGTTAGAAAGCTGAAATATATGACTTCTTGAAATGCTGCTGGAATGTGCTGTTACCCCTTTTTCTGCTTCCTTGTTCTATCCATCTAGCGGTCATGGTTATTACCATTAACATCACAGCCTATGACTAAATGCTAATTCAATAGCAACCTCCTCTGATCATAACTGGCTCACTAAATTGCTGAACAGGGGGAGTGAACAAATATAACACTCACTACACCTTAGCTTCCAAGAAGACAATGTAAGGTATCGCAATATATTTTAAAGGGGACATTTTTTCTAGAAGATGTCATTATGAGGGTGGAGTTGTCCTTTAACAAATAGAGAAACATGATTATACATTTTCTGGCAAAAGTCTTGTCGCCTGTGTAATTTGCAGTAACTCCTGCTATTAACCTGATTTTTAATTGATCAATTCGGGTTAGAAATAGCTCATATGAAAAGCTAAAGCCCTCCCAAATAATATTAAATGTACTGGTAAAAAATAGTTTCACTGAAAAAAGATTTATCATTTAATCAAGACAGAAAGGTCAAAATGTTGCAAGACAAAAGTGTAGTCGCCTATACAAAAAATGATCTACTTTACAGCCAATCCAAAAATATGTCAGCAAATTAAGTAGGGGTGCTGTGAGATCCAAATTTAATATCTTGTATGACTTCCATGAGCTTGAAGGACAGCATCCATGCGGTCTGGCAAGGATTCATACAATTTATTGATGAAATCAAAAGGAATAGCCAAGAAAACTGCATGCCTCCCAGAGTTCATCAATATTATTTGGTTTCGTCTTCCATGCTTCCTCTTTCATGCTACCCCACATATGCTCAATGATGTTCATGTCAGGTGACTGGGCTGGCCAATCCTGGAGCATCTTGATCTTCTTTGCCTTAAGGAACTTTGATGTGGAGATGGAAGTATGCGATGGAGCACCATCCTGCTGCAGAATTTGGCCTTTTTATAGTTGGGAATATATGAGGTAGCTAAGATTTTTTGGTATTTTACACTATTGATGTTGCCTTCCACCCTGTAGATCCCTCGCACACCCCCTACTGGATGTAACCCCAGACCAGGATTTTGCCTCCACCAAACTTCACTATTTTCTGGGTAAATCTCGGCTCCATGCAGGTTCCAGTAGGTCTCCTGCAATATTTGCGGTGACTGTGGTGTAATTCAACAGAAGATTCATCTGAAAAATCAACCCCTAATCAGCGTCCATCCTTTTAGCAGGCTGTGGGACTTGGCAAAGGCCACACAGTTTTTCAATTGTCTTTTGTTTAGTGCGGGCTTATGGGCACTGATTCGACCATGGAGGCCATTTCGAGACATAATCCGACAAACTGTTCTGGTTGACATAGGGATTTCAGGTGACCAGGTCTCCTGGAGCTCTGCTGCAGTTTAAAATGGGCTTCCCTTGGATTTTCGAGCCTCTCAAACAGTTGTTTCGTGGGGTCTGCCTGACCTGGGCTTGTCAAAAACTTCTCCAGTCTCTTGCGCGTGCAGGACTCTAACTTAACTGTATCTACTCCCCTGGCGTCGAGCTAGATGTGCAGTCTTACAACAGTACACAGCAGTACACTAGCTCAAGATGCCCCCATGACTATCTGCCCTCACAGTCATATAATGCAATGTTACCAATCGGCTATAGAACCAGCATCAGGATCTCCCTGTTCCTGCTCACCAAGCTCTATTACAGGGGAGTAGATACAGTTAAGTTAGAGTCCTGCACGCGCACCCAACCCACATAATCCGCACCCAACTTGCAACCCGCTTTTCTACCTGTGACCTGACAAGCAAGTTTCGGACCCAAAACCTGACCCAACCCGCTTTTAGTCTTTATTCCTAAAATTTTTACAGGGAATTTTTTACAAAAACTTCCCTGTAAAAAATTTTTTACAAAAAAGTCTAAGTTAAAATGTTTATAGAAACAAACCTAACCATACTACTAAAATATATAGCAGGGGTCTTAAAATGTCTGTAAACTACAACTCCCAGCATTCCTTTGATGCCTTCTGATATTGTGAGTGCTGTAGTGGAATGCTGGGAGTTATATTTTTCAAACAAATGTAGGCGCACAGGTAGGAGATCCCTTGTAAAGAGTACAATGTACACTTTATATAACATATGCCTACTGTCCCCTACTACCTAACCATTGGCCTCTACTGTCCCCTACTACCTACCCATGGGCCTCTACTGTCCCAAACTTCTACCTACCCATGGGCCTCAGCTAATTTTAAATCTCTGCAACTATTCAACTATCTGTGACAGGGATAGGTAACCAGTAGTTTTTCAGATGGTTTAAAAACTACAACTCCCAGCATTCACTCTATAGCCAAGGAATGCTGGGATCCGTCATCCGTTCCCGTGCAGACACTTGTGCTGGTCTCATGCATAGGTGCAGGTGCAGATAGAAGTTTGTTACTTTGTTCTATAGGGTACTTTGCTGTCTCTTACTCTGCTAGTAAAATCAAGGTAAGAAGTTTGTGCCTCTCCAGTCACTCCAGCATTAACTGTTTTTTTTTACCCAGTGATCTTTGCAAAACCTACCCAGGCACTACAAGAGTTAAAGTTCAACATAGCTGTCTGTATTCCTATCCACAATGGCATCCTGTATAAGATTCTAAGGGCATCAGGCTGGGAGCTTTTGCATCTAGATATATTTGCCATTTATCTGCCATAGTGTGATTTAAGGTTCGTACACAAGCTCAAAATGCGAACGAGCCCCGATACCGACAGCTACACGTGACGGACGCCCATTTTGGCCAAGAATCGTCCGTGTGTATGCGTTCGGTCGAGGGTCGTTTGTCGATCTGCCGTGCGGATCAATGAACGACCCCCGACCAAACGCATACACACGGACGTTTCTCGGAATAAAAACGGGCGTCGTTGCTCAGGACGCACATGGTGCGTGTGTATGAGCCTTTAGGGTGCTATACACACTGCACATTGTTTTTGATGGATAACAATTCTCCGTTTCATTTATTATAGACAGATCTCTTTATAGAGAGGGAAAAAAGGTTGTTTGTGGAATTCTTATAACCACAACCTGACCCGACCGGTGATTCTCTTTACCTGAACCCGACCTGCAACCAATTCAAACTCAATACGGGTTACCATACTCGATGCAGGACCCTACAGTAAGTTCTGCATCTAAACCCAGTCTTACCAATTACCCCAAACAGATGCAGAGTTAATGTTGATACAGTTCTCTAAGCTGCTGTCAATCACAGGACAGACTGGATACTTTTTTGAAACAAACAAAAAAAAATGCTACATCTCACTCACAGCTCAATTAACAATGTGACAATCTATGTAATCTTTGGGCACCAGAAGTAGAACAAAAGACTGCACTGAACAAGCAGAAAGGGGGATTCCAGCCACCATTAACCCCCCTAAACACGCACCTGACTGACATGTCTGATCGGCCTTAAGTCTTATTTAAAGGGATAGACTGCAGATTAGAAAGTACCACCAATAATTCGGCCTGAGACGCCTGACCCACCTTCTGTTAATCTGGTGGGTGGGGGTTGAGGGATAGACTGCTCACCAGGTGCTGGGCCCAGTTTCTCATTCTGTAAAATACAGAGACCTGCAGCTAATTTCTCCAAAACACTGCTGTTATACAGCAATATGTTAATTAGTAGCTCTAGAATTCATGCATTGTCATTTGTATTTTATCTTTGGTTCTTTAAAAAAAATGGACTCAAACGGACCAAAGAAAAGTAACTAATTCATTTAATAAATCCATAGAAGAGGGAAAGCCCTGAAACAGCATTACAATGGGAATATATCATGTATGCAGGTTGAATTGAATTGGATTACAAAGGACATCCAAAACCGCAAGGCTGCAATATTTGCTGGGTTTCAAAAAAACACCTTCTGCTTTGTTGTTGGTTCTTCTGTTCTCCTTTCCATTCCTTCCAGGTAGTAACCATCAGTCATGCCCAATTTCTCTGTGATTGTGCATAAAGAACTCATAAAGTTATCAGGAGGGAGCAACATTCATGATTGGGCCAGCAATGAAGCAGATCATCTCTTTACAGGGACCACCAGGACCCAGGTTAATATCACAGTCTTGGTTTTGTTGGGGTCCTTTGCAAAGTAAAATTTGTCTGGAAGGTATAATTAGCAAAATCTATATCTATAAAAGTAACAGTTACCTACAAATGCCTAACTGCCCCACATAAAATAACCGATCTTCCAGGGAGTAAAAAGACCATCAATTATCTAAAGCTGTTGCTGAAGTAGGAACAGTCAGACAGAGCTGAGAGTCATTCTGGAACATGACTAAAGTACCCGTAGTTCCCCTTTAATATTATCTACATCAGCATTTTAAATTTGGCAAGACTGAGCTTAATGCCAACCCACAACACGTAACCATGACATACCATTAATAGTACGTGTGTATGCGTTCAATTGGGGGTCATTCCTTGATCCGCCATGGCGAATCACACACGCAATTATCAGCCGTTCGTCTCGTGCTTGGATGTGCTCGTGGGTCGTTGCCAAGATCGGACATGTGTACAAGGCATTAAGCTCAGTCTTGACAAATTTAGAATGCTGATGTAGATAATATTAAAGGGGAACTACTTTAGTCATGGTCCAGGATGGATTGGCTCTGTCTGGCTGCTCCTACTTCAGCAACAGCTTTAGATAATTGATGGTCTTTTGCCTCCCTGGAAGATCAGTAATGTTATGTGACACTTGCTGGTGATTGAACTGCATCTTGTGCCATAATGTGTAGACCTAATTAACATGAGAAATGATGCCATTCAGCTGCAGTGAGCATCACATGATGGATCCACTAATGAACATCATGGGAACAGCAACTAATCTGGAGAAGGAGTCCCCAGAGCAGGATCCACAAAATATGGTAAACAAATACATATATTACTTGCTATACCCCAATTTAATCCTTCCTTCAATCTACTTGATGCTGCTTTGAGTAGGGCAGTCAAAAACGCTATTCTCGAATAAACTTCACTCTGAATAGTAAAAGACAAGTTCTTCTCTATAGCTTACTGCTGTAGCATGTGTGTGCCTTATTGCGTCTACCCATCACATGCCAACAAGTCATATAACGAGAAAGTAGAAATGGTACTTATGTATACTTTTTCAAATGCCGCCTTCTGCTTTAAAAACAGTGTGATTTTATTTGACACAGCACAACATACTTTAAGCATAGGGTGCACTATATATGAAGTGCTGAGATAAGGCACTTGATAAAGAGCAGTCTATACTTGTGGGTGCCCACAACAGCAGGCCTGAACACAGCAAGCACTCAAAAATCGAAATATAGGCGGTGAAGTATATATTGCACAAAATCAAGTACCTTATTATTAGAGATGAATGAAACTAGTGACTGTTTTGTTCCGCAGAAGTCATAGAAATGACGAAATTTTTCAACCACATTTTTTTAACTTTCGGTATTATTTTTGACTTTTTGTTCTCAATTTGGATTTTTAATAAGTTTGATAAACTCCATGGCATTTACTTAACTAAACCAAGTCTGTTTCTAAACCGGGACACATCTCTACTTAGCATAAACTCTTGTGCTGGAATGCTGAAAGTTGGTGTGTGTGAATGGCATGGTGGGAAATCCCTCTCCCAGTGCTGCCCCATAGTGGTTACTGAGCATGCTTGCCTATGCAGATATTCAGATGGGGGGGAATTCGAGCCTAAACAAAACAAGTACTCAGTTGAAGGCATGCAGCTGCATACAGCTCAGAGTAAGTACTACTTATCTTTATTTATAATTTCCTAAGTATTTTTTTTCATTTACATACCTTTTAATCTGCAATACTCAAATTTTAATAAACAGTCATACTAAATCTGAATATATATAAATACCTTTCAACTTCCTGTGTATTTGAGATAAGACTGACGCATAGAGCGCAGATGTGTAAAATGGGGTTGTGTGTATGATATAAATTTCAGTGAAGTAGCTTGATGTCACTTGAGATAATAGAAGACTTGTGCAACATGGATTACCTCAGACAGCTAAAAAAAGCCTGTTGGAACCATAAGCATAGTTATAATTAGCCTTTCTAAATGAGCCTTGGAAGTAAAACAGTAGGAAGTTCTTTTCATAGCAAGGCACAAAGTGGCGCAGTGGTTAGCACTGATGCCTTGCAGCGCTGAAGTCCTGAGTTTGACTTCACCCTTGGACACATCTGCAAGGAGTTTGTATGTTCTACCCATGCTTGCGTGGGTTTCCTCTGGGCACTCCGGTTTCCCCCACAATTATAAAGACATACTGATAGGTTGTATGTGTCAAATAAATGTGCTTAGATTGTAAGCTCTTTGGGGCAGATCCTGATGTGAATGTATACATGTAATTGTAAAGTGCTACGGAAGATGTGGGCGCTATATAAATCCACAACAATAATAATAATAATTATCAAATGGCAAACCGCCCTCACAATGGAATGAACAGTGATGATTCATGTGCAGGATCATCAGTATAGACAGTGCAGCCTGGAAGGTCACATGGTATTTTCTGTTGCCTTGAACCTCTTATTTTAAGCTCTTTAGAGTTAATTATAATTACTAATGTTCTGAATCTACTACAGTAACAAGTATTAACTTCCTCCTGAAAAACATTATCTGCTGCACTGATCACTGCTGCAGGTAAAGGAAATGCTGATTCTGTTGCTTGCAGTAAGGAGCTTGGATTATGAATAATGAAAGAAAACGTTGCAGTTATTTAATGTTTAGAAGTGACTTCTAGTTGTTTTAATTTCTGTTTGTAATGGTTAAACACTATCGGGGAAAGGTAATAAATGTTCTTATCGTTAAAAATGGTGCTAATTTTGCCCCAACCAATCAGATGTTATGTGCCATTTGAAAGCTAACATCTGATTGGTTGGGACAACGATAAGAACTTTTCTTCTCTCTATCTATTTATCTATCTATCTATCTATCTATCTATCTATCTATCTACATTTTTAAACTAGATATATGTATATATAAATGCTGGGCGTTTTTAAACATCTCGATATCTACTTGTTGCCTATTCCTGGTCTACACACCCTGTTTTTTGTTTAGTCCGTTACCTGATAAACCGATATAACATAGATTCACTCTATAAACCCATAACGAGCTATAAAAGTCCACTTGTCTACCCCCTCCCCCTTCCACAGTCTGGGACTGTTCATGGACTGGCCAATGTAAAGACATGCATCTTACTGTGAGTGCCTGGCATTCTGGGGTGTGGCCTGTGGGCAGAAAATTAATAGGTCCAAAGCACCTTTTTTATTTTATTTAAATATATATATACCCACACACAAAAAGGGGGGGTAGGCTGTGGGAGCATTCCTATGGCAAAATGACTATAATATGACTATAATATACAGTTTCTGACAAAAGTCTTGTCGCCTGTGTATTTTGCAGTAACTCCTGCTTTTAACCTGATTTTTAATTGATCAATTGGTGTAAGAAATAGCTCATATGAAAAGCTAAAGCCCTCCCAAATAATATTAAATGTACTGGTAAAAAATAGCTTCACTGAAAAAAGATTTATCATTTAATCAAGACAGAAAGGTCAAAATGTTGCAAGACAAAAGTGTAGTCGCCTATACAGGAAATGATCTACTTTACAGCCAATCCAAAAATATGTCAGCAAATTAAGTAGTGGTGCTGTGAGATCCAAATTTAATATCTTGTATGAGCTTGAAGTAGAGCATCCATGTGGTTTGGCTAGGATTCAGACAATTTACTGATGAAATAATCAGGTATAGCCAAGAAAACAGACTTGCAATCCTCCCAGAGTTCAGCAATGTTCTTTGGTTCCGTCTTCCATGCTTCCTCTTTCATCCTATTCCACATATGCTCAATGATGTTCATGTCAGGTGACTGGGCTGGCCAATCCTGGAGCATCGTGATCTTCTTCGCCTTAAGGAACTTTGATGTGGAGATGGAAGTATGCGATGGAGCACCATCCTGCTGCAGAATTTGGCCGTTTTTATTGTTGGGTATGAGGTAGCTAAGATTTCTTGGTATTTTACACTATTGATGTTGCCTTCCACCTTGTAGATCCCTCGCACACACCCATACTGGATGTAACCCCAGACCATGATTTTGCCTCCACCAAACTTCACTGTTTTCTGGGTAAATCTCGGCTCCATGCGGGTTCCAGTAGATCTCCTGCAATATTTGCGGCGACTGTGGTGTAATTCAACAGAAGATTCATCTGAAAAATCCACCTTTTGCCACTTTTCCATCATCCATCCTTTTACCAGGCTGTGGGACTTGGCAAATGCCACACGGTTTTTCAATTGTCTTTTGTTTAGTGCTGGCTTATGGGCACTGGTTCAGCCATGGAGGCCATTTCGAGACAGAATCCGACAAACTGTTCAGGTTGACACAGGGATTTCAGGTGACCAGGTCTCCTGGAGCTCTGCTGCAGTTGAAAATGGGCTTGCCTTGGATTTTTGAGCCAACAAACGCTCCTCTCGAGCAGTTGTCTTGTGGGGTCTGCCTGAGCTGGGCTTGTCAAAAACTTCTCCAGTCTCTCCAAATCTTTTCTTTATCCTCTGAACTTGATGCTGAGAGACATTGAAGGTGTGCGCCACATCAGCAGTGGATTTGGTCTTCAGCCTCTTGATAAGCAACACTTTAGTCTCAGGGTGAATCTTAGGCATGTTTGCAGAGATGTGAAGGTCTAGTGTACTGGGGTTCTTTTTATACACACTTGAAACCTAATTGATCCATTATTAGTCATATGACAAGGCGACATCATTTATGTCTTTGCAAAAATTGACTCAATGGGCTTTACCAAGCTGTGAATATTAGAATAATTTTTGTTAGTTTTGTTTTGCATTGAAACATTATTACAAAAGCTGTTTGGGGTAAAATGAACCTTTTCTTGAAATAAAATCTACATTATAATTATTGTTAAGCGGCACTAAAGGTCTATTTGTACACAAGCGACAAGACTTTTGTCAGAAACTGTATAGTGGAAGTGATACTGATCTAACCAAAACAGCCAACCAAGCAGGTAGTGTCAGACCAGATAAATGACCCAAGGTAAATTGTTAGGACTTTCCATACTGGGGTTATCTTGACATGGTTGGAAGGATTTTCATTTTTATGCATAAAATTGTAACTTAAACCCCCATGTTTTTACTGTTTGCACTAGCAAGGAATATTATTATATATGGGGCCCAGGAATGTGCATTTTTTCTCATATAATATAATATAGAATTTTTTAAAAACCAGATATACAGAGCATCTATTTATAGATTGGCGTATAATGCCAATAATAGGGTGTTTTAAGATTGTGGTTTGGGATGTAGAGAGGGTGATTTTCAGAGCGTGGTGTATTTGCAGATACCGGAAATGTGCAGAGTTTGGAAGCTTATATGTGTCTTGTAGATCTGTGAATGGTATTGCTTTATTATTTTGGAATAGGTCGCCAAGGGTGTGGACTCCCCATTCTTTCCATTGTTTTTGACCAGGAAGGGAGTGAAGTCCGGAGAGTAACTTGTTATCCCAAATGGGCGTGTGTTCTGCATATCCCTGAAATTTTAGAAGAGTATTGGTGAGATGCCTCCTATTAGATGTAGTTTGGGGGCAGCTAAATATGCCAAGAATGGACTGGTTAAATATGCTGTCATCATTAAGTCGGACATATTGGGTGGTGTTGCTGGGTTGACCCAGCATTGTAAATATTCGAGTTGTGCTGTCCAATAGTATATTTGAAGTTTTGGGAGAGCCAGTCCACCCATTGATTTGGGGGCTTGTAGAATTGTTGTTTTTATTCTCGCTTTTTTATTGTTCCAGATAAAGGATAGAAAAAGACTGTTGAGTTTTGTAAAAAATGATTTTGAAATATATTTTAAACTGTGTTGAGTCATGTAGAGGATCTTAGGTAATAGGAAAATTTTAACTAATTGTATTTTGCCCCAGAGGTTCATTGGTATATGTTTCCATCTTCGAATTTTCTGCTTTATGTGTTCCAATAGACACGCTATGTTCAAGGAATAGAAATGTTGCAGGGATTTGGTAATTTCAATGCATAGGTATTTAAAGGGTTGCAGTCTTGTGATGGGTGTGGGGGTGGAGAGTCTATGTGGTGGGATGTGATCTAGTGGGTATAGGACCGATTTACTCCAATTAATTAACAGACCAGAGTATTTTCCAAATGCGTTTATTAGATTGAAGATTATGGGGATAGAGTGACGCGGGTTGCCAATATAGAGAATTAGGTCATCTGCATATAGACCTAACTTTTCTTCCAGTTGATTTACTTTAAAGCCCTCTATGTTGTTGTTGTTACGGATCGCTATGGCCAGTGGTTCTATTGCTAATGAAAAAAGGTATGGGGAAAGGGGGCAGCCCTGTCTGGTTCCTCTTTGTAATGGGAAGGTAGAGGACATTGTGCCATTGATAAGAAGTTGTGCTGTTGGATTAGTGTATAGAAGTTGAACCCATTTGATAAAGCGTTGTCCTATACCATATTGTTTGAGGGCTTCCCACAGGAATGGAATGATTCAACCCGAATCAAATGCTTTTTGAGCGTCGAGGGAAATCATTATACATTCCCCGTGTTGTCGTGATTAATTTGCGTTTGAATAAGGGTACGACGGATGTTAATTGTTGTTGAGTTGGTAGGCATGAAGCCAGTTTGGTCGGTGAATAATATTGGATATGACTGATTTAAGGCGTTGGGCAAGGATCTTAGCTAGAATTTTGTAATCGGAGGTTATTAGTGATATTGGTCTATAAGAGGCACACTCCTGTGGGTTTTTGCCTGGTTTTGGAAGCATAACTATAGTTGCTTTACAAAGTGAAGCGGGTAGGGAGTTAGAAGTGTATGATTCATTGAACATATTTAAAAGTTGGGGGGGTAAGATGTTCTGAATACCTTTTGTATAGCTCTATCATAAGGTTGTCAGGGCCGGGGGTCTTACCACTGGCCATCTCTGCAATGGCTGAGAGTACTTCAGTGTTGGTTATTGGAGCATCTAGTGCTGCCTTTTGTGATTGTGTTAGGGTAGGGAATTGCATTTGATCCAGGTATTATTTTATGTCTTGTTGTGTGCTATCCAAACGAGAGGTGTATAGTTTGGCATAGTAATCCTTGACCAAGAAGGACAGTAGTTTTGCGGATTGGCCACCGTTCATAAAGTAATTTTGTTTAATGAAGAACTGTTTACGATTTGCTTTTTCGGTTTGTAGATTATTGTATTTCTGTTGTTGGTTTAGCCACAGATTCTGGTTAGCCAGGGTTGGGTGAGTTACATACTCCCTCTCTGCCTGACTTAACTGATTAGCTAGGGTGTCTTCTTGCTGTTATGAACAATGTTTAATAAAGGAGATAGTAGACTGAAGTCGGCCTCTGGGATTTAAATGTCTCCCACAATGTTATGGGGTTGCTACCGGTTGAATTAAAATTTTGTAATTAATACATTCAATTTTCAGCATGGTTGGATATACCTTTTTGGAAAGTTTAGCTGGGCCTAAATGTTTTTCTATATGAGTATTGGCTTTTGACTTGTTACTTTACCCAACACAACCCAGACATGTGAAGGAAATGACTGATTGTTGTAAGACAGATAGATAGATAGAATACAAAAAGTCATATAAGGGGGACAATAAAAAATACATAAATATATATATAAGTATGAGCATCATGAAATATACAAGTGCTTGAAACATGTAACATGAGGAAAGAGGTCCCTGCCCCGTAGAGATTACAATCTACTTAGAAAACACAGGAAAGTGTGGAAGTGCTATAGTAATAACAGGTGCAGTGTCAACAGTCCTGTGCAGTGCTGTGCTAAGAGAGATGGGATGAGGGGTTAGATTTCAACTTGTTTATTGAGGTTTCTTGACGTAGAGAGAGGGGGATAGAATTCCAGAGGACAGGGGCCACAAGAGAAAAAGGTTTAAGGTGAGAGGAGGCAGTGTGAGTGGGGGGTCTATATAAGAGATGGTTCTGTAAAGAGCGGAGGGTACGGGCAGGGACATATGGGGACACAAGAAAAGAAATATAAGAAGGTGCAGCAGAGCAAAGGGATTTAAATGAGAAGAGAAGGATTTTGTAGATAATGCATTGTTCGATGGGGAGCCAGGTAGATGTGCGGCACAAAAGAGATAAATAAATACTGTAGATGTATTTAGGATACTGTAGTTACTGGTTAAACCGAATCGGGGTTTTCTGGATTTCCCTTTGTAAATCTTGCTAACTCAGACCCCTATGGTCTCTTTTATGACACATGCCATATTTTCTATTTGACACACACATTCATATCCAAGCATTTGACACACACATTCATATTATATCTTACCCATTTGGTGTCAAAGTAAAATGATCAGATCACACCCAATTAAAAAAAATTATTTGGCAATTGATATTTACAAAGCCATTGGCTGCTTGGATTTTTTATCTAAAATATAAAATGCAGCCACAAGATACCAAACATACACTAGCTGTGTAGAGGTAGACTGAATATGTCCGTTCATATTGTAATAGCTTTATATTGTGGTAGGGTACTCTCAAACATGTGCATGTTGTATCTGAGGGCTCTGTGTCATAATATGTGGTTTTACAGTGAGTACATATTCAGGTAGGGAGAACCACATGGTGAAGAGTTTTCCAATTGCACCAATTCATTTATCTGGTAACAACACCTGACCTGTTACACATGACAGCCATTGTTCAGGAAAGCTGCCATTCACCTGAACCCACAGTCTGGCACAATCCCTTCTTTTCCTGTCCTGGAGGTTTTTTTTTTTATAATTCAGTGAACTATGGAGAGGTTTGTTATTCCTCAAAGGATTGAGCTTTTTTTCTCTCAATTGTGTTGTTACCTTGCAAAAGAAAGGGAAAGATTTCAGTTAACAGCAGGATACTTACTAAGGGTTAGTCCCCACTATAATGCAGTTTTGTGCAACATTACATGGTATTTAATAAAGTTCCATAAGATTTATCGCCACCTTCAATAAGAAATGGGGCAAAAATATTATCCAAATATTGGTTCCTATTAAGGGAGGATAAAGACATAAGAGATAACATAGGATTATATCCCCAATTGACAGCACGGAGGGAAAAGAACTTAAAAGATCTGATATCTCCTAGTTATTTCAGACCCGAGTCTCATAATTTGTCTTGGTTTGGAGTTGACCCCATAAAAGGAAATCGGAGATGTGGTAAATGTGTGTCTTGTAAATATATGACTGAAGGAAGTACATTTGCAAGAATGAATGGGAAAAGATTCAAGGTCAACTCCCTGATAACATGCCAAAGTAGACAGGTCATATACTTGCTTGAATGTGAATGTGGTCAGAAGTATGTGGGCGAAAACTAAAAGGACACTCACCTGTAGGATACAGGAACCTATCCAGGCCACTTAAAATAAAGAAGTGGGAAAAAGTGCAATGTCCAAGTATATTTGGGAGACACACTGCACAAATGCTGTTATGTTTAAATTTATGGGGATATACCAGGTCCTTTTGGGTAAAAGAAGTGGTAACATAAAGAAAAATCTGCAGCAGATAGAAAGAAGGTGGTTTTACAATTTAGGGACACTCACCCCAGGGGGCCTCAATGAGGTCAAACGCCGAACATTAAATGGACTAAGTGGTGACAAAATACATCAAGGCACTGCTAGCGGAGACCCGGGTGAAGATCTTGCAAAGGATTAGGTGAGAGACTTCCACACTTGTATCAACTAGTGTATGACATGCAGTTAAACTAAGTCCCGGTTACTAATATGAAGTACCGCAGCTGGCATATATATGTGTACGACCACTGAGGCGAACACCCTTCGATTCCGGGGATGCCCGGGAGGGGATACAATCCCTTGTGATTTGGCCAAGACTCTTGAGTATAGGGGATAACAAACTAAGCTGTTTCAGGGGGGCTGGGAGAGCTGGAAGGACTATTGGACTCACACGGTTAACTGTTATGAACAGGAGTTAACGAAATCAGCTTTAAATTACCCTGGAACTTGTAACTATAAGATACAAGCTACTTTTTCTGTACTACAGTGTTTTGGACTTTTATGTAGCAGCTGCTACAATTCATATTATGACACTTTGTAGAATCTATTTTACAGTATATGTAACGGTTTTATGGTGTTGGTAACTGGTTGATATACCGTATATACTCGAGTGTAAACTGAGGTTTTCAGGCTTTAAAAA
This sequence comes from Hymenochirus boettgeri, assembly GCA_019447015.1. Classification (NCBI taxonomy): domain Eukaryota; kingdom Metazoa; phylum Chordata; class Amphibia; order Anura; family Pipidae; genus Hymenochirus; species Hymenochirus boettgeri. The sequence goes on along the minus strand of CM033474.1, from coordinate 208,222,719 downwards.
AAGCCTGAAAATCTTACCTCGGTTTATACTCGAGTCAATCTTTCTCCTACCTTGTCCGGCGGCCGCGCGATCCGCATCCTCAGTGCGCATCCGGATGATGTCACTACCCGGCGCCTCTCACTTTGCGGCACCGAGTAGTGACATCATCCTAAAGCGCAGAGGATGTGGAGCGAGGAGCGAGTGGCCGCCGGACAAGGTAGGAGAATACCATGGACACCAGGGCAACATCAAACATCTTAAGGGGCAAATATTTACAAATAAGAGTAAAACCTTCTTTATTTGTGCATACTGTATGCACAAATAAAGGAGGATTTACCCCTATTTGCAAGTATTTGCCACTTAAGATGTTTGAAAACTACAACTCCCAGAAATAAAGCATCTTAAGTGGCAAATACTAACCCCCTCGGTTTTTCTCCTTTTTTAGCTAAAACTAGGTACCTCGGTTTATACTCGGGACGGTTTATACTCGGGTATATACGGTAGGTTGATATTTAGTATAAAAGGTTAAAGCTTACAGCAACAGCCCCCCTACAGTTTAGCATGGGGTAGTGCGTGTACGTACGTGCTACTGGGTGAAACAGATATTGGAAACATATTAACCAATTATAGCTCTTTATGAAATAAAACCTTTAGAGATGAGAGCTTTGTCCTGTCATAATTTATACTAACAAAGTCATTCAAAATTAAACCTACTATGTGTGATGAAAAGGCTTTACTAGGATGTAAATTGCGGTAATTGTGTGGGTTCCAAAAAAATCAATTATGTTCATTTAGTGTTGGGTTTGTGGTAGATTAGTATGCCATTCTTCAGTCTAAGGCTGTAAGGGCTGAGGTGGCAGAAATCCATGGCTGACTGCTCCACCAGTTGTCCTCCTGTTTGCCCCTCTAACATAGTGCGCATCCATTACTCCATTAGAGATTAAAGTAGAGCCATGTCAGCTATGGCACAATCTGCGTTTTGACAGCTCACCACAAGGCTTAGACTACAGAAAGGGAGGTAGGAGTACTGTGTCCTATCTCCCTGGTAAAAATAGTTTTAGTGGGATGAAACTATACTTTCCTTTTAAAGCTATATTATCTAGCATCCTTGGCTAAAGAATTTTGTCTTAGAGCTTCTTTGTATTACACAGTTACACAAGTCCATGAACACATCTAAAATAATTAGTATAACTACAGTATATAAACCAAACTGCATATGTTGGAGCAGTGCATTTACTGCATTTCCAGTCTTATGTCCTGGAGCCTAGCTGTATTGATTTATGTTTTAGCACATGAAAGTAAGGTTGTAATGGATTTTAGTGCAGGGTTAATGAATAAGAACCACAGTGGCTCTACTTCTTTTCAATGCATTTTTTTTACGGTACCACAAATGCATTTTCTTTGAAAGAAACATTTTATTTTAAAGAATTAAGTACATACCCGATACATACAGATCAATTCAGCACACTTTGTAGACTTCTAATACAGACTAGATAGTGACTTAGCCCATAATTCCTAAACTAATGCAGTCTGCTGGTTATTAGTGTACAGATCAATGCATGGAAGACCTTTTATTTATTTTACAAAATTGTTTTCATCTGTGAATGGTGAAGGTAGATTTTTCTATTTTCCCCAGATTTAAAAAAAATCTTTTAATACTTTGCAAATTTTGAAATCTAAGGAACACACAGTGCAGATCATATCCCTATGATCCAGTAGCCAGGAAAAATAGATGGACCACACTATTTACTTACCTTCCCAAAACTGACGAAGATTCAGTCTGTTTGCCTGGTGAAGCAGTCAATCATGGCCATGCCGGATGATGTCACAGCCCATGAATGAATGCTGCAGATCGAGTTGTTTCCTCTGCGCATGTGCTAGCTCATAATGAGCTTGTACAACTTTATGAGGAGGCAGCTACCTAGGAAGAAGATAATATGGACTTGTGATTAAATATCAAACTTCAGGAACTTCAGAGATGTAAATAAATATTGTGGTCTTGGGGTTTTCGGGGTTGGGGAAAGTGTAGGGTGCCCTACCTGCAGGATTTTGGGGACACACTAGGGGCACTTTAGTAACCAGGCTGCTCTGTTTGAAACCACCAGATAAGATTCAATGTTGATAAATGTAAGGTGATGCATTTGTGGTTTAACAATCCTGGTGCCAATTACACCATTAATAACTCTGTGTTAAGTGAATCTCGACTGGAAAAAGATTTGGGGGTTCTGGTAGATAACAGACTTAGCTGTAGCAAACAAAGCCAGGCAACAATGGCTAAAGCTAGCAATATATTGTCTTGTATAAAGAGAGGAATAGATAGAAAGAGAAAAAAACATTATACTCCCTCTTTACAAGGCACTGGTAAGGCCTCATTTGGAATATGCGGTGCAGTTTTGGAATCCCATATACAAAAGGGACATCTTGGAAAATGGAAATGGAATTAACTATGCTGGCAGATTAGACAAGTTAGGGCTGTTTACATTGGAGAAGCGACCTTTGCGTGGGGATATGATCACTTTATACAAATATATTAATGGGCCATACAATAAACTCTCTGGTGCATTGTTCACTAATACTGTAGGTCATATCAGAGGACTTGTGGACATCCTTTAAGATTGGAAGAAAAGAAGTTTCATCTTCAGGTTAGGAAAGGTTTCTTTACAGTGAGAACGGTGAAACTGTCTTCCAGCACATGTAATGGCAAGTTCATTGAATAGCTTTAAAAGTGGCCTAGATAAGTTTCTGAAACTTAAAAAAATATTGAGAATTACTGGTAATTATACATATACTGTTGATCTGGTTGGTCCAGAGATACTTTCTGATTGCCATTTGAAGTCAGGAAGAAATTCCCTCCCCCCCCTTTTTAGCTCTGTTACAAAGGAGGGAAAAAGGTGGGACTTGATGGACGCGTGTTTTTTTTCAACCTCAATTACTATGTTACTATGTATGTTACCCTGGCTTGCCCTACACCCACTGCCATTTCTTGCCTGCTCCAACCCTACTCACTCCAACAATTCTGCAGGCTGCAAAAGTGATCCATTGCCATGAAAAAAATGTCGCACCGGTTTTGCATTTTAAGTGTAATAAAAGTGTTTAGTAGTGGTTTTTAAAACTTCCTCGGAGGACCTTTCCGGTGAAAATTCAGCAAATTGGGGGAACGGTTAGCCAATTACATTACCTTTTGGTTGCAGCTCCTGCTTAGTCAGGCTTCAACTTCAATAGGTAGATGGTCCAATCTATGGGATGATGTGCTCTGCAAGAAGCTCACACTCCTATAGGCTCACACAACTACCGAAAGGTAGTAAGGCTGGAGCCCCACTAGCAGCACTCGGCAGCACACGTCATCGCAATATTGCGTAATTGCGTATTGCACTTCTGCCAGTTCACCTCTATTAAATCTATACGGGCCAAAAAAATTGATTGCATGTGCTCCGATAGTGCTTGGAAGTGCAGTGCATGCAGTGGGGGCCACTCCAATTGTCTCCCACTAGCTCAATCGGATCGCAAAATGCATTGCGAAACACGCTAGTGGGGCCTAGCCAAAGAACAATGTGGTTATACTGTTTATTGGGAAACACTTGCAGGCTTACTTTCTAGCTACCATTTCACACCAAACAGTACTGTGAATTTTTGGGAGATATTGTCAGTTTTTGAGCTTTTTGTGTAAAGTTATTTACAACAAATATTTGTACCATAAATTTTCCTGTAGAATTGTCAAATTAACAAAATAAAACAAATCAGAAAGTGAAAGTCTAAACCTTGAATTCGTCCTGAAAGGAAATGTGTGCTCAATAACATTTCTATGGCAATGAAAGAGGGTATGACATTTTCATACTTCATTTTAAGTAAATGTATTTTTATTTTTGGGATGAAGTGGTAGATGGCCCTTGTGCCCTCCAGGTGTATTTCATAAAGAAAGTGGCAGTTGAGCTTTATTCCCTGATTCAAGAGTATTTCATAAAAAAATTCAATTGGACTGCTATTAGATCTCTACTTTAATTAAAGTGTAAGTATAGGGGTTGTTTTTAAAAAGTCCATTTCTCAGGGAGGTAGGAAAGCCTGCTCTTACCTCCCTGGGTGGTTGTAATCAGGGGCTGTGAGCTAGGGTCCTGCGTCGGGTGTATCCCTTGAGGCTACAGATTCAAATCTCCAGGCTTACTATCAATCAATACAAAACCGTCAACTAGTTTTACTGCTTTTTTTTTTCTCATTATGGGATAGTGGGGGATAGTTTTAGCAAACTGACATTTACATGGAAATGATGTTTGCTCATGTAGAATGTTTGCCATGTTGGGTGTTAAACTAGTGTATCCTGGTGCTGCGGATTATGAAGCAATAAAAAATAATAATCCATTTATACAAGATATGAAAATAAATAGAACAGTTATTTGTCTGTTTATACCAAATTAATAAACCTGGTGATATCCATTCTTATCTGTATTGTGTGCAGTGCTGTTTTTACCTGTTTTGTGTTTCTAACTGGTTTCAGCTGAGCAAAGCAGCAGCTCATCAGCAGTATTATAGCAATAGAATTATGGGATGGGTAATTTAAGCATTACAGACTTGTCTGTAATTCTTTCCGTCTGTCACATGAAATTCACATGCAGGTGAAATGCAGGATTTAAATGGACTATGCAAATAACCCCAGGATGTGCTTCAGAACAATAAGCATAGTTGGCACATGGCAAATGATGACATTCAGCTTCTGGTGAATTTCACATGGATCGACTGATGAGCACCTTGGGAAAACCTGATAACTATTTCAATATTGCCATGTAAGTAAGGTCAGTCAAAGCTTGCCTGCCCATGCTAAAGCTGCCCTAGCCTGCCCATGCTAAAGCTGCCCTAGCCTGCCCATGCTAAGGTTGCCCTAGCCTGCCCATGCTAAGGTTGCCCTAGCCTGCCCTTTTAAGGTTGCCCTAGCCCGCTCTTTTAAGGTTGCCCTAGCCCGCTCTTTTAAGGTTGCCCTAGCCTGCTCTTTTAAGGTTGCCCTAGCCGGCTCTTTCTAAGGTTGCCCTAGTCTGCCCGTGTTAAGGTTGCCCTAGTCTGCCCGTGTTAAGGTTGTCCTAGCAGCCCTTGCTAAGGTTGCCCTAGCTGCCCTTGCTAAGGTTGCCCTAGCCTGCCCTTGCTAAGGTTGCCCTATGTCTTTGCAAACATTGACTCAATGGGCTTTACCAAGCTGTGAATATTAGAATAATTTTTGTTAGTTTATTGTTAAGCGGCACTTGAGGTCTATTTGTACTCAAGCGACAAGACTTTTGTCAGAAACTGTATATAATGTATTTAATATTTATTGCGTTTAGTGAAAGGAACTGAATGAAATCTGTGTCACTGGTAATGTTAAATAATGATTGTTATCTTACATATTCTATTTATTATTTTATTGTGGTTTTATCTTTCGCTTGTTTTCTTTCTGTCCTTTTTGTTGTTTTTTGTTTGATAGACTTCAATGCAACTGCTTGTTGGACTTTGGACAATTATTATGTAGCTTTAATTTTGCTTAACATCAAGAATGATCTGAAACTTTAATTCTTAGTTGTGGCTTTGAGGTAAAATATCGATGTACTGTTGAGTCATTGACTTCTTATAAGGAAGAAAAGAAATGGTGGAAAGTGACCTTCTCTAAATTGATTACATTGACTTTTCTCTCCTTCCGTAGGAGATTTTAATACGTCCTTGACTCATTCTCACTTATCGGTAATTTGCAAAGAATATTTGAATCAACAACACATATATAAAAGCAAATGTTCAAGCTTTATTTATTAAAATATTCTTTATGGGTTCTCTATTTGTCAATACGGTTTTCTACTCATAAAAAATTAAGGTTTCATCCTCAGAAGTATAAATAGTCCAATTTTCTATATTGTTATGATCCCCTCACACACACATTCAATCCATAAGAGGGTGCTTCTTTTGAATTTCTTTGCCTGGGTTTAATTGCATTCTGGGAAAAAAGAAAAGAACTCTTTTAATTGCATTCTACCACAGTCTACCTTGAAATACTCAAGTCAAATATTATTTTGGCCAAACAGCAATAGAACACCCATTAACCTTCAGTTTTTGCAACCTGCTTATATATTGAATATATTTTATTAATCTATAATCTAGTTTAATGACAAATTTAAGTATATAGTGCGGTGATGTTGCATTCTGCAACCAAGGCATGCTGTAGTTTTCAAACATCTGGAGTGCTGCAGCTATTATATCACTGGTATAGTGTTTAGTACAGTGATACCCACCCACGATATTTTGCGGCCTGCAAGGCGCAGTCACTGCATGGGGGGGGGGGGGCGCTTGTGCCGAGAGTGGCTCAGCTTGGGCTGCCCTGGTTTAGTATATTCTTATTCTGTTTGATACGTGCTCTTTGTTTGCATTTCCTATGTAAATGAACGAAAGACTTGAAGGAAATCTTATTTCTTTAAAAGAATTTAGCAAATATGTGTGAAAAATTGATGGAGAAATAAACTCCTGAAACCTTCCAAAATATTGATGGAATTGTATTGATTACCTCAAAGCATCGATAAGATAAAGTCTGTAGATGCTTTACCTATTGAACGAGGGTTGGAGTGAACAACTGCATGTCAATTAGGAACACTAATAAATACAGACACTTTTGTACGTGACATGATAAAACAGCAATATAAATGACTAAAAGTACTCAATGCCTTACATAAAACAACAACATACTCATACTGTATTGTTTTTATTAAAATGTATAATCTAGAGATTTACGTAAATAGTCTGTAAATGATTAGGTAGTATTTCTCTATAGTTGCGATGAAAGTGTTTTGTAGCAGTTAGGTGAAATATGTATTTATGCAGGTGCTAGAAGGGTGAGAGGTTTGCCAAGTTTTCTGGTGTGCTGTATAATATTGAATATAGTCTGAAATGGCTGTCAGAATTTACAATTCTCTTGGGGAAGGTATGTAGCCCACCAAAAATTGCCTCTGCCTTCTATGCCAATTATTCTATCTAACTTATAGAAAACAATCCTGTTACATCACCAAACACCTTCTGTACTTGATAAAAATAGAAGTTTTTCAGTATTATTGACCTTGTTTGCACGTTCCAAACAGATTTGCAAGTCTCACTGTAAACATCTTTACCACTGGTTTATGCCTCAAGTGCTCTTCACATTTTTTCCAAATTTGGTAATTGCTGTAAAGGGTTACATAAAGAGTGTTAGATCATTTGGAGTTTGTGTTGACTATGGCTACAATGTAAAAACTATGTTTGTCTTTGTCTTTGTTCCTCCAAATAATCAGTTTTTCTTGTAAACTGACAAATACACACATACAAAATATGCATACATACATATAGCTATACATATGTAAATTGTACATAGAATGAAGTTCTACAATTTTGGAATTCCCCTTGTCCAAGTTTTTAGTCTTAATCCACCCACTATTTTTCCCTCTCTAAACATTAGCCTTGAGGATCTACATCTGTAGAAAAGGTTATGCAAATGTTACGTTTTTATAGACAAGCTGCATACAGCTCTTTTTATCTTGAAGCTTATTGAGCATCTTGTTGTGCTTCAAAATACCTTCCTCTCTTGATGAGTTTAGATCAAACGTGCTCTACTGATGGGGATTTCTATAAGCATCATGTGAACATATTAACTAAAAGTAGACTACTGCAACACACCATTAATATATAATCTCTAATGATTATTTATAAAGTCTTAAAATAATTTTGCTGTTCATAGACTACTTCACTTTGTATAATAAAACAAGCTCTATAATTTAAAAAAAAATTTAAAGTAAAAACTATTTCCCCTCCCTCCTGTTGTTAAGTGCATGCAACACAGTTCTATTACCCAAGGTTTATACATGTTAATTTACTTGATTTCATCCCCTTTTAGATCCAAATTGTAAACTAGAAGATAAATCTGAGGATGGAGATCTGACAGACTGCAAGAAACGGACAGAGGAAGGAGAAGAGCTAGAGGAAGATGCTGTACACAGCTGTGAAAGTTGCCTTCAGGTGTTTGAATCCCTGAGTGATATCACAGAACACAAAATCAGTCATTGTCATCTGACAGGTAAATAACACCAATTTTTTAAAGGGCCTGTCCTCCCCTCTAAATAAACAGTGCTAATTAGCTTCTTTACCCCTCCCCCCTCCCAAGTTAGTGGAGACAGCAATAGTTACTTGCCACCACAATTTTCTTTGGTTGGCCCCAACTCTTTAACATGTGTGTGTGATTTACATGTTAGTACGTGCTAAGAGGAGGCAGTGCAGTCAGCAGCAGACAATTATTGTCAGTGACATCCTCCGTCACAGGAATGATTGGCTGCTGCAACCAAGAAGACCAGGGCAAAGACCGGGAGCAGAAGATCATTGCAGAGTGAATATCTTCTTTAGGAGCAATGGAAATTGTTTCCACTATTTGGGTGGGGGAACAAGTTAATATTGTTTATGTATGGGGGGTGTACATACCCTTAAATAATTATAATGAATTTTAAATTAGCCTTAACTACTAAACTTTTATCTTTGTAGAAATAACATTCATATATATTCTTCTGAATAACATGATGGGTATAATATTCCGAATGTTATTGGATGTTTTTCACTGTTAGGAAACAGATATGGTCATTATTAACTTCTGGCCTGTTGTTGATATGGCCTCTCTCCCCTCTTGGTTTACAAGTTATTTACAATTTTCATGTTCTAAAACAGTGTTTCTCAATCGTTTTACTCTCGCAGAACCTTTGAAAAATATTTATCTCTTAGGGAACTCATACATTAAAATTACTAATATTTTTTTCTTTCTTAGTCAACAGTTAAATCAAAATATATCTGTTGTAAATATAATGCATTTAAATTCACCACAAGGGAGCATTCGAACATATGCTTTCTCTTACTCTAGGAGGCCTTAGTAGTCTCTCATTGAAACCAAAGAGTCTCTGTACTCCTGGTTGAGAAACACTGCATAAAGTCTTGATCCTGTGGGAATTCTAACCCATTCATTCATTCATTCATTACATTGCAGGATTTCACGTATGGTGCTTCATGACTTATACGTAGAGATGAATGAAAATCGCGAGTTCCAATTCTGATTTAAAGGGTATCTTATAAATATATACCAGTGTAGTACTTTAAAACTTTTTTTGGAATTTAAATCTGAGCTGCACTCTAGAAGCAGAAATTAAAATATATTCCCCATCCCTGACCTCTTACTAGGATCTTTGGCTGCATGCCAGTACACTTTCTGCAACAATTAGGACAATCATTGGCAAAGAAAAGAAAGCAGGGGGAGGGAAGTGTGTAAGCAGAGCAGTGTCCATAGTGAGGCTGTGCAGAACATATATATATATATATATATATATATATATATATATATATATGATAGACCTTATAGATCTATAAGCACTCACCTCCCTTGGGACCCAATATTGTATAGTTCATCAATCTCACATTCCCTTATCCTCATCCTAGGAATAAGAGAAATAGCTAAATAATTAAGTTTATTCAAATAACACACAATATCAAATACAAAAAATCGGGCGTCTAATTATCTCCACTCAAAATTTGTACTTAATTTTTTTTAGTTTAATTGAAGAACGGGTGGTTCTTCAATTAAAAAGGAGCTATGTCTTACCTACCGTTCTTCAATTAAACAGCCTGGAGCAAACACAAATAAATTACAGATGACCATGCTCCTCCACAGTTCCTCTGACAGGTCCCAACATGCCTTTCCAATGTACGCACATACATACACAGTGCAAGGGAGAGTATACCTCTGTCCAAAGGTGTAAAAGGGACCCCCCAGAGCACTGATGGTTGCTGAAGATGGTGGGAGGACTTTGAGCAGTTTCTCCATAGTTACATTTTTTAGGGTGGTTAGGGTAGGGATGAAATGTGAAAAACGAATGCAGAATATCGGTTTTATGCGAGATCATAGTCATTTTGGGGCTATGTATAGATAGGTTCAATTGCTATGAGCACATAGTTGGGGTAAGATGATACAGGCATTTAGCTGAAATGGTGCTGAGCTTCAAATATGCCTGGTGAAGGAAAAATATTTCCCTACTTGCCTGTTGAGCTAACATAATGTTATACTGCTGCGGTGCACACAGATAACTTTATTTGTTGGCAACGATAGGGTTTTGTGTAAATGCTATTTATGTCTTAGTAAAGGTTCTGTTGACTTCTTATGCTCTCTCATGTCATTCTTAAAGGCATTCCACTGTATGACCAAGCATTAAACCAAGCATTAAAAAACATTTAGAGACCTGGCCAGGAATGAGGTCAGAGGATGGAAACGAGGGCAGTTAGAATGGATGTACAGTAGCTTACAAGACTACAGGCTAGTAGTTTAGCCAGTGTCTTAAGGCAAAGCAAAAGAGAAGAGTGGGTATAGGTCAGACACCCACTGGGGCAAGTGCTAGTGCTGCAATGAATGAGTGATGTGTAGTGTGGAATAACCCCCCCCCCCCCCCCCCCAAAAAAAAAAAAAGAAATCAAGCCTGGAATAGACCGTTGTAAGTAGCTGAACAGTATGTAAACTATTGTGTTGGTGAAAAGGCACCTTCTCATCCATAGAGGTCTTCAGTGGTGAGGGAGAGGTAGAGAGACAGTGTTTTGAATAGCTAAGCCTAGCTCTTGTTATCAGTTTACAAATACATCCATGATCAAGTTGAAGTTCAATATACCCACTATCCTACCATTTGGGGAACTTAAGGGCATAGTCTGTAGCCCCATTAAGTGGAATGATTGAGGCCAGTGGATAAAATGCCCAAGGCAACATTCAATATGGTGTCAATGTCCAATGTGGCAAATGCATATCTGCTCCCTAATTTTAGCATTAAGCACTTTATGTCCTGCAATTTCAAAAGATCTATAAATTAAAGAATAACTCATAATGACATTTTTTAGAAAGAATGGTCCATATAAAATATGTTGATATATCCTACTTTGTTCTCTTGAGTCATATGCTTATGCCTGCTTTGCTCCTCAGATCAGAGGAGGCATCTAGGGGATTAGCATTCAGTCTTTGGCTATGATGTCAACTGTCAAATTCATGACTAATAGTTGCAAACTGGAAAAACCAGAAAGCAGAATCAGGGGTAACAGGACATTGAGCAGCATTTCAAGTTACACTTATAGTGTACACTTTCAAGTTACACTTATATATACTATATATTTCAGCTTTCTAAACAGTTTGGGGGATGATTTACTTTAATTTGCGGTCTGGACTGTGGTCTCCGTTAAGTTTAGTTAAGTTTAGTTTAAGTTAAGTTTAAAGGGGAACTTGAGGTAAATTGATAGGAATTGCTCCCCTGAGAATGTTTGCAATATATTTCCATTGTTTATTTTGCATAGTTTTGAAGATATTTACATTTTTGTGTGTGATATGGCAGCAGCATCACCAGATTCCCTGCACTTCCTGCTTCCTGCTCTGAAACTGTCAGTCAGTCTGTCTCCTCCTCCCCTTTGCAGCCCCCCTGGTCCCTCCCACTCATGGACCCCATGGTCCCTCCAGTTGCAGGCCCCCATGACCCATTATCTTACAGCCCCATGTGGCCCTGCCCACTCACGGGTGCCTACGCCCCACCCACTCACGGATGCCTAAGCCCCGCCCACTCACCGGTGCCTAAGCCCTGGCACCGGTGCCATGGGTTACTCAGACCCCCCCCCTCTACCTTCTCTGTCAGAACTTCACACAGCAGAGAGGAGGGGGGACTTCCTGTCTCCCTCACACACTGAGGGAGTCTGAGACTGTGCTCACCGGCGGCACTGCAGGAGAAGCCCCAGGAATGTCACATGTCCGCCTCCCACCCATTAACTTTCTGGTCAATCATTTCTGTATATCTTGGGCTGTGGAGAAGGTAGAGAGGTGGTTGATGGTTCTTTTTAAAGGTAGGAAACTGGCCTTTCATTTAAACTCAAGAGACAGGAAGTCCCTCATCCTCTCTGCTGTGTGAAGTCCTGACATAGAAGGTATGGGAATCTACAGCCCTTCTCTTTCACTGTGTGAAAACAGAGTTCTCACTCTGCCTGAAAAGGCTGATTCCACAGATTTTTCTGTAGGGGGAGGGGGGGTCTGAGTAGCCCACGGCACCCGCAGGTGGGCGAGGCTTAGACACCAGCGAGTGGGCGGGGCTTATGCACCCTCGAGTGGGCGGGGCTACGGCACCCGCGAGTAGGCGAGTGTAAGATAATGGGCCATGGGGGGCCTGCAACTGGAGGGACCACGGGGTCCATGAGTGGGAGGGACCAGGGGGGCTGCAAAGGGGAGGAGGAGACACAGGACAGATTGACTGACAGTTTCAGAGCAGGAAGCAGGAAGTGCAGGGGACCTGGTGATGCTGTTGCCTTATCACACACAAAAATGTAAATATTTTCAAAACTATGCAAAATGAACAATGGAAATAAATTGCAAAAATTCTCAGCAATTCCTATCAATTTACCTCAATTTACCTAAAGCATTTTTGGACCACAGTTCCCCTTTAATTGAAGAAACACCTCTAAATTATACAGTGCATACTACTTACCAACTATCCAACCAAGGGTTTTGTAGGTGGTGTGTGGTATTGGGTAGTAGTAGTCCACATCTGCATTACATTAATGCAACTGTGTTAAGACAGTCTTTTTTGTGGGTCAAAAAGAGCTGGTACCACACAAGCATGTTATTTATTCACAGACTTATTGCATGAATTGATATATGGTTTGTGAATAAATAGTTACTTTTTCTTAATCTATTCCACCACAGGCCTGGTGACCTGGTTGCACCCAGCCAATACAACTTTATTTTTTAAAGGTGTGTAGTGTTATTTACCTAAAGGAGAAGATGAAAAGTTTTTTTAATTCCAATATGAAAAGCTTTTCTCCCCAGAACACAAACATTATAAAATACTTCTCAAGTAAGATGCTTTTACGTACAACTAAAATGGCTTCCATGTTGTTGCCAGTACAACTCACATCCCATGTAGTATTCAAAGAGCCACTCCCCCTTAAACCTGTAATTACTGTCTCTGTGCACAAATAGGGCTATGCATGGAGAGCTGTATCACTCTCTATTGCATCCTCGAGGCAATGCACTGAGCTGATACCCATCTGAATCTTTAAAGAGTTTACCCATTCCGAATCTTTAATACCAGCTATCTGGATTCCTTCTAAAGGGGAATTGTGGTCTCCAAACAAGTTGATTTTAAGTGAAAGGCCAGGTTCATACCTTTAAAATGAACCATCAACCATCTCTCTATGTGCTGCACAACCTAAGATATAAAAAAATCATTGATCAGAAAGTTCAGGGGGTGGGAAGTTCTGAATCTCCGGTCAAAATGCTAGTTTCTCCTTCTAATCTGTGGTTGTCTCAGAGTAGAAGAAAGCAGAAGAAACCATGAAGAGATCGAGTTACAGTGAATGAAGGGGAGGAGGGGGGATGGGGAGCTAGAACAGCAGAGCCCACAGCAGTGTGTGAGGTGTGTACTTTTTTGTCTTTTTTTAATCTCTCCCACACAGGGAGGGACTGTCACATGGTTTCAAAGCAGAAAGTGCAGGGTATCTGGGGGTAATGCTACAATATCACACATAAAAATGTAAATATCTTCAAAACTATGTAAAATTAATGAAAGATAATTGCAAAAATACTTAGGACAGCAATTCCTGTCAGTTTACCTAAAGTCATTTTTGGACCACAGTTTCCCTTTAAAGAGCCGTTATCGGCTTGGTACATACCTTGCAGCGGTTGCGTTAATATGACTACACAAATATGAATGACCCTGATAACACTTTGAAAGCTGCAGTTTATTACCAGTCAGCTTGAATTGCATACAGCCTTTCTGGAGCAAAATAAAATAGTCAGCTGATTATACTGACTTTTATTTTTAAATCTGTTCCTAGCAAAAGATAAAGCTTCTAAAAGTACCTGTGTGCCTTGCATTTGCTGTGGTGGCTCACCTGCTAAAGCAATTGTTTAAGAAGCACAAAGCCCACATTGCGACAGGTTCAAATCCCCAGACATTTATTTTTTGTTTCCAATATGTTCTAGCAAAAGAATTACATGTACTAGATTTCCACATAGTAGCTCTGGGTTAGGAGTAAAAGCATTGCTGTGAGCAAGACAGAGTACATGAGGTTGCAGGTTCAATTCCCCATACTCCTAGTACCCACAGGTTCATTTTATAAATCACCCAGCAGCCACAGCAAATGGAAAGGTGAGACACAGCATCTATGTTTGTAAATGTGTTCTGTCTAATGGGACAATGTTGTCTAGAGAGTTTAGTTTTTCTTTAACTACAAAATGTAGCATCCTTTTTGTCAATGTATATATAAAATGTCAGCATATGTATTTCCAATTGTAACACCTGTTACTGCTCCCAGATAATGGCTGAAGTTTTGGATTATGCGTATAATGGTACCTTAAATAACTCTGTGTTAATACAGCAAGTCTAGCAGATTATTTGTTTTGGATACAGTGAAGAACATACTAAAAATATATTTAAACAAATATATATTCAAAATATATATTAAAAATGTTGTATTGAGTATTGTACTTCTTGCAAATGAATACAAAAGTTAGCATAAAAGTGTTTTTTTTAAATTTCTTTATTTGTAAATAAGTTGATTAATCTAGCTACATTTTTTAGCAGGGCTGCAGCTAACCACTGGGAAATATATTAAAAACTGATCTGCGTGAAAAAGTAAAACTGTTTCTGTGAACACTTCCCATGTTAAAAAGTCAATATTAATTATTAGGGTAAGGTGAAATGAGATTTGTGTATGCAAATGAAAACAATTTTTAGATGACATCTTTCTACATGGCACATTTCTGAAACTTTTATTTCCTGCTGTTTAAATGCCATACAGAGGTGCATCTGCCATAAATTTTTATTACTGAAACATGGGCAAGCTGAAAAGCAATAGGGCATCCAGAAATGTAAGAAAGGACAAACACATATGGGATCCTGGACTACTAAAACTTTTCTTAAAGGGCATGTCCACCCCCCAAACTATAATCCCCCCAACTACTGGCCCATCATGTAGTGTAGTGTAATCCTTACCTCACATCCAGCTCCATAGGTTCTCCTGTAGTCCCCCCCCAAAGTCCAAAAACTGCCTAGCAGGGGATAGCAGAGTCCATAGGACTTGCCTCCACCTGGTCCGGGAGAATTTTGGCATGCGTACTGTAGCCCTTCTCCCCCTCCCTCCTCTCCCTCCTCTAAGGATTCCCTCCCCCTAGCGTAAATCCCTTTAGCTATATGATTGCCCTGTCCCCCAGCCCCAACCGCTATATTATATGTTTAGAAAGCTCCCCAAACTTTACTTACCTCTCCTCTTTCCTCCGCCGAAATGAGCTGCGGCAGCTGCGTCGTGATGGCTGCCGCTCAGCCAATCACAGACGCGACCGCCGGTCCCGCCCCTCTGCTTGCATTTTCTCGCAAGCAGAGGGCCGGGAGCGCGGCGGAGGAAAGAGGGGAGGTGTAAGTAGAGTTTGGGGAGCTTTCTAAACTATAAATATAGGGGTGGGGCTGGGCTGGCAGGGGGAATCTTATATTAAAAAATTAATTTTAGGGCGGACATGCCCTTTAAGGGTTTAACTGTATTAAATGTAGTACCCGCAACAGTGTGTATGGGAAAACTACTGAAGTGCCATTTTGTTTTGCATGGTGTTAATGAATTTTGGAGCTCACATTTGGATCTAACAATTCTACTTAATGCAAGAACACTTATATTACAGAATTCATGCAAATAAAATGGAAGCAGGTCGTATTGATGAATGATGCAGATACAGTAGTTCTCTGTCTTATACACTAACCCATAACAAATCCCATTAGCGGTGGATGCAATGATTGGAAAAATTTGCAGAATATTTGCTCAGTCTAATAGAACTGACATGCGGAGTCGAGCTTCTATGTTTCTGTATCCTCTCTTTTACAGCTGAAACTGCAAGGTTTATATCAGTTGACAGATGAACAAACAGGACAGGATTCCAGAAGCCTAAAGATGGATGAAAATGTTAAAATTAAATCTTTGCCATAATAACATAAATGTTTACTTTTTATTGTCTTAAAAAGGCCACACATACATTTATCATAATATTTGTTCAGATAGATATTTTTCATCTGTGTCCAGTAATGAAAAAGGAGCAGTCTTCTCTGTTGAATGTTGTATAATCGTATCGTAGTGTGTATGGTCTCCTTTATAAATGTGCATACATATGTATTGTCAGTGCACAAGCAAGCTGATATTTATTGTGCTGCATACCATAGTGCAGGAAAAGACCAGCAGAAAATTCCCAAGGCTCTATATAAACATAAAGCCAAGGCCAGGAATTATTTTTGTCTGACTATTATAGAATTCTGAGTTGCTATTATAGCTTTTGAGAAAGCTGCATACCTTGAAACGCTGCAAGTCCTTTTATTGCTGTGTCCTCTCTCTCTCATTGAAAATGCATTAATTATTAAGAAGGTTTGAATGCAATTTATTTAGATAGAAGTAAATAATTATTCATGCCCATTTGTTAATAATGATATAGTAAAACTGTTTTTCATTGACAAAATATCAAGTTAATGTAAGGGCTGTTTCTAGTTGATATTTTGTTATTGATTAGTGTTTTTTCTTTTAAAAGGCATGTCCAGTCAAAAAAAACCTTTGCTATAAATGTAGAGGACCCCCCAAACCCCAGATTCACATTACAAATTTATACCAAATATTCTCCTGAAGGAACTTACCTGACCCAGCCCCTCGCCACTCCTCCTCTGCTCTGTGACTTCCGGTTGGCGGCTGGTTAAGACGTGACGTCACGCCCAATTGCCTGACAGCCGCGACCAGGAAGTAGAGCGGCTGTCAGCGCAGAGGCCCTCTGGCCCTATTTTTGTTTGAAACGCAGCAGGGGGTGACGGCAAGGGAGGTAAGTCCTTTCAGAGTCATATTTAGCATATATTTATAATGCAAAACTGAGGTATGCAAAGCAAAAGTTTTGTTTTTTTGTCTGGACATGCACTTTAACATGAAGGATCTGCCATTTCTAGAAATGTTTTTGTATTTTAGACAACATTACTTTAATTACAGAGCTTCATGAAATGAGGAGTAAATCATGTCTGTTTCATGTTTGTGTGTGGAGGCTTCCCCATTAAGTGATTTTACCTCAGATTGCTTAGGCTACTTTCATACGAAAATCAGGTTGCATTCATTGAAAAGGTCCTGTAGTAGTATTTCAAATGATGCATTTTATGTGCTTTTTGAGTGTCTGATAGGACAAAAGTAAGTGACTGAGTGATTGACTGACCCAGGCAAGTTAACACTTACCAAGTCCTCTCCTCCACTGAACTGGGGGGGTTGCGGTCCTGGCCACTGCCGATGTTTGGAAACTACAACTCCTAGCAACTAATACATGCTGGGAGTTGTAGTTTCCAAACATCTGGAGTACCAAGGAATTGGGGGCTACTGTATAGGATTACTCTCTATTTAAAGGGCAACTAATGTTTTAAAACAATACAGAATCAGGAGGATGGTATTAATTGTTAAAAAAATTGCCTTCTGATTCTGTATTGTTTTGAGGCTTTAGTTGATCTTTAAATGGACATTCCCATACAGTAGTTCCATACAGTAATAGCCTAACTGGATTTGGCTATTACTGTATGGGACTACTGTATGGGAATTCTGCTGTCCATTTAAAGGGCAAAGAAAGCCTCAACACAATACAGAATCAGAAGGCAGTAGTGGTCATAATTTCTACCCTCGAGTTATACTCAAGTCTATCAGGTTTTACTAATTTTTCAGGTAAAAATAGGTACCGGCTAATACTTGGATCGACTTATATTTGAGAAATATATGGAAAATTTGACATTACTTTTTGGCACTCTGTTCCAAAAGTACTACTGGACTCGTGAATAGTTTGAAGTGGCACATTTTATTTAAAGCAAAACTTGCAGAACCAATATGCTCTTCAATGTAATTTACGTCATTCCATTTTAATTCGGCAGAGGCATTTTTTTTTTTGTTTCAATGGGCTTCAGGCTTGAAACATGAAATTTCATAGATTCTTTTATCTAAAACTAAATTTAGAGTATTCATTTTATAAGGCATCCATGCTTGAAATTTATTTTTAAAAGTAATATGGTTTATAAGATCTATAAATAAAGTATTCTAAAACTAGATATATCTATTTTATATACTCCTCTCTTTTGCAAGCAGTTTAAGATTTGCTGCATTATTTAAATTTCTGCGGGGCTACTGTTGTTAACATCAGTCTTTAAATGCTGTGGGCAGAAACTAATATAGAGAGAGGCTTCCATTTGTAACTTGTTTTAACAAGAGTCATATGGTCCTGGAGGCAGCATGTCTGATATGCCCAGTCTTAGAAAAGTATCAGCATGGAAAATGGCTATTCTGTAGCAGTTTAAGTATTCTAGAAAACAGAAAAAATGAGCTTCTTGTTTAAAATCTTGGTTACATTTGAATATGCAGTTTGAAATCAGTTGACCGTTAGGCCTTCCTGTCATGGGAGGTGACTGCTTTGTGAGTAAGTGAATTTAGAACAAATGGATAGGTCAACCATTGCTTCTAGTTTTCATTAAAGTGTCAGAGCTTTTGTTAGTTTGTGTATATATAATAATAATATAATTGTATATAATAATATAATTCTCTTTTGGCATGGTTTTACATGGTACCATAAGAAGCAGTTTGCCGTATGTTTTTTTACGATTTGAAATATTTCAATAAAAACAGAACTGTAAAGAAATCTTTGTTTATCTTATTTAAAGGGTAAGTGTGGTCCGAAAATGACTTTATGTAAATTGACAGGAATTGCTTTCCTGTGTATTTTTGCAATTTACATTCATTATTTTTTTTACATAGTTTTGAAGATATTTACATTTTTATGTGTGATACGGTAGCAGCATCACCAGATCCCCTACACCCCCTGCTTCCTGCTCTGAAACCATGTGAAAATCCCTCATCCCTTTGTCTCATACTCTCTATGGGCCCCCATGGCCCCTCTCCTTGCAGTCTCCATAAAACCCCCTCTGGCCCCTTCCATGCCTCCATAAGTCACTGTAACTCGATCTATAACTGGTTTCTTCTGCTTCTCTTGCACTGAGCATGTGCAACCACAGATTAGAAGGAGGAAGTAGTATTGTGACCGCAGATTCAGAACCTCCAACTTTCTAATCAGTGATTTCTTCATATCATGGGCTGTGCAGCACGTAGAGAGGTAGTTGATTGCTCATTTTAAAGGCAGGAACCTGGCTTTTCAAATCAACTTGTTTGCAGACCACAGTTCACCTTTAATTCAATATCCATCTGGTATATCCTAACATCCGGGGGGAGGGTACATAATTTAAATGCATACCACATTTAAACCATTTCTGTGCCCTCTACTACATTCAGCCTGTTGCACTGGAGAGGACCTTATCTCCAAAATTTAGATAGGTAAAAATTAAATTAAAATTCATTCCAGGGAATAAAGTAAAACCTTATCCCATTGGACAAATCATGTCTTTCTTTGGCCTTGTCGCAAGATTTTGCCATAAAAGAACAACAGGTTGTCTATTGCACTCAGACATATTGCTCTTGTATTTACATACCTAATTTGTCAGCACTTGTTTTTTTACCCATAGGGTAAAATATGAAGTAATAACATATTGTGTGTATGTACAATTGTTCCCTGTCTTGTTTTCACCTACCAGGCTACTTAACCTCTTTTAGACATTCCTCATAGACATCTGTGTAATGGTACCTTCTTTATGACTGTAGAAAATACCTTACTTAAAGCAGATTATATGTCTGTAGCCTATTCTATGTAAAGGGAATGTTATGTGCCCAAATAAGAGCGTATTGGGTCCTGGCTCCACTTGCATCAATTAAAGAACAGGAGGTAAGGCATAGCTCCTTATCCTCCCCGTCTTCAATCAATGTATTAATGGAATAGTTCACTTTGGTAGTGAACAATTTCTTTAATTGTAAAACTTTGTAAAATTGTGTTGTGTTGCATGTATTTGTGAGTGACAGTTGGGGTTTGTAAATACATGTCCTTAAAACCTCAAAATGTTTACATTAAAGGTTTCTACACATTTCATGTGCTGAAAATTTTTCAAAATTCAGTAACTATGTATTCTTTAGAAAAAGGTAGCACAAATCTTCATATATATTGAAAACTGTGGAAGGAGACAGCCCAAAAATGGAAAGAATAAAAGAAAAAAGAATAAAAAGAACAGTAATTTTAAAAGCTTCATTACTTTACCATGAAAATAAAAGGCAGTGGCTCGTTTCATTTGCATTCTTTTTTCTTCTCATTGTGGAGATATATATTAGGGCCCTAATTTTAACTATTGACTTAACATCATATTTCCAAAATTACAGTATAACACTTGGACTGAACACTTTTTATAGGATTTCTGACTATATAGATGATACTTATTTAATAAAGGATGCTTACACTTGCATTTGGCTGACTTTCTTGTTTGTATTATATTAACATAAATTGATGTTTGACTGTTAGGATGGTATCCTACTCCTGGACCAGTTTTTCCAAAGTGAGCTTAGGTTCTTAATATGCTGTGGATTTTCTTGAAAAGTTTTAAAATCTGGTGCCATTGCATAAAATAATGGATTTTGATACTTAAAGTTACCCTTTGATGCATTATATGTAATCCATACTTTCAACTGCTTTCTGCACATCGCTGGATTGGTTTCCTTCTTCTGTCTAATTACTACACTTGAATCAGACATAGAGGCATTTGTAAAGAATCAATAATCTCTAGATAATGGGGACAATGTTGAGGTATAATTTCCATAAAGCTATGCTATTAAAAGAAATGATGACTTTGCTTCTCTTTGAAGGTACAAAGCAATATGATTCTACACTGGATAATTTATTCAGGGCATTTAAAAGTAAATGGACAAATCCGGTATCTAAAGCCACAAAATGCTGTATTTCCTTTTTAAGAACACATGTGCTAATGTGCAGAGGATGTCATTAAAGAACACTCCAGCAAAACAAGTGCAAAGTAATCTTTGCTCACAATAAAATAAAAAATAGATTCTAATGCAAGCAATCTGTAAATTTTGTAATTTTTTTAGTGCTGTGGGTTGTCTTGGCCAAACATTAAGGGTAAGAGAGTTGATTGTGGAAACTATAAGTCACTATGCAAGCAGCTTTATATAGTTTCTATTCATAAAGATGCAGAATTGGCTTTTAATTAGTTATAACTGCAGAAATCTGCCTGTGTGTGTAGAAAGAGTTTTCAAAATATAAAAATAGTCTTTCAGGCAGTTCAGTTGAGAAAGACAGCATCTTAATGAGTGATGGTAGTGCAGCTATTTTTGGAAGTAAGGAATAGAGACTTTTGGGTAATTTCCATGTTTCCATTGTAGACCATAGGAAACACTACATCTACTAGGAGGCATTAAAGGACAGCTAAAGTAACCAGTAATCTGTATCTTTCCCCTCATTTTGATATGGGCTCTGGGAAATTTACCTAAATAACATGGTTTGTGCTTTACTTTGCAGCATTCTAGTATCACACAGTTTGGTTAATGACCATTATGTTCTGCACATGCTCAGTCCAACAGAAACTTGTTACATTAGGTCATACCTATTAATAATCTCTAGCCAATACTTTTACAGGACAGATAAAGCAAGGAAGCATGTGACTGAGGTCTGGAGGTGTGGTCTGACACTGCACCTACACACAGATACTTCATCCAGTTATTAACAGGCTTACCTTTACTTTAATACAATTTACTGATGTGGTGATGTGTTTTATAGCTTATTGGTGTTTTCTAATGGGTTGTTTTCAGATTCTGGAAAATTGGGTTTAGTTCTCCTTTAACAACATTCCACAAGCTAAATGGAAAACCAGAGTGCCAGCTATGGCTTTGAGCCATCATCAGTGTAATGTAGACCTCTGATTTTGCTATTTTTGGAGAACCACCCAGAGAACACCCAACCCTCACACTTAGGGCCACATCTACCATTAGGCAGAGTGAGACATTTGTCTCAGGCGGCACGTCTGCACTGAATAAGAAAGGCGGCAGACAGGCAGTGGTGGAAAAAAAATCCCTTAACCGGCAAACATGCACGAGAAGTGTGAGCGCCGCCCACATGATGCCAATACACTGTAAGTTTCTTCAACTCCACTTCAACATTTTATATGCTAGGTTAGCTTTAGTTTGTTAGGCTAGGTAAGTCTAGTTATGCTAGTTAGGGCTTGACATGGTGGCAGGCTTACAAATCTTTTGTCTAAAATCTGTTATACTACAGAAAGTATGGCATTTCTAATGTAACAGTTGAGCCAAAATGTATAGCACAGGCTATAAAAAGTTATTTTGATCAACAAAAACCTGGAAGGAGCAATATGGTAGTGGCAACACAAGCTGTTTGAGAAAGGGATGTAATAGCTGTTTCTAGTAATTTACATTAATGGTAATTGACTGTCTGAGGAACGGTTTACCTATGTGATAGGAAGTTCAAAATTATAAAATTTTACCCATGCCACCAGCAAAGCCATGGCCATTGGTGAAACCACACCCATGAAGGGCGGCATTCGAAAGTTTGGCTCAGGCAGCAAAAACCCTAGAAGTGCCCCTGCTCACACTCACATTTATCTTGTTAATGGACAACTACACTGTAAAAATTAATGAAAAAAAAATTAAATGAAAAGTACACTGTTCAGGGTTGATTATTTCTCCCTACCGATATATATTTTGTTGAGGAGAACTAACTGCCAGGTAGCTTTACTGTAATAAAAATATTGCTGAAGCCAGGAGAAAGCCTGGCAGAAACAATTTTCTTTATGCTGGTTCTTCTTTATATACTCTATAATTCTACTAAAATATTTAAATTGTACACTCATAAATATGTATTGATGTCACCATCCAGTGATTATTATACTTTATATACTGTATATATTTGAGCATTTTAGTTGTAAGGATGGATTGACCAAAATAATAACATAAGGTGAACTAAAGTTCCCGGAGAAATTGTCCCAATAGACTTACCTGTATCACATTCACTATGATACAACCACCCTTGTCTCTCTCTTGATTGGAATCTATGTGTACACTTCTTTACATTCTCTCTAGTGCAAAGCAGATCAAAATAAGAAAGCTGCAGTCTGCACTTCCCCCTAGAAGCTGACAGATAATAATGAGACTCTTCCTCTCTCAGACAAAGAATATTTTTATAACTGTGTGTTTGGAAAATCTTTACCATGCATGCTTGGTGTGCTTCAAAATAAAATGTATATCAAAGGCTGCACCACCATGTAGGAAATGGGTAGGTAGGACGTATCAAAATGCTGCCAGGAGTTACAACAATACTATATCAAAAAAGAGAGGGAGACAGAATTCCCACTAGAAGACACTGGTGAATGGCACTCTACCTGTGATCCCCATAATAGATATACTTCTAATATTGTAGATTTGCAGTAATATTTAATATAACACTCTTAGCAAGTCAACCACAAGTGCTGTTCACTCATTTACCAACATAAATGCAAAGTGCAAAAGTGTTGTATGGATAATAAATAAGTCACACCGTTAAAAACATGTAGAGGTAGTTAAATGCAGCTTTTGGTACACTGATAGAAGCAGTTCACATCCAAAAACAGTCTCACTGAATCCCAAAGTCACGCACCACAAGAGCCCCCCTGCACTCCTGAGATGTCCCAACTCCTCCAGTATACAAAGTTCCATAGGATAAATCCACAGGTTGCTATAAGTACATGGGCTCCATGTCACAGTGATCGTTTTTTCCAAGTTTAAGTACACTGTACAAAAAGCGGAACACTTTACCACCCCGGACCCCCAGAATCATTTATTGTTCCATTCCGTCCAACTCTGTTTTAGCCACTCCCATGAGACCAAATAGGTCTGGACTATTGAACACTGCTGCCAAGATACACCTCCAATCCGGATCCACACTGCAAACAAATCCTTCAAACAGCCGTAGATCCACGCTGCACACAACCCTCCAACCTGTCAACCCGCTTGGTGTGCTTCATTTAGGGAATTGTACAGTCATACACACTTTGCGTCTTTGGGTAGAAATCTTTTTTTAACAGCAGTTTCTGGACTATAATGCTGGAACATGTGTTTAGACCATAGTTGTCCTGTAACATTTGGAATTGAGGATACTTTATTGGTAATTTTAAAAACAATTTTAAATATTATGCAGTGTTTTCAGAAATAGGTTTGATCCTTGTGTTTAACATATCCTAGAGGTTTTTTTTTTACTACTAAAATTTTATTTGAAAAGTTGCTCCTTTTGTAAATCCTCAAGAAATCTATTTTGTGAATACTTTATATCATTGCATGCACAGTACACTTTTAAATAGAGCTAAATTGGTGGAAGGTGATAATGGGTCAAGCAGGCCTCTGGCTTATTATGTTTTTACTGCTCATTAGGCGTAAGACCCACATGCAAAGGTTAGAAATCCTGAGGCATTGTAACCCTGTTTCTTGAACTGAAATAGCCTATGGCTTTCTCTTATGCCTCATTGACTGGATTCTAGGATTTAAAAAAAATAAGAATACAAAATATGGAGGATACTTGTGAAATAGAACCATTAATTTACATTTTCAGGGATAACAGACACTATCTTCATAGAATTTCATATATTCAGTAACGTGCTGCTCATTTCTCTGTCATTTAAATTCTTCAGATTTTTTTTTAAAGCTATTTTCTTTAGAATTTTACAAAAAGTAGGGTTTATATTTAGTTGGCAATAGTGCAAAGGCTCATTTTTAATAGATGAGTAGCTTGTGGCTGTTAGTATAGCATGTGGTCATTAATATAAACAATCTGTGAGTGAGAATCTGTGTTTTACCTACTTTTGTCTAAATGTGTTAGGATTTGGTCTCTAAAGAGGGGATGTCCCCACCCCCCATTTAAAGCTATAACTGTTAGTGTGCAATTGGTACTTAACTCAACCATTTCTGTATTGTTTAACTTAACTGAAATCTTAATATAATGAAGTTGATCCTAACAGCAAATGGTTCAGGCCTCACAATCATGTAGGTTTCCCTGTCCTTGGATGCCCCAAAGTAAATGTTTAGTAATAGTGCAGGACTGAAACAAAGATCTCAACACTGACAACTAATGTGTGTGGTGGCTCCTGTCTGTTTGATTTGTCCTGCTGGATCAAAGTGCCACCACACTGTTGGCTGAATTGTCAGCCGGGATATGCCAATGAACAAGCCAACGATCTTACATGTGTACAAGGCTTTAGTCTAATGGCACTGCAAGTGCTCCCAGTTCATACAGCAGTCATCCCAGGTGATCTCTTTATTAAATTAACCTACTCAATACATAGTGCAGTATGGCATAGGTCTAATCAAGTTTGTTTCAAATTATAAAAATGTATTGTAGAATAAAAACATAGATAAATAATACCAAACCATACCTGATTTCATAGCTGTTGGCCTGTGATGAAAAAAGAAAGTTTATAGTCTACAGAATTGATCCTACAACAGTAGACACATTTGTTCAATACTTTATTATGATATCTTAAGTTTCCATATACTGTGTTTGTGTTCTCTTACAAAGAAAGCCTTGTGACCCATAGGCCCTGGTTGGCATTAAGCATAATGAACAGTGAAGTTGACTCACAACTTACAAAAGGCTTCTGAATCTAATTCCCTGGACAGGTAATTATTTGGAGCATGGAAAATGCATTTAAAATATATTTTTCTGGAATACCTGAATTTCAGGCAAGAATCATACTCAAGAGCCTACAATAGCAGTTTTGGCTCTCGGCCCATAAATCTACACATCCCATCTCGTTGAGATGGGAAAAGAATATTACTGTTAACTATTCAAAAGTTTGAGTGATCTTTTCTAAGCTGGGGCCAAAGTTTGTGCTTTTAACATATTTCTGGTATCCCAGCAAATAAATATACATTTACTTTGTCAACCTGTCCTTTTCTTGGTGTATGTACCGTATATTATACAATGAAACGTGTAAGTTACAGTATATGAAGTAAATTAAAAAGACTTACATATGTTCTCTGTAGAAATTACAATTATACTAAATGTTAATAAGTCTTTATTGTTTTGCATGCTTGAATTGTATCAGGACATATCTGTACAATTAGCCATATGATTATTCTCAGAAACTGCTTTTAGTATACAGCCATCTCATTGATAGACATATTATTCCCTGCTTCAGCCAGGTAGTTTGCAAACATCTGGAAGGCTGTAGGTTGGGCATGCCTAGTTTAAAATGTTAAGTCTAGTATAAGTACTAAAAGATGTGTTCTAACAATGGTTCATGGACCAGAGGCAATACTACAAATGAATGATTTCTGCTTAGGAGTCAATGGATCAATAACAAAAAACTTGAACTACTGAATGTTTACTCCATACCAACCATGCACAGCAATTCTGTATGGCAAAACAATATATAAAAAAACAAGGGAGCCCCATTAAGAATTCACTAGATAATGTCTTGAGTGATACATGTTGATATGCCTGCAGGATGGCAGCGGGAACTTACACAGCATCCCCTGTAGATTGTTTGCAGCATTTAACATCTGCCTTGTATCTTTGGACAGCAATGATGTAAATGTAAAAAAAGCCTCATCATTGTTGATCCTTGTTATGGTTCTATACTGCATTTTCCAATTTATATTTCCAATACATTTTCCATTTGTTACAAGTGAATATTCCATATGTATTCCATATTTATTTATGTATAGCCATAGATGTACTGTATACTTTTTATTTTTTTTTCATTTTATGCATTCTATAAAATATGTAATAAAAATTGTTACAAATGTCATAAAGTACATTGATTTTGTTGGTTTTTAAACTATTTTCCTGCATAGTACTCAAATTATTTGTTAGTCTGACATTCCTTCATGTGAACCTGTACTTAAATGAGGTCAGTGGTAAATGTCAATGAATAGTTCATTACAGATAAAATACTTTTAACTCCCCTTAACTTCCTTAATGAAATTTGTGTGGACAGTAGTTTATTATTATTTTCTTGTGAAATGCCATCTAATGCCACATGATTTTCTTTCTGATAATTATTACTGATCCTAGGCTCTCTTGGTCTAATTAGATGACACAGTCTACTTTTTATACACTGTAATGTTGGGTTAAAAATATTTTTTAACATCTGTCATGAATATTGTACTCTATATGAGTTTGCATTACCGGTATGCACTCTTTATTGAGCCCTTTTGATGCTCTGCAAATACATCCAAAAGCTAAGTGATTTTACAGGCACAAAATGGCTGAAGCCACTAATAGATGGTTAGGGAGACTGCTTTGTATGCACGATGCACATAGCACATCAACCACTGGAAACTTAAAATGTACAATTGATTTTTTTCCTCCAGACAAACAGGTATAACATTATTTTCACTGTGGAGTTCAGTAATGCAAGTACGAGAGAATGGTGCAATATTTCTTTTACAGAGTGCTGAAGCATATAACATTGGTATGTCTCATCTCAATTAACAGGTTGTCTTATATATTGTTTCTAAAAGAATGGTTCTACCATTCATCCAGATAATTACAAGAGTTACATCTATTGGAGATAAAAATCTCTTATATATCAAAAAACGAATTTCCTACTGTTAACAGCCATTGAAACTGAGTTACTTAGACCTGTTCTGTTTGCTTTGACTAGATTTTCTTTGAATTCAATGTTCTATTCTCTAATACTTTGTTCTGTCACCAAAGCTAACAAATAACGAAAAAACTAATTTATACAGAACACTTTTCTTAAAGGAATCTTAAGAAAAATGTATATTAAGGTGATGATTTATTTGCTCTATTTCGGGGGGTGGGGGCACAAGTGTTAACATTTTTTTTAAATGAAAAAAAAAAAATTAGGGATTTGGTATTGACAAAACCTGAAATTAATTTATAATTATTTAGTTCCCTTTAAAGAGCATCCCCACCCCATCACTAAAATCTTAACTGATAGGGGGAACATGCCAATGTGTTTTAAAAAATGGAGTAACATTTAAGCAGTAGGAAATGAAGCTATCTTATAGAAGCACACACAAAAAAGATTTAACATGAAGGTAATCTGATTTAATGTTTGGTCATTGAAGCTCTTTGTAAATTACCCTGATTAATTAAAAAAATATAAACAAACTACTATAGGTGTTAATAAGTCTATATGCCATAGAGGACATATAGTGTCCTGTATGGCATACAGCCTTACAAACCTGTTGTCATTTTGTTATAAGATTCTCATTTTGACATCCAAAATGAAATCAATCGGTTAATGAACTTTCATAAATATTTAAATTTGTAGCATATTAGGATTACATAAACATAAAATTGTCATTCTGCTTAGAATTAAATAAACAATACATCATATTATTGAAAGCATATTTTATCTGGAAAAAGTTAAAATGTTCCACCTACACAATCTCATGTTCTCACACATCATCTTAAACTTTTATTCATATGCAATTTACCTAGTTGGGTGTAATGGCAGATTCCCCAGACCACTCCACCTGTCAGAGACACAGTCACTGCTAAGGACCTCCCAGCAATTATATTTTATTCTTATTATTTGTTTGTTTTTATGACAAATGGATCCAAGATCCCTTGGAGATTATAAATCTGCTGTTTTGAATAGTGCACGACTTGTTGCAGCATGGCATTTGTGTGATTCAGAGGCAGCACTTGCTCTGTTTGCTACATGTGTCCTTACCACCCTCTTTCAAATTTGCTTTTTTAATGTCCACCTTGAATCAGTCAGTAGCCATTGGAAGCTTATTGTTTATGATTGGATGGGGTAGATGATTAATAAGCCAACAGATTTATGCTGCAGCTGTCTTGTTTGTGGGAAAGCGTGCATTTAAATCTAGGAGTTTGGTTAAACCCAGTGCTTGCCATCTACAGAGAGTGGTTGGGGGTAGTTGCAAGTCAACATTGTCCAGAACCTTTTCAACTGCTAGCATCCAAACACAAAGAATACAAAACCAGAAATATGTAGCTTGGTAAGTGAGTAGCAGCATTGTAAAAAGATTTTTCCTAAGAAAGTGTCTTTAATGTCAGATAAATGGATAAAGCAAGGTTGGACAAATCATCCAAGAAGCCCATCTTCCCATTGGCCATGTCTTGCCTCAGTGTGGGGACACAACTATTCTGGACAAGCGACCAGAAATTCCAAGGAATATTGATGACCACTGAAGGTAAGCCTGAGGACCTATAGGTTTAGTAATTTTCTATGCACTGAAACCAGCAGCAAGCACATCTGCCCCCAAATTAGTGCAATATAGGATCCCAACACTAGGCAGCACAATTGTAAAATATTTTTAGGTAACTCTAATAAAACATCAAAAGACTCCAACTAAGCTATTGGGAAAAACCATGGGTAATTATCACTTTCCCCTTTTGTGCTGCTGCAGAAGAGGCTGAGCATACAGGAGCTTCCTTTCATAACTACCTATGTATCCATTTCTATGAAAGGTAATAGAATGTAAAGTATGTATTTTATTGCAATGAATCTGAAGTCATTTACATTTTTTGGATGTAGCATTCTTTTAAATCACTACGCTCAGGACCCTTATGCATAGTGGATTTGTTTCTTGACATTCTGCCAATGGATTTCACTGTCACTTAAAAAAACCTAGAATGTAAGTAACATTCTTATACTTATTACCTTCTCATGCATGGCCTGAAGCATTGTATTCTCAGACCGTCCTTGCAGTGACACTGTTGTTTTTATCTTCTTTCACCTCTGGTATAGCTCATCATCTTTTAATGAGCTTCTAAATTTTTTTGGTTTGTAATCGAAGTTAAAATTCATGCACTAATGGACCCTCTGTACCTTACCATGCAAATTCCTATACCTCTTGCTTGATCGTGTCTTGTCATTTTTTTCTCAGTTAAATCATTATGGCCATACTGAGAAATTCACAGGGCGGATTTAGCTATTGGCTGATGTTAACAATATTACAAGGGTTGGGCACATTTTGTGATTCTCCCTTTCACATGCCTGTGGTATTTATTATTTACAGTTAAAAAATAATTTTAGTTTGAAAGACAACTATGATGTGTGCCCAGTTTAACAAGTCCCCTTATAATTAAAATCCATTAATGATTTAATCAACCCCCATTCTTATCTGCTTTACCTAGGTTAGGACTCAAAACACAATACACTTCCTTTTAGAAGTACAGCTGTGTGGGGGAAAACTTGGAGAAAGATCAGCTCTGTTCTGTTCTGTTCCTGCTCCCTTGACTTGGCATACAGGCCGAGCAAGAAGTACACCTTTCCAGAGGCGTTGCTCACTATCCCGGGGTAGTGAGGTAGTGAGGAGGACTGAAAAATATCTTTTATGCAAGTTTTTCTCCCTATCTCTATACTCGGATGGATGAGGATATATAGCACTGTGGGTCCTTAACCTGAGTGCAGCAGATAGGGGATAAACTTATTGATTTCCTTAATCTTATTTCTATATTTTACTTCATTAATGGGGGAATGGGGGAAAAAAAGACTTTGTTAGCTGTCTAACTCATTTTGGGGAATAATATTTTTTTGTATAACTGTAGAGTTATTAATGCTAGTCAGGTTATGTGCAAGAATTCAAGAATATTCTTTATTCCTCATTGACTCCTGACAGTTATTGTACCTAGGAACTGAGTAACGTGTTCTGAAGTGAGCAATTATGGAAATGTTTACTTCACTGGCTGCATGTAAATGTGTGCAGAGAATGTACTGGAATTTTTCCTTAGGGTATTTAATTCTCCTCAGGGCAATGAAAATCAAATGATTTCTTCTTTCCCTCATATTTTTTTTAAGCCTGGGTGTTTTTATGTGTTGTGAAGCATCTGAATAATGATAAATTTTGTGGCTGGAAATAAGAGTAAGATATTCTGGGAAATACAGACTACCAAAGAAATCTGAAATCCAAAATGTGTTGTTATATAGAAGGAAAACAACTTTTTTTTTTTTTACAATTTAATGTTGAAACTGTATTACCACGAAACTGTGCAAAGCAAACATCCCTTTGGTAATCTGCTTAGCTGGGCTTCACTAGATGCATATTAAAAGGTTTAACACCAATCAGGGAGTGTTTCCTGCCATAATCATGTGCTCCGCAACAACTTTATATCTTTCAATTTACTAATTACCTTCTTAGTAGGTGGTTAATAGTAGAGATGGCCAAACTTCCAAAAGTCCCATAAATTATTCAAACATTCGATCCATTTTCAAATTCAATAATTATCGAAAAGTCCGAGAAATCCAGGTCCGGGATAGTTCGAGAAGTCAGAGTCCGTTCGAACTCGATAAGTTCGGCTCGAACTCGGTTTGAGTTCTAGTCCATCTAGTCAATCGGAATAGAGCAGGACAAATTTTGTGGGAGGCAGGTAAACAAGGCAATGTGCCAAAAAGTTGCCAACATTTGGAATGGGGATTCTAGAATGATATGGCAGTGTTATTGTGCATTGGGGCTTCAGCCAGTTCTCCATCTTTTACTAACTTTTGCTTTTACTTCACCATGAATGTGGTCACTTTGTTTCAGTTGACTATGTGGGACATTTTATATAGCATAGAGATTTATCTGTCTGAATGGACATTAACCCTTTTAGAAAATTAAATATTAAAGCTATGCCGTAACACGTGCCACAGGTAATTAGCATAGGCTGGGGCATCGCAATTGATGCCATTCAGCTGCTGTCGAGTATGGTCACATTATTGACCAATGACAAGGATTGCATGAATTGAAAATCCAGGGTGCAGATAGATGTGTCAGCCAGTGTGTGATCTCTTAAAAGTATGTACTCCTATACTGGGCAGCTTTTACCCTTTAGTCCTTCTTCCTATAGAACTTGTTTAATTTGTCATGATGCAATAAAAAGTGCAACAACCAATCAGATTTTATCTAACTTCAGTAACCCAGTCAAAAGCTAAAATCTGTTTTTTTATTTGCACAGGCAAACTTTTGCCCCTATTATTTCAAGTTTATTTACAAGTTTCAAGAGTATATTTTACATCTACCCATAGGTCTATTTAAAAAAAAAAAGCAAAAAAACATAATGAAGCCAAATCTAGCCGAAACATGCAGATCCATCCTGTGTTTAAAGTTTCTTATCAGATTCAAACCCAAGAGAACAATATTTAGTGTAGACATTAACATAGTTGAGCGTTTTGAGAGAGTTACTGGGAACCAGTCAGGATTAATTGAAATGACACATGCAGTAGTAGTCATCTTGGCATAGAACTGTAGAGATTTTCATTCCTCACATTTGAGATCCACGAAAACATGCCTGACTAATCAATGTAATTTGGCACAGAATTTAAGTAAACTCACAATCTGAATTGAATTCATCCTTATTATCTGTGCAAATTTCCCCATTTTGGTAGACTGTATTAGTGAGAGACATACATGTGTACATATTGGAGAACACTTTGTGAATTACCCCAGCAAAGACCAGTAAATACAGTTTAAGGAATTTTGCTATTTAATAAATTAAAAAGCAATATGGGAAATCATGTCTCATTTGATGACCAGAATGGATCTTGGGGTTCTGGCAAATGTAGCGGTTTCAAAACCACATTGACTTTCATGCCAGGGAGCCTAGATGTGTATAGTAAGTAACCCACAATTTAAATACAAGTGCTGCAGACCTGGCCCATGGAGCAGTGATTATATATATATATATATAACAGGAACAGCTCTGTCCTTGTTTTGAATGGATAAATGGATAAGTGTGCTTAGTATTGCCATTTTGCTACTTTGTAATCTCTTTGTTTTAACTATGTATTGTATAGTTGTTACTATGTATCCAATCACAGCCGGCGCTCATTCGAGCTACTCCTCTTATGTAATAGGTTGCTCCCATAAGAGGTAGGGCTGTATAGACGTGACGTTGACCCTATGAGTAAAAGCTATGCACAGCTCGAAAAGCGTAAGGCCGAGTCGTTTGTTTGTTGTCTGTGGCGGATATGCCAAATAAAAGTTTGATATTTTAAACCATTGGAGTGACTGATTCGGAATACTAGTGTGTGCAGCTATAACTCCTGCTGAAATTGCAACATTGTGATATGAAACACTTGAAAATGCATCCTTCTGAATTTTCTGGTGTTCATGGTGCAATAACTGCTCAGTAAGCCTGGTCAGAAGTGCTTTTCATTATGGTGAACAGGTAGTAAACTTGCTATTCACCACTCTTGACTGTGCCAACTCCCTGCTGTGAAAGCCAGCATGGGTTTTAAACAGCTCTGAACCCAGCTCTGTGTACCAAGTCCCTAAGATCTTTGTTAGAAAGCTGAACTAACCAAGAAGTATAGTGTTCACAAGTTCAATCTCGCACACTATTATATTAAGGAACAAAATAAGGGTAACCTTTTTTGTGAAAGTACAAGAAGGCAAATATTTCACTTGTGATAACTATTGAATTTTAATACCCTTTCTCAGTTGCAATACATTTAATAAGAGCAGTTTCTGGCCCCTTAACTCTTCTAATTTCCTCATTTTTATGTCTTACTTGAATTTCTTAAGAAGGAGTTTCATAAAAATGATTTTTTTTTATTTCTTGCAGAGAATCGAGTTTTGTAGACATTACCTAACTCTTGATTTGTCACACTGGGATCAATAACGTTTCGCTGCTCTTAAACACACAGAGTCACAAGGGAAACATAATGTTTTTTATAAGTGCAGTAAAGTTAACGTGTTGTTGAAACAAAAATTCCTCTGACAGTCTTGTAATAAGTACACTCTGCAACTAGCAAATTAACTGTAATAGAAGGAAAGTCAAAAAGAGCCCTTATGAGCACAATGTGTACATTGTGGGCACCAATCTTTGTATACATGAAAAAGGATTCATTCATGATCTTTTTTTTTACCATAGAGGTTCACAAAACAAACTGAACAATGTTAATTTTTACAGCAAAAAAAGGCAAAGGTTGGTATGCAAGCTGGGGCAGAAATGCAGCTCCCAGAATTCCCTTAGCAGCTTAATTGATGGGGAAAATGTTAGGAGATGTATTTCTGCAACAGCTGGTGTATCAGAATTTGCTTGTCTCCATTCTATGAACTGCATGCTTAGTTAACCTCTGCCTTACTAGAATGCTATTTTTATACTGATGTGCTTTTCAGGTGACAAAACTATATGACTGATACACACTGGTAGAGAATGAATGAAACCATACCTCTCTATTTTATCTTGCCATTGTTTAAAAAAAGGACCCAGTTGGGTGTGCTAAAAAATGATTGGGTATAAAAGCCGATTCTACAGGATTTGTCAAATATATTGTCAAACTAAACTTCGTGATACCAATGAACTATGTCAACAGTAGCTCAATGGTGGTCAGTTGGCATAGAAGAAAAAATTGTCGGCTTTGATTACTTTATGTAGAGTGAGCTGAAGCAAACAGCCCGTGTAGGAGTACCTGACTGATAGATTCTCATATTCACTATGGGAGGCCAGTTGGGGTAGGATATGCCAAAAGCCACCATTGGAAGCAGACATGTGACAGCAGCGGCATTTGTACGGTTTTAAGTCTGTGCACACACAGGCAAATATTTCCATCAGACAGACTGTTGATCAATAAAATTATTTAATAAGTACTGCCGATATTTTGGTTTGTCATTTAAATGGTATCTCCACCCCCACCCACCACAAAAAAAATTACATATAAGGTAAGGCAACCCGTCGACCCTAAATGCTGTGCTTGAAAAAAAAACTAAAAAGGACCCTAAATGTACTTAACTGCCTTCATTCCCTCATCCCCAGTCTCTTCTGCTTATCTTCACCACGGAAGAGCAGAAGGGGCTAGTCCGACAGCTGCGTCTGTGATTGGTCAAGACTCGGCCAATCACTGATGCAGCTGTCAGTCAGCAGAGGGAACTGAGGAAAAGGGGTCGGGTAAGAATATTTAGTGTTGGTTAAAAATGTTATATATTTTGTCACGAACGCCAGTTCCCTGGGCACGTGACCTGACCAATCAATCGGTACAAGCTGCCACCACTTTAAATTATGGCCTTAAAGATGCCCCAAAACACTCTTGACTCTCACTGACAAGGCACACCCCTGTCCTGGCAGCTAAATAGTTAACACTACACCATTCACTTCAGCAACTAACTGGTTAATTAGCATCAGTCCTTCCCAAGCAGTCACAGAGTTAATTAGCATTTACACTGCAAAACACTCCATTCAATCACACATAAACTTATCAGAGGCTAACTGAGTTCTTTTAGAGCATCAAAGACAAAACTTATTAAATTTTAGATTTAATATTCCAAAAGGTGGACAGTGCATATAATACAAAAATAAAAGAAAATGGTGTTATAATAAAATGACATACAATAGGTACAACAGTTATATAAAATACCCTACTAACATACCCTACTCACTAGAAGAAGTCCTGTATCCCGGGGCGAGAAGAAACATTGGGTCCATACACACGGTTTTAGCATGTCTCCTCAGTATGAACACAGTTATAGGGGCTACAAGGATTTTTAAACCTTTTGATGAACCACCCCCTCCTGCTATGCATGAGGTGGGAGTGTCTAGGAATGTCCAGATTTACGACTAGCCAAAAGCATTCATTCATTGACCACATATTCCTCTCCTGTATTAATTATCAATTCCTCCAATACCAAACATGACCTGTGTGTAATCCATATTTCCTAAGATATTAATAACTCGCCTTGGCAAGGGAATAAGGGCTCCATGTTGGGTATCATTTTTAAGGGCCTACTTTCCCATTCACAAGTATAATATTGGTTTCTGTCTTACATAGTCCAATACCGAAATACATTTATTTTATATGTATGGTTGTCCTTAAAATGACCTCTTAAGGTACCCACCAGACCCCTAGCTAAAGAGAATTCCAGATACACGGTTCGGCCCCACATTGTCTGGAAAAGAAGATCTGATTCCATGCTTCACTAATCGTAATATAAACAATAGGACTGTTCCAGGGTGGAATGATATTTTTATTGGTCCTTTGCAAGAACTAATACCAATAGTTAACCCATTCTTGCCAAGTCACTACACACTTTCCTGACATATTTATTTACATAAATATTTTGGTCACTACAGTTGAGCGGGTGTAATTGTCAGCAAAGTACACAGCCTAAAAAAAATGATAGATAATTTTTAGTTTCTTAAGGGCTAGGCCACAACACCACATTTTAAACATACCCCAGTGTTGGCTAATTGATCTGGCCACACTAGGTGCATTGGGGTCCATTGTACTGAGATCCTCTTATCGGAGCACATGCAATCACCATTTTTCGTGCAATTCTCATGCGCTCCAATAACGGAATATTAAAGGGATCCCATCACAAGTGGATATCGTGAATGAATAGCGCATGCCCTAACCGTAGCCTTATACAAAAAATAAAATAAATGTGTTGTTTACTTGTGTATGTATAGTTTATTTATAAAGCACAACTTGGGGAAGCAGCACTGTACAGTTACTTAAATTGTTTGTCTGGGTTAAAATAAGAGTAGACCAGGAAAATTTTCAACTTCAGATTAATAGAGAAGATGAAAGATATTGCGCATAACTCTGTATGGATGGCTTTAAAGGACAATTATCCTCACCCCCCTCGCTCCTTTCCTTCTACACATGAAAATAATATAGGATGAGCACCTAAACTCACCTCTGGATTCTTTACAGAATGTCTGTTATACTTACTAGAAGCACTCCTTTGCTGGCTGGCACCTCTTCCACCTTCTGACTGCTGCTTGTGAAGTGGCCACAAGGAAGACGCACTCTGCGAGAAGCACGTCTTCCAATTGACCAGTGCGGTGAGGGAGTGCTTCTAGTAAGTATTACAGACTACCCAGAGGTGAGGACCTAGCGGTTAAGGTTCTCCCCCTGGGTATCGGAGGTTAGATGAGTATAATTGTCCTTTAAATTGCTTACCTGTGATCATTGCATTAAATCAGAATTATTCTGGAAAGGGAGGGTGCCATTGTGATGTGATCTTTGCTGCAGACAACAAAATTAACTGAAATACAAAAATAATGTTAGATTTACTGTATTTAAAAATGTTTGCAGACG
The DNA here is from genome assembly GCA_019447015.1 of Hymenochirus boettgeri. Classification (NCBI taxonomy): domain Eukaryota; kingdom Metazoa; phylum Chordata; class Amphibia; order Anura; family Pipidae; genus Hymenochirus; species Hymenochirus boettgeri. The sequence continues at coordinate 208,185,793 of CM033474.1, read as the reverse complement.
TAGAAGCACACTGTTATTTTTAATATTTGTATCTTTGTATTGCACTATTTATTGAGACACAGCAAGAAACAGTTTTGTATATGTTATCATCTAGTTCTTATACATTTGGATACTCTTGTCAGGCATAGCCTCATCATTTCCCTCTCCTATGAACTGTCACTCAGTCTTTGCTGACGGTGTATTTTTGTTTTTTTTCTCTTTTTCCATTTCCTCCTTTCCTTCTTTCTGCTCATCCCCTTTATCGACAAGCTCATCGGTGCCAGAGCTTTTCTGTATTCTACTCCTGTCCTTTGTGAAGTGATTTTGCCTAGACACGTCTGGCTCAGGGTGAAGTGCCCTCCCTTGAGAGCACACACTGCAGCCCCAGGTCGCCAGCACCATGAATACATTATTATCCCAATTTCCATCCTGTTGCCACGGCAGCACTTTTGGAGCCGCTGGGTTATTAAGTCGTACATCACTAATACCCTGATATGAGCAGAAGTTGGATTTAATATCGGCCTTTGATCAGATTACCTCCCAACAGTCAGCTGTCATTAAAAAATTCCTTTGCTTGTTATGCTCTGAGCTGTGGCCTATGTGTAAAGAAAACCGTGACGAGTCTGGTACATAGAGGTAATTTTAGGCTTGAGACATCCTTTGCACAGACTAATCTATTCATCTAACCTTTACAGAGATCCGCACTGTATGCTAGATGACTGCATATATGTTTAAAATTATTGTATTTTTTTTCTATTTGTGTATGTGTATATATATATATATTTATATATATATATATACATACATACATACATATATACATACACACTTATATTGCTTTTGCTGGATGAGTAATAGTTTGCTTGAAAGTGTCTATTGGCCTTTTTTTTCCTTCCGAGTCCTCAGGTGATGTATAAAACATGGTGCATCAGGTAGAGATGAAGGGTAAAACTGATGTCCCCCTAAATGGCCAGCCTGTGTATGCACCTAACACTTCACTGAGCAATCTGTCAACATGTCAGCAACACATGTTTTATAAAAAGCCTCCAGTGGGAGCAAAGGCTCATGCCAGGGCTTAGGAAATGCTTTGAATTCAGCAGAATTCTATTGCTGGAGTCCCCTGAGGTTCCTTTTACAATGCCTACATTTCAGAAATTTGAACTCGGGAACCCTTAGGGGGTTCTCTCCGAATGCCTGAAAATGTAGAGTTATATTGTTGCGTGTCCCCAAGCGGTCTTTACTAATACCTGAATTCGGAGAAGCTGGAAATTACAGAGCTCTCCAGGGGGAGCTTTATCCACACCAGGAAGGAGAGAATAACTCTACAGGGAGATTGCTTAATGCATTGCTGAAATAAAAGAATTTGAGAGAGATGTGTTGAAGACTGTGTGTTTTCCCCCCTTCCTTTCTTTTTCTGGCCACTCCTTCAGCTTAGCAAGTCCTTAAAGACAGAGTCAAAGTAAAGAAGCAGCTGGGCTTTTTATTTTACATTATATTTTATCTGTAGTTTTTAAAAAAAAATCATCTAAAGTCTGGATGCTTTCATAAAAGTATTTACACATATATATGCCACAGATTTTACTTGGTATATACCATTACACATTCCTTCATTTATCACACACCCCTATAGATTTCTAATTTGTGCATCATTACAATATATGCCATTTGTTTGTGTATATGTATTATATAAATAAATATAATATATTTAAAATATATAATATGCAGCTCAAAAGTTTATTCAAAATTACTTTTTGGTGCGGTGCAAAAAAGCACCGGCAATTTATCCTTTACAATACATTCCAGCACTCAAATACACATAAGTGCACCAGTTATAGGAGTTAAACATACATGCAAGCAATGAAGGCTAATCATATCCACTAAGGTTAAAATGGATCCCTTTAGTTACAATATATATATATATATATATTGCAATATTCCACCCCCTTGCATTCTTTGGTTCTGAAAGATGTTGTTCTTCAGTTCAAATGATTCTCAGAGTAAGTATCCATTTTTAATTGTATTGGTTGATGCTATTAGGTATAATATTGCATAGTGCTGTATTTTTAGTTTGCCTTCTTTAAGTTTATGCACCCATCCCTACAGTGCCATTGGTGGGGGCCGTGTTACCATTGCCCCTTTCACTGCTTTCAATGCACCCTATAGACTTTATGGGAACAGAAAATGCTGTGTAAAGTGGTTGCCCCTGGTACCTTTAGTGGGAGGCATTCTTCTGCTATCCTTATCTAGAGCTAGTCGGCATACGCTCGGTCTATGCTGCACAATCCCTTTGTGTCATACTTTGTTGCAGTATGTGTCTTTGTGAGTTTCTGACATACTTATATTGCAGCCCCCACCTTTAGGTGTAGCCAGGCTTAATATCAAATTAGGGTACTTTGAGCACCAAGAAATAATCTCTGTGGAAAAGGTTACCACCCAGAGTTATATGCATGTTATTATTTTTTTAAATGTTAAGAGTGCTCTCAAGAAACAGAAAAAATATTTGCTGAGATTTATTTTTGTGTTTCTATGTCTCAGGTTATGAAACTGGTTGATATGATGAGCTGATGAGCAGCTTGTATTCTCTTTCCATTATAGAAGCCTGTACTGTATTGACTTTTCTGGTGATTTCTACTGATGTCCTTTGACTCTGTCACCTGACCTCATCAGAAGGGAGCCAGACAAGGGAGCTCATGTTTACCTACCATTCTCATGGGGACTGAGTGGGAGTTACATTTTTTAATGGTCAGGGAGATTATTCTTACAAACGAAGCAGCACATTCTAAAGCAGTTAAACCAGTGCCTCGTTTAAATGGAAAAAGGTAAAGGACTCAACTTGCTTTTTTTTTAATAAGGTAAAAGTCATGAACAATAGTCCAGCTTTATCTTCTCAGATAGAACTAGAAATACCACATTTCGATACCCATGAAATGTATTCTTCTAAAAATGCTATGCATATCTGACCAACAATACTGACTTTAAGTACTTGGTTTGATAAATAAGAAAATCAGCTGAATAAAAAGTAAAAAAATAAAGATATTTAAAAAACCATTATCTTATAAACTTGTTAAACGTTAACTGTCAAACAATGCATCAGCTATAGTAAGTATTAAATTTAAAGGACATTATGCTGTCATAGATGTTTATTATAATAAATCCATTTAAACTTTAGTTCAAGGCTATATTAATTTATTTTAGCCATATTGCACTTTTATTTAACTAGAGCATACTAATTTAATTTATCTGAATGGGCTACCTGAGCCTATGACCATAAAACCAGTTTGTAAAGTATATGGGAATTTCATCTGGCAACTAAAAAAACATCTGCACTGAGGAGAATGGACTTCTGCCTAAAGTCCACATTTTTACTGTAGCTATTTTATGAATGTACCACCTATTGATCATTGTGTTTTTTGCTGCTGTTGAGCACAACCTGTGAACTGATCTATTTTTTAGCACACAGGGCTAAGAAAACTGTAATTACTAAAACATTTAAAGGGTCATTATACTCACTGAAACAACTTTAATAATAATAATGGTACTCACATGTTTATCTGTGCTTGCTTTGTCATTAAATTATTAATGTTCAGTGAGTAATCCTAATTCCCTCCACCCTCCCTTACTCATTGCCTTCTTTTAGTGTCTGCGACACTTATGTGTTCTGCACAGTCTCAACATGGACTGCTCTGCTTACACATCTCCCCCTCCCTCCCCCTGCTGTCTTTTCTCTGCTGATTCTCTTAAATGTTGCAGAAATGTTTGTCTGTGTGCTGGCAGGCAGGCAGGCAAAGAGGTCAAGCATGGGTTACATATTATAATTTCTACTTCTGGAGTGCCAGGTCTTTCCCTGTAAATGCTGTGATTAAAATGATGATTTCTCATAATCTACTGCTCAGATTTTAAATCTGAAAAAAAGTTTTGGAGAAGTGGAATCTTGCTGTATCTTAAAATACTATTTTTGAAAATTCAATTTTTTTAGAGTAAAGATACCCTTTAAGGGCATGTTCTCCCCCACCATTTATTTTTAAAACAAGGTTAAGCCCCACAGACACCAATTTCACTATACTTACCGTTAGCAAAAGAAAATGCTTCTATCATTTACTTACACAGCACCATCCCTTGCTGTGGCTCTGCTTTTTTCTCTGCATCTTCCGGGCCTGGGAAATGTCACAGCCAATGGCTGGCTTCCTTTCTCCTCTCAACTTCTGTGCCACACGTCTTTAACCTGTAAAGCAGTAGAGGTGTAAGGTAATGCCCTATGTAAAAAAGAACCCTGAACTACTATATTTTTAACTACAGAAAGCGTTTTCTTAAATATGGGGGAGCTACTCCTACTTTTTTTCCAAACTCCTCAGCCACTTTCCACACTGTCCTATGTGTTTTTGACACTAGCATTAATGTGGCTGCAAAGGACCAGAAGTATGAATAAATGCAATATCATTGAATGTATTTTATTCAAGGTCACCAGTTTCAAAGAACAATGAGAAGTATGAAGAAATGCAGCATCACTGATACATAGTAATTAAGGAAATAAGCAAAACATGTAGGTTTCCATTACATCGTAAAAATTCTGTAAAAGATTCTATCTGTAAAACTTGTGTAATGCTTGAAAGAAATATTGCAGTGCATTGACAAAAAAAACAACCATAGACTTTCAAAAATTGTTAAGAAGTCTGTATGCTGCACGGATGTGCTTTGCATATTAGTATAAAGCAAATGTTTAGTGGCTTTATCAGGCAAGTTTACCAAATACACTTATCTACTGTAAAATAGCAAGATTATTAAGTAATATAACTTGTCCTTTTCTGATTTTTGATTCTCTGGTAAGGTTCACTGGGCTATATATATAAAGGAGAGAGATCTTTTTTCCTGGCCGCAGTGTTATTTTACCATCTATGTTGGTATTTTACAATTGCTGTGTTTTATGAGCGTCTCATAAAACAATGCCTACTGCTGCCGATGGGCCAGAACCGTGTGGTTTAAAATTTTTAGATTTATTTGATCTATGCCACAAAAATAAACACATGGGTCTACCAATATTATTCAACTACAATCATTAATACAATATTAATCCTTTGTAAATATGTTTTTACCTTTATTCACCTTCAGCAGCTCCACACTGACCCAGGGTAAAAGTCCCGCTAACAATTTCACGATTAGCTTGCGGCAACTGCACGAGTATCACAAGCCTGTGTGGTGGATCTTGCATATATGCATAACCTAAATACTTGTGGGGGCAAATGCACCCAGATTTTCATCTTCCACTCCATCAACAACCCAATTCAACTGGCAAACTTTTATTTAACCTTGATTTACAACAGTTTAGATAACATAATTCTTTAAGAGACTTTTAGCTGTTGGCTGGATTTTTGCCTGAATTGCAGGTAAAATGTACACCTGTAAGTACCATGGGTGGAAAGGCAGTGAACGAACTAGAACTTACTGCGTTATGGTGCCCACACCCTGTGTCATAAATAAGGATATTGCCGCACAGATCGAAAAAATAAATAATTTCCCTGCTGCCCACATTCTTGCACAGGTGTATATGTGAGTAAATAATTTCAGCTGCTGCAAGTGTGGACATGTAATGGGGGTGCTGTTATTTTTCAATATTTTTGTCCTTTAATAAAAGGACTATTGAAAAGCGCTTTCTTATCCCAACCTTCCAAACAGCCTAGGATGATGTATGTAGCTGTTATAAATCCAAAATTATAGGCTTGTTAATTTACACTATTCTGCACTATAAATCTGTTTACAGGCTTGCAACCATCTTCTATGTCAGGGTTTCTCAAAGGGTGCACTATAGCGTGACTTCAAAGAGTGAGATGTGTGCCTCAGAATTTTGGTAGTAGAAATATTTTCACCAGTAACTTACATTTTCGGTATTTTGTAATCTAAAATATATATTGATACAGTTACAACACAGTCATGTAGTATAACTTTACATTACATTGATTTGAATACAATATATACTGTAAAATGCATAAAATATGAGTAACTGCAACTTAAAGCCCAACATTAAGCACACAGGTGAGCCTCGAGAAAAATTTGCTTGTCTCCCAAATTGCCCCCTAAGCTGAGATCTCACTACTTACCAAACTGTAATCCTGCGGAGGGGCTGTATAAGCGCACAAGTAAGCATGGACAAGCAAGTGTCAAGGGGGCAGAGCAACAATAGATTGCAGCTAAAAGCATGATCCTTGAGTCATTTTAAAGGTTGGAGTGTGCTCTTTTAAATAGAGGGCGCATTTATCATTTTTTTTTTTTTTTATAATTTAGTGTTTCTGTTTTAATGATTACCAAACATAGCCTGCTGGACCGTTATTATTTAGACAGGTTTTCTTTAAGAAGTTAAAAGAAAAACGTGTTTCAGAAGTTAATACAATTTTTTTTCTTTTAATTGGTGCTGCTAGCAAACTGAAAATATTTACCCTTTTATATAGATTTAATTAAATCTAATTAAAGTAAGTTTCCCTTTTGTGTTATTGTCATTTATACAAGAAGTGGTTTGAAATCTGCCGTCATCCTTATTAGCTTGTTGCTTTAATTTGTTTAGCCCAGGCAGGTAATTGCTGCATGCACAGCTAATGAAAAATGAAATGAGAGAAAGCAGATTTCCTCCCCTTCTATTATTGTGGAAGCTGTGTGGTCATTTTAAGGTCTTCATCCTGAACTGATCATTAGACAAACCACAAACAATTTCCACTAAGCATTGTTTCAAAGCTTAAAATTGCTTAGTCTAAAAAACCCTTAAAGGTAAATACACTTTTGCAAGTTTACAATAATAGAATGTCCTTTGCCAGTAAAGTTCCCCCTTTTATTAGTTTTTCAAGACTAACGGCAGCAACTGAGCAGCTGTATTTCATTTTAAATCCGTAGGGTTAAATGTATGAATTTTTAAAATACAAGGAGAAGTTCGTTCACCCCTTAGAGAGAAGGGGGGAAACTTGAGAGGCTGAATCAAGGGGGAGAACAACACTTTGTTTCAAACTATCTTTACCCTACATCTGTCAGCTGTCTAAAGGTGAGTACACACACTAAAAATGTTGGTATCATTCCCTTATCGTTGGTGTGTCTGTAGCACATTTCCGAGAGCTCTTGAGGCTGATGAACGTTCACTGTCAGCCTCGCAATCGTTTGGAAATGCCCAGAAATGTCCTTTGGTCGTCTCTCTGTACTTAAAGGGCATGTCCATCCCCAAAACTATAATCCCCCCAGCTACTGGCCCCATCATGTAGTGTAGTGTAATCCTTACCTCACATCCCAGCTCCATATGGTTCTCCTGTAGTCCCCCCCCAAAGTCCCAAAAACTGCCCACCAGGAGGATAGCAGAGTCCATATAGGACTCTGCCTCCTACCTGGCCTCCGGGAGAAGTTTGGCATGCGTACTGCAGCCCTTCTCCCCCTCCCTCCCCCTCCCTCTCCCTCCCTCTCAGGATTAGGATTCCCTCCCCCTAGCGTTAAACCCTTTAACTATAAGATTCCCCCTGTCCCCCCAGCCCCAACCGCTATATTTATATGCTTAGAAAGCTCCCCAAACTTTACTTACCTTCCCTCTTTCTCCCGCCGAAATGCACTCCCGGCAGCCGCGTCCGTGATTGGCTGACGCTCAGCCAATCACAGACGCGACTGCCGGTCCCGCCCCTCTGCTTGCATTTTCTCACAAGCAGAGGGCCAGCAGCGCGGCGGAGGAAAGAGGGAAGGTAAGTAGAGTTTGGGGCACTTTCTAAAAATATAAATATAGCTGTTGGGGCTGGGGGCACAGGGGGAATCTTATATAAAAAACTATTTTTAGGGTGGACATACCCTTGAAAGTATAGGGAATCGGTCGCAGCTGAGGGATATGGGCAATCCCTAGTGTTCTCCCTATGCTTTACATTGGGAGAATGCTCAGGATGGTGTGTAAGGTGATCTGTCTTCTTTCAAAAAATGTATGTGTGTACTCAGCTTTATTATTGTAGTTTTGGGATTGGGGTGTGTGTGGGGGGAGGGTTTACCTATATATAATATTTGGGTTCTAACTTGCCCTGACAGCTGCTAATGTCCCCTACTTTTTTACCTAGGCTGTGCACACACACTTTATCCCGATATTTTACCAACAAACCTAACAATGACTAAAATGATTGGTAATCTGTTGGTTGGGGATAAAATCTTTACTGCTATTTTGGCCAAACCGGCCCTTGATTTACGGACAGAACCGTGCATGTGTGAGTATAGTAATAAAAATTGTATTGGCATTAACCGCATGGATGACATCAGGTGTGTTGAGGCTTTTTTATTGTATGGATCAATACATCCTAGATGGCTCATTTTAGCAAAGGCCTGCAATTTGCAAAAATGCAGCCCTGCATTGCAACTTTTTTCTGTTTCAGGACCTTCACACAGTGACTCATCATTTATATATTATTTATAACATATCTATTTTAGAATTGTATGTGCAGAGGATACATTGCACTGGGCAAATATATGGAGTTAAAGTTATGCTATCCAGTTCGCTACTTTAACTCGATAGTAGAGCAATATTGCATTTGCGCTACTTTAAGGGCATTGTTTTAATGGTAACTAATAGCCGGCGTTAAAATCACGCTGTGGATAAATCCCCTTTGGGATTTACCCACTTGCGCATACGCGATACTGAATCGCGTTTTGGAGATTTATCCAGAGCGATAGTGGCTCTGGGTAAATCTTTCTGTTAGTCTTTACACTATGGTCCAGTATTGGATAATTAGGTACTTTCGTAATCATTAGACTTCTCTTTTATTATAAGAAGCGGACACCACACTTCGTACACGTTTTAAGTGTGGCCTGAGCTCCTTACATTCCATAAAATTGCTAGGCATATTGTAGTTGACTCCTATGGAGATTGACTTGTTTTGTCTTTTGTTTATTGCTGTTTATTTTCTTATGGATGTCCAGCAGATGTTGACATGAGCATCAAGGTCACGGACAAAATGCTATGCAGACTTTTAATGCATATGCAGTAAATGTTCTTAATCTTGACATAACCAAAACAAACTGTCAGGGACAAGAACATTTTTATCGTAAAATTAATTTTATTTTTGATCTTCATTTTAAGTTCATGTTTTGTTTATTTTTTTAAATGTAGTGGTGCATCTTTCTATGAAAATATTCAGTAAGTCAAACTATAATAAACAGTAACCATTTATTATAGTGCTTATAATCTAATATTACATAGGAAACAAGAAGGCTGCACTTCCACAACTGAATAACTTTATTTACACAAGCAAGTAAAACAGCATCATCCAGTGTGCTTCGGGGACCGCCCCATTCTAGTTTCCTCTGTAATATGTTGGTGTGAAGGCAACATGGACACCCACTCCAGTTCCTTTCTGGAGATACCTGGAGGTTTCCTGGCATAGCCAGCTACGCTATCACAATCTAATATTGTATACTTTACAATGCATTGGGAACAGGGTTGTGCAAAAGTACAAATATATTATAATTTTAAAGGGCATCTATAGTGGGAAAATGAACTTTTTTTTCTTTCTTTCCATGTGTTCTATAATTCCTCACAACCCCCAGAGTGTCTTCACTTTTTTCAGATTCCCTCTGTGTCCTGAGATACACCAGTTAGAACAATATGTGATTGCATTCGTCTACTCCTATTTGGACTGTCAATCAAATCCTTGTGACGTGATCCCCCCTCCCTGCTCTGTAATAAACAGAGATAACAGCATTAGCAGGGGGAGAGAGGTAGCTTTGATGTTAGATATAAGGCTGCACTTGACACCCCTTCTTAATAGCTTTCACTGATTGATGATGGGTCACAAAGTGAGAGATTGTAAACTGTACTGATCTCCTTCTTCCATGTCTCTAGGACAGCTTGCTTTATATTGGCCAATGTGCGTGGGTGTGTTTTTCAGGATGTTGAACATTTAATTCCTACTGCACATGAAAAGCTTGTCGGTTAGCCGGAGTTGAGACATGGAGGAGGTAACAGAGAGGGGAGGGGGAAGGGGGGAGTGCTGCACACAGATCTGACACCATGGTTAAAGGGCATGTCCACCCTCAAAACTATAATCCCCCCCAGTAATGGCCCCATCATGTAGTGTAATAAAATCCTTACCTCACATCCCAGCTCCATATGGTTCTCCTGTAGTCCTCCCCCAAAGTCCCAAAAACTGCCACAGGAGGATAGCAGAGTCCAGATAGGATCTGCTCCCTATCTGGCCTCCGGGAGAAGTTTGGCATGTGTACTGCAGCCCTTTCTCCCCTCCCCTCCTCCTCCTGATTAGGATTCCCTCCCCCTACCATAAAACCTTTAGGTATATCATTCCCCTGTCCCCCAGCCCAACCGCTATATTTGTTATTTAGAAAGTGCCCCAAACTTTACTTACCTTCCCAATTTCCTCCGCCGCACTGAACCCCAGCAGCCGCATCCGTGATTGGCTGCCGCTTAGCCATAACAGACACGACTGCGCGTCCCGCCCTCTGCTTGCATTTTCTCGCTGCAGAGGGCCTGGCAGTGCGGCGGAGGAAAGAGGGAAGGTAAGAAAGTTTGGGGCACTTTCTAAAATAACAAATATAGCGGTTGGGGCTGGGGGGGACAGGGGGAATGATATATCAAAAAAAATTAAGGGTGGACATACCCTTTAAACAGAGTCACTGACATAGATAGGATTAAGGCAGCACAGAGTACATGAATTTAACTTTGCAAAGGGGCAATGTGTTTTTTTCACTATAGATGCCCTTTAAACATACCTATTGTATTTTTTCACATCATATTTTAGGTGTTTTATATATTCTTTCAAAACCCACTAACATTAATTTCTCTGTGCATACTTTTATTTAAAAAAAAATTGCCTTCTATAATTACTCATTATACTTATATAATATATACAATGTACATATTATATCAGTTAGTAAAAAAAACAAAATATTGGAGGATGCAACTTTGTAATAATTAGTGTTTGTTTGTGTGTGCAGTCCCACCTCCTTTTGTTTGTATGCTAATAAAATGCATACTGCTTTATTCTACTGGGATGACTTTAGAGCATCCGTGAATACTGAAAATGAAAAACCAAGATACTCCTGCAAAAGAATGGTTATTTGAATGTATGTGTATATAAAGCAGAATGATAAATCACCCTAGTGCAGTTCCACAGTAGCAGACAAATAAAATATTAATAGCTGCATTTGAGCCTTTCTTGTAAGCATATTAAATAAGGAATTGACCTACAAAGGACCCTTGGTGTGTTTGCATATATGTATATATGTGTGCTTTCACTGCTATAAAACATGTTTCTTGTTTTTACAGTGTACACATTTTACTAAGATTTGCATGCACCTTTTACTTTATTCTAATTTAAGGCTAGCTACAAATATGAATATTAAAACAATATCCATTAACTTCAGCTGTTTAGAATTCAGAAACTTTCAATATATTACAAAAATACTGCCATAAAAGCAGTAATTATGCTCCTACCTCACACTTTAATCATAAAAAACATTTAAGCTTTTCTCTAAGAGACTATTAAAATGCACTTTAAAGTCAAGTGAAAAAAAAATGTAGAACTTCAAAATTAAAGTAAGCAGAGATTAGAATAATTACTTTTCTTTCACTTTTTAGCAAGCATTACTTTGTCATCTTAAGACACCATTACATATTTTTTTGATAATAAAGTGTAATTATTAAGTTTAGTCAAATGATGTAGGATTATTCTTGTGCAATCTATCACCCTAGATTGCTGGCTAAAAAATGTTAAAAAGTTAGTTCTTGAAATAAATCTTACTTTAGGAGATCATCAGTTCTTCCCCATGGAGCTGGGGAAATGACATCACCCCGCTTCCTGCAGTGCTGGCAACAAGGGGAGCATGTAGTGTTTAAGTAAAGTGCTTATTTTTATATGTTGACCAATGTGTACCTAGTCTTAGTGATAATGTTTTTGATCCTGTAATTTGTGTAGGAAGAAAATAGTCTACTAGCACCCAGGGGACAGCCATCTCCAATACAAGGGAGGGAGAATTGGGGGCTAGTAAGGATAAGCAGGTGGTAGTGGTAGGGGACTCCATTATTAGAAGGGTAGATAGGGTAATCTGTCACCAAGACCCTACATGCCCGAACAGTGTGTTGTCTGCCTGGTGCTAGGGTTCAACATGTGGTGGATCGTGTAGACAGATTATTGGGTGGGGCTGGGAGTGACCCGGCGGTCTTGGTTCACATTGGTGCCAATGACAAAGTTAGAGGTGGAGGTGAGGTCCTTAAAAATGATTTCCGAGAATTAGTGGGCAAATTAAAAGCAAGGACCTCAAGGGTAGTGATTTCAGAAATAGTACCACAGCCACGTGCTACGTTAGGGAGGCAACGGGAGCTCAGGAGTATAAATGGCTAAGAGGTTGGTGTAAGGAGATGGGGTTTGGGTTTTTAGAGAACTGGGCTGACTTTTCTGTTGGCTACAGGCTCTTTAGTAGAGACGGATTGCACCTCAATGATGATGGTGCAGATGTTTTGGGGGAGAAGATGGCTAGGGGGTTGGAGGAGATTTTAAACTAGGTATGGGGGGGAGGGTACGTTGAACTACACAGGGGTAGATAGAGAAGTTAGGGATCAGGGGGCTAATAACACTACGGAGGGAGGGGAGGGGGGAGCATAGAGGATAAGGAGGCATGTACGACCAAGTATGGAAGTAAATCAATTAATAATCTAATATATATGTTTACAAATGCAAGAAGTCTGGCTGGAAAAACCGGGGAACTAAAACTAATAGCTTTAAAGGAAAGGTATGATGTAATTGGTATAGCAGAAACATGGTGAATGATTCACACGACTGGACCGTAAATATTGAAGGAAACTCCTTATTTATGACCGAGTTGACAAGAAAGGAGGAGGAGTATGTAAGCATGTTAAACAGGAATTGAAGCCAAATCTAAAATATGGAATAGATGGGGACATAAACGATATGGCAGAAACAATATGGGTAGAGCTGTGTACAGGAAGCACGAATGTACGTAAATTAATTGTTGGGGTATGTTATAATCCGCCAAATGCCGGGGAGGATGTGGAAATGAATCTCCATGTGCAGTTGGTGAAGGCTGCTGGTATGGGGCATGTTTTGGTTATGGAGGATTTTAACTACTTGACATAGACAACTTGACTAGACTACTTGACATAAAGATCTTACATTTCCTATATAAGCATTTTCTTTTACAGATGGTAGAAGTTCCTACTAGACAGAATGTGTTGTTGGATCTAGTGATATCTAATAACCCTGAGCTCATTTTGGAGATGAAGATAATGGGAAGCTTAGGGAATATGTGATATTCCCATGATATAGTGTAATTTAATATAGGTTGCAAAAAACTAAAGTGCACTGGGTTAACAAAAACTTTTAACTTTAGGAAAGCTAATTTTATTCTGTTAAAGGAATTACTCCTGCTCATAGACTGGGGGGAATTGTTTCTACGTAAAGATACTGAGCAGATGTGGACCACTTTTAAAGGGATATTAAACTATTCTACTAGCCTTTATTTAAATCAACTGTATAACTCTGCGGGATAGGAGTGAGTTTTTGGTTCAAAACTGTATTGCTGCCCTTCTTCTACCTCCCATTTTGTGCTAGAGGAGGGGGAACCAACAAGATGGCCTTTGATAGGTGTAAACTGGGTGTAGTACTTACTCTTACCTCCACTGATATATACAGTTGATTTTTATTTAAAAAAATAAGTTTTTACCCTTTGAAATTCCATTCAGAAATAAATAAAATAATGTATATATATAAAACTTATTTTATTTGGCTGATTTTCCCAGTGTATTTTTAAGAGGAAACTATGTGCAAATCCTGAATTCCCCAGAACATTTATCTTGTATTGAAAAATAAGCATCGAAAGGTGCACAACTTTGGCACATATGATTATAATGCTCTTAGATAGAAAACATTTGGAAGTAAAACTATTTAAACTGCAGACATAAGGGTAAGAGTAAAATGATTCACTAGAAGAGGCCTAACAGTGTCTATACACTAGAAACCTTCTGTGCATCATCTTTAGAACCACCTGGCAAAATCTTTTTTTGCAAAACTAATATGCCAGACAGGCCAGGCAAGTTAGAAGGTAAGAACCACTGGCCAGAAAGCCCACTCTAAAAATATTAGATAGACTCGACGATCGAACGTCAAATATAATGGCTTTATAGTGTATGCCCAGTATAAGACATTGTGGAAAAGGGATATAGAAAAAGAAATGAAATTAAGTATCCTGTATAATAAAAGCCTAACTGCTGCGTCCGTGCTGTGGTCCATGTGTGTGTGTGTGTGTGTCACAGCAGTTCCTATGGACCCACCACTAGAGGGATATGGTAAGATTGTCTCTGCAGTTCCTATTGACTCACCACTAGAGAGGGAAACACATTCGGAGGCAGAACACAGCAATTACACAGACCGTGGGTAAGGTTGCTTGGGACAGAGGGCGACCCTATATTTGGGACGGGGGGCTGTATTTGGGAGAGGGGGCCCTGTATTTGGGACAGAGGGGGTGACCCTGTATTTGGGATATGGGGGGGCTGGATTTGGGACGGGCTGGATTTTGCACAGGGAGGCTCGATATTGGGTAGAGGGGGCCCTGGATTTGGGACAGAGGAGGGACCCTAGATTTGGGACAGGGGTGGCCTGTATTTGGGACAGATGGGGACCCTGGATTTGAAACAGGGGACTCTGGATTTGGGACAGAGAGTGAACTCTGGATTTGGGACACTGAGGGGGAACTCTGGCATTGGGAGACTAAGAGGGGACTCTGGCCTTGAGTCATTGAGGAGGGGGGCTATGGCCTTGGGAAATTGAGGAGGGGGCTATGGCCTTGGGACACTAAGGGGGCACTCTGGGCTTCTAGCGCCTGTTATTGTAATGGGCATAATGTCTAGTATATTTATAATAGCCCTTTTACATAGCACGATTACCCCTGGCTGTAAGCAAATAATATGGTCATATAATAATTTAATACTGAGTATGCTCATTGCCATTGTAAGGCAGGGGATGAGATGGTTTGGTTTGATCTTTTATTCAGTGTTCTAAACAGCCACTGTTACTTTTTTAAGAAAAGGAACAAATTATTTGAAAGGCAATAAAAGTCCAAAGAATATCAAGTTGAAGAGCTCAAAACAAAAAAAAAAAGCAAACATGTTTATTATACTCCTTGCTGGATTTTAAAAATTATCCAAGATTGAAGGAAAACTTCTTATTTTTTCTGTGAACAACGTGCACACATACCGTATATACTCGAGTATAAACCGTCTCGAGTATAAACCGAGACACCTAGTTTTAGGGAAAAAGGAAGAAAATAACATTGACTCGAGTTAAAACCGAGGGTGGTGTATTTGCCACTTAAGATGTTGGAAACTACAACTCCCAGCATGCTTTATTGCGGGAGTTGTAGTTTTAAACATCTTAAGTGGCAAATACTTACAAATAAGAGTAAAACCTTCTTTATTTGTTCATATGTATGCACAAATAAAGGAGGATTTACCCCTATGCAAGTATTTGCCACTTAAGATGTTTGAAAACTACAACTCCCAGCATGGTTTATTGCAAACACTTGTGGCAAACACTTGCAAATAGGGGTAAATCCTCCTTTATTTGTGCATACATATGCACAAATAAAGAAGGTTTTACTCTTATTTGTATTTGCCACTGGTGTATAGTTCTCCTACCTTGTCCGGCGGCCGCTCGCTCCTCTCTCCGCATCCTCGGTGCGCATCCGGATGATGTCACTACTTGGCGCCACAAAGTGAGAGGCGCCGGGTAGTGACATCATCCGGATGCACACCGAGGATGCGGATCGCGTGGCCGGCGGACAAGGTAGGAGATAGGCTGACTGGAGTATAAACTGAGGTAAGACTTTCAGGCTTTTTTTAAAGCCTGAAAACCTCAGTTTATACTCAAGTATATACGGTATGTCTACAGTTATTCCCGTTTCAAAAATTTTATATTTTTAGTGAGTTCAGTTCATTTAGAAATACACATGTAATTTTAACTATTTATGACTAAAGAATTTGTGTTTTGCTGTTTTTTTTACAGATTTATTTAACCTCTGTAGATCAAGTGGTTCTGTCACCAAATCAACCTTTTATTATTCTTATTCTGCTACAATATTCAGAATTGTGTTAAAATCAGTGTCAGTGAATTTAACCTCACAGATTTCACAAAATGGTTGATCATTGAGCACTGGTTGTTCCAGGACAGCCACAAAGGAATTTGGGTAGTTAAACAATATTCTGTCAGTCCAAAGCTATTGTTGAGATTAATCAGGTCAGATACAAGCAAAATCAATTGAGGATGTGATGGGTTCTCTTTCCTTTGGCATTGTTTTATAATTTTATTCACTCAATGATTTTTTTTCTGGATTACTTTTTATATTCCCACTTGAATACACATATATGAAACCATGTAAACATTCTAACCACAATAATGCTTAAAAGGGAACTAAAGTCTCTAGACAACATTGTCCCAGAGCGCATTCACAAAGAGATAAAAAGTTGTTTCCCACCTATTCTTTTGTTATGGTTGCTGGGTGATTTATGGAATAAAATGAGTTAAATTGATTAGTATGAAGTATGTTTGGTTCAATAAAATTCTTTAGTGTTAATGATCACACAATGCTTGCAAATCTTCAAAGCATATATACTGTAGTTCATGTTCTAAAAAAAGAACAATTGATAACCTTTAAGTAATTTGACTTTAAAACAATCCCCAGTAGCTAGAGATAAGACATTTGGAACTCAATAAGAGCTCTCAGACAGGATGTAAGGTAAAACAAAATGGTTCCATGAGCTTTTGAAATCTTCTCTCAACTCTGAAAACGGTGCACTTAATTTACTGTATTTCATTTTGCAAAGCCAAAGCAGTAGGGAGGAAGTGGCATAAGTTTCAGGGCTTCAGAAAACAGAAATATAATATATCTGCTGTCTGGAGCAGCCTTGGTTTTAGGCCGTTAAGAGTTCCAGTAAGCTTCCTGACTGGAAACTGTCAGGGACAGAAGTTGTTAGTCAGATCTCCTTTAATTTCTTTTTAAGCAGGGATGTTTTCCTCTTCTTGGAGCAAAGCCATTAAGTATGTACAATGCAAACTTGAATATAACATTGACATCAACAGGAATTTATTAATTCTCTAATATTTTGTGGAAAAAAATAATAAAAGTGGCCACAACAACCCTTATCCTTATGATTCATCACAGGCCTTTTAAATATCCATTGGTGCAGAAGCCCTTATACACGGCTTTCTCTTCCTTCTTGCAAAACATTTCCTGAGCACCTCATTAGCATGGAGCCCCCAACAGAAATATTCAAAGACGGCCAATTGTCTAAACTGATTCTCATGGGTTAGTCTCATTTGTGATGGGTTGTATGTTCATCAAACACACAGGTCTGCATTTATTTTAAACATACTTTTAAATTTGAATTTAAATAGCAAGCGACATTTTTTGGTCAAGTGTTTAAGAACAGCACTGTACATTTTCAAATGGACTTAATATTATCATTGTTGAGGTAAATAATGGATAATTCAACATTATTTATTGTTTAGAATAGATTGCATTTATAGAATAGATTATAGCACTAACCTATTGTGGAATGTGGCTTGAATGTGTAGTCTAGAGTGCTTTCTCTATCAGCAGTGATTTGAATTTCCTTTGCTCGGGCATTAAAACTGAATTGCTATAACTTCCTAAACTTTTTTTTCAATGAAAGCAAATTATTGAGTTAATAAATGTGACAAGTTCCACTAATGGTGCATTTAATCATTTAAGGGAACTCTTAAAATATTAATAGATTTTAAAACATTTGTAAATTATAAATTAATTGTTAAAGTTCACATTTCTTCTTTAAATGCTGTACAGAGGGTATTATTTTTCAAGGATTTAAATAAGTTATGAGAGGACTGAATGAGTAGCAAAAATGCAAGACATGTGAAGGAAATTGGACATGGCTGTATTATCTATCGCAAGTGCATTATACTGGGCTTAGAGTAAGATCTACAATTCTTTACTATTTTTGTTATCAACTTAAAGCATTTGTTTTACTATCACTAGAGGTTTTCTTTTAAGGTAAAGTCATGGTTGACCAGCTTGTGTTTGATTTTTTTACTCTTAGTTGCCATCCTTTGCATTAAACCTTACAAAATATAGGCTTTTAAAAAGAGATCATGTTTTAAACTGTATAGAGATGAAGGATCCAGTAATATGAATATTAACAGACTGTTAAGAAATATGTGAAATGTGACTAAGGCTGCGTAAATATGAGCATTATTTTCCCTTTTCAACTGAACAATATTTCTATATATTAGTAGGTTGGGGGAAAAAACATGGTGATTTCGCCGGTGGTATTTGTTCGCCCAGATCGGACATATTGGAAAATCAGGCCGATCGAATAACATTCACCGCAACCTACAGTGATTCGTCCCGGCTGGCTTTTCCCTAGTGGTGAATGGTCAGTCGGGATGAAAAATCCAGTGTAATGCCCCGTATTTACAGTATAAGGCCCGCTATTGTTTTCAACCCTTATTAGGATTGCTATATGACATATATAAATATGGCCCAACATGTATCAATTAATTGGATGGTTTCCTACATTCAATGATGCCTTGCACTACTAAGGAAGTTTTGTAATATTTACTAGTTACATCAGATTCATTCATTCTTGTGGTCAACTGCACAGCAGAGGCCATAACCTTTTATGAGGAGAGACTAAAAGCCATGAACACTGTTACAGCACCCTTCCTCTGGGTTTTTTTGTTAAAGAACATTTGTATTACTGGTAGTCATTTAAAAATCCTTAGTGCATTGTATGTTGTGTAATACAATATCAAGTAAACTGCTGAGTAGTGTTTAATATATACACAAAAAATGTTTTATTTTACAGTTGCATTAAAATACAGGAGGAAAACATACATGTTGCATACAAGGGTAGTGCAAGTAATACAAAGTATTTTTTATGGCTTATTGACATCATTATTATCTGTATTTTACTGCTGTGTTAGCGCTGGTAAGGATAACTACCAGACAATTAAAAAATATGTGCCTTTTTTAGTGTGACTTCTGATGCCAGCTATTAGAGATGTCCAAATTTACTGAAGTTCGGTTAGTTACCGAAAGTTCATTAAAAGTTTTGGAGTTCAGAAACAAACCCATTGAAATCTATGGGGACATAATAAATTGAAAGATTAGGATGAATAATAAACTAACGGTGGTAATTTACTGTAAATAGCTGTGGCTCCTGGGAAAAGGTCTGGGGAACACGTCACTGCCAAAAGAACAGCAAAACAAACAAGTAGCGCAGAAGCACTCTACTTTTGGTTTTCCTTTTGACCATTTTAGGCAATTCTCAAATATTCGAATTCGAGAATCCTCGAACGTCCGAGGATTCGTCCGTTAAAGGATTATCGAATGCTGAAAATCCTGCGGCTGGATGTTTGGGGGTCCCGTGGCTCAACCCAGGACCTACTCCAGGGTCCTTAGAAGGAATATTGTGGCCCCAAGAAGGGGCTTTTGGGACTTAAGGGGTCCCACAGCTTGAAATCGGGAACCCCTTCCCCGGCACTTAGAGGTGTTGCTAGCATCTTCTATCTTCCTTCTTTCTTTTGCTTCACTCTGATGACTTCCAAGTTCTACGGAGGTTTGCATCTCTTTATATAATCACAATTGGATTTGTTCCTTCAGCAACCCTATATAGTGAGTGATGGCAGAAGAAGGAGTTCTTCTAGAATATGCAACAAGAAAGAATATGCAACAAGAAAGAATATGCAACAAGAGTTCTTCTAAGAGCCCGGTTTTGAGCTGCTACAAGGGTTCTTCTAAGAGCCAATGGGGGCATTTGTTTCGAGCTGCAGGACCCCCAACAAAGACACTTGCCAATGCCACAAGGGCACTTTTAAGTGCCTGGCTTTGAGCTGCCACAAGGGCTCTTCTAAGAGCCAATAGGAGGCGTGGTTTCAAGCTGCAGGACCCCCAACAAAGGCACTTGTCAGTGCCACAAGTGCACATATAAGTGCCAGAGAGGGGGTCCAGTTTTTGAGTTGCTGGACCCTTAAAGCCCCAAAAGGCACTCATCAGTGCCACACGGGCCTATGGATTAGGTAACTGGCAGAGCCACCATAGTCCATGTATATCTATTAAATGCAAATTACTGAAATCTTATCCATTATCGTTTTTAAAATATATATATTATGTGTATAAATTTGTATATTATGGTTATATAAATTTGGGTTTAGTTTTTCTTTTAAGCTGCCCTTTAAACAGTAATCATAGCACCCTTTCAGTTATGTGGTGAAAGTGCCATCTCACATTGTTGTTGCTACTTGTCTTATTATGGTGTTTGTTGCTCTAATGTGCTCGTCTGTATTTTCCATCCCTTTTCATCTTTGTTTCTGGTTACTCATACAGCACGCTCAGCTGTGGATATTTAAACTGTTGTTTTGTTTTTTACCTGCAGTAAATCTCTGGAAATGATAACTATTTTCTTGGAGCCTTACTCTCAGTGGGTTCCTTCAAGGAGAAAAAAAATACCCCTGATGGTAGATGTGCTGGATTTGTAAATCAGTTGGTTTTAGCTACTTAGAAAAAAACATCTCTTATAAATTTAGGTACATTTTAAGTAGACTTTGCAGTGCTGTGCATACATGATACCAGGTCCCCAAAGAGTAGTTAGGAGGCCAGTCTGCCATTACAGAAAACTGGCTTAGGTAGCAGAGGAGATCAACAAAGCTTTTTAAGGGAGATGTAAAAAACAAAAAGTAACATTTTTCTGGAAGCTTGTGTTGTATTTGACTTTTTTTTTTAATTAAATGTTAAATTATAACAAATCATATCAGTAGGTGCAGCTACAATTTTACCGCTAGCACAAAAAGTAAAAAACTAGCATCAGACTCTATTTTACTATGCATATAGTAGAACAAAATCTATAATTATCTCGCACCATGTGTCTGTCTCTCGTTTATCATCACCCAGAGTATATTCATTTATTGGTTTTGTTTGTTCAGTGAGATTGCAACTACATAGGAAAATGTGCCTTGTGCTTAGAACTGGAAAATCTGATGTATAACAGCTACCAAACACAAAGTACTGAATATATTTACATTTCTGAACACTGACAAATTAATATGAAATAAACTGGGTCTTTAGGCTTAAATGTGTTAAACACTGCTTGTTATGTTGTACTTCTTTTGTGGTATTTTATTACAGTTTAATCTAGTATCTAGTAATTTCCCCAAAATATTATTAAGCAGGTGTTACATTACTACAAACTGAGTTTCCAGCTGTCCCCTTCCAGCAAAAATCAGGCAAAATCTGTTGTGTAGTCCTATTAGACAGTCTGCTGAATGATCAAGCCTAAGATGGAGGTCTTTCTTGCAGGATATGGCAGTTATATTGCCAGAAGATGGTCAGGAAAGCCTGGCTTGCTAACAAAGACAGCCCTGTAGCTGCTGGGTGTAGTTCCAGCTTTGCATCCCTTTGGCAGCAACACAGAGGCTGCTGCAGAATGGCCAGCCAGCAAAATTAGGAAATAAGGACCTCTTTTATTTACTCAGGCTTCGAAATCATAGGCATTCCTGTCTGCTTGAAGAAATATCAGCCAGCACTTTCCACTTAAATCTCTGGAGTGTTTGGTTCTTTCATCCATGAGTGTTCACACACTTGTTTTGATATACTTTATAGAAATAGTAAAGTTATGAGCATACACTCCGTTCCCTTCCTCAACAAAAACCCCCCCCAATAATAATGCATTGGCAACAAATAAAAAAACTAAAACTTTCTTGTGAATAGTCCGTTAAATATCTGCATGGGAAAAAATAAAAAAATGGTATTGTTGGTAAATGCAGCTAGCTTGGTTCAACATAGAAAATACATTTGCACTTAGCTCTGCATATTGAGGGGTCCTGTTGAAAAATAATAATAATAAAAAAATGAAAATGGAGTTTACTAGTTACTAACTTAAAATGGGTTACAAAAAAAACGTCAAAGGATCTGCAAGCAGTGAGTAGTTCATTATACATTTCAAAAAATATTCAATGTTTTGAAACTACACACAAGTAGACATTTCAGAGAGATTCCCTTTAATGTGTTGGAATGCCATTTAAAACACCACAAGAATACAGGCTTCTTTTAAAGCGGCAAGAAAAAAAACAGATATGCCGTATATACTCAAGTATAAACCTAGGTTTTCAGGCTTTAAAAACAGCCTGAAAACTGAACCTTGGTTTATACTCTAGTCAACCTTGTAAGTAATCCGGCAGCCACTAGCTCCGCATCCTCTCTACTTCTGTATGATGTCACTACTCGGCTCCTCTCACTAGCCTCTCTAACGAGTAGTGACGTTGTCCAGAAGCGCAGAGGATGCAGAGCTAGCGGCCACCGGCTTACTGACAAGGTTGGAGAAGGCAACTACAAAAAATATGAGGAGGGGCTGTCCAGTCCCTAATACTTGCAAATAGGGGTAAAACCTCCTTTATTCATGCATATAACAAACCAAACAAAAGCAGAATTCCCATACAGTAGTCCCATACAGTAATAGCCATACTGGATTTGGATACAACTGTATGGGACTGCTGTATGGGAATTCTGCTGTCCATTTAAAGGGCAACAAAAGCCTCAAAACAATACAGAATCAGAAGGCAGTAGTGGTAATTTTTTTCTACCCTCAGTTTATACTCGAGTCAAACACCTTTCCTCTTATTTCAGGTAAAATTAGGTACCTTGGTTTATACTTGGGTCGGTTTATACTCGAGTATATATGGTAAATTAAATCTGTATCATTTACAAGAAGGTGAGAACACTTATTGCCACTTCCCTGTGAATAAATAATAGAATGCCTGGGGAACAGTGAATGCGACGAAGATAATCACTAGGTCGGGACAGTCCTGTCTGCTGAGAAGGAGCTATGAAGGGAGCGCAGGTAAGGTAAGTGTTGCACCGTTTCCTGGGTATTCTATTATTCACAGGTAGGAGGGGAAAAGTGTTCTCACCTCCCTGTGAATAATAAATATAGATTTCATGTACTTAATGAAGTGCATAAAATGTGTTTAGTGAAGGGAAAATTGTTAATTCTTGTTTAAGATGTAGTGTCATTTAATATAGGTTGCAGAAAACTAAAGTGCACTGGCTTAACAAAAACTTTTAACTTTAGGAAAGCTAATTTTATGCTTTTAAAGGAATCGCTCCTGCTCATAGACTGGGGGGAACTGTTTCTAGGTAAAGATACTGAGCAGATGTGGACCACTTTTAAAGGGATATTAACTTTAAACATTTCCAAATCGTACCTTTAGGAAACAAGTGTAAAAAATTAGGTCCACTCCTGCATGGCTTAATGCTCAGGTAAAAAGGGAAATGGAAAAAAAGAAAGGGCTTTTAAAATTTTGAAGAGCAAGGCACAGAACAGGCTTACAGGGACTTCAAAAGTTGTAATAAAGAGTGCAAAAAGCAATTAATAGCTAAAATAGAAAATGAAACACGGATTGCCGACAAAGCAAGTCCACCCCAAGATGTTTTTTAAGTATATAAATGGTAAAAAATGAGGACTGAGAATGTGGGACCATTAAATAATGAGCTGAGGTGGTTGTAGAGGATGCCGAAAAGGCTAATCTGCTAAACCGTTTTTTTACATCGGTTTTTACTGTTGAAATCCTTACAGTAGGGATTGTAACAATGTGCAGGAGGAATGAAGAGTCTTCACATTGGATAACAGAGGATATGGTACGGAATCAATTAGACAAAGTTAATATCATAAAGCGCCGGACCAATGGTTGCATCCTAGGATTTTAAAAGAGCTTAGTTCAGTTCTAGCAAGACCACTGTGTCTCATCTTTTCAGATTCCTTTTGTCTGGGGATGTGCCGCTGGATTGGAAAAAAGCCAATGTATACCAATATTCAAAAAAGGTAGTCGTTCACAGCCTGGTAACTATAGACCTGTAAGCCTAACATCAGTGGTAGGGAAGGTGATGGAAACTTTGTTAAGGGATCATATCCTTGACTTTGTCTCCAGAGATCATCTTATTAGTAGTAGTCAGCATGGATTTATGAGAAATAGATCATGCCAGACAATTTAATTGGTTTTTATGAAGAAGTGAGTAAGAAGTTAGATTCAGGCACAGCTGTGGATGTGGTATATTTGGATTTTGCAAAAGCCTTTGATACTGTGCCACATAGGCGACTAATGTATAAACTGAGGACTGTTGGCCTTGAAGAAAACATTTGTTCATGGATAGAGAACTGGTTATTGGACCGCAAACAGAGAGTGGTGGTTAATGGAGCTACATCTATGTGGGCTAAAGTTCTAAGCGGAGTTCCTCAGGGTTCTGTACGGGGCCGCTTCTGTTTAATCTGTTTATAAATGACTTGAAGGGGGCATTGAGAGCAAGTCTCTGTGTTTGCTGATGACACTAAATTATGCAGAGCTTTGGAAACTTCCAATGAGTGTGCAAGTGCTGCAACAGACCTAGATAGATTATCAAAATGGGCAGCAGAATGGCAGATGAGATTCAATGTTGATAATGTAAGGTGATGCATTTGGGATTTAATAATCCCTGTCCACCTACACCATAAATAACTCTGTGTTAAGTGCATCTGAAATGGAAAAAGATTTGGGGTTCTGGTAGATAACAGACTTAGCTGTAGCAAACAATGCCAGGTAGCAACAGCTAGAGCAGCAAGATTGTCTTGTATAAGAGAGGGAATGGAATCAAGAGAAAAAATATATTTCTCCCTCTTTACAACCTGGTAAGGCCACATTTGGAATAGCGGTGCAGTTTTGGAATCCCATATACAAAAGGGACATCTTGAAATTGAGGCAGTTCGAGAAGGGCAACTAAATTAATAAGGGGAATGGAGGTTCTTGAATATGCAGGCAGATTAGACAAGTTAGGGCTGTTTACATTGGAGAAGCGGCGGTTGCGTGGGGACATGATAACCTTATACATATATTAATGGCCCATACAGTGAACTCTCTGGTGCATTGTTCACTAATAGGTCATATCAGAGGACTCGTGGACATCCTTTAGGGTTGGAAGAAAAGAAGTTTCATCTTCAGGTTAGAAGGGTTTCTTTACAGTGAAACGGTGAAACTGTGGAACTGTCTTCCAGCAGAGGTGGTAATGGCAAGTTCATTGAATAACTTTAAAAAAGGCCTGGATAAGTTTCTAAAACTAAAAAATATGAGAATTCTGGTATTAATGCATATAGATCTGGTTGATCCAGGGATACTTTCCGATTGCCGTTTGGAGTCAGGAAGGAATTTTTTCCCCCCTTTTTTAGCTGGGGTTTTTTGCCTTCCTCTGGATCAACTGTTAGTAGGGTTAAAAAAAAAAAAAAAAAAAAAAAGTGAATATGTTTGGCCTTGATGGACGAATGTCTTTATTCAACCTTAATTACTATGTTACTATGTTACTATGTTACTATGTTACTATGTTTAAGATGTGACCACAATCCAGCACCTGCAATCGCTGCCACGCAGCCAAACAAAAAGGTAGTTGGTTAGCACATGCCCAGGACATTACCCTGCAAGTACCAACGTAACAATCTTTACTATATTTACTTCCCTAATATGTGTGTCAGATTTGTGTTTAGTTTTAGCTTGACAAATTTTGAACAATAATCTGCTGCATGTTAAATTTGCTGCACCAATGGTACCAAACAGAAAACACCAGACAGCATGTTAAATAGTCTAGACATCCAACAAGTATACAGGATTTGAAGGCTTTTTGCCAAGAAGAATTTACAGCTTAACCACTTGAGAAAAAGGGTCTCATTTCCAACTATCAATAAAAGCCAGCAGTCATTGATGCAATGGACCAAAGATTGTATTCAATAAAATCAACTGGACTTGAAGTCCAGTTGATCTAATTGAATACAACAGATATACCATGACCTGGATGAATGAGAACCTTCACAAGCAATGGACCAAAGAATATGCAACATTTTGAAAAGGAACAATAACTGTGAGCTGTAGATTTATGGAAAGTGTTTAGGCATCTGTAAATATTTTGGGGTGCAATCCTTACAGAAAGGTCTCTAGTTTATACATGTACAGTGGTTGGCAAAAGTATTCGGCCCCCTTGAAGTTTTCCATATTTTGTCACATTACTGCCACAAACATAAATCAATTTTATTGGAATTCCACGTGAAATGACACCCCACTTTGCAGTTATTGATTTGTTAAAAATGTTTGGAATCATGTAGGATTTTCGTTTCACTTCTCACGTGTACACCACTTTGTATTAGTCTTTCACGTGAAATTCCAATAAAATTGATTCATGTTTGTGGCAGTAATGTGACAAAATGTGGAAAACTTCAAGGGGGCTGAATACTTTTGCAAACCACTGTATACTAGTTTGTATAAACACTTGTTTGTGTGATACAGTAAACCCAGTGTTGACTAACATCATCTATCAAATTAATGGGACTCATTACGTCATATCATAATATGGTGATCAAACTTACTAAATATAGTATATATATTATATATTTCATGAATACAAACTTAATTTTACAATTTATACAATTTAGTTTTATTAAATAACAGTACTGACTGCATTTATTTTTACTTGAAGTTTTAACTTTTTGAATGTTAGACGTAATAAATCCCTAAATCCTGCCATTTCCAGCTTGTAATAAAAGAATAGTTCTAATGGGCATACATCCAGAAGTTATGTTGGGTTGTTTTCTCAGAGTTAGATGGTTGCCATCTGGCAGTGATAGTGAGATGGTGTTGTCATCAGTTTCTTGATGCAGGAAAGGAATGAATCCTCATCTGTTTCCTGCGGATAAGTAAAGGGGTTAAGATTCTAGTAAAATCTTTTTGCCTTAAAGGAAAGTAGGCTTCACGTATGTTTATATAATACATACCAGTCCAGACTTTCATGTTAAAAAGAAAATATTTTTGCCACAGATGTGGGAGATGTGGAATACTTGACTAATGCTTTGCAGATTTTAAATGTAAGTATAAATAGCGAGGATACCAAAAAAATGAATAAAAACTACCCATAGTGGTTTAATTATAATTATGGAAACTACCCAATATTTGAAGGGATACAGGCATTTGAAAAGAGCAATTTCTTGTGAGCTTAAAGTGTTTTATTTTACAATGTCTTCATCGTACCTCAAATGCCCCCTTTTAAGAAAAGCAAATGGTTACCCTTAATTATTTTTAGATTTAACTTTTACTTGCTCGGCTTTTGCTGATCATTAACTGTTTTGCACTTGGAGTTATTATTTTGGACACTGTAAGGGCTATGTACCGAGAGCCATTGTCACTCTCTATTGCCTCCACTAGGCAATGCACTGAGCCGATAACAGCTCTCAGTGCATAGCGAATGGGGTTTTCCCACTCCAAAACATTAACACCAGCTATCTGGTGGCGTTAAAGTTTCTGTCTTAAAGAGTCATTATCGGCTCGGTACATAGCTTAAAGGGCATGTCCACCCCCAAAACTATAATCCCCCAACTACTGGCCCCATCATGTAGTGTAGTGTAATCCTTACCTCACATCCCAGCTCCATAGGGTTCGCCTGTAGTCCCCCCCAAAGTCCCAAAAACTGCCCACCAGGAGGCTAGCAGGTCCATATAGGACACTGCCTGCTAGCTGGCCTCAGGTAGAATTTTGCCATGCGTACTGCAGCCCTTCTCCCCCTCCCTCTCCCTCCCTCTCCCTCCCGTTCTACTATCCCTCCCCCTAGCATAAAAGCCCTTCAGTACAGTATTCCCCCATGTCTCCCAGCCCCAACCGCATATTTTTTATTTTTAGAAAGCTCCCCAAACTCTTACTTACCTCTCCTCTTTCCTCCGGCGAAGTGAGCTGCCGGCAGCCGCGTCTGTGATTGGCTGCCGCTCAGCCAATCACAGATGCGGCTGCCGGTCCCGCCCCTCTGCTTGCATTTCCTTGCAAGCAGAGGGCCGGGAGCGCGGCGGAGGAAAGAGGGG
Organism: Hymenochirus boettgeri; assembly: GCA_019447015.1. NCBI lineage: Eukaryota > Metazoa > Chordata > Amphibia > Anura > Pipidae > Hymenochirus > Hymenochirus boettgeri. Next base: position 208,157,904 of record CM033474.1, on the reverse strand, counting down.
AGGTAAGTAGAGTTTGGGGAGCTTTCTAAAAATAAAAAATATGCGGTTGGGGCTGGGAGCCCAGGGGGGATCTTATATTAAAAATTCAATTTTAGGGTGGACATACCCTTTAAGGCGGTTGCGCGACACAGCTTTTGTGTACCGCTGCAACCGCCATTAACCCTTGGTGATCATAAGTGCGTAAGAAACTCGCTAGTGTGACTAATACCCGTAAGAGTATTTCTTACACAGGAATCAACTTATCCTCCTAACACTTTTACATTTTTGTTGGAGGATATTGGAAAAACAAGAGAGTTGGTACAGACTAGCGTATTATCCTAAATGCTGGAAAGCAGTAATGATTGTAGGCAAATAATGTCTGGTCCATAGGATTTGTCTGTTATCAGCAATTGTGTGGCGAGAAATCACTTCATCTCATTTCCAACAAACTACCACTGACAGAAAAATTTCCTTTGACTACTAACTGCTTCCCAATACATATAGCTTAGGGAGCCTACAGTGATCACGATGTGTATGGCCACCCAAAAATTTGCTCTAAATTGTAAACGGGTTTGTACTGTGCATCCACCGATCACAGAGAGAATCAAATGAAATCTGTATGTGATCTTTGTAAGATGCCAGCAGTAAACATAATTGATGGCAGATATATGCCCTTGAGGTTTTTTACCTACAGATGGTATAGTAAAGTTATACTTGGAATCCAGTGAAGGCACCTAGATGGTTTCCCGATCCCTTAAATCAGTCTAGGCTTTCCTATGAGGTTGGGTTTAAACAGCTGCACCTGTAGTTCCTTAATGTGGGTGTTCCAGATCTCTCTCTCTCTGTGCAGTCTGTGCTAAGCTGCAGAGACAACTGATCTGTGAGTAAACATAAAATGCTAATATTTGTGTTGGGGTGTCTTAGGGGACACCTAGTACCTAGTATAGAGTAGGGAAACTCTGTGTTTAGATAGTTCTCTGACGAGCAGGTGTTTATTTCAAGTTTTATTTTTTTTTTATACTTTTTTGATCTGCATTCTACATATCAGTTGCTGTTATTATGGACATGGTAAACCTGCTGTGTTTTTAACATTTAGTCACAACACAGCTCTGGCATACATATTATTCTAGATCAATATAATAAAACATTGCATATCTCCATAGTTTGTCAAGGATGTTTGTCAAGATGTTAGTCAGGATACTGATAGCTCATAACTGGAAATCCAATAGAATACTGCAGCTGTAAATTTTTACCTGCAGATGGTATAGTAAAGTTATACTTGGAATCCAGTGACAGCACTGAGATGGCTTCCCAATCCCTTAAATCAGTCCAGGCTTTCCTATGAGTTTGGGTTTAAACAGCTGCACCTGTAGTTCCTTAATGCGGGTGTTCCAGGTCTCTCTCTTTCTCTCTCTCTCTCTCTTTCTCTCTGTGCAGTCTGTCTTAAGCTGCAGAGACAAGTGATCTGTGAGTAAACATAAAATGCTAATATTTGTGTTGGGGTGACTTTTAGGGGACACCTAATACCTAGTACCTAGTATAGACAAAGGAATAAACACCATGCACATCAGTCTTAAATGTCTGTGTATTATTTATTGTTGCATACACAGAGTACACCAAAGTGTAACGTTTCGGTACGTGAGCTGTACCTTCTTCAGACAATCAATAACAAATGAAATACATTGTGCGTCTTATATAGATACAGGAAGTGAATCACTAGTACCACCTAGTGGTGATAGTAAGGAAAGAAATAAACAAAATAATCATAAGAAAAACAAAAACAAAGTGAGGAAAATTCAAATATATACAAGATCATCTTTTAAGCAAGAAGCATGACAAACCAAGATTACAGTTTAAACCTTTAGGATGCAATGCATCCAAAGTGAAAATCCAGAAGGATTCCCTTCTTAATAGTAAGTTATGCCTATCCCCACCCCGATGTTGCGGGGGTATTTGGTCAATGACCATACCTTTTAAGTCAGACACAAGATGTCTGCACTTAAGGAAATGAGTAGCCACGGGTGTATCATCATATTTGTTTTTACCAGGGGTGATCTCTGAAGGGGTTTTCTGCACTACCTAGTATAGAGTAGGGAAACTCTGTGTTTAGATAGTTCTCTGACGAGCAGGTGTTTATTTCAAGTTTTATTTTTTTTTATACTTTTTTGATCTGCATTCTACATCAGTTGCTGTTATTATGGACATAGTAAACCTGCTGTGTTTTTAACATTTAGTTACAACACAGCTCTGGCATACATATTATTCTAGATCAATATAATAAAACATTGCATATCTCCATAGTTTGTCAAGGATGTTTGTCAAGATGTTAGTCAGGATACTCATAGCTCATAACTGGAAATCCAATAGAATACCAAAGCTGTAAAGCTGCTTAAACAAAATATTAAATATGAAAAATACTTTATGTTGTCCCTAGGTCAACACTGGTTATTTTTGAAGAAATGTATAAATTATTTAACAAAGAACAACCAAGAGTTAGGTTTGAGATTCATTAAAGGGTATGTCCACCCTTAAACTAGTATAGTATAGTATAGTATTGGAGGTTGAATAAAGACATACGTCCATCCAGTCCAACCAGCAAATGGACCAAAGAATATGCAACATTTTGAAAAGGAACAATAACTGTGAGCTGTAGATTTATGGAAAGTGTTTAGGCATCTGTAAATATTTTGGGGTGCAATCCTTACAGAAGGTCTCTAGTTATACATGTACAGTGGTTGGCAAAAGTATCGCCCCTGAAGTTTTCCATATTTTGTCACATTACTGCCACAAACATAAATCAATTTTATTGGAATTCCACGTGAAATGACACCCCACTTTGCAGTTATTGATTTGTTAAAAATGTTTGGAATCATGTGGATTTTCGTTTCACTTCTCACGTGTACACCACTTTGTATTAGTCTTTCACGTGAATTCCAATAAAATTGATTCATGTTTGTGGCAGTAATGTGACAAAATGTGGAAAACTTCAAGGGGGCTGAATACTTTTGCAAACCACTGTATACTAGTTTGTATAAACACTTGTTTGTGTGATACGTAAACCAGTGTTGACTAACATCATCTATCAAATTAATGGGACTCATTACGTCATATCATAATATGGTGATCAAACTTACTAAATATAGTATATATATTAATATTTCATGAATACAAACTTAATTTTACAATTTATACAATTTAGTTTTTTAAATAACAGTACTGACTGCATTATTTTTTACTTGAAGTTTTAACTTTTTGAATGTTAGACGTAATAAATCCCTAAATCCTGCCATTTCCAGCTTGTAATAAAGAATAGTTCTAATGGGCATACATCCAGAAGTTATGTTGGGTTGTTTTCTCAGAGTTAGATGGTTGCCATCTGGCAGTGATAGTGAGTGGTGTTGTCATCAGTTTCTTATGCAGAAAGGAATGAATCCTCATCTGTTTCCTGCGGATAGTAAAGGGTAAGATTCTAGTAAAATCTTTTTGCCTTAAAGGAAAGTAGGCTTCACGTATGTTTATATAATACATACCAGTCCAGACTTTCATGTTAAAAAGAAAATATTTTTGCCACAGATGTGGGAGATGTGGAATACTTGACTAATGCTTGCAGATTTAAATGTAAGTATAAATAGCGAGGATACCAAAAAATGAATAAAAACCTACCCTAAGGGTTTAATTATAATTATGGAAACTACCCAATATTGAAGGGATACAGGCATTTGAAAAGAGCAATTCTTGTGAGCTTAAAGTGTTTTATTTTACAATTCTTCATCGTACCTCAAATGCCCCTTTTAAAAAAGCAAATGGTTACCCTTAATTATTTTAGATTTAACTTTTACTTGCTCGGCTTTTGCTGATCATTAACTGTTTTGCACTTGGAGTTATTATTTTGGACACTGTAAGGGCTATGTACCGAGAGCCATTGTCACTCTCTATTGCCTCCACTAGGCAATGCACTGAGCCGATAACAGCTCCTCAGTGCATAGCGAATGGGGTTTTCCCACTCCAAACATTAACACCACTATCTGGTGGCGTTAAAGTTTCTGTCTTAAAGAGTCATTATCGGCTCGGTACATAGCTTAAAGGGCATGTCCACCCCCAAAACTATAATCCCCCAACTACTGGCCCCATCATGTATGGTAGTGTAATCCTTACCTCACATCCCAGCTCCATAGGGTTCGCCGTAGTCCCCCCCAAGTCCCAAAACTGCCCACCAGGAGGCTAGCAGGTCCATATAGGACACTGCCTGCTAGCTGGCCTCAGGTAGAATTTTGCCATGCGTACTGCAGCCCTTCTCCCCCTCCCTCTCCCTCCCTCTCCCTCCCGTTCTAACTATCCCTCCCCCTAGCAAAAAGCCCTTCAGTACAGTATTCCCCCATGTCTCCCAGCCCCAACCGCATATTTTTATTTTTAGAAAGCTCCCCAAACTCTTACTTACCTCTCCTCTTTCCTCCGGCGAAGTGAGCTGCCGGCAGCCGCGTCTGTGATGGCTGGCCGCTCAATCACGATGCGGCTGCCGGTCCCGCCCCTCTGCTTGCATTTCCTTGCAACAGAGGCCGGGAGCGCGGCGGAGGAAGAGGGGAGGTAAGTAGAGTTTGGGGAGCTTTCTAAAAATAAAAAATATGCGGTTGGGCTGGGAGCCCAGGGGGGGGGGTGGGGGATCAAGTCCAGTTGATCTAATTGAATACAACAGATATACCATGACCTGGATGAATGAGAACCTTCACAAGCATATCCCTATATAAGTGTAATTTCTTTGACACAATGTTTGCTGGGGTTTTTTTCTTTTATATTCCAGGTAAGTATTTTCAGCTACAAATATTAAAATCAAATAAATTGCTAAATAAAGGATATTGTTAATATATTTACTGAAAAGAAATGTAAATCTAAATATACAAAAGTTATTAGTAAAGGTTTCTAAGTATGGAGATAAAATGATAAGTACAACATGCTAAAATATGATCCAATATGTAGTGCTAAGTGTAAAGTATTTCACAAGTAATCCATCAGCGATGCAACTGAATGTATTAACATGCTATAGCTAATGTGGGGACACAGGTTTATGTATAATAAAATTCGCTCAGAGAAAACTTTAATGAAAATTAAAAGCAACCCAGAATCCCCAGTGCAATTTAGACACGTATACCATTAATTGTTTTAGGACATAATGATAATGAATAAATAAAGTCAACCATTAGTGTGCTTGTGAAGGTTCTCATTCATCCAGGTCATGGTATATCTGTTGTATTCAATTAGATCAACTGGACTTGAAATGTAGTTCTTGAAGACGTTTCGCTAGTCATCCGACTGGCATTCTCAATTCAGAATGACTTGTACAAGAATCTGTGGCAATTATGTACCCTGGAAAATCCCAATTAGCATATCACAGCCAGGTGTTAAGGGTGTGATTGGATAGTGGCTAAGAGGTGTTATAGGAACGCCCAGAGTAAGGTGTTAAAACAGCATTGTACATGGCAGACAGTTGGTGTCGAACCCCCCCACCTCTATTTAGGCTTGGTTTCTTTATTTTCACATAAATGGCCTCCTTAACACCTCTCTTGAACCAGTCACGTTCCTTCGCCAGTATGTTAACATTACAATCTTCAAAGGTATGTCCTTTATCCTTAAGATGCAGATACACGGCTGAGTCCTGACCTGAGGAATTGGCTCTTCTGTGCTGGGCCATACGTTGATGCAGTTGCTGTTTGGTCTCCCCCACATACAAATCAGAGCATTCTTCACTGCACTGCACTGCATATATGATGTCGCTTTTCTTGTGTTTAGGTATTGGGTCTTTCGGATGTACCAATTGCTGCCTCAGTGTGTTGTTCGGTTTAAAGCAGACAGGGATACGATGTTTTTTGAAACTGGGCCTTTGTCAAAAGAAGTAGAAGGAAAGAAAAGAACACGAATACCAACAGTGAAGGGGAAAAGCAAGACAGGAGGAAGAACATGGTCATCCCATATGTAGCAGGGGTCTCCGAGAAATTAAGAAGAATTTTCAAAAAACATCGTATCCCTGTCTGCTTTAAACCAGACACAGAAGAGCCAATTCCTCGGGTCAGGACTCAGCCGTGTATCTGCATCTTAAGGATAAAGGACATACCTTTGAAGATTGTAATGTTAACATACTGGCGAAGGAACGTGACTGGTTCAAGAGAGGTGTTAAGGAGGCCATTTATGTGAAAATAAAGAAACCAAGCCTAAATAGAGGTGGGGGGGAGGAGTGCGAGGGAAGAGAGCCCTCATGGACTGCGGTCCCGACACACAACCCTCAAATCAAAAAAAAAAAACACCAAGGCCGTGCGCCTCTCAGATTAGGAGTCCTTCCCCCTAGGCTTAAAAAACCCTTTAACTATAGCGGAGTGCCCCCTGTCCCCCCACCCCAACCGCTAATTTATGCTTAGAAAGCTCCCCAAACTTTAACTTACCTTCCCTCTTTCTCTCCCGCCGAAATTGCACTCCCGGCAGCCGCGTCCGTATTGGCTGACGCTCTAGCCATCACAGACTCGACTGCCGGTCCAGCCCCGCGCTTGCAATTTCTCACCCAGCGAGGGCCAGCAGCGGGCGGAGGAAAGAGGGAAGGTAAGTAGAGTTTGGGGCACTTTCTAAAATATAAATATAGCTGTTGGGGCTGGGGGCACAGGTGAATCTTTATAAAAAACTATTTTTAGGGTGGACATACCCTTGAAGTATATAGGGAATCGGTCGCAGCTGAGGGATATGGGCAATCCCTAGTGTTCTCCCTAGGCTTTACATTGGGAGAATGCTCAGATGTGTGTAAGGTGATCTGTCTTCTTTCAAAAAAATGTATGTGTGTACTCAGCTTTATTATGTGTTTTGGGGATTGGGGTGTGTGTGGGGGAGGGTTTACCTATATAATATTTGGGTTCTAACTTGCCCTACAGCTGCTAATGTCCCCTACTTTTTTACCTAGGCTGTGCACACACACTTTATCCCGATATTTTACCAACAAACACCTAACAATGACTAAAATGATTGGTAATCTGTTGGTTGGATAAAATCTTTACTGCTATTTTTGGCCAAACCGGCCCTTGATTTACGGACAGAACCGTGCATGTGTGAGTATAGTAATAAAAATTGTATTGGCATTAACCGCATGGATGACATCAGGTGTGTTGATGCTTTTTTAATTGTATGATCAATACATCCTAGATGGCTCATTTAGCAAAGGCCTGCAATTTGCAAAAATGCAAACCCTGCATTGCAACTTTTTTCTGTTTCACAGGACCTTCACACAGTGACTCGATCATTTATATATTATTTATAACATATCTATTTTAGAATTGTATGTGCAGATACATTGCACTGGGCAATATATGAGTTAAAGTTATGCTATCCAGTTTCGCTACTTTAACTCGATAGTGATAGCAATATTGCATTTGCGCTACTTTAAGGGCATTGTTTTATGGTAACTAATAGCGGCGTTAAAATCACGCTGTGGATAATCCCCTTGGGATTTACCCACTTGCGCATAAGCGATACTGAATCCGTTTTGGGAGATTTATCCAGAGCGATAGGTGGCCTGGGTAAATCTTCTGTTAGTCTTTACACTATGGTCCAGTATTGGATAATTAGGTACTTCGTAATCATTAGACTTCTCTTTTTATTCAAGAGCGACACCACACTTCGACACGTTTAAGTGTGGCCTGAGCTCCTTACATTCCATAAATTGCTAGGCATTTGTAGTTTGACTCCTATGGAGATTGACTTGTTTTGTCTTTTTTGTTTATTGCTGTTTATTTCTTATGGATGTCCAAGATGTTTGACAGATAGCATCAAGGTCACGGACAAAATTGCCTATGCAGACTTTTAATGCATATGCATAAATGTTCTTAATCTTGACATAACCAAAACAACTGTCAGGGACAAGAACATTTTTATCGTAAAATTAATTTTATTTTTGATCTTCATTTTAAGTTCCATGTTTTGTTTATTTTTTTAAATGTATGGTGCTCTCTTTGAAAAAACTATTCAGTAAGTCAAACTATAATAAACATAACCTTTATTATAGTGCTTATATCTAATATTTACATAGGAAACAAGAAGGCTGCACTTCACCACGAATAACTTTATTTAATACACAAGCAAGTAAAACAGCATCATCCATGTGCTTCGGGGACCGGCCCCATTCTAGTTCCTCTGTAATATGTTGGTGTGAAGGCAACATGGACAACCCACTCCATTCCTTTCTGGAGAATACCTGGAGGTTTCCTGGCATAGCCAGCTAACGCTATCACATCACTAATTTGTATACTTTACAATGCATTGGGAACAGGGTTGTGCAAAAGTACAAATCATATTATAATTTAAAGGGCATCTATAGTGGGAAAACTAACTTTTTTTTTTCTTTCCTTTCCATGTTTTTCTATAATTCCTCACAACCCCCGAGTGGTCTTCACTTTTGTTTCAGATTCCCTCTGTGTCCTGAGATACCCATTAGAACATATGTGATTGCATTCGTCACTCCTATTTGGACTGTCAATCAAATCCTTGTGACTTGATCCCCCCTCCCTGCTCTGTAATTACAGAGATAACAGCATTAGCAGGGGGAGAGTAGGTAGCTTTGATGTTAGATATAGGCTGCACTTGACACCCCTTCTTAATAGCTTTCACTGATTGATATGGGTCACAAAGTGAGAGATTGTAAACTGTAACTGATCTCCTTCTTCCCTGTCTCTAGGACAGCTTGCTTTATATTGGCCAAGTGCGTGGGTGTTTTTTTCAGGATGTTGAACATTTTATTCCTACTGCACATGAAAAGCTTGTCGGTTAGCCGGAGTTGAGACTGGAGGAGGTAACAAGAGGGATGGGGAAGGGGAGTGCTGCACCAGCAATCGACACCCATGGTTAAAGGGCATGTCCACCCTCAAAACTATAATCCCCCCCCCCAGTAATGGCCCCATCATGTAGTGTAAATCAAAATCCTACCTCACATCCCAGCTCATATGGGTTCTCCTGTAGTCCCCCCCAAAGTCCCAAAACTGCCCACCAGGAGGATAGCAGAGTCCAGATAGGACTCTGCCTCCTATCTGGCCTCCGGGAGAAGTTTGGCATGTGTACTGCGCCCTTCTCCCCCTCCCTCTCCCTCCTGATTTAGGATTTCCCTCCCCCTACGATAAAACCCTTTGGTATATCATTCGCCCCTGTCCCCCCAGCCCCAACCGCTATATTTGTTATTTTAGAAAGTGCCCCAAACTTTACTTACCTTCCCAATTTCCTCCGCCGCACTGAACTCCCAGCAGCCGCATCCGTGATTGGCTGCCGCTTAGCCAATCACAGACAAACGACTGCCGTCCCCGCGCCCCTCTGCTTGCATTTTCCGTCGCATCGAGGGCCTGGCAGTGCGGCGGAGAAAGAGGGAAGGTAATAAAGTTTGGGGCACTTTCTAAAATAACAAATATAGACGGGTTGGGGCTGGGACCAGGGGGAATGATATATCAAAAAAAATTAAGGGTGGCATACCCTTTAAAACAGAGTCACTGACCTAGATAGGATAAGGCAAAGCAGCACAGAGTCAATGACATTTAAACTTTGCAAAGGGGCAATGTGTTTTTTTCACTATAGATGCCCTTTAAACATACCTATTGTATTTTTTCACATCATATTTTAGGTGTTTTATATTTCTTCTTTTCAAAACCCCTAACATTAATTCTCTGTGCATACTTTTTTATTAAAAAAAAAATTGCCTTCTATATTACTGCATTATACTTATATATATATCAATGTACATATTATATCAGTTATAAAAAAAAAACAAAATATGGAGGATGCAACTTTGTAATATTAGTGTTTTTGTTGTGTGCAGTCCCACCTCCTTTTGTTTGTATGCTAATAAAATGCATACTGCTTTATTCTACTGGGATGACTTTAGAGAGCATCCGTGAATACTGAAAATGAAAACCAAGATACTACCCCTGCAAAAGAATGGTTATTTGAATGTAATGTGTATATAAAGCAGAATGATAAATGCACCCTAGTGCAGTTCCCACAGTAGCAGACAAATAAATATTATAGCTGCATTTGAGCCTTTCTTGTAAGCATATTAAATAAGGATTGACCTACAAGGACCCTTGGTGTGTTTGCATATTGTATATATGTGGTGCTTTCACTGCTATAAAACATGTTTCTTGTTTTTACAGATGTCACATTTTACTAAGATTTTGCATGCACCTTTTATACTTTATTCTAATTTAAGGCTAGCTACAATATGAATATTAAAACAATATCCATTAACTTCAGCTGTTTAGAATTAGACAAACTTTCATATATTACAAAAATACTGCCATAAAAGCAGTAATATGCTCCTACCTCCACTTTAATCAATAAAAAACATTTAGCTTTTCTAAGAGACTATTAAAATGCCCTTTAAAGTCAAGTGAAAAAAAAATGTAGAACTTCAAAATTAAAGTAAGGCAGAGATTAATAATTACTTTTTCTTTCACTTTTTAGCAGCATTAACTTTGTCATCTTAAGACACCATTAACATATTTTTTGAAATACAAGTGTAATTATTAATTTAGTCAATGATGTAGATTATTCTTGTGCAATCTATCACCCTAGATTGCTGGCTAAAAATGTTAAAAAGTTAGTTCTTGAAATAAATCTTACTTTAGAGATCATCGTTCTTTCCCCATGGGCTGGGAAATGACATCACCGCCCCGCTTCCTGCATGCTGGCAACAAGGGAGCATGTAGTGTTTGTTAAGTAAAGTGCTTATTTTTATATTGACCAATTGTAACCTAGTCTTATGTGATAATGTTTTTGATCCTGTAATTTGTGTAGGAAGAAATAGTCTACTAGCAACCCAGGGGACATCCATCCTCCAATACAAGGGAGGAGAATTGGGGGCAGTAAGGATAAGCAGGTGGGTAGTGGTAGGGGACTCCATTATAGAAGGGTAGATAGGGTAATCTGCCACCAAGACCCTACATGCCCGAACTGTGTTGTCTGCCTGGTGCTAGGGTTCACATGTGGTGGATCGTGTAGACAGATTATTGGGTGGGGGGGTGGATGACCCGGCGGTCTTGGTTCACATTGGTGCCATGACAAAGTTAGAGGTGGAGGTGAGGTCCTTAAAAATTTCCGAGAATTAGTGGCAAATAAAAGCAAGGACCTCAAGGGTGTGTTTCAGAAATATACCCACAGCCACGTGCTACGTTGGAGCAACGGGAGCTAGGATTATAATGGCTAAGAGGGTTGGTGTAAGGAGATGGGTTTGGGTTTTAAGAACTGGGCACTTTCTGTGGCTACAGGCTCTTTAGTAGAGACGGTTGCACCTCAATTGATGTGCAGTGTTTTGGGGAGAAGATGGCTAGGGGTTGGAGAGATTTAAAAACTAGGTTATGGGGGGAGGGTACTTTGAACTACACAGGGGTAGATAGAGAAGTTAGGGATCAGGGGGCTAATAACACTAACGGAGGGAGGGGAGGGGGAGCATAGATGGAAAGGAGTGCAGTCGACCAAGTATGGAAGTAAATCAATTAATAATCTAAATATATGTTTACAAATGCAGAATCTGGCTGGAAAAACCGGGGAACTAAAACTAATAGCTTTAAAGGAAAGGTATGATGTAATTGGTATAGCAGAAACATGGTGACATGATTCACACGACTGGACCGTAATATTGAAGGAAACTCCTTATTATGACCGAGTTGACAAAAAGGAGGAGGATATTAAAGCATGTTAAACAGGAATTGAAGCCAAATCAAAATATGGATAGATGGGGACATAAACGATATGGCAGAAACAATATGGGTAGAGCTGTGTACAGGAAGCAACGAATGTCAGTAAATTAATTGTGGTGATGTTATAATCCGGCCAAATGCCGGGGAGGATGTGGAAATGAATCTCCATGTGCAGTTGGTGAAGGCTGCTGGTATGGGGCATGTTTTGGTTATGGAGGATTTTAACTACTTGACATAGACACGACTAGACTACTTGACATAAAGATCTTACATTTCCTATATAAGCATTTCTTTTACAGATGGTAGAAATTTTCCTACTAGACAGAATGTGTTGTTGGATCGAGTGATATCTAATAACCCTGAGCTCATTTTGGGAGATGAAGATAATGGGAAGCTTAGGGAATATGTGATTTCCCATGATATAGTGTATTTTTTTAATAGGTTGCCAAAAAACTAAGTGCACTCTGGTTAACAAAAACTTTTAAACTTTAGGAAAGCTAATTTTATTCTGTTAAAGGATTACTCCTGCTCATAGACTGGGGGAATTGTTTCTACTTAAAGATACTGAGGCAATTTGGACCACTTTTAAAGGGATATTAAACTATTCTATAGCCTTTTATTTAAAATCAACTGTATAACTCTGCGGGATAGGAGTGAGTTTTTTTGGTTCAAAACTGTATTGCTGCCCTTCTTCTACCTCCCATTTTGTGCTAGAGAGGGGGAACCAACAAGATGGCCTTTGATAGGTGTAACTGGGTGTAGTACTTTACTCTTACCTCCACTGATTATACAGTTTGATTTTTTATTTAAAAAATAAGTTTTTTACCCTTTGATTCCATTCAGAAATAAATAAAATAATGTATAGATAAAACTTATTTTATTTGGCTGATTTTCCCAGTGTATTTTTTAAGAGGAACTTGTGCAAATCCTGAATTCCCCAGAACATTTATCTTGTATTGAAAATAAGCATCGAAAGGTGCACAACTTTGGCACTAGTATTATATGCTCTTAGATAGAAAACATTTGGAAGTAAAACTATTTAAACTGCAGACACTAAGGGTAAGAGTAAAAATTCACTAGAAGAGGCCTAACAGTGTCTATACACTAGAAACCTTCTGTGCATCATCTTTAGAACCACCTGGCAAAATCTTTTTTTGCAAAACTAATATGCCAGACAGGCCAGCAAGTTAGAAGGTAAAGAACCACTGGCCAGAAAGCCCACTCTAAAAAATATTAGATAGACTCGACGATCGAACGTCAAATATATGGCTTTTAGTTTGTGCCCAGATAAGACATTGTGGAAAAGGATATGAAAAAGAAATGAATTAAGTATCCTGTATAATAAAAGCCTAACTGCTGCGTCCGTGCTGTGGTCCATGTGTGTGTGTGTGTGTGTCACAGCAGTTCCTATGGACCCACCACCTAGAGGATATGGTAAGATTGTCTCTGCAGTTCCTATTGACTCCCACTAGAGAGGAAACACATTCGGAGGCAGAACACAGCAATTACACAAGACCGTGGGTAAGGTTGCTTGGGACAGTGGCACCCTATATTTGGGACGGGGGGCTGTAATTTGTGGGAGGGGGCCCTGTATTTGGGACAGATGGGGTGACCCTGTTATTGGGATATGGGGGGGCTGGATTTGGGACGGGGCTGGATTTTGCACAGGGGCTCGATATTGGGTAGAGGGGGCCCTGGATTTGGGACAGAGGAGGGACCCTAGATTTGGGACAGGGGTGGCCTGTCTGGGACAGATGGGACCCTGGATTTGAAACAGGGACTCTGGATTTGGGCAGAGAGTGAACTCTGGATTGGGACACTGAGGGGGAACTCTGGCATTGGGAGACTAAGAGGGACTCTGGCCTTGAGTCATTGAGGAGGGGGGCTATGGCCTTGGGAAATTGAGGAGGGGGCTATGGCCTTGGGACACTAAGGGGGCACTCTGGGCTTCTAGCGCCTGTTATTTGTAGGGGCATAATGTATAGTATTTTATAATAGCCCTTTTACATAGCACGATTACCCCTGGCTGTAAGCAAATAATATGGTCATATAATAATTTAATACTGAGTATGCTCATTGCCATTGTAAGGCAGGGGAGAATGGTTTGGTTTGATCTTTTATTCAGTTTCTAAAACAGCCACTGTTACTTTTTTAAGAAAAGGAACAAATTATTTGAAAGGCATAAAAGTCCAAAGAATATCAAGTGGAAGAGCTCAAAACAAAAAAAAAAGCAAACATGTTTATACTCCTTGCTGGATTTTAAAAATTATCCAAGATTGAAGGAAAACTTCTTATTTTTCTGTGAACAACGTGCACACATACCGTATATACTCGAGTATAACCGTCTCGAGTATAAACCGGACACCCTAGTTTTGGGGAAAAGGAAGAAAAATACATTGACTCGTATAAACCGAGGGGGGTAGATTTGCCACTTAAGATGTTTGGAAACTACAACTCCCAGCATGCTTTATTGCTGGGAGTTGTAGTTTTTAAACATCTTAAGTGGCAATACTTACAAATAGAGTAAACCTTCTTTATTTGTTCTATGTATGCACAATAAAGGAGGATTTACCCCTATTTGCAAGTATTTGCCACTTAAGATGTTTGAAAACTACAACTCCCAGCTGGTTTATTGCAAACACTTGGCAAACACTTGCAAATAGGGGTAAATCCTCCTTTATTTGTGCATACATATGCACAAATAAGAAGGTTTTACTCTTATTTGTATTGGCCACTGGTGTATAGTTCTCCTACCTTGTCCGGCGGCCGCTCCGTCCTCTCTCCCGCATCCTCGTGTGCGCATCCGGATATGTCACTACTTGGGCCCACAAAGTGAGAGGCGCCGGGTAGTGACATCATCCGGATGCACACCGAGGATGCGGATCGCGTGGCCGGCGGCAAGGTAGGAGATAGGCTGACTGGAGTATAACTGAGGTAAGACTTTCAGGCTTTTTTTAAAGCCTGAAAACCTCAGTTTATACTAAGTATTACGTATGTCTACAGTTATTCCCGTTTCAAAAATTTTATATTTTAGTGAGTTCAGTTCATTAGAAATACACATGTAATTTTAACTATTTATGACTAAAGAATTTGTGTTTTGCTGTTTTTTTTTACAGATTTATTTAACCTCTGTAGATCAAGTGGTTCTGTCACCCAAATCAACCTTTTATTATTCTTATTCTGCTACAATATTCAGAATTGTGTTAAATCAGTGTCAGTGAATTTAACCTCACAGATTTCACAAAATGGTTGATCATTGAGCACTGGTTGTTCCAGGACAGCCACAAAGGAATTTGGGTAGTTAAACAATATTCTGTCGTCCAAAGCTATTGTTGAGATTAATCAGGTCAGATACAAGCAAAATCAATTGAGGATGTGATGGGTTCTCTTCCTTTGGCATTGTTTTATAATTTTATTTCACTCAATGATTTTTTTTCTGGATTACTTTTTATATTCCCACTTGAATAACATATATGAACCATGTAAACATTCTAACACAATAATGCTAAAAGGGAACTAAAGTCTCTAGACAACATTGTCCCAGAGCGCATTCACAAAGAATAAAAATTTGTTTCCCACCTATTCTTTTGTTATGGTTGCTGGGTGATTTATGGAATAAATGAGTTAAATTGATTAGTATGAAGTATGTTTGGTTCAATAAAATTCTTTAGTGTTAATGATCACACAATGCTTGCAATCTTCAAAGCATATATACTGTAGTTCATGTTCTAAAAAAAGAACAATGATAATAACCTTTAAGTAATTTGACTTTAAAACAATCCCCAGTAGCTAGAGATAAGACATTTGGAACTCAATAAGAGCTCTCAGACAGGATGTAGTAAAACAAAATGGTTCCATGAGCTTTTGAAATCTTCTCTCAACTCTGAAAAACGGTGCACTTAATTTACTGTATTTCATTTTGCAAAGCCAAAGCAGTAGGGAGGAAGTGGCATAAGTTTCAGGGCTTCAGAAAAGACAATATAATATATCTGCTGTCGGGAGCAGCCTTGGTTTTAGGCCGTTAAGAGTTCCAGTAAGCTTCCTGACTGGAAACTTTCAGGGACAGAAGTTGTTAGTCAGATCTCCTTTAATTTCTTTTTAAGCAGGGTGATGTTTTCCTCTTCTTGGAGCAGCCATTAGTATGTACAATGCAAACTTGATATAACTTGACATCAACAGGAATTTATTAATTCTCTAATATTTTTGGGGAAAAAAATAATAAAAGTGGCCACAACAACCTTATCCTTATGATTCATCACAGGCCTTTTAAATATCCATTGGTGCAGAAGCCCTTATACACGGCTTTCTCTTCCTTCTTGCAAACATTTCCTGAGCACCTCATTAGCATGGAGCCCCCAACAGAAAATTCAAAGACGGCCAATTGTCTAAACTGATTCTCATGGGTTAGTCTCATTTGTGATGGGTTGTATGTTCATCAAACACACAGGTCTGCATTTATTATTTTAAACATACTTTTAAATTTGAATTTAATAGCAAGCGACATTTTTTGTGTCAAGTGTTTAAGAACAGCACTGTACATTTTCAAATGGACTTAATATTATCATTGTTAGGTAAAAATGGATAATTCAACATTATTTATTGTTTAGAATAGATTGCATTTATAGAATAGATTATATCCCTAACCTATTGTGGAATGTGGCTTGAATGTGTAGTCTAGAGTGCTTTCTCTATCAGCAGGATTTGATTTCCTTTGCTCGGGCATTAAAACTGAATTGCTATAACTTCCTAAACTTTTTTTTCAATGAAAGCAAATTATTGAGTTAATAATGTGACAAGTTCCACTAATGGTGCATTTAATCATTTAAGGGAACCTTAAATATTAATGATTTTAAAACATTTGTAAATTATAAATTAATTGTTAAGTTCACATTTCTTCTTTAAATGCTGTACAGAGGGTATTATTTTTCAAGGATTTAAATAAGTTATGAGAGGACTGAATGAGTAGCAAAATGCAAGACTGTGAAGGAATTGGACATGGCTGTATTATCTATCGCAAGTCATTATACTGGGCTTAGAGTAAGATCTACAATTCTTTACTATTTTTGTTATCAACTTAAAGCATTTGTTTTACTACTACACTAGAGGTTTTCTTTTTAAGGTAAGTCATGGTTGACCAGCTTGTGTTTGATTTTTTACTCTTAGTTGCCATCCCTTTTGCATTAAACCTTACAAATATAGGCTTTTAAAAAGAGATCATGTTTTAAATAAACTGTATAGAGATGAAGGATCCAGTATATGAATATTACCAGACTGTAGAAATATGTGAATGTGACTAAGGCTGCTGTAAATATGAGCATTATTTTCCCTTTTCAACTGAACAATATTTCTATATATTAGTAGGTTGGGGGAAAAAACATGGTGATTTCGCCGGTGGTATTTGTTCGCCCAGATCGGACATTTGGAAAATCGGGCCGATCGAATAACATTCACCGCAACCTACAGTGATTCGTCCCGGCTGGCTTTTCCCTAGTGGTGAATGGTCAGTCGGGATGAAAAATCCAGTGTAATGCCCCCGTATTTACAGTATAAGGCCCGCTATTGTTTTCAACCCTTATTAGATTGCTATATGACATATATAAATATGGCCCAACATGTATCAATTAATTGGATGGTTTCCTCTACATTCAATGATGCCTTGCACTACTAAGGAAGTTTTTGTAATATTTACTAGTTACACTCGATTCATTCATTCTTGTGGTCAACTCACAGCAGGGCCATAACCTTTATGAGGAGAGACTAAAAGCCATGAACACTGTTACAGCACCCTTCCTCTGGGTTTTTTTGTTAAAGAACATTTGTATTACTGGTAGTCATTTAAAATCCTTAGTGCATTGTATGTTGTGTAATACAATATCAAGTAACCTGCTGATTAGTGTTTAATATATACCAAAAAATGTTTTATTTTTCAGTGCATTAAAATAACGGAGGAAAACATACATGTTGCATACAAGGGTAGTGCAAGTAATACAAAGTATTTTTTATGGCTTATTGACATCATTATTATCTGTATTTACTGCTGTGTTAGCGCTGGTAGGATACTACCAGACAATTAAAAATATGTGCCTTTTTAGTGTGACTTCTGATGCCAGCTATTAGAGATGTCCAAATTTACTGAAGTTCGGTTAGTTACCGAAAGTTCATTAAAAGTTTTGGAGTTCAGAAACAAACCCATTGAAATCTATGGGACATAATAAATTGAAAGATTAGGATGAATAATAAACTAACGGTGGTAATTTACTGTAAATAGCTGTGGCTCCTGGGAAAAGGTCTGGGAACACGTCACTGCCAAAAGAACAGCAAAACAAACAAGTAGCGCAGAAGCACTCTACTTTTGGTTTTCCTTTTGACCATTTTAGGCAATTCTCAAATATTCGAATTCGAGAATCCTCGAACGTCCGAGGATTCGTCCGTTAAAGGATTATCGAATGCGAAAATCCTGCGGCTGGATGTTTGGGGGTCCCGTGGCTCAACCCAGACCTACTCCGGGTCCTTAGAAGGAAATTGTTGGCCCCAAGAAGGGGCTTTTGGGACTTAAGGGTCCCACAGCTTGAAATCGGGACCCCCTTCCCCGCACTTAGAGGTGTTTAGCATCTTCTATCTTCCTTCTTTCTTTTCTTGCTTCACTCTGATGACTTCCAAGTTTCTACGGAGGTTTGCATCTCTTTATATAATCACAATTGGATTTGTTCCTTCAGCAACCCTATATAGTGAGTGATGCAGAAAAGGAGTTCTTCTAGATATGCAACAAGAAAGAATATGCAACAAGAAAGAATATGCAACAAGAGTCTTCTAAGAGCCCGGTTTTTGAGCTGCTACAAGGCTTTCTTCTAAGAGCCAATGGGGGCATTTGTTTCGAGCTGCAGGACCCCCAACAAAGACACTTGCCAATGCCACAAGGGCACTTTTAAGTGCCTGGCTTTGAGCTGCCACAAGGGCTCTTCTAAGAGCCAATAGGAGGCGTGGTTTCAAGCTGCAGGACCCCCAACAAAGGCACTTGTCATTGCCACAAGTGCAACTATAAGTGCCAGAGGGGGGTCCAGTTTTTGAGTTGCTGACCCTTAAAGCCCCAAAAGGCACTCATCAGTGCCACACGGCCTATGGATTAGGTAACTGGCAGAGCACCTAAGTCCATGTATATCTATTAAATGCAAATTACTGAAATCTTATCCATTATCGTTTTTAAAAATTATATATATGTGTATAAATTGTATATTATGGTTTTATAATTTGGGTTTAGTTTTTCTTTTAAGGCTGCCCTTTAAACAGTAATCAGCACCCGTTTCAGTTATGTGGTGAAAGTGCCATCTCACATTGTTGTTGCTACTTGTCTTATTATGGTGTTTGTTGCTCTAATTGCTCGTCTGTATTTTCCATCCCTTTTCATCTTTTTTTCTGGTTCTCATACAGCACGCTCAGCTGGTGGATATTTAAACTGTTGTTTTGTTTTTTACCTGCAGTAAATCTCTGGAAATGATAACTATTTTCTTGGAGCCTTACTCTCAGTGGGTTCCTTCAAGGAGAAAAAAAATACCCCTGATGGTAAGGTGCTGGATTGTAAATCATTTTGGTTTTATCTACTTAGAAAAACATCTCTTATAAATTTAGGTACATTTTAAGTAGACTTTGCAGTGCTGTGCATACATGATACACAGTCCCCAAAGAGTAGTTAGGAGCCAGTCTGCCATTACAGAAAACTGGCTTAGGGTAGCAGAGGAGATCAACAAAGCTTTTTAAGGGAGATGTAAAAAACAAAGTAACATTTTTTCTGGAAGCTTGTGTTGTATTTGACTTTTTTTTTTAATTAAATGTTAAATTATAAACAAATCATCAGTAGGTGCAGCTACAATTTTACCGCTAGCACAAAAAGTAAAAAACTAGCATCAGACTCTATTTTACTATGCATATAGTAGAACAAAATCTATATTATCTCGCACCATGTGTCTGTCTCTCGTTTATCAATCACCAGAGTATATTATTTATTGTGTTTTGTTTGTTCAGTGAGATTGCAACTACATAGGAAAATGTGCCTTGTGCTTGAACTGGAAAATCTGATGTATAACACTACCAAACACAAAGTACTGAATATATTTACATTTCTGAACACTGACAAATTAATATGAATAAACTGGGTCTTTAGGCTTAAATGTGTTAAACACTGCTTGTTATGTTGTACTTCTTTTGTGGTATTTTTACGTTTATCTATATCTGAGTAATTCCCCAAATATTATTAAGCAGGTGTTACTTACTACAAACTGAGTTTCCAGCTGTCCCCTTCCAGCAAAATCAGGCAAATCTGTTGTGTAGACCTTGATACAGTCGCTGAATGATCAAGCCTAAGATGGAGGTCTTTCTTGCAGGATATGGCAGTTTATATTGCCAGAAGATGGTCAGGAAAGCCTGGCTTGCTAACAAGACAGCCCTGTAGCTGCTGGGTGGTAGTTCCAGCTTTGCATCCCTTTGGCAGCACACAGAGGCTGCTGCAGAATGGCCAGCCAGCAAAATTAGGAAATAAGGACCTCTTTTTATTTATCAGCGGTTCGAATCATAGGCATTCCTGTCTGCTTGAAGAAATATCAGCCAGCACTTTCCACTTAAATCTCTGGAGTGTTTGGTTCTTTCATCATGAGTGTTCACACACTTGTTTTGATATACTTTATAGAAATAGTAAAGTTATGAACTACACTCCGTTCCCTTCCTCAACAAAACCCCCCCCATAATAATTGCATTGGCAACAATAAAAAACACTAACACTTTCTTGTGAATAGTCCGTTAATATCTGCAGGGGAAAAATAAAAAAATGGTATTGTTGGTAAATGCACAGCTTGGTTCAACATAGAAAATACATTTGCACTTAGCTCTGCATTTTGAGGGGTCCTGTTGAAAAATAATAATATAAAAAAATGAAAATGGAGTTACTAGTTACACTTAAAATGGGTCAAAAAAAACGTCAAAGGCTTCTGCAAGCAGTGAGTATTCATTATACATTTCAAAAAATATTCAATGTTTTGAAACTACACACAAGTAGACTTTCAGAGGATTCCCTTTAATGTGTTGGAATGCCATTTAAAACACCACAGAATACGGCTTCTTTTAAAGCGGCAAGAAAAAAACAGATATGCCGTATATACTCAGTATAACCTAGGTTTTCAGGCTTTAAACAGCCTGAAAACTGAACCTTGGTTTAACTCAGTCAACCTTGTAAGTAATCCGGCAGCCACTAGCTCCGCATCCTCTCTACTTCTGTATGATGTCACTACTCGCTCCTCTCACTGCCTCTCTAACGAGTAGTGACGTTGTCCAGAACGCAGAGGATGCAAGTAGCGCCACCGGCCTTACTGACAAGGTTGGAGAAGGCAACTACAAAAAATATGGGAGGGGCGGTCCAGTCCCTAATACTTGCATAGGGGTAAAACTCCTTTATTCATCATATACCAAACCAAACAAAAGCAGAATTCCCATACAGTAGTCCCATACAGTATAGCCATACTGGATTTGGATACAACTGTATGGGACTGCTGTATGGGAATTCTGCTGTCCTTTAAAGGGCAACAAAAGCCTCAAACAATACAGAATCAGAAGGCAGTAGTGGTAATTTTTTTCTACCCTCAGTTTATACTCGATCAAACACCTTTCCTCTTATTTCAGGTAAAATTAGGTACCTTGGTTTATACTTGGGTCGGTTTATACTCGAGTTATATGGTAATTAATCTGTATCATTACAAGAAGGTGAGAACACTTATTGCCACTTCCCTGTGAATAATAATAGAATGCCTGGGGAACAGTGAATGCGACGAAGATAATCCTAGGTCGGGACAGTCCTGTCTGCTGAGAAGGAGCTATGAAGGAGCGCAGGTAGGTAAGTGTTGGCACCGTTTCCTGGGTATTCTATTATTCACAGGTAGAGGGGAAAAGTGTTCTCACCTCCCTGTGAATATAAATATAGATTTCATGTACTTAATGAAGTGCATAAATGTGTTTAGTGAAGGGAAAATTGTTAATTCTTGTTTAAGATGTAGTGTCATTTAATATAGGTTGTAGAAAACTAAAGTGCACTGGCTTAACAAAACTTTTAACTTTAGGAAAGCTAATTTTATGCTTTTAAAGGAATCGCTCCTGCTCATAGACTGGGGGGAACTTTCTAGGTAAAGATACTGAGCAGATGTGGACCACTTTTAAAGGGATATTAAACTATAACATTTCCAAATCGGTACCTTTAGGAAACAAGTGTAAAAAATTAGGTCCACTCCTGCATGGCTTAATGCTCAGGTAAAAAGGGAAATGGAAAAAAAAGAAAAGGGCTTTTAAAATTTTGAAAGCAGAAGGCACAGAACAGCTTACAGGGCTTCAAAAGTTGTAATAAAAGAGTGCAAGAAAGCTTAAACTAGCTAAAATAGAAAATGAAACACGGATTGCGAACAAAGCAAGTCCAACCCCAAGATGTTTTTTTAAGTATATAAATGTAAAAAAATGAGGACTGAGAATGTGGGACCATTAAATAATGGAGCTGAGGTGGTTGTAGAGGATGCCGAAAAGGCTAATCTGCTAAACCGTTTTTTTACATCGGTTTTTTACTGTTGAGAATCCTTACAGTAGGGATTGTAACAATGTGCAGGAGGAATGAAGAGCTTCACATTGGATACAGAGGATATGGTACGGAATCATTAGACAAAGTTATATCAATAAGCGCCAGGACCAGATGGATTGCATCCTAGGATTTTAAAAGAGCTTAGTTCAGTTCTAGCAAGACCACTGTGTCTCATCTTTTCAGATTCGCTTTTGTCTGGGGATGTGCCGCTGGATTGGAAAAGCCAATGTAATCCCATATTTCAAAAAACAGTCGTTCACAGCCTGGTAACTATAACCTGTAAGCCTAACATCAGTGGTAGGGAAGGTGATGGAAACTTTGTTAAGGGATCATATCCTTGACTTTGTCTCCAGAGATCATCTTATTAGTAGTATCAATGGATTTATGAGAAATAGATCATGCCAGACAATTTAATTGGTTTTTATGAGAAGTGAGTAAGAAGTTAATTCAGGCACACTGTGGATGTGGTATTTGGATTTTGCAAAGCCTTTGATACTGTGCCACTAGGCGATCATGTATAACTGAGGACTGTTGGCCTTGAAAGAAAACATTTGTTCATGGATAGAGAACTGGTTTGTGACCGCAAACAGAGAGTGGTGGTTAATGGAGCTACATCTATGTGGGTAAAGTTCTAAGCGGAGTTCCTCAGGGTTCTGTACTGGGGCCGCTTCTGTTTAATCTGTTTATAAATGACTTAGAAGGGGGCATTGAGAGCAAGGTCTCTGTTTTTGCTGTACACTAAATTATGCAGAGCTTTGGAAACTTCCAATGATGTGCAAGTGCTGCAAGCAGACCTAGATAGATTATCACAATGGGCAGCAGAATGGCAGATGAGATTCAATGTTGAATAATGTAAGGTGATGCATTTGGGATTTAATATCCCTGTGCCACCTACACCATAATAACTCTGTGTTAAGTGCATCGTGAATGGAAAAAGATTTGGGGGTTCTGGTAGATAACAAGACTTAGCTGTAGCAAACAATCCAGGTAGCAACGCTAGAGCTAGCAAGATATTGTCTTGTATAAAGAGGGGAATGGAATCAAGAGAGAAAATATTATTCTCCCTCTTTACAAGGCACTGGTAAGGCCACATTTGGAATATGCGTGCAGTTTTGGAATCCCAATACAAAAGGGACATCTTGGAATTGAGGCAGTTCAAGAGAAGGGCACTATTAATAAGGGAATGGAGGGGCTGAATATGCACAGATTAACAGTGGGCTGTTTACATTGGAGAAGCGGCGGTTGCGTGGGGACATGATAACCTTATACAAATATATTAATGGCCCATACAGTGAACTCTCTGGTGCATTGTCACTATAGATCATCAGAGGACTCGTGACATCCTTTAAGGTTGGAAGAAAAGAAGTTTCATCATCTTCAGGTTAGGAAGGGTTTCTTTACAGTGAGAACGGTGAAACTGTGGAATGTCTTCCGCAGAGGTGGTAATGGCAAGTTCATTGAATAACTTTAAAAAAGGCCTGATAAGTTTCTAACTAAAAAAATTGAGAATTACGGTATTATGCATATAGATCTGGTTGATCCAGGGATACTTTCCGATTGCCGTTTGGAGTCAGGAAGGAATTTTTTCCCCCCCTTTTTTAGCTGGGGTTTTTTGCCTTCCTCTGATCAACTGTTAGGTAGGGTTAAAA
Source organism: Hymenochirus boettgeri (assembly GCA_019447015.1). Classification (NCBI taxonomy): domain Eukaryota; kingdom Metazoa; phylum Chordata; class Amphibia; order Anura; family Pipidae; genus Hymenochirus; species Hymenochirus boettgeri. The sequence goes on along the minus strand of CM033474.1, from coordinate 208,133,962 downwards.
AAAAAAAAAAAAAAAGTGAATAGTTGGACTGATGGACGAATGTCTTTATTCAACCTTAATTACTATGTTACTAGTTACTATGTACTAGGTTACTATGTTTAAGATGTGACCACAATCCAGCACCTGCAATCGCTGCCCAGCCAAACAAAAAGGTATTGGGTTAGCACATGCCCAGGACATTACCCTGCGTACCAACGTAACAATCTTTACTATATTTACTTCCCTAATATGTGTGTCAGATTTGTGTTTAGTTTTAGCTGACAAATTTTGAACAATAATCTGCTGCATGTAAATTGCTGCACCAATGGTACCAAAACAGAAAACACCCAGACAGCATGTTAAATAGTCTAGACATCCAACCAAGTATACAGGATTTGAAGGCTTTTTGCCAAGAAGAATTTACAGCTTAACCACTTGAGAAAAAGGGTCTCATTTCCACTATCAATAAAAGCCAGCATCTTGATGCAATGGACCAAAGATTGTATTCAATAAAATCAACTGGACTTGAAGTCCAGTTGATCTAATTGAATACAACAGATATACCATGACCTGGATGAATGAGAACCTTCACAAGCAATGGACCAGAATATGCAACATTTTGAAAAGGAACAATAACTGTGAGCTGTAGATTATGGAAAGTGTTAGGCATCTAAATATTTTGGGGTGCAATCCTTACAGAAAGGTCTCTGTTTATACATTACAGTGGTTGGCAAAAGTATTCGGCCCCCTTGAAGTTTTCCATATTTTGTCACATTACTCCACAAACATAAATCAATTTTATTGGAATTCCACGTGAAATGACACCCCACTTGCAGTATTGATTTGTTAAAAATGTTTGGAATCATGTAGGATTTTCGTTCACTTCTCACGTGTACACCACTTTGTATTAGTCTTTCACGTGAAATTCCAATAAATTGATTCTGTTTGTGGCAGTATGTGACAAATGTGGAAAACTTCAAGGGGGCTGAATACTTTTGCAAACCACTGTATACTAGTTTGTATAAACACTTGTTTGTGTGAATACAGTAACCCAGTGTTGACTAACATCAATCTATCAAATTAATGGGACTCATTACGTCATATCATAATATGGTGATCAAACTTACTAATATAGTTATATATTTATATATTTCATGAATACAAACTTAATTTACAATTTATACAATTTAGTTTATTAAATAACATACTGACTGCATTTATTTTTACTTGAAGTTTAACTTTTTGAATGTTAGACGTAATAAATCCCTAAATCCTGCCATTTCCAGCTTGTAATAAAAGAATAGTTCTAATGGGCATACATCCAGAAGTTATGTTGGGTTGTTTCTCAGAGTTAGATGGTTTGCCATCGGCAGTGATAGTGAGATGGTGGTTGTCATCAGTTTCTTGATGCAGGAAGGAATGAATCCTCATCTGTTTCCTGCGGATAGTAAAGGGGTTAAGATTCTAGTAAAATCTTTTTGCCTTAAAGGAAAGTAGGCTTCACGTATGTTTATATAATACAACCAGTCCAGACTTTCATGTTAAAAGAAAATATTTTTGCCACAGATGTGGGAGGATGTGGAATACTTGACTAATGCTTGCAGATTTTAAATGTAAGTATAAATCGAGGATACCAAAAAAATGAATAAAAACTACCCATAGTGGTTTAATTATAATTATGGAAACTACCCAATATTGAAGGGATACAGGCATTTGAAAAGAGCAATTTCTTGTGAGCTTAAAGTGTTTTATTTTACAATGTCTTTCATCGTACCCCAAATGCCCCTTTAAGAAAAGCAAATGGTTACCCTTAATTATTTTTAGATTTAACTTTTACTTGCTCGGCTTTTGCTGATCATTAACTGTTTTGCACTTGGAGTTTTATTTTGGACACTGTAAGGGCTATGTACCGAGAGCCATTGTCACTCTCTATTGCCTCCACTAGGCAAGCCTGAGCCGATAACAGCTCTCAGTGCATAGCGAATGGGTTTTCCCACTCAAAACATTCACCAGCTATCTGGTGGCGTTAAAGTTTCTGTCTTAAAGAGTCATTATCGGCTCGGTACATAGTCTTAAAGGGCATGTCCACCCCCAAAACTATAATCCCCAACTACTGGCCCCATCATGTAGTGTGTGTAATCCTTACCTCACATCCCAGCTCCATAGGGTTCGCCTGTAGTCCCCCCCAATCCCAAAAACTGCCCACCAGGAGGCTAGCAGGTCCATATAGGACACTGCCTGCTAGCTGGCCTCAGGTGAATTTTGCCATGCGTACTGCAGCCCTTCTCCCCTCCTCCTCTCCCTCCCTCTCCCTCCCGTTCTACTATCCCTCCCCTAGCATAAAAGCCCTTCATTACAGTATTCCCCCATGTCTCCCAGCCCCACCGCATATTTTTATTTTTAGAAACTCCCCAAACTCTTACTTACCTCTCCTCTTTCCTCCGGCGAAGTGAGCTGCCGGCAGCCGCGTCTGTGATTGGCTGCCTCAGCCAATCACAGATGCGGCTGCCGGTCCCGCCCCTCTGCTTGCATTTCCTTGCAAGCAGAGGGCCGGGAGCGCGGCGGAGGAAAGAGGGGAGGTAAGTAGAGTTTGGGGAGCTTTCTAAAAATAAAAATATGCGGTTGGGGCTGGGAGCCCAGGGGGATCTTATTTAAAAATTCAATTTTAGGGTGGACATACCCTTTAAGGCGGTTGCCGACACAGCTTTTGTGTACCGCTGCAACCGCCATTAACCCTTGGTGATCAAAGTGCGTAAGAACCCGCTAGTGTGACTAATACCCGTAAGAGTATTTCTTACACAGGAATCAACTTATCCTCCTAACACTTTTACATTTTTGTTGGAGGATATTGGAAAAACAAGAGAGTTGGTACAGACTAGCGTATTATCCTAAATGCTGGAAAGCAGTAATGATTGTAGGCAAATAATGTCTGGTCCATAGATTTGTCTGTTTATCAGCAATTGTGTGGCGAGAAATCACTTCATCTCATTTCAACAACTACCACTGACAGAAAAATTTCCTTTGACTACTAACTGCTTCCCAATACATATAGCTTAGGGAGCCTACAGTGATCACGATGTGTATGGCCACCAAAAATTTGCTCTAAATTGTAAACGGGTTTGTACTGTGCATCCACCGATCACAGAGAGAATCAAATGAAATCTTATGTGATCTTTGTAAGATCCAGCAGTAAACATAATTGATGGCAGATATATGCCCTTGAGGTTTTTTACCTACAGATGGTATAGTAAAGTTATACTTGGAATCCAGTGAAGGCACCTAGATGGTTTCCCGACCCTTAAATCAGTCTAGGCTTCCTATGAGGTGGGTTTAAACAGCTGCACCTGTAGTTCCTTAATGTGGGTGTTCAGATCTCTCTCTCTCTGTGCAGTCTGTGCTAAGCTGCAGAGACAACTGATCTGTGAGTAAACATAAAAATGCTAATATTTGTGTTGGGGTCTTAGGGACACCTAGTACCTAGTATAGAGTAGGGAAACTCTGTGTTTAGATAGTTTCTCTGACGAGCAGGTGTTTATTTCAAGTTTTATTTTTTTTTTATACTTTTTTGATCTGCATTCTACATTCAGTTGCTGTTATTATGGACATGGTAAACCTGCTGTTTTTTAACATTTAGTCACACACACAGCTCTGGCATACATATTATTCTAGATCAATATAATAAAACATTGCATATCTCCATAGTTTGTCAAGGATGTTTGTCAAGATGTTAGTCAGGATACTGATAGCTCATAACTGGAAATCCAATAGAATACCAAAGCTGTAATTTTTCCTGCAGATGGTATGTAAAGTTATACTTGGAATCCAGTGACAGCACTGAGATGGCTTCCCAATCCCTTAAATCAGTCCAGGCTTTCCTATGAGTTTGGTTTAAACAGCTGCACCTGTAGTTCCTTAATGCGGGTGTTTCCAGGTCTCTCTCTTTCTCTCTCTCTCTCTCTCTTCTCTCTGTGCAGTCTGTCTTAAGCTGCAGAGACAAGTGATCTGTGAGTAAACATAAAATGCTAATATTTGTGTTGGGGTGACTTTTAGGGGACACCTAATACCTAGTACCTAGTATGACAAAGGAATAAACACCATGCACATCAGTCTTAAATGTCTGTGTATTATTTATTGTTGCATACACAGAGTACACCAAAGTGAACGTTTCGGTACGTGAGCTGTACCTTCTTCAGACAATCAATAACAAATGAAATACATTGTGCGTCTTATATAGATACAGGAAGTGAATCACTAGTACCACCTAGTGGTGATAGTAAGGAAAGAAATAAACAAAATAATCATAAAGAAAAACAAACAAAGTGAGGAAAATTCAAATATACAAGATCATCTTTTAAGCAAGAAGCATGACAAACCAAGATTACAGTTTAAACCTTTAGGGCAATGCATCCAAAGTGAAAATCCAGAAGGATTCCCTTCTTAATAGTAAGTTATGCCTATCCCCACCCCGATGTTGCGGGGGTATTTGGTCAATGACCATACCTTTTAAGTCAGACACAAGATGTCTGCACTTAAGGAAATGAGTAGCCACGGGTGTATCATCATATTTGTTTTTACCAGGGGTGATCTCTGAAGGGGTTTTCTGCACTACCTAGTATAGAGTAGGGAAACTCTGTGTTTAATAGTCTCTGACGAGCAGGTGTTTTATTCAAGTTTTATTTTTTTTTATACTTTTTTGATCTGCATTCTACATCAGTTGCTGTTATTATGACATAGTAAACCTGCTGTGTTTTTAACATTAGTTACACACAGCTCTGGCATACATATTATTCTAGATCAATATAATAAACATTGCATATCTCCATAGTTTGTCAAGGATGTTTTCAAGATGTTAGTCAGGATACTCATAGCTCATAACTGGAAATCCAATAGAATACCAAAGCTTAAAGCTGCTTAAACAAATATTAAATATGAAAAATACTTATGTTTCCTAGTCAACACTGGTTATTTTTGAAGAAATGTATAAATTATTTAACAAAGAACAACCAAGAGTTAGGTTTGAGATTCATTAAAGGGTATGTCCACCCTTCTTAAAAAAAAATCATATAATAGTCTCCCTGCTCCCCCAGCCCCAACCGCTATAGTTTTAATATCAGAAAGTGCCCCAAATATTGCTTACCTTCCCTCTTTCCTCCGCCGCACTGCCAGGCCCCCTGCTTGCGAGAAAATGCAAGCAGAGAGGCGGGACCGGCAGTTGCGTCTGTGATTGGCTGAGCGGCAGCCAATCATGGACGCGGCTGCCGGGAGTTCAGTGCGGCGGAGGAAAGAGGGAAGGTAAGTAATGTTTGTGGCACTTTCTGATATTAAAACTATAGCGGTTGGGGCTGGGGGAACAGGGAGACTATTCTATGAAAGGGTTTTTACGCTGCCAAACTTCTCCCAGAGGGGAGACAGGAGGCAGAGTCCTATATGGGATGTAAGGTAAGGATTAAACTACACTACACAATGGGGCCAGTAGTGGGGGGGATTATAGTTTTGGGGGTGGACATGCCCTTTAATGGTAACATTTGGAAAGAAAATATTGGCTATATACAGCATGACATTTTCTCACTTCTGTCTTAGTCTTGTTAAGAAACAATTGGTAAACAAAGCTTTGTTTAACAGTTTACAGGATACTATACTCATGCAGTAGCTGACTGCTCCTCTAACAATCAATGTCCCTGACATTGCTTCTATCATTGACAAAGGTGAAGAATATTTTAAAGGGACACTAAACTAAAAAAAAAAAATAACTTGCCTTTATCCTTTTCTATAATTAGTGCTGCCAGAAACTTGATTCCTTTGTGCTCCCTGTCACAAGAACTCCTCATGTCCTGTTCAGCTCACTCTTAGTATGCATTTCTCCTCTCTCTTTGCCCACAAATATTTGAGGCACAGCTAGCATGAGTAGCATGTGCAGTGTATATGATCTGTGCTTCCAAACAGCCAATAGTATCCACCCTGTGAATTTGTGTTATAGTGAAAGTGCTTTGCAATGGGAAGGTAAGCAGTACCTGACCTTGCTACCTGACTCTTCATCTTCTTTTCTTTTATTGTTCCACTTTTTTGGATTGTATTTCCTTCCACAGTTTTTAAGCCAGAGTCAAGAAATTTCAGAATAGACGTGCGGGACACATAGGAAAAGTGTGCTATTACCTAACTAAGGAGTCTGTGGAAGTGTTACCACGTTATCTGCAAATTTCAGGATATTTTTCCCCATAAGCTATAATGGGAACAATCTTAAATGTGGATATTTCTAGGTTTAAGGTCCTATGAAACAATTAGTTTCATGGTCATAAATGCAAACACCGATACTTTCAACCCCCACACAGACACACCTACTAACCTACCCTTCCATTCCTCTGGCAGCCTTACTTAAAGGGTAACTGTAGTCAAAAATGCAAAAAACATACCCCCAACCTGTCACAGGTACATACATCTACTGACCTACTCTTCCATTTCTGTGGCAACCATACTTATACCTGCTCCTGATCCCTCACCGCATCTATCTTCACTTACCGGTTGCGGCAGTCAGTGAGAGTTATGGCACTGACATTATAGCCAATCACAGACGTCTGTTACCAGTCGTTCCTTCTCTGCTGAATGCCTGAAACATGATTTGGAAATATGATACCTGATAATTTACACCTGATACATGATGATGTCTTAAAATGGACACCATACTGGTGAGGGAAAATGTATAATTGGGCACAATATGGAAATGTTTTTCTTAAGGCGGTACTCACTTTTGTTGCCATTGGTTTATTCATTAATGGCTGTGTGTTATTTTGAGGGAGCATTGTATGTAAATATCATATTTTCAGTATTGTCCCATGATCTATTATAAGCTAAGCTATAATAAAATATTTAGTTTAAATGTGAGGGTGTACTCACTTTTGTGAGATTGTTTGATGACTTCATCTTTGTAAAGATGCATCGTAACAAAAAAAGAATCTTTAGTAACCTAGGTTTTCCTGCTTTCCATAACTCTAGTTCTTCTATTCCTTCCTCAGTAATGTTGCTTCCTGTATCCCTTCTCCATTACTTATCCAGTCCCAGCTTGTAAGTGTAGAAGGATAAACATCCTATAACAAACCAGTGATGCTGTTTAGGGAAACAAAAGGATTTGACCCTGAAATACATTTTTCAAAACTTACTGAAATCATTTCTGATACATTTTAATATTGAAGGATTTTTCTTTGATGTATAGTTAGTGATGTTTTTTTTTTTAATTATTATTATATCCTCCTAGCTAAGCGCAAATGAATTGAATGTATTTTAAGTTTTTTCAAACTTTTAAAGCTATAGTAATATTTTAATGTGACACTTTTCTAATGCAGTAGCTGACTGATCCTCCAGCAGTCAATGTCCCTGACACTACTCCTACCTTCCATAAAGGCTAGCCTATTTTAATGGGAAAAAAAGGCTCTGCAAAATTAAGGTGTCATTGTAAAATTCTGATCTTTATTGGTATTTTGCGATACTGTTCCTTAATAAATACCTTTACAATCTTATTGTATGAATGTGAACCACTATTCAATGCAAAACACATATTTACTTATTTCCAGCATTTTTCAAATTATATTGACTCATAGAACCACAAATCTTAGTCCGTAATTGATAACAGGAATGTAGAAATTAGGAATCTCCTTTCTGAGATTTCTAAAATACTAAAATACTGTATTCTATATGCACAGGTTTAGAGCAGTATTTGAATTTTTTGTGATTGTCAATTTACTAATAAGAGATGGTACACAAATTCTGCACTTTGTGCCTGATTTTGCAAAAGGCCACACTTTTAATGGCAACTCCCACTTTCCATATTTTACCTTCTCAATTTTTTTTGCTATTACTCAGAATATGCATTTTATTAATTTAGTTTTAGTCCATGGCAGCAATCCTCTGCTCAACTGGGCCTTTTTTTTGGGGGGGGGGGGGGGGTCAGGGACTATTTTTATCCAGTTTTGTAGATTCTGCTATTTTAGCAGGGCACAGGTGGAGGGGACTGCACAAATCCAGCACTGTTGGCAACTGTGTAGTTAAAAATGGTCTTACACTGCTTTCTTCCCTGCTTATAGACTACTGATTGGCTTATCAATTGGTAATTCTGTCCAGGGGATATCGGGCAGAGGTCTTCCCTTGTGTACAAGGCCTGATAGTAAAGCTGGGTACACCCATTAACAGTAAAAGGACAATTCCATTGTAACATGTGAACAATCGTTCCCGACACTGACAAACATACACAGTCATGTTGGGAATGATTGTTACCTTCTGAAAAGTTGCCTTGGCCAGGGTTTGTCTCCTGTGTTGACCGAGCTTGGGACTGTGTGTAGCCACATCTTCAAAAGATTGGTACAGTATGTAACCCAGCTTAACTGATTTTATTACAGTTAAGAATTCCTGTTGACCAGCATGCATGTTGCAAAATGTTATAGATTTATTAGAAGAAAATGTTAACAGACATTTTTATAAACTGAAACTCTCAGAAAGTTGAGTTGCTTTTGTTTTTAAATCACATGCATTTCCATACAGCACAGTATAAAAACCTTGTTGTTATCTGAGCTTTGATTGTTAGTATTTACACAAAAAAATTCATATGGATATAGTATATATATATGTATATATATTTTTAATGTTAAGACAAATGTTTGCCTTTTGTTTTTGTGACTAATAAAGGTAGCTTAATCCATAATACTTTATCAATTTTCCTGTTTCCGGATCATTGCTTTGTCCATGTCACTTTAAAGTACTGGTCCTGTTTTCCTAAGGAAGTTCAATATGCTAATGTTTTTCCAGAAAGGAAGCGATGGTGGGGAACCTCTTGAACTACAAAACAATGCACTGGATTAAACATCATTTTTGTTCTTTAAAAGCTGGTTCATAGGTCATTGGGGAATCGATTATAAAATTATACGGCTACATACAAGACACACATATTGTTACAATGATCAAAATATATGGTAAATTTAGGGAAAACAATATGGTTAACATATAACAACAAACACATTGTTGGGAATATGTTACATTAAATATTACATACATTCAGTGCTTCATTTGTTACTTGGATGACTTATCCCTCAAGGTGCAATACTTTTATATACTGTAACTGTAATAGGTCTAAATTTCTAATTGGTACATCTATAATTTCATTTCCCTCCATCCATATTCTGGTGGTAAACGCTCACTTATAGCTTGAGTCTGAGGAAGACTAAGCTAAAAATGTTACCAGAGTGCCGGCCTTGTTAATAATGATATCCCTCTGCAAGCTTTGTACTGTATTTGTGGTCTCATGCTGATATTTGTACCACATAAAAAGAAAAACAAAAGTTTTTTGTGCCTTTTAAATATGGTGACTTGTCAGTTATCTGCGTGCAACACCAACTGCTATTTTAATCTGATTATTTCATGCATTTGTAACCAGATATTTAAAGGTTAATAGATAAGTTAAAAGAAACTTTAATAGGCCCTTTTTCATTTTGGCAAAAGTATCTGCTTCCTCCCTGTGCTCAATGAGCTTTTCATAACCTTTGAGCATGTGCAGAGTAGGCAGCAGGGGAAACATCAGTCAATCATTGACTGTGAGCTCAGCAGTCACAGCGTTGATTGACAGCATGGAGGGAGGAGCCAGATTATACTTTGCTAGAATGGAAGCATTAATTATATGGTTAGTTATGCAAATAATTAAGTTCTGAATACATCAGTTGGAGTTAGGGACAGGTAACTAACAAGTAACCATTTGTTTGTTTTCAGGGTGGAGAGTTTCTGGCTCCTCCTACAGCCATCATCACTATCCCTTTTGTGACATCGGAGAACATACGTTAATGAAGAAGGAGGAGGAGCTTGAAACTTACTGCCAATTATTGCATTTTCTCCTTTTTTATCTTTTAAAAAAAATATTTTACCATAGTTTAAATTGTTGAACTCAAGTAAAGAATTACACTTAGTAACTCCTGCCTGACTTTTATTTTTACATTTCTGCCACTTGTAGTTTAAAATGAAATATGCTTTGTGTTTTTAGATGGTGCTGATATAGAAGATGATCCAGCTTGTTCATGGCCTGCCTCATCACCTTCAAGTAAAGACCAAACGTCACCTATCCATGGTGAAGGTTTTGATTTTGGGGAAGAAGAAGGTATTCCAGGACTGCCATATCCATGCCAATTTTGTGACAAATCATTTAGCCGCCTCAGCTACTTAAAGCATCATGAACAAAGTCACAGTGACAAACTACCTTTCAAGTGCACATATTGTAGTAGACTTTTTAAACACAAACGGAGTAGAGATCGCCATATAAAACTTCACACAGGAGACAAAAAATATCACTGCAGTGAGTGTGATGCAGCATTCTCCAGAAGTGATCATCTAAAGATCCACCTAAAAACACATACATCCAACAAGCCATATAAATGTGCCATTTGTAGAAGAGGGTTTCTCTCCTCTAGTTCTTTACATGGTCACATGCAAGTTCATGAGAGAAACAAAGACTGTTCTCAGTCTGGGTCTAGAATGGAGGAATGGAAAATGAAAGACACTCAAAAATGTAGTCAATGTGAGGAAGGCTTTGACTTCCCTGAAGATCTCCAGAAACACATAGCTGAATGTCATCCAGAATGTTCTCCCAATGATGACAGGGCTGCTCTTCAGTGCATGTATTGCCATGAACTATTTGTGGAAGAAACATCATTGCTAAACCACATGGAACAAATGCACAATAGTGAGAAAAAGAATTCATGTAACATATGCTCTGAAAACTTTCACAGCATTGAGGAGCTCTATAGCCATATGGACAGTCATCAGCACACAGAATCCTGTAATCCCAGTAATAGCCCTTCTTTGGTGACTGTTGGATATACATCTGTTTCAAGTACTACCCCGGATTCTAACTTGTCTGTAGACAGTTCTACAATGATAGAAGTTGCTCCCCCTTTGGCAAAAGGTCGGGGAAGGAAAAGGGCTGCTCAGCAGGCAGGTGATGTCAGTGCACCATCAAGTAAACAAGCAAAAGTTACATATAGTTGTATCTATTGCAGTAAACAGCTATTTTCAAGCTTGGCAGTTCTACAAATCCATCTTAAAACTATGCACTTAGATAAACCAGAGCAGGCTCACATATGTCAGTATTGCTTAGAAGTATTGCCGTCACTTTATAATCTAAATGAACACCTGAAACAAGTACACGAAGCTCAGGATCCAGCACTAATAGTTTCTACTGTGCCTGCTATGGTGTATCAGTGCAACTTTTGCTCTGAAATATTCAATGATCTTAATATGCTTCAAGAGCATATTAGAAGTTCACATGGATTTGCAAACCCTGTTGCTAAAGACAGTAATGCCTTCTTTTGTCCCCACTGTTATATGGGGTTCCTTACTGATTCTTCTTTAGAAGAGCACATTCGACAAGTTCACTGTGACCTCAGCAACTCTCGGTTTGGCTCTCCAGTATTAGGGACTCCAAAGGATCCTGTTGTTGAGGTTTATTCATGTTCATATTGCACCAATTCTCCAATTTTCAATAGTGTTCTTAAACTTAACAAGCATATTAAAGAAAATCACAAAAATATTCCACTGGCACTAAATTACACCCATAATGGAAAAAAACCTAGGGCTTTGAGTCCCCTCTCTCCTGTTACATTGGAACAATCTTCTTTAAAAATGATGCAGGCTTTAGGTGGCACTCCTTCAAGACCTGCGGGTGAATATATCTGTAATCAATGTGGTGCCAAATATACATCCCTTGATGGTTTTCAGACTCACTTAAAAACCCATCTTGATACTGTGTTGCCAAAGCTAACATGTCCTCAGTGCAACAAAGAATTTCCAAACCAAGAATCCCTTCTGAAACATGTTACTATTCACTTTATGATAACCTCTACATATTATATTTGTGAAAGCTGTGACAAACAGTTCACATCAGTAGATGACTTACAAAAGCACTTGTTAGACATGCATACATTTGTGTTTTTTCGTTGCACTCTTTGTCAGGAGGTGTTTGACTCTAAGGTCTCGATTCAGCTTCACCTTGCTGTGAAGCATAGCAATGAGAAAAAAGTGTACCGTTGCACATCTTGTAACTGGGACTTTCGAACAGAAACCGACTTGCAGCTTCACGTGAAGCACAATCACTTGGAGAACCAAGGAAAAATCCACAAGTGCATTTTCTGTGGGGAGTCATTTGGCACAGAAGTAGAGTTGCAATGTCACATAACAACCCACAGTAAAAAATACAATTGCAAATTTTGCAGTAAAGCTTTCCATGCTATAATTTTACTGGAAAAACATTTGAGAGAAAAACACTGTGTATTTGAAGCTAAAACACAAAATTGTGGAACAAATGGAGCTTCTGACCAAGTTCAAAAAGAAGAAGTAGAACTTCAGTCACTACTCACAAACAACCAAGAATCTCATAACAGTCATGATGGTAGTGAAGAAGATATTGATACCTCTGAACCAATGTACGGGTGTGATATTTGTGGAGCTGCATATACCATGGATTCCCTTCTACAAAATCATCAGCTCCGAGACCACAATATTAGGCCTGGAGAGAGTGCAATTGTTAAAAAGAAAGCTGAATTAATAAAGGGGAACTACAAATGCAATGTGTGTTCCCGTACTTTCTTTTCTGAAAGTGGATTGAGAGAGCACATGCAGACCCATTTGGGACCAGTAAAGCATTATATGTGCCCAATTTGTGGCGAAAGATTTCCTTCCCTCTTAACTCTTACAGAACACAAAGTTACACACAGTAAAAGCCTGGATACAGGCAACTGCAGAATTTGTAAACTTCCTTTGCACAGTGAGGAGGATTTCCTAGAGCATTGTCAGATGCACCCTGATCTAAGGAACTCTCTTACTGGTTTTCGGTGTGTGGTGTGCATGCAGACAGTAACCTCAACTCTTGAGCTTAAGATCCATGGCACATTTCATATGCAGAAAACTGGAAATGGATCTGCTATACAATCCGTAGGTCGTGTACAAAACATACAAAAATTATTCAAATGTGCCTCATGCCTGAAAGAGTTTCGCTCAAAACAGGATCTAGTAAAGCTTGATATTAATGGTTTGCCCTATGGCCTTTGTGCCAGCTGTGTTAGTCTTAGTAAAAGTGCAAGTCCAAATTCCAATGTGACTTTAAACACAAATAGACCAGTTTTAAGCCAAAACGACAACCTGACTTGTGTAGATAGTAAAAACAAAGCATCTGTGCTGAAGACTCGATGTTCTAGCTGCAATGTTAAATTTGAATCAGAAACTGAACTTCAAAACCACATTCAGACAATCCACAGAGAACTGACAGATAACAGCACAACACAACTGAAAACTCCACAAGTTTCGCCAATGCCCAGGATAAGTCCATCTCAGTCAGATGAGGTAAACTTTTAATTGAACTTACACAACTTCCCTTTCCTTAGATTAGTGACATGCTAACCTTCTGATGTTATTATAATATGCTTAGTGTAACATTGATTTACCCCTATAAAATATATAATATGTAATATTTAAATAAGCATTAAAGGGCAACTACACCCTCATAAGAACATCTTTTAGAAAGAATGGCCTCTTTAAAATATGTTGATATATCATAGTTTGTCCTATGAATTAATTACTGTATGCCTGCTATGCTTCTGGATGCCTTGTGGAAACTGATCAATTTAGAAACCTGTACTGAGCCTGTACTGAGCCTGAGCATACTCAGAAGAGGCAGCTAGGGGATTAACATTCAGTCATTGGCTATGATGATAATTGTCAAATCCATAACTGCCAGTTACTAACTGGAAGAACCAGGAAGCAGAAACAGGGGAAACAGGACATTGTGCAGGATTTCAGGTTAGACTTATATATTTCACATTTCAAACTATTACCGTTTAGAGTTTTGGGGGGTAATTTACCTGTATGTAAGTTTTCATTTCAGGGCTGGACTTGCCCTTTAAGTACTGCACAATTCACATCTAGTGAATTCACCATTTAAATATTTCAGCTTCATACAAATTCCTAACAGTTTTCAAAAGAAATGCCATGAAGCCAATGTCACCAATCACAAAACCAGGTGTCACTCAAAAAACCTTAGAGTTTATACTTTGTTATTCTAAGTAACCTTCATTAAGACACTGTGAAAAACATTATTCACCTACTATTTTTAAAGGACAAATCTGTACTTTCAGAAGTGTAGGCCTGGGGATGTGGCTTCAGGCAACAGGAGACGAAATGGAGTCTCTGGTGACATTCTAGCAGGTTCATTTCAGTTGAGCAATCCATACTTATTCTAACAAGATTTTAGTTGGAATTCTGCATTTGGCTTTTACATGAGACATGTGGCTGAAGGTATAGAACTAAAAAAGGCATATCACGCATTGTAACTAGTTAAAATAGAATAGAACTTAGAACTTGTGCTGAACATTCCCTTTAATATGGAATAGAGAAGAACACTTTATATATTTTTATGTCCAGTACAGATCCGTTGCTTACATTTTTCTTATGTGATGGTGATTATACTGTTATTTCCAAGAGAACGAAGAAAGCATGCAACACGTTTCAGTATACTGATTGCAAAAATAGAAGGATTTTCATTTTAACCCTTTAAAAACACAATACATATATGTGCAGTGTACAATTCTCTTGATAAACATGATCGCATAATGTCATAGGAAAGAAATAAAACTACTGTACTCTTAATGTAATGTTAAAGCATTATGTATCCAGTTGTCTTTGTCTTCCATATACTGTATAATTATTCCATAGAGAGCAGCTAATCATGTATTATTAGATGCATTAATATATATTTAGCTTCTCTGTGTAATATTGTTAAATACTGGCATGCAGTTAAAGGAAATAACAACAGACAATGACTACCCCCTGCTCCTAAACATCTCATTTATAATGTGTTGTTTTAACTTGATTTGCTAAAATTCCACAGGGACCCACATTGCAGTCTTGTTTATCGTGTGAGGCAAAGTGTGAGATCAAATTAACATGGGAATCATTGCCATGAATACTTAAAATAGAAATATTGGGGGGGGGGGGTTAATGTTAATGATATTGTACACTTATATGAATAACTTCTTGGTACAGGTTTTATTTATATTGATGATATTTCTTATTTGTAAATTACTAGTTATTAGTTCTGTTTAATTATCTTTAGGTTTTCCCCTTAAACATTTTATTTGCATTATATTTAATTTATAGTTAGTTTATTGAACCATTGAAAGATTTATTAGGTCCAATTTGTTCCCTTAGCTATCTTTCTGGCTCACAACCACTTTTCTGTTTATTCCCCCCCCCCCATTTTTGTGTACATATGATCATTCCTATACATGTGTGGGGGAAAATAACACCCA
Organism: Hymenochirus boettgeri; assembly: GCA_019447015.1. Classification (NCBI taxonomy): domain Eukaryota; kingdom Metazoa; phylum Chordata; class Amphibia; order Anura; family Pipidae; genus Hymenochirus; species Hymenochirus boettgeri. The sequence continues at coordinate 208,118,654 of CM033474.1, read as the reverse complement.
AGAATTCAGTCACCATGGTACTGCATGCCACAATAAAAATGATATCTCTGTTGAGTGCATCTCCCTGCTATCATATTTTGCTTATAGTTGGATGCCTTTTTTGTGAAAGAATGGGGGTGCTCACTCTTTTCTTTTCATAAAGTTCTTGATGTGGCAAGAACAGTTTTATGTTTTTACTTTTGCAATAAAAAAATAATCCAATGAAAAATCATGCACCTTGAAGGACAACCACACTGTACAAATTAGATTAATTCTAAATGAAAAGCACCTGAGGCAGGGAGGTAGGATTGAGTATTCCTAGCTCCCAAAATAATTTTGTTGAGGAGCACCAGGTAAGTGTCCTAGGCCTTTGTGTATTAAAGGGGTATTTTTGGGATTTGTTTATAAATCCAGAATATAAAGCCTAATCAAACAACTTTCATGTATTTATAATGTGTTGAAAACCTGACCATTTCATACCTAAAAAATAGCAAATGTGTAATGTTCTTTTAACTTTTATATCAGCTTTGTGTAGATACACATTGGTCGCGCACATTGGCATAAAAAAATGAAATTTTGTGCACTACACACCCGCAGTGCTTATGTTCCAGTTTTTTGTGTGTGCACTAATTTAACCTTGTTTTCAGAGGCCTGTCGAGTAGTGTGCATGCACACAGCATAGAGGGAGCACTGCAAATGCAGGAAAAGATATAAGCCTTTTTCATAGTATAATGAAATAAATATTTTTTGCCCAAAATCATTTACCAACATTGACACTAATTTGCCTGTAGGAGTTGTGGACTTTAACTTTGTCAAGTTTTGTGTTAAAATAGGCAAAAAATACTTTGTTAAATGTTTGTTAAATGTAAACATTCTTATGTCAAAGGTTTGATTTAATTCTAAATAAATGTAGTTTTAATTGTGCTATAAAACATTTTGTTGTTTATCAGGTATAGTTTATTCAACTGGACTTCTATGGTGGCCATAAACATAGTGATAATATCCACAACAGTTTTTGCCAGATTGAATAAAGAAAACGGATCATTTTTTTTTCACCCATTTTGTCATCACACACTAATTTTATTGCCAACAGGTTCTTGTACAAGGCTTTGGGATGACTAGCAAAACGTCTTTAAGAACTAAACTTCCAGTTTGATCTAACTGAATATCACAGACACACCCTAAGTAGTTATTACAATTACTATACATAAAGGTTGGAAACCAGTAGGCCCCTTAATACCTGTATAGCGGTTAATCTAAACAGGTTACCCTTATCAGTCAATAACTAAACAATAATCTGTATAGAGTTAAAATCTGAAGGATTTCCTTTAATCAACAACTCTGATTGTTGATTTTAAAATGTTAATATTCACAGTTACATCAATGTAACATACATACGGTATTCCCTGAAATTTTATATATATATGTGATTATAGTGCTACAAATTGGCTTGACTCATATACTTTCCCTTTATAGTGTCCATATATTCCAATATAAAAACATGGTTAGTATCTGTGAATCCTAAGCTTGCCCACCCAGACGGTAAGGATGGCTGTATGTGATACCCGAACTAACCCCACTAGCCAGTTAGCTGCACGTCCACTTCCGTGGATGCGGAACACCAATGTGCAATTACTTCTCAAGTTTCGCTACCCTCACATTAGCAATGAAATGGATGAGCGCTAATGTGGGGTGGAAGCAGAGGATTCACAGGTACTGATAATATGTATATTTGAATATATGGACTATTATTTATGGACACCCTTTAAATGTAAAGTGCACAGGTCAAGATACTTTTTTGGACTATAATCAAGTGAAGAACAAAGTATTTATCGATTTGTTGTAAATTATATGTAACATTGATATAATTGTAAATATTTACATTTTTAAATCTATAATCAGAGAAGTACTAAGAAGTCCTTCAGATATTTACCCTATATTGTTTTTATTGTTATTGGTTATCAGATACCACATGGTAATTAACATTTCACCACTCATCTAAGTAGCTTTCTCAGTTCATTTGAATGGTAGGGGACATTCCCAAGTATATATTTATCCAATTAACATAATTCAGTCATCCTGTCAGTGGAACTCACACTTTGTTGTTTTGGTTACATGGGTGTGAACTGTTAAAACAACATTGTAAGTGTTTAAATGGTGGTGTTCACAGCAGTGATGATTGGTAAAAAGTCTTCAGTGATTAAAGGTCAACTAAAGAGAAAAAGTGACAACAGCCCAATAGCAGTGAAGATGCATGGTTTTAAATTTGTCCCATGGGGACTCCCATCTTTTGCTCCTCCTCCTGTACCCAGGATGAATACTGCATGAATACTTACTTATATTAATATTGCACCTCTATTAGATTAGAAATAGTGGTGCAATTTCATTGCACTAAAAACTGTGCATATATATTTTAAAAGAACAACCTTGCTAAATCCTGTTTTAACTGGATATGTTTAAATATAGTTATGGTTGGTTGCTTTTCTTAAAGGGGAACTGTGGTCCAAAAAGGACTTAAGGTAAATTGATAGGAATTGCTCTCCTAAGAATTTTGCAATTTATTTTCATTGTTTGTTTTGCATAGTTTTGAAGATATTTACATTTTTGGGTGTCCTGGGTAAAAATATACCCTCCAACAATTATTATTATTATTGTGGATTTTTATAGCGCCAACATCTTTCATGGCGCTTTACAGTTGTATTAATATACATAAGGAAAACATACATGTTACATACAAGGGTAGTGCAAGTAATACAAAGTGCAAGTAATTTAAGTGCTGGTCTAGCAGCATTCAGTGTGGTAAGTTACAGCATTACTGTGGTACAGTAGGAAGGAAGGCCCTGCCCAAAAGAGCTTACAGTCTGGAGGAGATGGGGATGATACATAAGGTGAAGCAGATCAGTAGCTGTAACTAAGTTGTCAGTGGAGAATAACTAGCGGGTCTGTGATGGGTCAGTAGGGGGGGTAGAAGTTATGTTTAAAATGAGTTGAACTGACTGTACCTCTGTAATTAGTTTATTTCCTCTCTTTAAATGGTATTTTGAGATACCAAATATTTTAGCAGATTCTGCACAGCACATAGTTTAGTGTGTGTGTCTAAAGGATAAATGATGTCAGATTAATGTCACATGCATTCTATATCATTCCGCTACTTGTGAAGGTTCTCATTCATCCAGGTCATGGTATATCTGTTGTATTCAATTAGATCAAACTGGACTTGAAGTTTAGTTCTTGAAGATGTTTTGCTTGTCATCCGACTGGCTTTCTCAATTCAGAATGACTTGTACAAGAATCTGTGGCAATTATGTACCCTGGAAAATCCCAGTTAGCATATCACAGACAGGTGTTAAGGGCATGATTGCATAGTGGCTAAGAGATGTTATAGGAACGCCCAGGGTAAGGTGCCAAAAGAGCATTGTACATGGCAGACAGTTGGTGTCGAACCCACCACTTCTATTTAGGCTTTGTTTCTTTATTTTAACATAAATGACACACCTTGACACCTCTCTTGAACCAGTTACGTTCCTTTGCCAATATGTTAATATTACAATCTTCAAAGGTATGTGACGACTGAGTCCTGACCCGAGGAATTGGCTCTTCTGTGCTGGACCAAACAGAAACTGCATCAACTTATGGCCCAGCACAGACGAGCCAATTCCTCGGGTCAGGACGCAGCCGTGTACCTGTATCTTAAGGATAAAGGACATACCTTTGAAGATTTGCTGGCCTGCGGCCCCTGGTAATGCAAATCTGGTTTCCCATATAAAAGGCCGGCCCTGCAGAGGAATTAAAAAAAAAAAAAGGGGTTCCCGACAATTGGAAAACTCCCAACTCCAACTCTATGTATCAATATCTATATGTATCAATATATATAGTTTTTAGAAACATCACCCAGTCCAATGGAAAACAGTTTCATAGTTTTAACATTCTCACTCTTTTCTTTCAGTCCGCATGTCCTTTGTTCTGTTGGTGAACGATGCCTTAGATTTATATATAATGTTTATTAATTTTTAGTTTATTGTATGGCTTGCTTGTGAAGGTTCTCATTCATCCAGGTCATGGTATATCTGTTGTATTCAATTAGATCAACTGGACTTGAAATGTAGTTCTTGAAGACGTTTCGCTAGTCATCCGACTGGCTTTCTCAATTCAGAATGACTTGTACAAGAATCTGTGGCAATTATGTACCCTGGAAAATCCCAATTAGCATATCACAGCCAGGTGTTAAGGGTGTGATTAGATAGTGGCTAAGAGGTGTTATAGGAACGCCCAGAGTAAGGTGTTAAAACAGCATTGTACATGGCAGACAGTTGGTGTCGAACCCCCCCCACCTCTATTTAGGCTTGGTTTCTTTATTTTCACATAAATGGCCTCCTTAACACCTCTCTTGAACCAGTCACGTTCCTTCGCCAGTATGTTAACATTACAATCTTCAAAGGTATGTCCTTTATCCTTAAGATGCAGATACACGGCTGAGTCCTGACCCGAGGAATTGGCTCTTCTGTGTCATGTCTGCCATGTACAATGCTGTTTTAACACCTTACTCTGGGCGTTCCTATAACACCTCTTAGCCACTATCTAATCACACCCTTAACACCTGGCTGTGATATGCTAATTGGGATTTTCCAGGGTACATAATTGCCACAGATTCTTGTACAAGTCATTCTGAATTGAGAAAGCCAGTCGGATGACTAGCGAAACGTCTTCAAGAACTACATTTCAAGTCCAGTTGATCTAATTGAATACAACAGATATTGTATGGCTTATTAATGTATTTATATGCAGTGATAATATCCCCATGCAAGCGCCTTTTCTCTAGTGTGAATAATTGTAACTTATCCAATCTCTCTTCATATTCAAGCTCCCCCAATTCCCGATATTAATTTAGTTGCCCTTTCAATTTCCAAAATGTCCTTTTTGTACACAGGATTTCAAAACTGCAACGCATATTCCAAATTAGGCTTTACGAGTGCTTTTTAAAGATTGCGAATAATATTTTTCTCTCTTGAATCCAAACCCCTCTTTATACAAGACAATATTTTGCTGGCCCTTGTTGTTGCTGCCTGACACTGCTTGCTACATTTAAGTTTGTTATCCACCAAAACTTTGATCCTTTTCCAACAGAGATTCACTTAACACAGAAACATTTATAGTATAAGCATCACAAGGAGTTATGGTCTGCAAAATTTCCGTCAGCCTATTTTCTATCGATGTACAAATGTGCCACCCCATCCCACCAGACCTTAGCTTATTCATAATTCACCTATGGAGGACTATCAAAAGCCTTAGCAAAATCCATGTATACTACTGCTATCTCCTGATATGCCATGGTCCAAATTCCTACTCACTTCCTCATAAAAACCAAGCAAGATCTGTTTAGTGCTGGTTACTTCTTATAAGGTTAGTCCTTGAAACATACTCTAGAATATAGTGTGTTCTCAAATTAAACTTTCCAGTATTTTCCCCACCACTAAAGTTAAACTCACAGGTTTTGTTATTACCCGTCTGTGAACGACTACTCTTTTTGAATATTGGAATTAGATTTTTTCCAATCCAGAGGCATGCTTCCGGACATGAGTGAATCTGAGAAAATAAGAAACAGTGGCCTGGATAAAATTGAATTTAGAGAGTTCTAGAGAACTTGAGGATGTATTTTATCCGGTCCAGGAGCTTTATTGATATCAACCTTATTTAGAATAAAAGTGCATTTTTTATACCATTATTGTTTCTATACTCTATGCTACCTGTACTTGAATCTTCTAAAGCAGTGTTTCTCAACCTTTTTATCTATGGGAAACCCTTGAAACAATTATCATGTCTCGGGAACCCCTACATAAAATAATGATTATAAATTATCTAGCTTTTTCTTTTTTTGGTCATCAAAATACATACTTAATACAAATATAAATGATGGATCCATAAACATATCTCTATTTTAACCAGCGTTTCTCAATCTTTTTATTTATGGAACCTTGAAAAAAAATATTAATCTCAGGGAACCCTTACATAAAAACATTATTACTTATTTTTATTTATCTCTCAGACATCAATACACCAAACACATAATTCATGCACATATAGAACATTGATAAATATATAGAAAAATATATCTGTATTCATAACAATGGTGGATCCATACAGTTTGTCAGTCTCTTAAGGACCCCATACAACCTCTCAGGGACCCCTGGTTGGGAAACTCTGTTCTATATAGTATATACAGAGGGAAACATGTGTTTAAGACGTTTGCTTTTTCATCATCCTCTGTAACTAAATTATCCCCATTAATTAATGTCCCAACATTTTCAGTATTTATCTTCTTATTATTAATAAACTGGGGGAAAAATAGGGGTAGTCATGCTTTGTTCAGCTATCTAAACTGTATTATTTATTTTAGCTAGTTTAAATGTTTTCTTACAATCATTGTTACAGTATTTATTGTTCCATACTGTTCTCTTTTAAATGACATTCTCTTCCTTTCCATTTCCCTCTTTACAACAGAATTCAGCCACATGGGTGTGAACTTTTTTTTCATATTTATTTCCCAGTGGAATAAATTAAGATGTGAAATGGTTTAAACTCCTTTAAAGACAGTCCACTTCTGTTCAGTATCATCCCAGCTTATATGCTGAAGATCTATTTTTATCCAGGGAAAATTTGTTTTCTTGATATTAAGTCTTTGTTAACTTTTCCTTTGATGACATAAGTTAAAGGACCAGTTACCTTCATATCTATAATACACTCCACAACTTTACATATTACCAGATCCAACATAGCACCTTTTCTAGTAGTTGGCAGTTTCAATGTCAATGCAATAAAAGTCCCCCATAATCAGAACGTTCCCCAAACTTGCAGCCATCTGCATATGAAGCTTACTCACTTCTTTCCTCTCAGCATTTGGTGGTTTATTTCTGCACTTGTCTCCCTATCCTGTATGCTAGCCCTCCCCCATTCCCCCCACCACTGGTCCATCTATACCCTGCTTACTCCCTGTGCTATCTGCCCCAGTGAGATTAACAATTCCCCCACCCCTCAACCTAGTTTAAAATCTCCAACCCTCTAGACATCTTTCCCCCCAAAACAGAAAGGATTGGAAATGTGTCACATTGAAGTCTATGCAAGATCTATAATATACATCCACATTCTGAAACTGGTAAACCATTTCTGTGATATATTGTTTTTGTTCTTTATTGAAAGACCTTATTTTGCTAACTTCATGTGACCATTGCTTCATTGAGAATAGCTGTTGTCCCTCTAGGTCCTTTTCGTCACTGGAAAACTAATACTAAACATGAAATGCACATTGCAACAGTGCAGTGGGACTGGTTTCCACAATTATGTTTTGTGGACATTTCATATTTAGTTTCCCTTAACTATATACTGTAGATTGCTATGTTATTGTGGCTTGGTGTAAGGTAGTTATTTTTTATATATATACTACATAACTTCCGCACCACCTCAATATTCTATTAGTCTTACGCCATCTTAAGTGTAATGCTTATAGGGTTTACCTTAGAACAAAACCAAATGTGGTTCCTTAAAGGGCAACTGGGATTTCCAAAACAATTTAGGGTTAAATGAACGCCTGCAGTGTTTCCTTTTAAATGAGCCCTAGATTACATCTCTGGCGGCAGCCTGTGAGAAATTATTTTGGGGTGAATGTTCAAATTGCCTGCTTCCTGTTGGTTGAGTGACATCACTTAAACTTTGCTCCACCCCAGGGGAGAAGCATGCTCATTTAAGACTTAATGCTGAGGAAGACAGGAAGTACATGGGGAAAAATTGACAATTGAGATGAGGAGCCTGCTATTTCTAGCAATAGCTTCTCTTGTTCCAAAACAACTCGAACTTTTTGAGAAGAATTAAAAACCACAGTTACCCTTTAAATAAAAGGACCATAAATAACAATATTGATACAAATATACTAAAAGTTTATATAATAAATAGATGTCAAAAATAACCCATATTAATCATTAACTAAAGGGAGAGAGCTTTGATCAGTTATTAATATTCTAACATTACTGTCTGTTAGAATACCATCCTTTTTATATCTAAGCACTATATGATATGTAAATCTGTACTTAATTGCAAAGTCACAGTTCTAGTGGCATATAAAGTGCACTTTAATATTTTATATATCCATTGGCTGCATTTGTTGCATACACACCTCCTCCTTTGGGATCCCTGTGTCTCTTCACCCAGGCACACTAATTTTCCAGGAATGCTTTTGACCAATAATCCCTCTGTTGGTTTGCACTCCAGTGGGTCAGAGTCCAGCCTTGCAATGTTAACCGTGCATCTGCCTGGTTCAGGAGCCCTGATGAAGCCGGAGGTTCTGGGAGAAACGTGGATTGGCTAGTGTGAGGGAGAGAGAGCATGGTCAATTGTGAATCACTGGACTGTTTGACCATATTGGTAAAAAGGCAGGCACGGTTAATATCACAAGCCTGAACTCTGACCCATTGGAGTGCAAACCAACAGAGGGGTTATCGAGTGGGAGCAGTTCTGGAAAATTAGTCCTGCAGTGAGCTCAGGTGAAGAGACAGGGATCCCGATGGTGGAGCTCGTCATATTCTGTGGGAGGGGTCGTGAGTATGCAACAAATACAGCCGATGGATGTAAAAAATATTAAAGTGCACTTTAAATGCGAGTATAAAACTGTGACTTTGCACTTAAAAGGTACCTCCACTCTGAAATATAAAAATTCAAACAATGTAAGGGACCCCCCCAAACCAAAGCACTATATGTTGAAATGTTTAAAAAATGCCCAGAAATGTACTTACCCACCTTCGTTCCCTCGGCCTCTGCCTCTTATGTTTCTTCCGGGAACGGAAGTCCATAAGAGGCAATACCAGCAACTTCTGTGAATAGTCAATCAATCACTGATGTGGCTGCCAGTCAACAAAGGGAGCCGAGGGAACAAGTGTGTGTATCTACATTTCTGGGCACTTTTAAAACATTTTAATATAGCATTTAGGTTTCGGGGTCCCCTACAACAGGAATAGGCAACCAGTAGATATCCATATGTTTGAAAACTACAACTCCCAGCATTCTCCATAATCCTTATAATGGAATGGGAGTTTTCAAACAACTGGTTGCCTATCCCTGCCCTACTCTGTGTGCCTTTTGCCTTTTTTTTTTTTTTTAAAGGAAGCAGCGTCGGGGGATCCAAAACTAAGAGAAGGGAGTGTTTTTGCATATTTTAATATCGGGTTTAACTTTAATTTTCTGGGGGCAGCGCTGTTTTCTATTAATGGCATAGGCACCAGATGTAATACCCCTAGTGCTCCTTTTTGTGCTAAATTGTAGAAAATTGTAGCACAATGCAGTAACTCCAGCTAAGCAAATACTGCAAATCAAAAACCCAAAAAATGAAGAGGAGAGCGGAGTAAGTATTCCAATTCTCCTATTGTATGGGCACCCTGGTCTATTTAGAGTACATATTTAGTACCTATATGAAACATCTAAACACATTTCACTGTTGCATACATTTAATATACAAGGTAGCGCAAAACACAACTGTTTTGTATTGAGAGTGCTGCGCTACTTTCAGAAAGATTTGGAAATGGTGCAGTGCCCTAAAATAAATCTGAAACCCATGTTAACCTGAAAATACATTGGGTTGTGTGAGTTTTAGACTTAAATAGCAATAGTGAATCTCTGTGTATATTTTTAGTAGAGCCTGCAAGTATATTGACATAGCAGTATTTATTCTTTGCTATAGAATCATCCTATGTTCATATGGATTCATTTATTAGGATTCTTACTTTTGTTGTTTGTTTTCCTTGCTAGACAGTTTGATAAATACAAAAAAATAATCACTTTTCATTTTCCAAATGTTATCATTTTCAATCCTGTTAGGTTCATGCCTCTACCATCAGCAGTGAAAGAGTGAAAGGGGGTGTCCCCTTTGCTTTTTTCACCTCTCTTCAAGCCGTGGTCTTGGGAAAAGCAGATGGCATTATACTTCTGCTTCATTGGACTTTGCTTTGATGAGGCATGACCTGAAAGATCAAAAAAGGCTTTAATTTATTATTTTGTAATTTTCAATATCACATAAAATGAGCAGTCTGAACGGAAGTAAATTGGAATCAGCTTTGTGCCAAGGGAGTCTCTGCATCACTATGCTTGCTTAGAGGAGAGCGTAAAATCACCACTTACATGTACAACTGCAATAAATATTACATATAGCATATTGCAATAGTCAGTCCAACAAGATGAAATTCACACAGATACACAGATCATTTTCTTTGACAACTTAATCTTGTGGATAGCAGTAGAGATTCTATTACAGGAAAAAAGGTAACATCCAGAATATGACATTTAAAGGGACACCTAGTCATCACTTTCCTGGTTTAATTCTTCCACAACATAGTAAAGGTCACATCCTCTGTGAAATATGGGAAATTCATTGAAGTTCATTTTTTCCTATGGCATATCAACAGAATGAAAAGACCATGAAAATAATATCAACTGTGTTTTTATAGCTGTTTTTCTTTTTAGTCTTCTGTCACTGTAGGTCAGCTTGTCTCCCTCTCCAGTGACTTTCCTTCTGATGTCAAATTGCCGGTTGCCATAACCCACATGCTCTGGTGTTTATTTTCTATCCATGTAGTAACGAATAGAATGGTTTAATTAAGCCCTTGAAGATTCACTGTACATTTCTACAGCATACAATTTTGTTTAAAATTGATCTGCACCGTCACCTTAGGAATCCACTAATTCATAGGGATTGTAGCTTATTGAAAATGCAAGAAGAAAAACGTGTCCCTAAAGATGACCTTGTATCAAATGCAGATTTTGTGTCATATTACATTTAGCATGATTTGAAAAATAAAAATAGATGTTCTTGTGGGCTCATGCTCCAAAACTTTTTAGAAACAATTTTCATTTGTGTTCTTGTTTTTAACGGTGAGCTGAATACATACAATACATACACATATGTTTTCTCCATGCACAGATCAATAATGGCATGCTTGTTATGTGATCATATTGTGCTCATTTCAACTGTTAACCGGTTCCTTTGTAAATTAAAGCAAAATGAAAATGTTAAAATGTAAGAGATTTTGGGTTTGAAACAGTGCACATTCCTTGTGCTCCTTACCTTGCCTTGCTCCCACAATACTGTAATTAATGTGCGCCAGTACACAGTAAGGTAAGGAGCGCCAGGCAGCAGGGGTTTTACATAGTAGCACAAAACCTAATGCTTGTTTATTGCGTAGGGATGTGTTGCACGGTTTCTGAAAGTTTCTGAAATGGCTAAGAGTCAGCGTCAAAATACCACACAAAGTGAATCAGCTCCCGGGCAGCTATGCTGAGGTTATGCAAGTGCAGCTAAATTGATTGTTTTATATATATAATCAGGATTATTCAATAAAAGTTCTTATCGTTAAAAATTTTGCCCCAACCAATCAGATGTTAGCTTTCAAAAATATCACCATGGATCAAAAATATCACCATGGAGCAAAAATATCACCATTTTAAACAACAAGAACTTTTATTGAATCGCCCTGAATGTGTATGTATATATATATATATATATAACGGCCCTGTGGGTGGAAACGTGTCGAGGCGCAATAAACTAACTTTGCAGTTTAAATCCCTTTGAATGCTCTTTACTGGATTTGATGGTGGATGTGTATCAAGTAACACCAGGGCATTACAATATGGTGGAGTGCGGTCATTGTGACTATTGTTATGGATATAATATAACAAAGTATGTTAAAAATGCCTTTAAAAATAATGATCTTTGGATGTACAACATTTGTTATGGAACACAGAAATTTATGTGGGCTAGATCCCACTATACACATGATGTATGCAAATTTCACATCACATAGTCATTCCATAACATGGAAGAAACAAGTTCTATGCTCCCACTATCTGAAGTATGCGTCATTTTTTCCTCCCAGGGCATACATCACCTTTTTTGGAGCAAATTGCGTATTGAGATTTAATTTTATAAATACAGATGGGTAAAATGGAAACACGTGCAAATACGGTCATTTTTTTTTTTCTGAAGGTATAGTTTGCCTGGTCATCTAGAAAAACTATTTTATTTTTTATTTAATTTAACGGGCATGTCCACCCCCAAACCTATAATTTAACCCAATACTGGCCCCACTCTGTACTGTAATAAAATTCTTACCTTACATCCCAGCTCCAAATGGCTGCCCTGTCATGCCCCCCCAAAGTCCCAAAAACTGGCCACTAGGAGCCTGGCAGAGACCATATAGAACTCTGCCTCCTGTCTCTCCTATGGGAGAAAAATGCCATGCGCTCTGCAGCCCTCCCCCCTCCCTTTCCCACACTTTTTGCTCTCCCTCCCCCTAGCATAAAACCCCTTTTCTGTAGTGTAGCGCTCCCTCCCCCAACTCCAACCGCTATATTACTTTTTACAGAAACTCCCCCGAACTCTACTTACCTTACCTCTCTCCTCTGGCGTTCTCCACTGCCGGCAGCCGCATCCATGATTGGCTGCTTCTCAGTAAGTTGGATGAAAGAGGTAGGGTAAGTAATGATTGGAGGAGTTTCTGTAAAATTTACTATAGTGGTTGTGGCTGGGGGAGGGAGCCCTACACTACCCCAAAAGTTATTAAATGGGGTGGACATGCCCTTTAATATTGAGTAGTTTCTTGTTTTAGATGCAGAATACATTATTACTTGCTGGAAAAACTGAAAAAAAAATATTTGTTTGCTGCATTTAAGAGTTAAATCCAGCTTTAATAGTTTGTCTATAATGTGAAAATAGCACCGTCTAATAATATTAACATGGTGTTCTGAAGTCTTGAGGGAACTAAATATTTTTTGTGAAAGATGTTTGTATTGACCAACAGCTGTTTATCTAAATGGCTTTACATACTGCACTATTGTCTTTGTTGTGGTCAAGAAATGTACAATGTTTGTTTGAGATGGTAAGCAGTAGCTATTTGAGTAATAGACTGTATATAACAGTATTAGAAGCTTTTTCAAAAAATATTTGCTGTAGAGAAAAATAATAGTTTCTTTAATTTGTTAATGTCATGTTATATTCTGTTTGCTTGCTGTGCTGATTTCAAGTTATAAAATTTTGATGACCCAAAAGGGGTTATGTACAGAGCGTCGCTATCGCTCTCTATCGCTCTCTATCGCTCTCTATTGCCCCCTTTTGTGAATCTTTAATGGCAGCTATCTGTTGGCATTAGAGATTACATCTTAAAAACCCATTAATGGCTAAGTACATTGGTTGCGGCAGTTGCATGACACAAAATTTGCGTAACGCTGCAACTGGGGTTATATTGTGTCTTAAAGTCACGTTAATGCTTGGTATATTAGTTAACGTGACTTTAAGACACAAATAGCCAATAACAGCTCTCGGTATATAGCCTTGAATGTGAACTGGACAGTTTTGTTCTGACAGCAGTTCCACAAAACTTATTGAAATTCCTAAAATCTGATTCAACCCGAATTGAATCAGATTTTTTTTAAGTATTCAAATACAAATTGAAAGTATTCAACAGAATTTTTTCGAAGGGATTCTTTAATTTTCGATTTTCAACAAGAAGTATTGAAAATGTTCTAAACCAGCCATTCCAATGCAAAACCAGGTTCGTTTAGAGACTGTGACTACATGGGAAATTTTACTTGCCCCTCAGTCCCTGGTTTCATGTGGTTTATTGATCACATTTTGGGCATCAGGTTATCATAGTGGTACAATGGTCCATTTGGCAATAACGAAATGAACATTATACATTACTATATTAAATTACTAGCAAATAAAAAGTGCCCATTGGTACACAGGGCTAGATACGTATCTAGCTATATAGATATTGAGAATTACTGGTATTAATACATGTACTGTAGCTCTGGGTGATTGCAATTTGGAGTCGGGAAGGAATTCCATCCAGCCACCTAACCCACCCCCCCATGGAACATTAAAAAAACGCCATTAAAGATATTTATGTATAGGCAGAGACATTTCGATTTGTGTGAGCAGACACCCCACCCTGCAGTTTAATGTTTCTGGGCAGGGTGGTGGTGGCGTCAGCGGCATCACATGGGGCAGAGTCATCCATTTAGTGGTTTGAGGTGGTGGAGTTAGAGGCATTCTGGGGCGTGGTGGCCAAAGAGGGGTGTGGTGGGGAGATTAGAGTCTCCGTTGCTTGAGTTTGGGGTGGTCTCGTGGGAGCACAGGAGACCACCCCAGAATGAGAGATACTCCTGCGAGTTGCGAGAGGGGTGATACCTGTGTGAGGATGTAAGGGGCTATTTGGGTATGTATTGTCTTATAAATATTATTATTTGGCTTGAATTTGTATTACTGAACTAATTTTAGCATTTTATTACAGTTGCACAACTCTAATTGACAGATTTACGGAGAGCCGCAATAGCTCTGCTTAAATCTCTGTTTGAAATTCAATATGTGCTTTACCCACAGCAAAACTTTACTCCAGCAATTAGCTGGCATTAAATAGTGGCGCCGTTATATGCTCAAAGCACATATTGAATTAGTTGTGCTAGATGCATGTATGTCTTTTACGATACTCGAGCAGCCGGTGCAATGAAGTATTTAATAGTGGTTAGCGTGACTTAAACTGCTTTAAATACCACTGCACCCCTGGATAAATTAGCCTTTAAAGGGCATGTCCACCCCTTTAGAAAACCTTTGATATGCGGTAGGGCATGCTCCCCCAGCCCCAACCACATTAATATTATTGTTAGAAAGTCCCCCGATCCTTACTTACCTTCCCACTTTCCCCCGCTGCACTGTTCCGGCCCTCTGCTTGCATGGAATTGGTTGAGAGGCAGCCAATCACGGTCGCGGCTGCTGGGAGTTCTGAACAGCGGAGGAGAGAGGGAAGGTAAGTAAAGATTGGGGGACTTTTTTGTAATAATATTAATGCGGTTGGGGCTGGGGAAGCATGCCCTTCCGCATACCCAAAGGTTTTAATTTTAGGGGGAGGGAGATAAAAAACGTGAGGGAGGGGGGGGGGGCTGCACTGAGCATACCTCAAACCTTCACAAGATTGAGGCAGACTCAGGCACAGCATGAGTCACACACTGCTTCTACACAGCACTTTCCTGGACTTTGGAAGGGCACAGCAGGGGAACCATTTTGAGCAGAAATGTAAGGTAAGGCTTGTTTTAAACTTCTTAATGTGGCCAGTAAGGGGTTAAATTTTAGTTTTGGGGGTGGACATGCCCTTTAAATGTTCATAATTTAGTTATGAGAAGTAAACGATGCAAGTGTGTATGTGTGCAATAGTGTTTATATCAGTGTGTGTGTGTTCAATATTTATTATGGAAGCACTTAGTTATCTGTACTGCTGTTTGTAACCCTGGATCTAGTTATTATAACTCGTGTTTGTATTACTGAACTGGTATCTTGTTACAACATCAACCATTTTTATTAGCCCCCCTCTGTAATATATGGGGACATTATATGACCTCATTACCAAATATTTTTATTTATGTACTTTTTTTATTTTTATACATATGTACTTGTGTGAGTGTTATATATGTAGGTAAGTATTTAACCTGTAAAAAGCTTTCTTCTTCCAACTTCCCCCCCTCCTGTTTTTTCTTTTAAATATTTACAGGGTAACCCTTTTGAAATAAAAAATAACAAAAGTGGTATAAAGGTGATACCTTTATTGGCTAACTAAGATAATCATCTTAGAACATTCTAGTTCCTTTTTCAAGCTGAAACGGGAACTACCACCTTTCCCTTCTTTTAAATACACACACTTGCTGGCCTTGCCCCCACAAGAAACTCTTCCTTTTGCCTATAGAGAAGAGAGGGAATAAGTCCAGATGTGATTTCTGATACAAAACCACTTCTTATAACTTTTTGTAATTGGCTAAGGCTGTCACGTGTTTTACAAACAGCACATGCTTGGGTGTAATAAAGTAACTTCATTACACTTCCTTTCAGTTTTAATTTGTCTAAACACATGCAGATCTTTTAGCAATGACAGGTGTGGCTAAACCTTCCATTTTGACTATTCCATGTTAAAATGGGGGGTTTCAGCTATGTATGTTTCTAATTTTATCTTGTACCTAATAGAGGCCGGTGCAATATGTTATAAACATATATTTATGGTCATTTAGATGGTAATAGTAAGAAATGACTTGCATATGTATACACCTTTACTATATGTAATTTTATATACCCCCACCTAATTGGCAGCTCATAAAAACTCAATGCATTTTCCTATAATCACATAAATATTCTTATACAAAAGGAGGAATGATCAATATGTATGATCAATATTCACGACAATAAAGTCTCTGATAAAAATTATTTTTTGTTTTTAGAAAAAAACCTACCAATGCATCAAGTGCCAGATGGTATTTTATAATGAATGGGATATTCAGGTTCATGTTGCAAACCACATGATTGGTAAGTACATCCAATACAGTATATATCTTTCTGTGGTGTTTATTTCTTTGGTTGTCACTTCTTTACAGTATGGTTTAAAGTGAAAGGACATTATGCAGAAATAATAATTGTTTTTGCTGTACACGTGGAAAGAAAAAATATTAAAGGGATTTTTGCTTCAACCAAAGTATTTGTTGGTTCCAGCATTAATGCTAAATCAGTTGTTCTCTTTATGAATGATTTAATTTTGATCCTTTATAAATATTATGCTCAGACACTAAATTTAATCATTCGTGTGGTCCTGTAAATTTTTAATGTTTAAAAATAATCACAAATCAGTGATATGAAATCCATTCTTCTACTTCATGACGCATGGTAGTTTTTATTTTTCTTTTAAAATAATTTCACCCCTATAACATTATGTCTTAAAGGGCATGTCCACCACCAAAACCAAATTCTCCCCCACTGCTGGCCCCACTGTATAGTGTTTAAAAACCCGTGTGTGAATAGAGCAGTGTAAGTAGAGATCGGGAGAGTTGTTTACAAGCTACTATAGCAGTTGGGGGTGGGAGAGCCCTACACTACAGAAAATTTGGACATGCCCTTTAAAAGACATCATTTTGTATATTATAATGCAGGTAAGAAATATGTCATAGAGTTTGTTCAATATTGTAGCTGTATTCTGATGGGTTATTGTGGGGTTTAGATTTTAGACTGATATGTAAAAAATAGGGTACAGCAGGGTTTGAATTCAACTTTGGTCTTGAATTCTTCCAAACTAGTAAGAATTATGTAAAAAGCCTTCCATCGTACCTTCAAAATAAAACCTTATTCACATCTCTAGATCAAATTTGTGAGAAGTTATTGCTGGAAAGTTCAGCTATATTACTTCCTGCTTGAACACTTCCTGTTTTCAGCCATGTGACCAGCTTGTAGTCATGTGACCAGCCTCAGCCTGCATTAATAGGCTCACCTTCTTAACTGTCAGTTTTTCCCCAGGTACTTCCTGATTTCCCCAGCATTAAGTCTTAACTGAGCATGCTTCTCCCCCGGGCGGACAGGCGGGGATGAGGTCAGGTGATGTCACTCAACCTACTGGAAGCAGGAAGTTTGAACATTCACCCCAATGTAATGTCTCACAGGCTCCAGCCAGAGATGTGGTTGTTGGCTTTTTTTGTAAGGAAATACTGCAGGCTTTCATTTAACCCTTACTTGTTTTGAGACTACAGTTGCCTTTGAAAGGGCATGATTTCCCCCAGACAAATTTTTTTTTTACCTTTCCCAAACCCCAAGTCCAATAAACTTAAACAATTAATGGACTTCCCAAAGTCAGATTTTCACTTCAATGTTTGGTGTCCCCTTCTGTCATCATCTGTCTTCTTCAGTTGATATTACGGCCACTGACCGACTGCTGGTAACTGAATTGCATCCACTGAGCATGTGCAAGCTTGTAACAAGCTTATACAGCTTTAGGAGAAGGTGAAAACATTAGAAGAAATATCGCAGTGAACATCTGGCTTCAGAGACATACATTAGCCATGTAAGCATTGTGGGGTTTGGGTTTTGGGGTGGTGGAAGGTAAGTATACATTTTTGTCTGGGGAGGACATGCTCTTTAAGACATTTAGAAAATGTCACACAGTTACACAGGCTTTAAAAGCAATATTACCCAACCTAAATACCTCTGTCTATTACTGAGCTATTACAATGACTGAAATGTTTATATGTATGGTTCTCAAACCACCTGGAAGGCTGGCAGAATCTTGGACATTATTCAAGGGACTGAAAATAAGAAAGTAATGGCATTTTTGTTGTTTTTCATATTTTTCTGTGTACCTCTGTGCTATTATTTGTTTATTACTTTTTTCTATTACATTTTCTTTAAAAAATTAAAGGCTAAAGGCAAAAAGGAAGAGCAATATTCTAGAAAGAATGTTTAGTGTCTGATCAAGTAAAGTGGTCTTTATTATCTAAAGGATTATAAACCAAAAAAGGGAGCACTAATCGTCCTAAATAACACATTTTAGTTTGAAGTCCTTTTCTCTATCCAGTTGTGTAAGTCATACGAGTTTAATATTTGTATTAAATGGAGCTTTCATTTAATAAAAAATGGCAAATAAGGGCATTGTTGGGCGAATGATGACAATTTATAAAAAGTGCTTACTGTAAAATTAGTGATTTAAGTTAATTACATTAGAGATGGCCGAACTTTAGAAAGTTCGGTCCGTTTTCGAATTATATGGAAAGTTCGAAAGTTCGAAAACGGACCCATTAAAGTCAATGGGAGTCAAATAGTTTGAAAAGTTTGAATAAAATACAATTAAAATATCAATGGTAACTTAATGTAAATGGCTGTGGGACTTGGGAAATGGTCTGGGGAACATGTTCGAATATCCAGGACTTTTGAAAAATCGATTTTACTCTCACACACGCTACTTTCGAGCTCGAGCATTTGAACATTCGATAATTATCATATGAATGACTCGCGGATTCGATAATTCGATATTTACTCACGTATAATAGACATTTGACTCGCGCATTCAATATTTAGTCGCGAATAGGTATAATAGACATTTTACTCACGGATTCGATACTCCCATATAGGTATAATAGACATTTTACTTGCGGAATCGATATTTACTTGTGAATAGGTATAATAGATATTTTACTCGCGGATTCGATATTTACTCATGAATAGGTATAATAGACATTTTACTCGCGGATTCGATATTCGCATATAGGTATAATAGACATTTGACTTGCAGATTCGATATTTACTTGCGAATAGGTAAAATAGCATGTTACTCATGGATTCGATATTTACACGCGTATCGAACATTCAATAATTATCGAAAGTCCGGAAAATATTGAAAGTCCGAGAAATCTGGGTCCGGGATAATTAGTCCGAGTCCGTTTGAACTTGAATAGTTCGAGCAATGTAACAATGTTGGGTCTTTTGCTTGGTGTTTTTACAGTTTAGCAATATATCATAATGAATTTAATTTCAGTGTTGAACGTATTGAATTTCCTATTGAATGTAGGAACCATGAAGGAGAAATACAGTATGCATCAATGTGTTTAAGTATGAATGAGTGTAATATATAAAAATAATGCTCAAGCAAAATATTACCCTTTTACATATTCTTAAATAACTCCCCTATATTTGACAGTTTGAGGTTTTTGCTCCTTATTGTGTTAAGTGAACTGTTTGCAATACCATGGGCTTATATGTTCTCTGATCTTTCAGTAAAGTAAGATGATGGTGTAGATGCGGGCAGCATTAAATTAACCTTCCCTAGCAGGAGGCTCCACAATATAATGTAACTGGAAAGAAGAATGAAGTGCACACAGAAGTTAAACTTCAACTGATGGTAACACCTCAGTAATTAGAAGAAAATATCTTCTGTGTCAGTGTCATAGTGGAGGACTTCAAAAGTGTGAAATAAATTCTGATTCTGATAAGTAGTGGGATCACATACTTGCCAAATGTGTCCTGTTCCATATAAAGCTGTCACATATAATGTATATAAGATTTTATTTTATTATTATTTGTCCTTGGAAAATGCTTACTTACAAAGTATATTTATTGTTCACAGGGAATGCCTGTATATTTGTATTTAATGTTTGTATTTAATGTCATATTTTGGAATAACAACATTTATAGCACATGCTGGAAGAGACCCATTACAAATATTGTTATTGTCAAACCTAGCAGACTTCCCTCATAGCTACGTATGAGTAGGAAAGATTGCATGCAAACAAATTACTGTAACAGACTGCACGTTTTTCTATAAGTTCATAAAGGTTTTTTGTCTATATTAATAGCCAAATTATAGTATATCTATAGTGTTTATATATAACACATAATGGCCATGTAAATGTTATAAACAACACTTGTCTATGTCATCCATTATAATTCATGCTTAGCTATGGCATTTGTGTCACAAAAACTTATTTTACAGGAAGTTGTAAAAACTTATTGTAAAATATAAGGAAATTCGACATAAGCAAGGTGTTCTACGACCATATAAATCTACCTGGCTGCAGGCCAAGTGCCTTTGTATGGGTCATAGAACACCAAAATTAATAAAGATATATTTACAGGGTATTCATATTTGTTCTGTTATATCCTTATATATTCACTTTGCTATGCCACAGATCATGTAATTATGATAAAATATAGCAATTGATTTTAAAACCCAATACGGCAAAATAATATAAACTCTGCAGGACCACTGCACTTTCAACGTATGTGGCCATTTAATTGGGTGAATGAGTTAAACCTTAATGAAAGGATGTATTTTGCCGTTAGGGTTGTAATACACGTTAACCTCTCTAGCAACTCATCAGTTAAGGCTTCCTGCTTCTTATGCAATCAAAATCCATTTCTTATTTTGACAAGGGAATGCACATTAAGAGCTATTTAGAATAATATTTTTATCTTTTAATAATAGGGTACACACTGATTCATTTATATTTTCTAGATTTTATTACACATTTCAATCAATATAACAAGATGTATTATGTCACCTCATGGAAAATAAAGTCAGTGGATGAGCAAATGAAGTGTAACCTTAAGTATCTTTAACAACAAATCAATTTGCATGTGTTTCTATTGTGCAGTTACTAATGTAATTATCTAAGAGATGAATCTACTGAGGCAATAATAGTTAAATTATAAAGCATTTCATGAACTTTTGCAACTGATCGCTAAACACGGTAGTAAAATAAGGCATCATGCATAACGCAAAGTCAGTACAAATAGGGCGTGCAATGGAATGCAAACAAAAGAGCAGACAAATGATGCTGCTTAGTGCCTGACACCCAGTCTCTCTATAACCAGGTGAAATATTAAGGGGAAAAAAATAATGTGTCTCATGCTGAATTAGAATTTTGATTTAATCGATGTTAACGTAAACTCAATCTGTGTGGAGAACAGGGTTAATTTAAATAAATTGCTACTAACCAAACTAAACATAACTGGTAATTAAAGTTGTGGATTTTTTTATATACAAGCCACACATTTAAGCTTGGTTTACATGTTTTTTGATGATTAGGTAATTATTCCAGCATCCATTTCTCTAACAACCATTGTAAAGACAGGTTTATTAACAGTAGCTCAGCAGATTGTTCAATGCTATGTAGAAGGGAGGGGGGAGCTAGAACAAAGGCTTAAATTCCCCGAAATTGTTTAGTAATCCAGCAGGACAGGTTGCTGAATGTTGCTGGGGGGTGAGTAGCCTGTACACAAGCTAGATTATTGGCCAAAGTCATTTGTTGGCTATTTCATTCGACAATTGTCAAGCTGGTGTACCAGGGGTTTAGTTGTATAGTTTGTGTCATAATGTGCAATAAAACTTGCATTATTGATTGTGTACCTGATGTGCTCACGTAATACCAATGCATCAGCATGTCCATATAATATGTAATAGTGAGTGAGAATGTCAAAGAACGACTTGCTGTAAATTTAAAACTCAGAAGGCCCTTTAGAGCTTCTAGTCAGATCTCAAGAGGATCTTTGAAATAATTGGCTGTTAAAAAAAAAATCCAAAAAAACCCCAAGAACCATAACTATTGCACTTAGGGGGTTAACATAAAAAAAAATCATTCATTTGTGCACAATTCAAGGTAATACTAACAATGTGCTATAGTTATCCAATTCACTGATATACTGTTTATAGTAGAGTTTACCCAAATACAATAAACTAAGCATAGTGATATTATATGTTTCATCGAATTTCCTTTCTTTTCTTTCCAGTAAAGGTTGACTAAATTTGTTTTAAGAATTCTTAAATATAAAATATTTCATGTAGTTCTTTTATCTATTTTCAGCTCTCCCCAAAGGCAACTTAAAGGAAATGAGATGTCGGCTCCCATATGATATTCAGTGGTGACATTTAGAAAAAGTCATAGCGCCAAAGAGTAATTTGAACACTTGGCCATTGAATCCAGATTTATGAAGTGAAATTAATTTGCTGCCTGCAGTGGGCTAAACATTCCATGAGAAGTGAGCACATATTACAGTACAGCACTGTCCACTGTCCTGCAATAGATGTTTAGAAAGACTAAGAGAAGTCTTTATTCTCACTTTTCTACCATATAGGGCCACAGTGTACTGACCTTATCACAGTTAATAAACAAACTAACTGTTGGCATTGCGGGCGCAGCGTACAGTCTCTAGCCACAGTGCCAAGCAGATTAACAAACTTATTGCTTCAAAGTTACATTTTATGATATTATATAACATATAGTATCTCCCCCAACCTTTTAATTATTGACAAATAAGCTTTACAGAAATGTTTGCTCCTTCACTGTTTCAAATTCTCATACTTAAACATTCTTCAGACTAATATACTTAGTATTCAGGTGAACAATGGCCTGTCTCATTTTCTATTTTGTGCATTGTGAGCTAAAAGCTACACAATTGTATAAACCTTCCCTAAGCATGGAAAGATTGCATCCAAGTACACCAAGAAAAAGTTAAGATTTTGTAATGCAAAAACAAATTTAAAACAGCTACTGGACCAGACTCCATAAGCAATAACAATAATGCTAATTTAAACCAGTATATCTATTAGCACAACAACCTGTTTAGAAAATTGAGATCATTTCTATTTTGGAAAGTTGTGTATATAATAGCAACTGTAATAGAGATTAATACTGGGGAAACGACACAGAATCTCTTCTATATTTTATTCCATGTGATATGGGAACATGCCAACTTACAGGTATATATGCAGTAAGAAAAAGGTCCTAGTGTAAACAGTTGGCATGATCGGGTTTATGATTGCTGCCTGAGTAAAAATTCACCGAGCCAATTTCAGAATTGCCTGATCAAACAAGTGACCATATGGGATATTTCAAGAACCAAACCCAGTAATGGGGGAAAAAAAGAAAACCATTTGAATTCCTGCAAGCTGGTTTCACTTAAAGGGCATCTATAGTGGGAAAATGAACTTTTTTTCCTTTCTTTACATGTGTTCTATAATACCCCCCAACCCCCAGAGTGTCTTCACTTTTTTCAGATTCCCTCTCTGTCCTGAGATACACCAGTTAGAAGAATAGTGATTGCATTCCTCTACTCCTACTTGGACTGTCAATCAAATACCTGTGACGTGACCCCCCCTCCCTGCTCTGTAATAAACATAGAGATAAAAGCATTAGCAGGGGGAGAGAGGTAGCTTTGATGGTAGATATAAGGCTGCACTTGACCCCCCTTCTTAATAGCTTTCACTGATTGATGATGGGTCACAAAGTCAGAGATCGTAAACTGTACTGTTCTCCTTCTTCTTCCGTGTCTCCAGGACAGCTTGCTTACTATTAGCCACTGTGCATGGGTGTGTTTTTCAGGATGTTGAACTTTTATCACCTACTGCACATTATAAGCTTGTCGGTTAGCCGGAATTGAGACATGGAGCAGGTAACAGAGGGGAGGGGAAAGGGGGGAGTGCTGCACAGAGCTCTGACACCATGGTTAAACAGAGTCACTGACAGAGATAAGATTAAGGCAGCACAGAGTATAGAATTTAACTTTGCAAAGGGGCAATGTGTTTTTTTCACTATAGATGCCCTTTAAGGGTGGAGACTGACAAGCTTCTCTTGTGCAGCATTTTAATAATGAAACTAATGATAGATTATTCAGACAAGCAAGACACTTACATGCCATGTAAGACTTAAATCATGCCATGCACATAATTGCTAATGGCTAGCTTCTAAAATGAGACAAAAAAGGCAGTGCCATTCAATCTATTCAATCATCCTTCAGTTGACATTGCATGGTTTTAACTTAATATCCCAAATGAAATTTTTAGTGTGGCTAATTCCTCTAGTAAGCTACTTGTGGTCATTTTGTGAAAAGTGACTATGTGAACTATCTTAGGGATTATCACTGCATGATGGTGGCCTGGAAGGTAAGACTAGGTGACCCATCTTAAATGAAAGGCCATAGGCTTACCTTGTGAACAGTGCAGGCCTTTTGCATATTGTGTCCACCTAATGGGTTATTGTTATATAATGCATTTCCACTTTTACACTTTACAAGAATGCAAACAACATATCTTTTTCAAATATACCGTGCAACAATAAGTTGCCATCAATTATCTAGTAACCACTCTTAGACTTGGCTTAGACATGCGAAGTCTGCTACATAAGGGTAGCAGTCCAGTTAGCTACTTTGATTCTCTCTCTACTTGGCAATGTTAAAAGTGAAAGTAACTGCAGAAATTGCTTTGGTAAAACAGTCTTATTTATTTACTTATTTAATGTGTATATTTGTATAAAGGCATGTTATTCTACAATCTGGGCTACAACTTAGGATAAATGATTTACACTAAACTACTTCTTTAAGGTACCAACCTTCTGGTACTTACTGATGAATTGTAGGTATTAACATGCTGTTGTATGGTTGTGCACGGATAAGAGAAATATATTATTATTTCATGCAAGTTTCCTTAGTCATTTGCTACTTTTATTAAAACTCATGGACTTACAGGTAAAAATAAATACTGTATGGCAGGTATGATTATCTATCTTTAGCCAAGTAATCAAATTTAAGGGGCACTTAAGTGTAGAAATCAATATTACAATCACATAATGAACACCTTTTAGAAAAGTAGGAAACCTACCTCCTGTTCTTACAAATAAAAGTCTGGTCGCTGCTTTAGCTTGGAGCTCCCTTGATCCACCTCACTTCCTCTGCCTCCTTCTGTGTCAAGAGGACACATTAACAGCCATGTCAGAAATAGGGTTTGTATAGTGTTGCTGTTTTGGGGACAGGGAGGAGCCGAGAGCTGCCAGAAGCAGCATGCGGCCAGCTTTCAAACATGTTAAGTTTTCTGTAAGGTAAAAATGGAGTGTAATAGGTGGGTCTCCTACCTTTCTTAAATATATTTTTATGCTTCTGCAACATTGTTTTTTTTTGTGTGTGTCTCTTTAAACTACATTCCTAAACATTTTGTTTCACCTATAATAGGTAAGAAAGGTGTTAAAAGTGCATAGAGTCTTCAGAGTTAACAAATACTCAATTCAAAACTGCCTGACTAGACTTTCAATATGACCAGTAACTGCCATCCACTAATTATCCATTTTAATCACATAGGATTTTCCTCTCTCAGTGGAGCCTGGCAATATGATTACAGCTGAATCCCACAAGATACAAGCATGTTTGAGACGGCTTCAGACAACTGTCTCCTGAAACATAGCGTTGCAATAGTGAAGCACACTCCTGGTTTAGATTTGTCTGAAAAAAACAAACCTGTAACTAATAGTTTACTACTGCTACATTGAGTGTAAAATTTAGTGCTAAAAAACAATGCTACGGCACAATGGCATGTGTTTCATTTAAGGTGAACTACTAGTCTTATGTTGTGCTATTATTTTCTTTTTCTTTACCATCATCGAGCAAATCTCATCATATTTAGATTTGCCTGATATCTGAAAGTACATGGGATGAAAATAAACAACCATGATACCAACAAACTACTGATGTCAGTATTGTGGTCAGCGAATTGGCTATAAAATTTCCAATACTGTTGCAACATGTATGCTCACCCGGCAGACCAATCCCATACATGTGAATGTTTGTGTGTGATATTGCTTATTACAGACAGTTTCTACTGGAATCAGTCATGCAATATGCAATAGCAGTCCCCCTGCACCTTAAGCCGACCCAATCGTGGGCATCTTAAAAATTTCTTCTGCCATTTATAAGCACAGAGTCTAGATTTGTTTAGGAGAGAAAATTTTGCCTTCACTTGCATAGGGTGCAAGTAGAGAAAGACAGATATGTATATATATGATATATATATATATATAAAGATGCAGGCACTCTCAATTGGTTGTACATATGCCCGGGTGCAGTCCGTAGGGTAAAATATATATAAAACACTGGATGTATAGACAAACTCCTGGGTATTTTCAAACAACTTCTGTATTTATTAGTGCATAGCAAACAAAAGCAACGTTTTGGTTGCAACACAAGGACCTTTATCAAGCTTGATCAAGATTCTTGTGTTGCGGCCAAAACGTTGCTTTTGTTTGCTATGCACTAATAAATACAGAAGTTGTTTGAAAAGACCCAGGAGTCCATCTATACATCCAGTGTTTTGTTATGTATTTATGCCATTGATGTAATGTGAATAAACCCACTTGTTTGCAAGACCAAGGAGTGCCCTGATTCATTGTGCATGTTGTATAATTGGATCCCTCTCGTTTCCTCTCAGATTTGGTGGTTTATTTTCTGCACTTGTCTCCCTATCCTGTATGCTAGCCCTCCCCCTTCCCCCCCCCACTGGTCCATCTATACCTGCTTACTCCCTGTGCTATCTGCCCGTGATGAACATCTTCCCCCACCCTCACCTAGTTTTAAAATCTCCAACCCTCTAGACACTTTCTCCCCCCAAAACAGAAAGGATTGGAAATGTGTCATTGAAGTCTATGCAAGATCTATAATATACATCCACATTCTGACTGGTAACCATTTCTGTGATATATTGTTTTTGTTTCTTTATTGAAAGACCTTATTTGCTAACTTCATGTGACCATTGCTTCCATTGAGAATAGCTGTTGTCCCTCTAGGTCCTTTTCGTCACTGGAAAACTATACTAAACATGAATGCACATTGCACAGTGCAGTGGGACGGGGTTCCACATTATGTTGTGGACATTTCATATTAGTTTCCCTTAACTATATACTGTAGATTGCTATTTATTGTGGCTTGGTGTAAGGTAGTTTTTTTTATATATATACTACATAACTTCCCGCACCACCCTCAATATTCTTTAGTCTTACGCCATCTTAAGTGTAATGCTTATAGGGTTTACCTTAGAACAAAACCAATGGGTTCCTTAAAGGGCAACTGGGATTTCCAAAACAATTTGGGTTAATGAACGCCTGCAGTGTTCCTTTAAATGAGCCTAGATTACAATCTCTGGCGGCAGCCTGTGAGAATTATTTTGGGTGAATGTTCAATTGCCTGCTTCCTGTTGTTTGAGTGACATCACTTAAACTTTGCTCCACCCCAGGAGGAAGCATGCTCATTTACGACTTAATGCTGAGAGAACAGGATCATGGGGAAAAATTGACAATTGAGATGAGAGCCTGCTATTTCTAGCATATCTTCTCGGTTCCAAACACACTCGAACTTTTGAGAAGAATTAAAAACCACAGTTACCCTTTAAATAAAAGACATAAATAACATATTGATCCAAATATACTAAAAGTTTATATAAAAATATGTCAAAAATAACCCATATTTCATTAACTAAAGGGAGAAGCTTTGATCAGTTATTAATATTCTAACATTACTGTCTGTTAGAATACCATCCTTTTTATACTAGCACTATATGATTGTTAAATCTGTTACTTAATTGCAAAGTCACAGTTCTAGTGGCATATAAAGTGCACTTTAATATTTTATATATCATTGGCGTCATTTGTTGCATACACACCTCCCTTGTGGATCCCTGTGTCTCTTCACCCAGGCACACTAATTTTCCAGGAATGCTTTTGACCAATAATCCCTCTGTTGGTTTGCACTCCAGTGGGTCAGAGTCCAGCCTTGCAATGTTAACCGTGCATCTGCCTGTTCAGGAGCCCTGATGAAGCCGGAGGTTTTGGGGAGAAACGTGGATTGCTAGTGTGAGGGAGAGAGAGCATGGTCAATTGTGAATCACTGGACTGTTTGACCATTGGTAAAAAGGCAGGCACGTTAAATCACAAGCCTGAACTCTGACCCTTGGAGTGCAAACCAAAGAGGGGTTTCGAGTGGGAGCAGTTCTGGAAAATTAGTCCTGCAGTGAGCTCAGGTGAAGAAGACAGGATCCCGATGGTGGAGCTCGTCATATTCTGTGGGAGGGTCGTGAGTATGCCACAAATACAGCCGATGGATGTAAAAAATATTAAAGTGCACTTTAATGCGATATATAAACTGTGACTTTGCACTTAAAAGTACCTCCACTCTGAATATAAATTCAAACAATGTAAGGGACCCCCCAAACCAAACACTATATGTTGAAATGTTTAAAAAAGTCCCAAATGTACTTACCCACCTTCGTTCCCTCGGCCTCTGCCTCTTATGTTTCTTCCGGGAACGGAAGTCCATAAGAGGCAATACCAGCACTTCTGTGAATAGTCAATCAATCACTTGATGTGGCTGCCAGTCAACAAAGGGAGCCGAGGGAACAAGTGTGTGTATCTACATTTCTGGGCACTTTAAAACATTTTAATATAGCATTTGGTTCGGGGTCCCCTACAACAGGAATAGGCAACCAGTATATCCATATGTTTGAAAACTACACCTCCCGCATTCTCCATAATCCTTATAATGGAATGGGAGTTTTCAAACAACTGGTTGCCTATCCCTGCCCTACTCTGTGTGCCTTTGCCTTTTTTTTTTTTTTAAAGGAGCAGCGTCGGGGGATCCAAAACTAAGAGAAGGAGTGTTTTTGCATATTTTAATATCGGGTTAACTTTAATTTTCTGGGGGCAGCGCTGTTTTCTATTAATGGCATAGGCACCAGATGTAATCCCCTAGTGCTTCCTTTTGTGCTAAATTGTAGAAAATTGTAGCACAATGCAGTAACTCCAGCTAAGCAAATACTGCAAATCAAAAAACCCAAAAATGAAGAGAGAGCGAGAGTAAGTATTCCAATTTCTCCTATTGTAGGGCACCCTGGTCTATTAGAGTACATATTTAGTACCTATATGAACACTCTAAACACATTTCACTGTTGCATACATTTAATATACAAGTACGCAAAACACAACTGTTTTGTATTGAGAGTGCTGCGCTATTTCAGAAAGATTGGAATGGTGCAGTGCCCAAAATAAATCTGAAACCCATGTTAACCTGAAAATACATTGGGTTTGTTGATTTTTAGACTTAAATACAATAGTGAATCTCTGTGTATATTTTTAGTAGAGCCTGCAAGTATATTGACATAGCAGTATTTTTCTTGCTATAGAATCATCCTATGTTCATATGGATTCATTATTAGGTTCTTACTTTTGTTGTTTTTTTTCTTGCTAGACAGTTTGATAAATACAAAAATAATCACTTTCATTTTTCCAATGTTATCATTTTCAATCCTGTTAGGTTCATGCCTCTACTACCATCAGCAGTGAAAGAGTGAAAGGGGGTGTCCCCTTTGCTTTTTTCACCTCTCTTCAAGCCGTGGTCTTGGGAAAAGCAGATGGCATTATACTTCTGCTTCATTGGACTTTGCTTTGATGAGGCATGCCCTGAAAGATCAAAAAGGCTTTAATTTATTATTTTGTAATTTTCAATATCACATAAAATGAGCAGTCTGAACGGAAGTAAATTGGAATCAGCTTTGTGCCAAGGGATTCTCTGCATCACTATGCTTGCTTAGAGAGAGCGTAAAATCACCACTTACATGTACAACTGCAATAAATATTAATATAGCATATTGCAATAGTCAGTCCAACAAGATGAATTCACACATACCACGATCATTTTCTTGACACTTAATCTTGTGGATAGCAGTAGAGATTCTATTACAGGAAAAGGTAACATCCAGAATATGACATTTAAAGGGACACCTAGTCATCACTTTCCGGTTTAATTCTTCCACAACATAGTAAAGGTCACATCCTCTGTGAATATGGGAAATTCATTGAAGTTCATTTTTCCTATGGCATATCAACAGAATGAAAAGACCATGAAAATAATATCAACTGTGTTTTTATAGCGTTTTTCTTTTTATTCTTCTGTCACTGTAGTTCAGCTTGTCTCCCTCTCCAGTGACTTTCCTTCTGATGTCAAATTGCCGGTTGCCATAACCCACATGCTCTGGTGTTTATTTTCTATCCATGTAGTAACGAATAGAATGGTTTAATTAAGCCCTTGAAGATCACTGTACATTTCTACAGCATACAATTTTGTTAAAATTGATCTGCACCGTCACCTTAGGATCCACAATTCATAGGGTTGTAGCTTATTGAAAATGCAAGAAGAAAAACGTTTCCCTAAAGATGACCTTGTATAAATGCAGATTTTGTGTCATATTACATTTGCATGATTTAAAATAAAATAGATGTTCTTGTGGGCTCATGCTCCAAAACTTTTTAGAAACAATTTTCTTTGGTTCTTTTTTTTAACGGTGAGCTGAATACATACAATACATACACATATGTTTCTCCCTGCACAGATCAATAATGGCATGCTTGTTATGTGATCATATGTGCTCATTTCAACTGTTAACCGGTTCCTTTGTAAATTAAAGCAAAATGAAAATGTTAAAATGTAAGAGATTTTTGGGTTTGAAACATGCACATTCCTTGTCTCCTTACCTTGCCTTGCTCCCACAATACTGTAATTATGTGCGCCAGTACACAGTAAGGTAAGGAGCGCCAGCAGCAGGGGTTTTCATAGTAGCACAAAACCTAATGCTTGTTTTTTTGCGTAGGGATGTGTGGCACAGGTTTTCTGAAAGTTTCTGAAATGGCTAAGAGTCGACGTCAAAATACACACAAAGTGAATCAGCTCCCGGGCAGCTATGCTGAGGTTATGCAAGTGCAGCTAAATTGATTGTTTTATATAATAATCAGGATTATTCATAAAAGTTCTTATCGTTAAAAATTTTGCCCCAACCATCAGATGTTAGCTTTCAAAATATTCACCAGCTAAATAATCACCAGGGAGCAAAAATATCACCATTTTAAACAACAAGAACTTTTATGAATCGCCCTGAATGTGTATGTATATATATATATATAATTAACGGCCCTGTGGTGGAAACGTGTCGAGGCGCAATAACTAACTTTGCAGTTTAAACCCTTTGAATGCTCTTTACTTACTGGTTGATGGTGGATGTGTATCAAGTAAACCAGGGCATTACAATATGGTGGAGTGCGGTCATTGTGACTATTGTTATGGATATAATATAACAAAGATGTTAAAAATGCCTTTAAAAATAATGATCTTTGGATGTACAACATTTGTTATGGAACACAGAAATTTATGTGGGCTAGATCCCACAACACTGATTGCTTGCAAATTTCACATCACATAGTCTTCCATACATGGAAGAAACAAGTTCTATGCTCCCACTATCTGAAGTATGCGTCATTTTTTCCTCCCGGGCATACATCACCTTTTTTGGAGCAAATTGCGTATTGAGATTTATTTTATAAATACAGATGGGTAAAATGGAAACACGTGCAAATAGGTCATTTTTTTTTTTTTCTGAAGGTATAGTTTGCCTGGTCATCTAGAAAAACTATTTTATTTTTATTAATTTAACGGGCATGTCCACCCCCAAACCTATAATTTAACCCATACTGGCCCCACTCTGTACTGTAATAAAATTCTTACCTTACATCCCAGCTCCAAATGGCTGCCCTGTCATGCCCCCCCAAAGTCCCAAAAACTGGCCACTAGGAGCCTGGCGAGACCATATGAACTCTGCCTCCTGTCTCTCCTATGGGAGAAAAATGGCCATGCGCTCTGCTCAGCCCTCCCCCCTCCCTTTCCCACACTTTTTGCTCTCCCTCCCCCTAGCATAAAACCCCTTTTCTGTAGTGTAGCGCTCCCTCCCCCAACTCCAACCGCTATATTACTTTTTACGAAACTCCCCGAACTCTACTTACCTTACCTCTCTCCTCTGGCGTTTCCACTGCCGGCAGCCGCATCCATGATTGGCGCTTCTCAGTAAGTGGATGAAAGAGGTAGGGTAATAATGATTGAGGAGTTTCTGTAAATTTACTATATGGTTTGTGGCTGGGGGAGGGAGCCCTACACTACCCAAAGTTATTAAATGGGTTGGACATGCCCTTTAATATTGAGTAGTTCTTGTTTTAGAGTGCAGAATACATTATTACTTGCTGGAAAAACTGAAAAAAAAATATTTTGTTGCTGGCATTTAAGAGTTAAATCCAGCTTTAATAGTTGTCTATAATGTGAAAATAGCACCGTCTAATAATATTACATGGTGTTCTGAAGTCTTGAGGAACTAAAATTTTTTGTGAAAGATGTTTGTATTGACCAACAGCTGTTTATCTAAATGGCTTTACATACTGCACTATGTCTTTGTTGGGTCAAGAATGTACAATGTTTGTTTGAGATGGTAAGCAGTAGCTATTTGAGTAATAACTGATATAACAGTATTAGA
The DNA here is from genome assembly GCA_019447015.1 of Hymenochirus boettgeri. Taxonomy (NCBI): domain Eukaryota; kingdom Metazoa; phylum Chordata; class Amphibia; order Anura; family Pipidae; genus Hymenochirus; species Hymenochirus boettgeri. Next base: position 208,086,189 of record CM033474.1, on the reverse strand, counting down.
AGCTTTTTCAAAAAATATTTGCTGTAGAGAAAAATATAGTTTCTTTAATTTGTTAATGTCATGTTATATTCTGTTTGCTTGCTGTGCTGATTTCAAGTTATAAATTTTGATGACCCAAAGGGTTATGTACAAGGCGTCGCTATCGCTCTCTATCGCTCTCTATCGCTCTCTATTGCCCCCTTTTGTGAATCTTTAATGGCAGCTATCTGTTGGCATTAGAGATTACATCTTAAAAAACCCATTAATGGCTAAGTACATTGGTGCGGCAGTTGCATGACACAAAATTTGCGTAACGCTGCAACTGGGGTTTATTGTGTCTTAGTCACGTTAATGCTTGGTATATTAGTTAACGTGACTTTAAGACACAAATAGCCAATAACAGCTCTCGGTATATAGCCTTGAATGTGAACTGGACAGTTTTGTTCTGACAGCAGTTCCACAAAACTTATTGAATTCCTAAAATCTGATTCAACCCGAATTGAATCAGATTTTTTTTAAGTATTCAAATACAAATTGAAGTATTCAACAGAATTTTTTCGAAGGGATTCTTTAATTTTCGATTTTCAACAAGAAGTATTGAAAATGTTCTAAACCAGCCATTCCAATGCAAAACCAGGTTCGTTTAGAGACTGTGACTACATGGGAAATTTACTTGCCCCAGTCCCTGGTTTCATGTGGTTTATTGATCACATTTTGGGCATCAGGTTATCATAGTGGTACAATGGTCCATTGGCAATAACGAAATGAACATTATACATTACTATATTAAATTACTAGCAAATAAAAAGTGCCCATTGGTACACAGGGCTAGATACGTATCTAGCTTATATAAGTATTGAGAATTACTGGTATTAATAATGTACTGTACTCTGGGTATTGCAATTTGAGTCGGGAAGAATTCCATCCAGCCACCTAACCCACCCCCCCATGGAACATAAAAAAACGCCTTAAAGATATTTATGTTAGGCAGAGACATTTCGATTTGTGTAGCAGACACCCCACCCTGCAGTTTAATGTTTCTGGGCAGGTGTGGTGGCGTCAGCGGCATCACATGGGCAGAGTCATCCATTAGTGGTTGAGGTGGTGGAGTTAGAGGCATTCTGGGCGTGGTGGCCAAAGAGGGGTGTGGTGGGGAGATTAGAGTCTCCGTGGCTTGAGTTTGGGGTGGTCTCGTGGGAGCACGGAGACCACCCCAAGAGAGATACTACTCCTGCGAGTTGCGGAGGGGTGATACCTGTGTGAGGATGTAAGGCTATTTGGGTATGTGTTGCTTATTATATTATTTTTTGGCTTGAATTTGTATTACTGAACTAATTTTAGCATTTTATTACAGTTGCACAACTCAATTGACAATTTACGGAGAGCCGCAATAGCTCTGCTAAATCTCTGTTTGAAATCAATATGTGCTTTCACCACAGCAAAACTTTACTCCAGCAATTAGCTGGCTTAAATAGTGGCGCCGTTATAATGCTCAAAGCACTATTGAATTAGTTGTGCTAGATGCATGTATGTCTTTTACGATACTCGAGCAGCCCGTGCAATGAAGTATTAATAGTGGTACGTGACTTAAACTGCTTTAAATACCACGCACCCCTGGATAATTAGCCTTTAAAGGGCATGTCCACCCCTTTAGAAAACCTTTGATATGCGGTAGGGCATGCTCCCCCAGCCCCACCACATTAATATTATTGTTAGAAAGTCCCCCGATCCTTACCCCTTCCCACTTTCCCCCGCTGCACTGTTCCGGCCTCTCGTGCCATGGAATTGGTTGAGAGGCAGCCATCACGGTCGCGGCTGCTGGGAGTTCTGAACCGCGGAGAGAGAGGGAAGGTAAGTAAATTGGGGGACTTTTTTGTAATAATATTAATGCGGTTGGCTGGAAGCATGCCCTTCCGCATACCCAAAGGTTTTAATTTTAGGGGGAGGGAGATAAAAACGTGAAGGGAGGGGGGGGGGCTGCACTGACATACCTCAAACCTTCACAAGAGGAGGCAACTCAGGCACAGCATGAGTCACACACTGCTTCTACACAGCACTTTCCTGGACTTTGGAAGGCCACAGCAGGGGAACCATTTTGAGGCAAAGTAAGGTAAGGCTTGTTTTAAACTTCTTAATGTGGCCAGTAAGGGGTTAAATTTAGTTTTGGGGGTGGACATGCCTTTAAATGTTCATAATTTAGTTATGAGAAGTAAACGTGCAAGTGTGTATGTGTGCAATAGTGTTTATATCAGTGTGTTGTGTTTCAATATTTATATGGAGCCACTTAGTTACTGTACTGCTGTTTGTAACCCTGGATCTAGTTATTATAACTCGTTTTGTATTACTGAACTGGTATCTTGTTACAACATCAACCATTTTTATTAGCCCCCCTCTGTAATATATGGGGACATTATATGACCCTCATTACCAAATTTTTTATTTATGTACTTTTTTTATTTTTATACATATGTACTTGTGTGAGTGTATATATTTAGGTAAGTATTTAACCTGTGAAAAGCTTCTTTCTTCTTCCAACTCCCCCCCTCTGTTTTTTTCTTTTAAATTTTACAGGGTAACCCTTTTGAAATAAAAAATAACAAAAGTGGTATAATAGGTGATACCTTATTGGCTAACTAAGTATCATCTTAGAACATTCTAGTTCCTTTTTCAAGCTGAAACGGGAAACCACCACCTTTCCCTTCTTTAAAATCCACACACTTGCTGGCCTTGCCCCCACAAGAAAACTCTTCCTTTTGCCTATAGAGAAGAGAGGGAAAAGTCCAGAGGTGATTTCTGATACAAAACCACTTCTTATAACTTTTGTAATTGGCAAGGCTGTCACGTGTTTACAAACAGCACATGCTTGGGTGTAATAAAGTAACTTCATTACACTTCCTTTCAGTTTTAATTTGTCTAAACACATGCAGATCTTTTAGCAATGACAGGTTGGCTAAACCTTCCATTTTGACTATTCCATAAAATGGGGGGTTTCAGATGTATGTTTCTAATTTTATCTTGTACCTAATAGAGCCGGTGCAATATGTTATAAACATATATTTATGGTCTTTAGATGGTAATAGTAAGAAATGACTTGCATATGTATACACCTTTACTATATGTAATTTTATATACCCCCACCTAATTGGCAGCTCTAAAAACTCATGCTTTTTCCTATAATCACATAAATATTCTTATCAAAAGGAGGAATGATCAATATGTATGATCAATATTCACGACAATAAAGTCTCTGATAAAAATTATTTTTTGTTTTTAGAAAAAAACCTACCAATGCATCAAGTGCCAGATGGTATTTTATAATGAATGGGATATTCAGGTTCTGTGCAAACCACATGATTGGTAATGTACATCCATACAGTATATATCTTTCTGTGGTGTTTATTTCTTTGGTTGTCACTTCTTACAGTATGGTTTAAAGTGAAAGGACATTATGCAGAAATAATAATTGTTTTTGCTGTACACGTGGAAAGAAAAAATATTAAGGGATTTTTGCTTCAACCAAAGTATTGTTTGGTTCCAGCATTAATGCTAAATCAGTTGTTCTCTTTTAGAATGATTTAATTTGATCCTTTTAAATATTATGCTCAGACACTAAATTTAATCATTCGTGTGGTCCTGTAAATTTTTAATGTTTAAAAAATAATCACAACAGTGATATGAATCCATTCTTCTACTTCATGACGCATGGTAGTTTTTATTTTTTCTTTAAAAATAATTTCACCCCATAACATTATGTCTTAAAGGGCATGTCCACCACCAAAACCAAATTCTCCCCCACTGCTGGCCCCACTGTTAGTGTTTAAAAACCCGTGTGTGAATAGAGCATGTGTAAGTAGAGATCGGGAGAGTTGTTTACAAGCTACTATAGCAGTTGGGGGTGGAGAGCCCTACACTACAGAAAATTTGGACATGCCCTTTAAAAACATCATTTGTATATTATAATGCAGTAGAAATATGTCATAGAGTTTGTTCATATTGTAGCTGTATTCTGATGGGTTATTGTGGGTGTTTAGATTTAGACTGATATGTAAAATGGGGTACAGCAGGGTGTAATTCAACTTTGGTCTTGAATTCTTCCAAACTAGTAAGAATTATGTAAAAAGCCTTCCATCGTACCTTCAAAATAAAACCTTATTCACATCTCTAGATCAAATTTGTGAGAAGTTATTGCTGGAAAGTTCGCTATATTACTTCCTGCTGAACACTTCCTGTTTTCAGCCATGTGACCACTTGTAGTCATGTGACCAGCCTCAGCCTGCATTATAGGCTCACCTTCTTAACTGTCAGTTTTTCCCCAGTACTTCCTGATTTCCCCACATTAAGTCTTAACTGAGCATCTTCTCCCCCGGGCGGACAGGCGGGATGAGGTCAGGTGATGTCACTCAACCTACTGGAAGCAGGAAGTTTGAACATTCACCCCAATGTAATGTCTCACAGGCTCCAGCCAGAGATGTGGTTGTTGGCTTTTTTTGTAAGGAATACTCGCTGCTTCATTTAACCCTTACTTGTTTTGAGACTACAGTTGCCTTTGAAAGGGCATGATTTCCCCAGACAAATTTTTTTTTTACCTTTCCCAAACCCCAAGTCCAAAACTTAAACATTAATGGACTTCCCAAAGTCAGATTTTCACTTCAATGTTTGGTGTCCCCTCTGTCATCATCTGTCTTCTTCAGTTGATATTACGGCCACTGACCGACTGCTGGTAACTGAATTGCATCCACTGAGCATGTGCAAGCTTGTAACAAGCTTATACAGCTTAGGAGAAGGTGAAAACATTAGAAGAAATATCGCAGTGAACATCTGGCTTCAGAGACATACATAGCCATGTAAGCATTGTGGGGTTTGGGTTTGGGGGTGGTGGAAGGTAAGTATACATTTTTGTCTGGGGAGGACATGCTCTTTAAGACATTTAGAAAATGTCACACAAATTAACACCAGCTTTAAAAGCAATATTACCCAACCTAAATACCTCTGTCTATTACTGAGCTATACAATGACTGAAATGTTATATGTATGGTTCTCAAACCACCTGAAGGCTGGCAGAATCTTGGACATTATCAAGGACTGAAAATAAGAAAGTAATGGCATTTTGTTGTTTTTCATATTTTTCTGTGTACCTCTGTGCTATTATTTGTTTATTACTTTTTTCTATTACATTTTCTTTAAAATTAAAGCTAAAGGCAAAAGAAGAGCAATATTCTAGAAAGAATGTTAGTGTCTGATCAGTAAAGTGGTCTTTATTATCTAAAGGATTAAAACCAAAAAGGGAGCACTAATCGTCCTAAAAACACATTTTAGTTTGAAGTCCTTTCTCTATCCAGTTTGTTAAGTCATACGATTTTAATATTTGTATTAATGGAGTTTCATTTAATAAAAAATGCAAATAAGGGCATTGTTGGGCGAATGATGACAATTTATAAAAGTGCTACTGTAAAATTAGTGATTTAAGTTAATTACATTAGAGATGGCCGAACTTTAGAAGTTCGGTCCGTTTCGAATTATATGGAAAGTTCGAAAGTTCGAAAACGGACCCATTAAAGTCATGGGAGTCAAATAGTTTGAAAAGTTTGAATAAATACAATTAAAATATCAATGGTAACTTAATGTAAATGGCTGTGGGACTTGGGAAATGGTCTGGGGACCATGTTCGAATATCCAGGACTTTTGAAAAATCGATTTTACTCTCACAACACGCTACTTTCGAGCTCGAGCATTTGAACTTCGATAATTATCATATGAATGACTCGCGGATTCGATAATTCGATATTTACTCACGTATAATAGACATTTGACTCGCGCATTCAATATTAGTCCGAATAGGTATAATAGACATTTTCTCACGGATTCGATACTCCCATATAGGTATAATAGACATTTTACTTGCGAATCGATATTTACTTGTGAATAGGTATAATAGATATTTACTCGCGGATTCGATATTTACTCATGAATAGGTATAATAGACATTTTACTCGCGGATTCGATATTCGCATATAGGTTAAATAGACTTTGACTTGCAGATTCGATATTTACTTGCGAATAGGTAAATAGCATGTTACTCATGGATTCGATATTTACACGCGTATCGAACATTCAATAATTATCGAAAGTCCGGAAAATATTGAAAGTCCGAGAAATCTGGGTCCGGGATAATTAGTCCGAGTCCGTTTGAACTTGAATAGTTCGAGCAATGTAACAATGTTGGTTCTTTTGCTTGGTGTTTTACAGTTTAGCAATATATCATAATGAATTTAATTTCAGTGTTGAACGTATTGAATTTCCTATTGAATGTAGGAACCATGAAGAAAAATACAGTATGCATCAATGTGTTTAAGTATGAATGAGTGTATATATAAAATAATGCTCAAGCAAAATATTACCCTTTTACATATTCTTAAATAACTCCCTATATTTGACAGTTTGAGGTTTTTGCTCCTTATTGTGTTAAGTGAACTGTTTGCAATACCATGGGCTTATATGTTCTCTGATCTTTCAGTAAAGTAAGATGATGGTGTAGATGCGGGCAGCATTAAATTAACCTTCCCTAGCAGGAGGCTCCACAATATAATGTAACTGGAAAGAAGAATGAAGTGCACACAGAAGTTAAACTTCAACTGATGGTACAACCTCAGTAATTAGAAGAAAATATCTTCTGTGTCAGTGTCATAGTGGAGGACTTCAAAAGTGTGAAATAAATTCTGATTCTGATAAGTAGTGGATCACATACTTGCCAAATGTGTCCTGTTCCATATAAAGCTGTCACATATAATGTATATAGAGATTTTATTTTATTATTATTTGTCCTTGGAAAATGCTTACTTACAAAGTATATTTATGTTTCACAGGAATGCCTGTATATTTGTTATTTAATGTTTGTATTTAATGTCATATTTTGGAATAACAACATTTATAGCACATCTGGAAGAGACCCATTACAATATTGTTATTGTCAAACCTAGCAGACTTCCCTCATAGCTACGTATGAGTGGAAAGATTGCATGCAAACAAATTACTGTAACAGACTGCACTTTTTTCTATAAGTTCATAAAGGTTTTTTGTCTATATTAATAGCCAAATTATAGTATATCATAGTGTTTATATATAACACATAATGGCCATGTAAATGTTATAAACAACACTTTCTATTTCATCCATTATAATTCATGCTTAGCTATGGCATTTGTGTCACAAAACTTATTTTACAGGAAGTTGTAAAAACTTATTGTAAAAATAAGGAAATCGACATAAGCAAGGTGTTCTACGACCATATAAATCTACCTGGCTGCAGGCCAAGTGCTTTGTATGGGTCATAGAACACCAAAATTAATAAAGATATATTTACAGGGTATTCATATTTGTTCTGTTATATCCTTATATATTCACTTTGCTATGCCACAGATCATGTAATTATGATAAATATAGCAATTGATTATTTAAAACCCAATACGGCAAAATAATATAAACTCTGCAGGACCACTGCACTTTCAACGTATGTGGCCATTTAATTGGGTGAATAGTTAAACCTTATGAAAGGATGTATTTTGCCGTTAGGGTTGTAATACACGTTAACCTCTCTAGCAACTCATCAGTTAAGGCTTCCTGCTTCTTATGCAATCAAAATCCATTTCTTATTTGACAAGGGAATGCACATTAAGAGCTATTAAGAATAATATTTTTATCTTTTAATAATAGTACACACTGATTCATTATATTTTCTAGATTTTATTACACATTTCAATCAATATAACAAGATGTATTATGTCACCTCATGGAAAATAAAGTCAGTGGAGGAGCAAATGAAGTGTAACCTTAAGTATCTTTAACAACAAATCAATTTGCATGTGTTTCTATTGTGCAGTTACTATGTAATTATCTAAGAGATGACTCCTGAGGCAATAATAGTTAAATTATAAGCATTTCATGAACTTTTGCAACTGATCGCTAACACGTAGTAAATAAGGCATCATGCATAACGCAAAGTCAGTACAAATAGGGCGTGCAATGGAATGCAAACAAAGAGCAGACAAATGATGCTGCTTAGTGCCTGACACCCAGTCTCTCTATAACCAGGTGAAATATTAAGGGGAAAAAATAATGTGTCTCATGCTGAATTAGAATTTTTGATTTAATCGATGTTAACGTAAACTCAATCGTGTGGAGAACAGGGTTAATTTAAATAAATTGCTACTAACCAAACTAAACATAACTGGTAATTAAAGTTGTGGTTTTTTTATATACAAGCCACACATTTAAGCTTGGTTTACATGTTTTTTGATGATTAGGTAATTATTCCAGCATCCATTTCCTAACAACCATTGTAAAGACAGGTTATTAACAGTAGCTCAGCAGATTGTTCAATGCTATGTAGAAGGGAGGGGGAGCTGAACAAAGGCTTAAATTCCCCGAAATTGTTTAGTAATCCAGCAGGACAGGTTGCTGAATGTTGCTGGGGGTGAGTAGCCTGTACACAAGCTAGATTATTGGCCAAAGTCATTTGTTGGCTATTTCATTCGACAATTGTCAAGCTGGTGTACCAGGGTTTAGTTGTATAGTTTGTGTCATAATGTGCAATAAAACTTGCATTATTGATTGTGTACCTGATGTGCTCACGTAATACCAATGCATCAGCATGTCCATATAATATGTATAGTGAGTGAGAATGTCAAAGAACGACTTGCTGTAAATTTAAAACTCAGAAGGCCCTTTAAAGCTTCTAGTCAGATCTCAGAGGATCTTTGAAATAATTGGCTGTTAAAAAAAAAATCCAAAAAAACCCCAAGAACCATAACTATTGCACTAGGGGGTTAACATAAAAAAAATCATTCATTTGTGCACAATTCAGGTAATACTAACAATTGCTATAGTTATCCAATTCACTGATATACTGTTTATAGTAGAGTTTACCCAAATACAATAAACTAAGCATAGTGATATTATATGTTTCATCGAATTTCCTTTCTTTCTTCCAGTAAAGGTTGACTAATTGTTTAAGAATTCTTAAATATAAAATATTTCATGTGTTCTTTTATCTATTTCAGCTCTCCCCAAGGCAACTTAAAGGAAATGAGATGTCGGCTCCCATATGATATTCAGTGGTACTTTAGAAAAAGTCATAGCGCCAAGAGTAATTTGAACACTTGGCCATTGAATCCAGATTTATGAAGTGAAATTAATTTGCTGCCTGCAGTGGGCTAAACATTCCATGAGAAGTGAGCACATATTACAGTACAGCACGTCCACTGTCCTGCAATAGATGTTTAGAAGACTAAGAGAAGTCTTTATTCTCACTTTCTACCATATAGGGCCACATGTACTGACCTTATCACAGTTAATAAACAAACTAACTGTTGGCATTGCGGGCGCAGCGTACAGTCTCTAGCCACAGTGCCAAGCAAGATTCACAACTTATTGCTTCAAAGTTACATTTTATGATATTATATAACATATAGTATCTCCCCCAACCTTTTAATTATTGACAATAAGCTTTACAGAAATGTTTGCTCCTTCACTGTTTCAAATTCTCATACTTAAACATTCTTCAACTAATATACTTAGTATTCAGGTGAACAATGGCCTGTCTCATTTTCTATTTTGTGCATTGTGAGCTAAAAGCTACACAATTGTATAAACCTTCCCTAAGCATGGAAAGATTGCATCCAACAGTACACCAAGAAAAAGTTAAGATTTTGTAATGCAAACAAATTTAAAACAGCTACTGGACCAGACTCCATAAGCAATAACAATAATGCTAATTTAAACCAGTATATCTATTAGCACAACAACCTGTTTAGAAAATTGAGATCTTTCTATTTTGGAAAGTTGTGTATATAATAGCAACTGTAATAGAGATTAATACTGGGGAAACGACAGAATCTCTTCTATATTTTATTCCATGTGATATGGAACATGCCAACTTACAGGTTAATATGCATAAGAAAAAGGTCCTAGTGTAAACAGTTGGCATGATCGGGTTTATGATTGCTGCCTGAGTAAAAATTCACCGAGCCAATTTCAGAATTGCCTGATCAAACAGTGACCATATGTAATTTCAAGAACCAAACCCAGTAATGGGGGAAAAAAAAAAAACCATTTGAATTCCTGCAAGCTGGTTTCACTTAAAGCATCTATAGTGGGAAAATGACTTTTTTTCCTTTCTTTACATGTGTTCTATAATACCCCCCCCAACCCCCAGAGTGTCTTCACTTTTTTCAGATTCCCTCTCTGTCCTGAATACACCAGTTAGAAGAATAGTATTGCATTCCTCTACTCCTACTTGGACTGTCAATCAAATACCTGTGACGTGACCCCCCCCCCTGCTCGTAATAAACTAGAGATAAAAGCATTAGCAGGGGGAGAGAGGTAGCTTTGATGGTAGATATAAGGCTGCACTTGACCCCCCTTCTTAATAGCTTTCACTGATTGATGATGGTCACAAAGTCAGAGATCGTAACTGTACTGTTCTCCTTCTTCTTCTTGTCTCCAGGACAGCTTGCTTACTATTACCACTGTGCATGGGTGTGTTTTTCAGGATGTTGAACTTTTTATCACCTACTGCACATTATAAGCTTGTCGGTTAGCCGGAATTGAGACATGGAGCAGGTAACAGAGGGGAGGGGAAAGGGGGGAGTGCTGCACAAGAGCTCTGACACCATGGTTAAACAGAGTCACTGACAGAGATAAGATTAAGGCAGCACAGATTATAGAATTTAACTTTGCAAAGGGCAATGTGTTTTTTTCACTATAGATGCCCTTTAAGGTGGAGACTCAAGCTTCTCTTGTGCAGCATTTTAATAATGAAACTAATGATAGATTATTCAGACAACAAGACACTTACATGCCATGTAAGACTTAAATCATGCCATGCACATAATTGCTAATGGCTAGCTTCTAAAATGAGACAAAAAAGGCAGTGCATTCAATCTATTCATCATCCTTCAGTTGACATTGCATGGTTTTAACTTAATATCCCAATGAAATTTTTAGTGTGGCTAATCCTCTAGTAAGCTACTTGTGGTCTTTGTGAAAAGTGACTATGTGAACTATCTAGGGATATCACTGCATGATGGTGGCCTGGAAGGTAAGACTAGGTGACCCATCTTAAATGAAAGGCCATAGGCTTACCTTGTGAACAGTGCAGGCCTTTTGCATATTGTGTCCACCTAATGGGTTATTGTTATATAATGCATTCCACTTTTACACTTTACAAGAATGCAAACAACATATCTTTTTCAAATATACCGTGCAACAATAAGTTGCCATCAATTATCTAGTAACCACTCTTAGACTTGGCTTAGACATGGAAGTCTGCTACATAGGTAGCAGTCCAGTTAGCTACTTTGATTCTCCTCTACTTGGCAATGTTAAAAGTGAAAGTAACTGCAGAAATTGCTTTGGTAAAACAGTCTTATTTATTTACTTATTTAATGTGTATATTTGTATAAAGGCATGTTATTCTACTCTGGGCTACAACTTAGGAAAATGATTTACACTAAACTACTTCTTTAAGGTACCAACCTTCTGGTACTTACTGATGAATTGTAGGTATTAACATGCTGTTGTATGGTTGTGCACGGATAAGAAAAATATTATTTATTTCATGCAGTTTCCTTAGTCATTGCTACTTTTATTAAACTCATGACTTACAGGTAAAAATAAATACTGTATGGCAGGTATGATTATCTATCTTTAGCCAAGTAATCATTTAAGGGGCACTTAAGTGTAGAAATCAATATTAAAATCACATAATGAACACCTTTTAGAAAAGTAGGAAACCTACCTCCTGTTCTTACAAATAAAGTCTAGTCGTCGCTGCTTTAGCTTGGAGCTCCCTTGATCCACCTCACTTCCTCTGCCTCCTTCTGTGTCAAGAGGACACATTAACAGCCATGTCAAATAGGGTTTGTATAGTGTTGCTGTTTTGGGACAGGGAGGAGCCGAGAGCTGCCAGACAGCATGCGGCCAGCTTTCAAACATGTTAAGTTTTCTGTAAGGTAAAATGGAGTGTATATGGTGGTCTCCTACCTTTCTTAAATTATTTTTATGCTTCTGCAACATTGTTTTTTTTTGTGTGTGTCTCTTTAAACTACATTCCTAAAACTTTTGTTTCACCTATAATAGGTAAGAAAGGTGTTAAAAGTGCATAGAGCTTCAGATTACAAATCTCAATTCAAAACTGCCTGACTAGACTTTCAATATGACCAGTAACTGCCATCCACTAATTATCCATTTTAATCACATAGGATTTTCCTCTCTCAGTGGAGCCTGGCAATATGATTACAGCTGAATCCCACAAGATACAAGCATGTTTAGACGGCTTCAGACAACTGTCTCCTGAAACATACGTTGCAATAGTGAAGCACACTCCTGGTTTAGATTTGTCTGAAAAAAAAAACCTGTACTTAGTTTACTACTGCTACATTGAGTGTAAAATTTAGTGCTAAAAACAATGCTACGGCACAATGGCATGTGTTTCATTTAAGGTGAACTACTAGTCTTATGTTGTGCTATTATTTTCTTTTTCTTTACCATCATCGAGCAAATCTCATCATATTTAGATTTGCCTGATATCTGAAAGTACATGGGATGAAAATAAACAACCAGGATACCAACAAACTACTGATGTCAGTATTGTGGTCAGCGAATTGGCTATAAAATTTCCAATACTGTTGCACATGTATGCTCACCCGGCAGACCAATCCCATAACATGTGAATGTTTGTGTTGATATTGCTTATTACAGACAGTTTCTACTGGAATCAGTCATCAATATGCAATAGCAGTCCCCCTGCACCTTAAGCCGACCCAATCGTGGGCATCTAAAATTTCTTCTGCCATTTATAGCACAGAGTCTAGATTTTTAGGAGAGAATTTTGCCTTCACTTGCATAGGGTGCAAGTAGAGAAAGACAGATATGTTAATATGATATAATATAAATATAAAGATGCAGGCACTCTCAATTGGTTGTACTATGCCCGGTGCAGTCCGTAGGGTAAAATATATATAAAACACTGGATGTATAGACAAACTCCTGGTTATTTTCAAACAACTTCTGTATTTATTAGTGCATAGCAAACAAAAGCAACGTTTTGGTTGCAACACAAGGACCTTTATCAAGCTTGATCAAGATTCTTGTGTTGCGGCCAAAACGTTGCTTTTGTTTGTTGCTTTTGTTTGCTATGCACTAATAAATACAGAAGTTGTTTGAAAAGACCCAGGAGTCCATCTATACATCCAGTGTTTTGTTATGTATTTATGCCATTGATGTAATGTGAATAAACCCACTTGTTTGCAAGACCAAGGAGTGCCCTGATTCATTGTGCATGTTGTATAATTGGATCCCTCGGTAGCACCCTGGCTGTTGCATCTAGTTAGTTAGAGTGCCAGTCTTGCCAGTCTTTACCATTTTTAAATATATATATATATATATATATATATATATATATATATAAAACAAGCAAGTGTAACTGCAGCACTCCACTTAATGAACAAAATTGCAGGGTTGGTGCATGCACTGGTGAGGATACCTGTATTCCTCCAATAGATATAGAAAAGAGAACAAATTTGTGCAGCAATCGTAGAACATTTTATTTCTTGTAAATCATCATATAAAGATAAAAGGCGACATTTCGGTAGCATCCATTACCTTTCTCAAAGCCATATTAGAATGATGTAGTTTAACAGCTAATTAGCTAACCTTATAAGGCCTGTGCAAAGCACCTGACCCTATCACATGATAAACAACAATTGAGCAACAAAGCATCCATATGCAAAATAGTCCAACATGTAATAAATACAAAAAGTACAATTATTAAATATATACATAAAGATCATAATCTTTGTTGAGACCATTAGGCCACAGAGTATTGAGTTCATGAATTCCCTCTGTCTTAATTTCAAAACTCTATTACCTCCCCTTCTCTGTTTACCAATCTGTTCAATAACAAAAAACGTAAGCTGGTCACAATTGTGGCCAGCTTCAGCATAATGCTGAGGAACAGGTAAGTGCAGATGCCCGCATCTAATGGAAGACCTATGCTGGGAGATACGACCCTTTACCTTTTGGGTGGTCTCCCCAACATAGAGTAACCCACAAGGGCACCTTAATACATAGACACAGAAATCGGTATCACATGTGAAAAAGTGTTTTAATTCATAAGTCCTTTGAGTCGTCGGATGTATGAACTTATCAACTTTTTGAACAAAAGTACACTGTACACATGAACTACAGGGGAACATCCTTGTTTTCGGTGTTCCCAAGAAAGTCAAGGGTGTTTTCTTTGGGACATCTGTTTTAACCAACTTGTTGCCTATAGTGGTTGTCCTGAAATTCCGCAATGTCCGGATAGGACCGTCGCAGAATATGCCAATGTTTCCTTATAATATGGGAAATCTCCTTACTTGCCACATTATATTTTGTTGCAAAAACCAAACGTTTTGCTTTACCACGTTTGTTTTTTTCTTGTTGTAGGGAAGCTCTTTCTTTTACCAACAATGATCTAGGATACCCCCGCTGGGTTAAACGTATTTGCATTTCATTAAGTCTCCTATCCTGTAATATAGGGTCATTTGTTATACGTAAGACCCTAGTGAGTTGACTACGTACAATGGAAGTTTTGACATGTGGGGGATGAAAGCTGTCAAAACCAAGTAAAGAATTCCTATCAGTCTCCTTTCTATATATATCTGTGGTCAATGCACAACCCACTCTAGTCACAAGGACATCTAGATATGCAATATTAGTGGAACTGATAGTACTAGTGAAAGATATATTGGGGTCCGCACAATTCAATTCCCCAATAAACCTTCGTAGGGATCCAATGTCGCCCCCCATATGAGGAAGACATTGTCTATGTACCGCCACCATGCCAGGCAAAAATTACTGAACATGGGGTGCACATAGACATGTCTCTCCTCAAAGGAGCACATAAAGGTGTTAGCATATGCAGGAGCGGCATTGGATCCCATAGTGGTTCTGATGAAGGTGCTCTGTGAAGCACCGAAACGTTAATAAAACTTTTCCTGTGAAGACGGAGTGCTCGGAACCTCTTTATTTTTGGTTTATATATATATATATATATATATATATATATATATATATATATAATTTTTTTTTTATATAGTAGTCTCTTTACCCCCTCCCCAAGACTCTATCATTAAAAAGTTCATTCAAACTGTTCACAAAACTGTGACAAAATGTATGAATAGTAGTATCCAATAGCACATTAATTTCTTCATGTTTATTTCTGTATTGAATATTTTAATATGCTACATACAATCAATGACTTGGCTGCACTTTTTGTGTGCAGAATTTGGAATTTTGTCAGTGGTAGTATGGATTTGTTTCCTAATAAAACACTAACCAGTGAGTAGCACAATGACAATCCGTATGCACTCATTCATTTAGTCATTCTCTGTTCAGGTTGCCAGCATTGCCTACATTAGCATTGACATTGAGTGCCAATAATATTTATGTGAATATTTATAATTATATGCATCTGTGGAGCATATCTAATTTTGTGTAATTAAAGTCACGATGCAGTTCAGAGAGATTTTTGCATTCAATGCTGTATCGTGTGTCTGTTGCAAAAAAATTTCTTTATTCACCCAATACGTGAGATACAGGCAACGTTTCGGGTGGACCTCCACCCTTTATTCTTTTTAGTTAGATAAAATTCGGATAGCTTTTAGTGATTCATTGACAATTTTATAAAAATTATTAAAAAGATGTTTTGGTTTTAATTGATACATGAATCTTACCCAGGGTTGCTAGATCAGTGAACAATTAAGGGACACTTCTTGTAAACATGCAGCACAAGTGTCTCTCTCAGATCAACTGATTGGGTGTATGGGTTCAGTAACTGAGGTGTAAGCCAATTGATGCATGATCAGTTGTTTGCATTTGGTTTCTTTTCCTTCTTCTCTACCAGCCTATCATGCTTTATGTCCTTGCAGAGAAAATGAGTGAAATGAAGCTTGTAGGAAACCTATGTAGGGAAAATGTGCACTTTAATGGTGAATTTGCATAAATCTGTTGACCATGTGACTGCCACCTTATGTAGCTTAAATTGTTTCTTAATATCTGCTTTAATAAGAAGTAGAAGCTAAAACCAATATTTTCCTTTGTTTAGCTATGAAACTGTGTATTACAACAGTGTGAAGTCATAATAATCTTTCAGTACAACAAGCCTTTGCACACTGAGGTACTTCACTCGGTGAAAGAAAGAGGAGCCTCAGCATAAACTGCAGAGCTTGCTGTTAGGGATAAAGTCCAGTTCTGTCTGAAACCTTCAGGATTTTTGGATTGCGGGAAGGATAGAGTTTTTTGAAATCAAATGTTAGGAAATTATTAAATATTCAGGGTGATTTTGAGAACTATCGAATATGTGAACCCTTGATTCTGTATACGTAAAGCCTCAATTCCGAATATGGGAGAAATCGAGAATTGGTAACCCCTTTATTTCCAACATTCAAAACTTATCAAAAATGTGATGCAGAAACTCAAAAATAGCTCACGTGTAGAGATTTGATTTTATGTACGTGTTCTCCAGACCATTTTCCAGGTCCCTGAGCCATTTAAACTTAGTGTTGCTATTTATGCCTTAAATTTAAACCTATAATTGGCACAACAGATATTATGTGCTATTAATTAGGAAAATGTGTTTTTAGCGATACATATACATAGGAGGCACACATTGGACAGGCCTATCCATTCCATTAATACAGCGGATATATGAAAATTTCTGCGTGGAGCTTCATTGGTTGTGACTTAGTGCAGTTGTCTCTGGGCTTTTTTCCCTTTGATATTAAACACTGCCCTATGAATCCCATAATTTTAAAATTATGTTACAGTCTTAAACAAAATTTTTAAAAAATGTGTAGTCACTGGCTGCTAGATAGAATGAATAAAACAAAAAGTGCTCGGGACATTTTGACCCATTTCTTACTCATCTCTTGTTTTTTACCCTTCTTAAAACATGTAATGTAATGTAATAAAACATTTGCAAAAAATCACTTTGCCCTTTGGTGCTGTATAACAGATCTCTGGTTTTATGTCATGAGTTGGATCACAAACTGCCGAAATCTGTGCTGTTCCATTGTATTAGAAAGCTTTCCCCCATGTGTACAATACTGGCGTGTTTCGAAAAAGCCAATAAAGGGCTTCTGCATGGACCATGCAAAAGGGATACTTTGCCTTTAATAGCCATCTGTACAGGAGGGAAGAGAAGTGGGCCAGGTCATCTTTTCTCAGCTGTCATGATATTAGCGTAGGTAATGGAGCAAGCTCTATTTTCTGCTGGGTGTTGTTTTTCATAGATGTTTGTAGATTTATACAGATAATTCTGTTCTTTTTCTACATTTGGTCTGAGTGAACTGGGCAGATTAACAAACATTCTAGTGTTATAAATTCATTTTACATTTGTTATCAACTTTTGTCTAGAACAGTCACACCTACTGTGCAGATGGCTGCATGATCTGTATGCCTGCCAAAACATTTAAAGAAATGAGTGATATGGGGATACAATAAAATAAAGTACAAAATGAACTGCAAATTCTAATAATATGCCATCTGATATACCAGCTTATACTGACTATATATATAGCAGGTTTAAAACCCTTTATTCTTACAAGATCCATTATAATTTATTGCTGAGTAAGGAAAGGTGTGCTGTGGATATTTCACATACTATGCACTAGTCGTTGTTTGTGGGCTTCGTTTAACAACATCTGAAATAAAGAAGATTTTTATATTATTCAAAGTTCACTGAATTTTCCTCTACTTTAAGAAGTGATGCAGAGATATTCTTTGTTGTTTAGCTTCTAAGAATTAGGCACATTATTTTCCTTTAAGGTACCACAATTCTTTTAATTGTTAATACATTTATTTAGTTATTTAAAGGAAGTATTTTTATCCTTCCAGAAAAGCATACCACATTAGATCAAAGAAATTAGAAATTTATATCTGTTTGCAATTTTCTTTACCTCCCATGGTGCACATGTCCAATGTTGTAGACAAGCCAGAGACATGCTGTGAATATGTACAGTAGTTTTAGAGCTGCTGGTTAGACTACATTTGGTGTGTTGATTTAGGGCTCGTTCCCACTAAGCATGATTCTGTGCAGTTTTCTGAACGCATGCGTTTTTGAAAATCACAAGAACATTTATTTTTCCATAGGATTGCCATATTGACACTTCCACAAACTAGTCTCATTTCAAACCACACTACTACACAACTTTCTGTCCGCAAATGCATTCAATGAAATTATATGGGGGGGAAAGAAAAATAAAGGCATGCAAACAGGTGCAACTTTATACAACAACATATGCACTGATGCACACTTCTACTACACTACAAAACACATACAATTCTGTTAAAATTAATGCAAATGCTTACAAATGTGTTTAAAAACACAACATGGTTCATCTCCATACATTTTATTTTATTTTGTATTTAAATTTTGTAGTGTGAATGAAGATTAATATGCTTTGTTGTAAAATAAACCTGAGACCGTTCAGTTTCATATTTAGTGTTAGGATACATTTCTAAATCTAGGGCAGAATTTTAAAGAAATGCCTAGCTCCATAGTTAATAAATATATTACTTGCTTCTCCACATGCTCTTTCATAGTGGTGACTTCTAGCTTTAAACTATAGAAATAATGAGAATAATGAATATGTCCTTAAATAGTGCTGCTAACTGTACACTGGTTTTCAAAGGTTTATTTAGGCACAGGGCACTTGTGTTTTAAGGCTTTCGATTTAAGTTACAATGCCTGAGGCGCAAGAAGATAAAGTGACTAGCCCAAGGCCACAAATGGCTCACATACCTAATGTCAAAGAAATTCATTTTGCAAACCACTTAAACCTTCCCAGTAATATTTGTATTTTTTTTTTAATTATTATTATATTCATACATATATAATATATCTATGTTTTGCTGTTATCCTTTTGGTGGAAAATACATGTCAGTTTTAAATAATAAAAAAAACACTGATTATGTGTGCCGAGCTGCTGCTGTAAAATTAGGAGAAAATTGCTACTTGCTTTAAGCCATGTTAGAAGTTCTGTGGCAAAAAATGCTCATCAGATGCGCACAGTTTTCCTATATTGTGTTTTTTATCAGCAGAATAATCAAAAGAATCACAGTCAATATGGACAGTGGGTGTCGAGCTTCAGCTGTTCATATTGTTGCATTTGGTGTGCTGATGGGGTTTCCTAGGTCACCTTTAGAATTATGCCTATGACAGCAGTAGACACCTGCCAAGATTGCAAGGTATCTTACAGCTCTCAGGATGAAGCCTGTGGCCTGGTAGGCCTCAGTTGGAGCGGTACACATTTGCAGTACAGCTGGCATCACTGTATGGGGTGGCAGTGTGGGCTGTTAGGGAGTTGGAAGGGAGACAGGCATGAAATTTAGTCTAACCCGAACTGTTTCCCCTCCCCCCTCCCATCCTTTTCTGTTGGCTGCTTTTCAGACACTCGTTGTAAAAAAAAAAAAAGGAAAGGAAAAACCAAACGCCCTTTAATCTGCTTACGATTACCAGTAGTATGAAAAAAGAGAGAGAAGCATAATGAGGAAAAATGCCTTGTTTTGTTGCTTTCAAAAGACAACAAATTGGAGTCAACTTGACAGGAAGTAGCTTAATAATTAGATTATTTATTTATTCCTGACACATCCCCTGTTACTGGTCCCACGAGACCCTGTATATGGTACGATTTTCAAGCTGCCATTACATCGCTGTCTTCGGTGAACAAAGACTCCTCTGTCTATCAGTCAATTAAATGCACTCTTTAAGCAGAGGCAGTGTAGTCCTGAAAGGATAGAGCCCAGGGACGTTGTGGCTGATGATTCCTTTCTCAGTACTGTACATCACACTCTGCTTCAGTCCCTACAGAGATGGAATAAAGTCATGCATTAAAATATCACTTGTAGATTTGTTTGCTAATGAAGAGCCATTGAAATGTTTGTCTGTTTCTGTGGCAAAATTATTTATAAAAGGACTACTTGTTTGCATATATTAGTTCATTAGCTCAAAGTGCTTTTTAGGATTTGCAGAAATGAAAGTCAACAAATGAAAGCAAAACAAGTGCATGATCATTTTGGTTTACTTTCAAAATCACATCAAAGAAAATGTGTTAACAGAAAAGGGTAGAATCGCAGGGGCAGAGGCTCTTGTAATATAAACTGAGAACTGTTAAGAAGCAGTTTGTATAATTTGTGTGTGTTAATTAAGTTATTGAAATTAAATTGTATACATAATTATGCTAAGGTTTTTCAAGTTTATTTTGTAAATAGCAAAACTATGTAGCTGTCTTCCAGTAGAAGTGCTAGAGGTTTCAGGAGAGGGCTGGATTAGTTTCTAGAATCGTATGGGTTGATGCAATAAGAGGTGCAAAAGTTTGCCCATGTTGTTTTTTTTGCAACAGCCCATCACAAGTTAAAATTTGCTGCAAATTTTTCTGCAGTTAGATTACATCTATTTGGTTACTGCAAATTATTAGCATGGGTAAAGTTTTGAATTATTTATTGCATCAGACCCCTAAAATCTTGAAAATTGCTGCTATTACTACATAAAAAATAATCAATTATTGTTTATTTAAAAGAGTTATCCAAATAACAATAGTCAACATAAACATTAGACCCTTGAATATAGTATTTTATTTAGTAAAAATAGTGAATATTATTAGGAGTCCTTTAACTGTATTGTGTATACACAGGGTTCCAATTATTTCTGTTTCTTACCTATTTCTTACTTGTTAACACAAACTATTTGCATGTTAAAACTTTGTAAATGGGCTAGGGTGATTTTGAGACAAGAATTTTAGAGTTGCGGCTCTTGATGAATCCAAACAAACGGTCTTGCTGATCCAGAGATTTTTTTTAATTGCCATTTGGAATCAGAATTCTAAACTCCCCTTTCCTTATTAGACAGTTTGGTTTTTATTTATGCCTTCCTCTCGATCAACTGTTAGTCATGAAGGTTGAACTAGATAAATGTATTTATTTATTCATCTTCACTACTATGTTACTATGTTATTGGTTTAGTATATAAACCCCACATTCATCATTGCAGTCTGCCACAAAGAGCACTGTCAGATCTGACTTTCAATGCAATTTTCATGCTTCACTAAAGCTTCTGGTTAGATGAAGGTTTTTGCTTAAAGTTTGTATGTAATAGCCATAAAGTGCTTCTTAATAGCTTTTAGAGTATTACTTTTCCGCTTCCCATAATATGTAAATGAAAAATTTAGACACTTATTAAATGTAACATTCGCTGGCCACATGCAGACTGAAACAAATGATTAAACGACCTGCTCAGAAGCATTTATTAGTTAAATGATGTGTAACATAGCCATTTTTGGAGGGGAATATCTGAAATCTAAAAGTTTAATTTAGATAAAGTTGAAATGCTTTTGTATGTTTGTACTTTTCATGTTGATAATGCACAGAATAAAAAATAATGGATGATATTGCAAATAGAAGTTTATTTTATAAACAATAAAAATCGAAACTACAACGTTTATATTTTTATTTCTTTGTATGTTTTAAATCAGTATTGCTTTTTTAAGTTAACCTGAGCTATAATATACCATTTTATTTTTTCTTTAAGAAATGTTAAACTGGTGAATTGTTGGTTGTTCCATATTAATATTTGTCAACAATGATAGTTAAACTATTGAGATTTATGAATATTAAAATATCAGTGTCAACTGTGATGTCTTACACAGTAAATGTTTGGGAATAATTGTGACAAAACTTGTTAAATATAAAAAAGCTTACAGTATCTATACAGAAATATTAAACTGGTACTGTTAAGTCTACAATGTAAAAGTGTCTGCTTTGCATCAATGTAAGGCCATATTATCCACAAGGCAACCTAGGCAATCTGCCTACAGCTCAGGAGACTTTAGGGGCACAGTTATGGCTACAGAAGCAGTTAATGTTAATGTCTTCTAAATTTGTGCTTGGAAATACAAAACCATTATTTCCTAAAAATGTTATCTTTATAAATTAGCAGTTGAGTTGGCCCCAAGTCACAACTAGACTAGGGCCCTGTTCAGTCTTAATTAGATTCGGATTTAAGTTTATTTAAATGGTGAATAAAATAAATCAATATAGTATCCCACATGGGACTGTTTATGTGCAAGTTTATTTGTGTAGCACCTTCTCTTTCGGACACCTTTCCTCTTTAAAGTACTATGAATATACATCAAACTTGATCTTAATTAACTCACCTTGATTGCCTTTTTGGGCACATAGCTTTTCTTTTATATTACAAGAATACTAACAGGGTAGTAAAATTGCAGCAGTAACACTATGCTATATACTTACAAAATATATATCTATAGAAGGATAATACATAATGTAATATTTGAGGGCTAGGGTATATAAGTTGGGTTATATCTGGTTTTGAGGTAAAAGGGGATGTTTAAAGATTATTGTTGTGAGTGGATAAAGTACCGTTTGTGGCCAGTATAAGTTAGGGAGGAAAATAAACTTTATTATGTTTTGAGTCATGGGTTCAAATTCATCCTAGGCTTTATCTACTCGGACATTTTGTTCAGACATAACTTGTTATTATTATAGTTATTATTTTTCATGGAAATAATAGATTCTGTTGGTCTGATATATTTTGATCTAAGCTTTCTAATTATGTATGGGTGTATTTCCCCCACACTGTATGATAATTATGAATAGCAAAATTCCTCGCTCAATAGTTAATTTTTGGAATCTTGTTTAAATTAACTTCAAAACCCAGCTTTATTCAGTTTGTGTGCACTATAAATACCAAGAATATGTGCAAAACACATAGCCCAGCCTGATGTATTGATGCAATAAAGTGTTTTTAGTTTTTTCATATATCCCTGGAGCTTTAAACAAATGGGCATCCCATTGGCAAACTAATTATGGATAAACTGAATATCAAGTTGCTTTCCAAATGGCTTGGTGCAACAAACAAATACCAATGCTCTCAAATTAATAATTCAGGTAAATTATCTCAAAGACATTCATCTACAATTCTTAATGAATGGATAAGGTGTTGCTACGTTTAAAAAAAGAGAATATCATTTCAGAGATGTGCAAGTGTAGGTTTTACTTACTATAATTCATATATTTGCAATATCCAATAATATGTCCAATATATTGGATACTAAAAACACTTCTCTTAAAAAGTACTCAGAGACTATTGAAAAAATAAATAAAAATAGACTACTTTGTTATGGCATTTGCTCCTTGTATAATAGTAAAACTAAATAAACCACCTAGTTAACAAAATATAATGAATTTCATTTTTTATTCAGTGCCTATGATTTTCTTTTAAAAAGTGTACAGGCTCATATAGACATTGTTAAGGGATGTTCTCCCTTGTTGCAGGTGTTCTCTCCTCATCTCTCTTTATTTGAAAAGTGCAGGCTTCTAAACCAATGCTGAGGAGCTTGCCTGTACAGGAATTTTCCTGTTAAGTGTCTCAAGACACTTAGTTTTTCCTTCCCGTGTTCCCATAACATTCAAAAAAGATAGGGCAAGACACTTTCTCTGACAGTGCACAAATGTCAGTGGAACTTTGTGGGTACTTCAGTAGGTAAGTTTACAGTGTATGGACATGGTAGTGCAGCACTTAATGATGTACAATTCGGACTTTCTTAGAGAGATATTGCTTGAATTTCTAAAAATAAAGGAATATTGGTATTTTTTGTGCATCACCTGTCTTTTATAGGTTCTTTATAGTAAATATGGGGCAGGATGGTTTGCAGTCTAAACATTTTCTTTGTTGATAACCAGATAAAAGTATTGGACTGTAATATTTGTAGACTAAGAAATAAACATTGTAATTTATGCTGGGACAGTGTTTACCTAAAATATTTATTTATAATTGTTTTTAGACTACTTTAACTCAGTGTGGGGAGCAAAGCAAAAAATTTTAGGGAATAAGTGCAAATCCCATTTTCCAGTTAGTTTCCAATCTAGTCAAAATGCTGCGTGAGTTGCTTTATGCTACTCACATTGGGAAAGGTGCTTATACTGTGATAATTATCATCAAGGAATATTAATGTGTTCAGCATTTGTAACCCAAAATCTCATTATAGCTTAAGCTGTGCATCATCTGTGAAGAGAGAACTTTGCCAAAATTTCCTTTTCGCAGGAGTTGCCTCCTGCTTACAACACACAGTAGTGGTCAGAGTAATATAAGCGGTCACACACTATTTTTGAAAGCCTTTTACTTTGAAGCCTTTTATTTTACTATACTGCCAATATAGTATAAATGTCTTTGGATATATACCTTTTTTGTGCCTTGTACAGTTAAGCTTTTTTTGCTTGTAATCAGTGCTAGAAAATGACCAAATAATTTAAAAAGATTTTCAGCTGTAAGAGATAATCTTATGTTATATACATAAGTACCTTTCCCATAGTAATGTATATATTAATAAAACATCTCTCATGCAGCCATTTGCTTTATACAAAAAAAACTACATTGACTTTATCTGTTACCGCATCAGCTAGAGAGCTAAAGGCCAGCTGTAAATGCCGTTTCTTAAAAAAACTTTATAATCTTAACATCATTTGTGATTTAGAACTGTGATTTTATAATTTTCTGAATATCCAACGTTCGTGTTTGCATTTATAAATAAGTCCCAAAGACCTCATTGTTAATGTTAAGGCTGCTTGACCCAGTAAATAAGGGTTGTGCAATAATCTTTAAAGGGTATCTCCAATGGAAAATTATATATTGAAGAGAATATAGAGAATATTGCTTAATATTGGTTTTATTAAAGGGTATCTTCACGGGGGGGGTTTGCCATTTAGTTTTATTGAAGAACTAGGGGTAAAGGAGCTGTGTCTTACCTCCTGTTCTTCAATAAAACCTGCAGGAGCCTTCTCTCCTTGCTCCTGCAGGTTTTATTGAAGAACAGGAGGTAAAACACAGCTCCTTTACCTCCCGTTCTTCCATAAAACTAAATGGCAATCCCCCCCAGTGGAGATACCCTTTAATAACCAATATTAAGCAATATTCACTATATTCTCTTCACTGTTCCATTTACAGACCATGTTTCTTTGGGTATTTTCAGGCATTTTCAATACCAAGGTTTTAAATTTTACTTTTCTGAATTTTATGGATACTTTTTTTTTTAAATAGATAAAAGGAATGTCCACCTCCAAAATAAATTTTGCTTCTAAAACCAGGACCTCCCAAAACTGAGATTAAAATACTACCTTTACTTACCTTCAGCACCAACTCCACTGGACCATCTTCTTCCTTCCAAGGTCTCTCTGGGTATCAGATGTCAGTCATTGACTTACGTCAGCTACCCAAGCCCCCTCCTCTGCAGAGTTTGTAAAGAGCTTGTAAAGCCTCAGAGGTGGCAGAAATGTTCAAAAAAGGAACTGGCGTAGTTACTGCTGAATATTTGTGTTCAGTAACAGCGGAGGAAGCATTGCGATCTTAGGGTCCTTCTTATATGTGCAAAATGTACTGATAACAGAAATAATAATTGTTCTTTTTGGATGCCATTTGTTTTCTCTAGGAAAAAGACTTAGGTTACATTTTAAATAAATAAAGTTACCAAGTTTATTTTATCAGTTTTTGTATACACTTTCTTTATTTACAGTGGTCAGCCATAGAAAGTATGCATTTGATTTTCAATGTTTCAGTGCGCAAAAACTGTAGGTATTTTAAGCATGTCCCAGTGAAAGCAATTAAGTCATTTCTCTGGTGGACATGAATCTTTTTTTTTTTTGTAGTAGAACATTAATGAAGTATAATAGAAAAATATCTATAATAATAAAGACGTTTTATTTGTTGGATTTGTTCTAATTTAAAAAGCTACAACAACTGTAAAAGTTTACAGAGCTACAGATCTGTTTCCTGATCTGATTA
Organism: Hymenochirus boettgeri; assembly: GCA_019447015.1. Classification (NCBI taxonomy): domain Eukaryota; kingdom Metazoa; phylum Chordata; class Amphibia; order Anura; family Pipidae; genus Hymenochirus; species Hymenochirus boettgeri. The sequence goes on along the minus strand of CM033474.1, from coordinate 208,060,316 downwards.
ACAATTTTGGTTTTTAAAATAGATCTATTTTTGTCTCAGTATCAAACACAGTGCATCACAGATGGTAAACGGTGAATGTCTGAATAAAATGGTAACTGAGTTATTATAGGCAATATAGTCAAAACTTAAGTTTAGTCTTGGGATACAATGAGGTACATAGTAACATAGTAATTGAGGTTGAATATATACATACTTCCATCAAGTCCAACCAGAGGAAAGCTAAAAGGGGGTGGGGTGTGGGGGGTTGGAGAGATTCCTTCCTGACAAATATCAATGGGAAAGTATCCCTGGATCAACCAGTAATTCTCAATATTTTTTAGTTTAAGAAACTTATCTAGGCCACTTATAAAGCTTTTCAATAAACTTGCTATTACTACATCTGCTGAAACACAGTTTCACTGTTCACACTGTAAAGAAACCTTTCTTAACCTGAAGATGAAACGTCTTTTATTCCAAGGATGTCCACATGTCCTCTGATGTAACCAATTACTAAACAATGCACCAGAGAGTTTACTTTTTGGCCCATTAATATTTTTGTATAAAGTGATCAAATCCCCACGCAAACATTACTTCTCTAATGTAAACAGCCCTAACTTATCTAAACTGCCTGCATAGTCAAGCCCCTCCATTCCCTTCATTATTATAGTTGCCCTTCTCTGAACTGCTTCCATTCCCAAGTTGTCCCTTTTGTATATGGGATTTCAAAACTGCACCGCTTATTCCAAATGAGGCCTTACCAGTGCCTTGTAAAGAGGGAGAAAAATATTTTTTTTTTCTCTTGAATCTATTCCCCTCTTTATACAAGACAATATCTAGCTGGCTCTAGCCGTTGCTGTCTGGCAGTGTTTGCTATAGCTATGTTATCTACCAGAACCCCCAAATCTTTTTCCATTAGAAATTCACTTAACATAGAGGTATTTATGTGTAGGTGGCACCAGGATTGTTAAACCCCAAATGCATCAACTTACATTTATCAACATTGAATCTCATCTGCCATTATGATTTAGAGACATATGATTAAGTGTCCTGATCATTGCCCTTTTTTCTAGGTTATTGTAAATTTGAAAAAAAAGTATCCTTAATATAGATTGTCCATCTTTAATATTAATTTCTACAAAGCTGAGGATTTGTATTAGCTTCCATTATACTATAATTAAATGAGAACTAAATAAATTTTTTCAAATCCTAACGTGAAAGTAGATTTTGTAACTTGGACTGAGTACAAACTACAATTCTTCGGGACAGTCTTCCATAGGGGACCAAACCATCGGCTATAATTTACCTGCATACCAATCAGATGAATGGCGGCAGGCCTGCATACCAATCAGATGACTGACCGTTATCTCCATAGTGGAGATAATGGTCAGTCAGCTCATAAATGCTTCTTGTGTGTACCCAGCTTAAGAAGGTTTCCATGTTGTTGCCAATAAAACTCAGTCATCTTCAAAGTCTTTTTTACCTTGCAGTTTCTTTTCCAGCCATTATTCACTGTGGACAGTGTACCAGGAACAATGCAAAATAGTCAGCTGATTTTACGGTTTCTTTTTTTGCATCCGTTCTGTTCTTAGCAACAACAAAAAAAAAATGTACCTATTTTAATTGTGCAGTCTTATACATTCACTTTAGAAACACAACTCATGATGTTTAAATCCCTAGACTTGCTTATGATTTTTTTTCCCTTTGTGCTCTAGGAAATGAACTGCAAATATTACTATTTTGTTTTTGTATGAAATGCAAAAGAATCTGTGGGGGAACCTAGATTGTGTTTAACACTGTTAAACCTCTGTTCTGTGTCTGAGAGATGGGATATTTTGTAGCCTGATCTGTGATTAACATAGGCAGGTCTCTAAGTTGTTATATGATTGACTGTCAGCTTCTAGGGGGAAGGCTGCAGCTTCCTGTGAAATTTACTGCTTAAATTTAGCTGGACAGTACTTCCACCGAAACAAGGGTGGACTATGGGAGCTCAGCCCTAGTACCCACAGGTTAATAGTAGCTCAAATAACCACGTGTTACAACCAAGGTATGCAGAATACCATCACTAAACACACATGTCGAACCTTAAAGCGTATGGGCTATAGCAACCTAAAACAAAACTAGATGCCACTCCTGTCAGCTAAGAATAAAAAAATTGAGAAAGCTATTATCACAGGCTCACCAAATCAATACAAAATTGGAATAATGTTTCCTGGCCTGATGAGTCTCAATTTAATCTGCAGCATTTAGATAGTAGGAGTAAACAACAGCATAGATCCATCCTGTCAACAGTTAAGGGTGGTGGTGAGGGACATTTTCTTGGCTCACTTTGGGTTTGTTGTGTTAATATGGATGTTTTTTCCTTTCGATTAGTTCCTTTCTTTTTTCAAATGCTGCATCCAGCATAATTGTTGATGATATAGTGGATAATGTGCTCCCTACTGTCAATTATAAGGATATTAGAAGTTGCAGAGGTGACACGGTTCTGCGATCATATAAAAGCACAAGGTAGCAGGCTGAGTACTTTAATAAAGGTCATGGAACTCAGAGGTGACTTCTAATATCCTATTAATTTATTGTAGTGGGGTTTATTATCCACTATAATCCTCTCCCTTCCCTTTTATTTAAAGATATACCTGACATTGCCTGCCTGCACTGGACTATGGACTTTAGCACCATGCACCCCTGCACATACAAATTCTGCACCTAACTGTGACTGCAGGGAACCATAATTTTAACAAAAACCCTTGTACTGTACTCCCCTTGCCCTGCACTGGACTGAGACAGAAATTCTCAGCTCTCTTACAATGTGGCAGTAATATTCATGTTTTTAATGATAATTTCAGAATTTAAGGTGTACCTATGAAAATCCTCATAGATTACTTTTAGGGGAATTGCCGTCTCACTGTGTGTTTCTAGAAGCGAGTATTATTTGACCGGCGCTTCCAATGTAAGTTGAAAATTTCTTACACCTAGATCTAACCCATTCAACAAGTTGATAGCGTCTTTGACTTTAATAATTTTTCATTTTCTTCCAGTTACATGAAACATCCTCATCGGTTTTATATCAATAAAGAAATGAAGAGAGATCTTAACTTAAATAATCAGGTATGCATTTTGTGCATACATGGCTAGAGACGAGCAAAGTTTTGCCACAAAATTGGTTTATGACAAAAGTTGCATTATTAGATTGCAGACCCTCCAACATTTCCCTTTATTAGTAACACTTAATAGAAACAACATGGTGCAGAGCTGCAGGGGGAGGATAATGAAGTGAACTTGATCTTAGCACAGCTCTGTGTAATGCATTTCTTAAGTGTCCCTATTTAATGGGGAATGTTGGAATGTGTGTAGATGATCTCTTTCAGAACTAATTGGACAGCTAATTATTATTCTACCTTTTTAAGGCTAGGTTCAGGCGAACGTCTGTGCACCATTTGTGCAGCGTTGTCACTAACAGTTTCTGTGCGTTGCCAGTAGGAAAATGCATGCAGCATTTTCCTAGCGGCAAACATCTGGAACCGCTAGTGAAACGCTGTACACACAGTGCACAGCCGTTCATCTGGACCTAGCCTAATTCTAAAATTGATAAAACCAGGAGAAAAAAAACTTTTTAACACAAGGCTATGGGTTAGGGCCCAGCAGTGTGCCACAATATACAGAAAAATAAAGATGTTTATTCCGTTTTGGAGTTTTGCTTGTTTGTTTGTTTTTCCAATCAAGAACCTTAGTCATTTTCAGTAATCCATTTAAATACAATTCCTTATCTTTAACCTCTTGTACACAGAATCGAGAATGGACGTAATAAATGTATTTTTTCTTTTTTTCCCATGCGTTCTAATCATGCATGATTATAATGCTATAAAAGAAACAGAGAAAATGTAAGGCGGACAAGAGGTTAAAAATGTTCATTGTGTGGAAAATTCCTTTTATATTGTGAGGTCCTCAGATGCAGAACAGATGTAGGCAGGAGGAAAAGGTGGCTGGTAATCACTCAGGTCGCATTGTGTATTGGGAGTAGAAACACCAGTCTTTCCAGCCAGCTCCAAATGTTACAACCAGCCAGAAAATGTGTCTAGAATTTTCCACAAGTAACATGTTCTTTCAATGCACATATAAACAAAACACGTACACATACATAGAGTATTTTACTGTCTTACACACACACACACACACACACACACATATATGTACATGTTTGTGCGTGCGTGTGGTTTATAATTTGAGTTGGCTGTTAAAGCTGTTCTTCTGTGCTGCCATCCTTCTGTGCCCCTGTAGGCTTCGCTGCCAGTTGTTTGCCCGTCTGTCCTTGTGGAATTCATTCAAATTAAAGCAGTGGAATGAGGCTTGAGTCCCCAAATGCTGAGTCCCTCTCCTTCATCAGCATTCCAGCGAAGAGAGTAATTAAAGCAAAAATTAATTCTGGTGTAAGCAGAGGAGGCACAAAATAACTGATATTAGAGGCTAGATGATGAATGCTTGGCATCAAGGGAGGTCTCCTGGGAGGATAAAAGATTTCACAGAGTTTTTGCATATCACAGTTTTCTCATTATGAGACCCGATGAAGATTGCTTAGTGAATGCATGATATGTTAAAAGAGTAGGGTGAAAGCAGACACTTGTTCACCAAATACATCTTAATTAGAGCGCTCTTTAGCAGACGCGCTTGCAAACTCCAGTGATAAATAGACTTTCGAAGGGGAGATGTAAATTTAGAGCATTGGGGTTCTGGGAGACTTCCCGTTGTTTGTGTTGCATTATGGGGTTTATTGTGGCTCTAATTGCTGCCAGTTTATTACAGATGACACTAGGACATTGACATAAATGGAGCCATAAAAAGGCTCACATGGCTATTGAAAATATGCCTGTATGTAATGGAAAGCTGCATACTCATTTTGCTTCTCCTAACTGCTCCTTACAAATAAAGTCATAGCTGTATGCAGCCGTTAATCATTTTAAAACTGAGCTGTGCTGTGGTTTCTAGCTGTATTGTGTGCAAGTCATGGGCCTCATTATTTACAGGAATGGTATCATAAATGTGTGAGGCATCAAGGCTGATTTATAAACAATTCATAATCTTGTGAAGGAGTGTCTTTTTTTTGGGGGGGGTAGAGGGAAAATATAAAACATTAATTTGACAATAGAAATCCATTATTAGAGTGGAGTGTTTGACTGCAGTAAAATGGTTGTTGTTTATATTCCTGTTTTACCTGGGCCAGATATTAATTGTCATCATTAATTTACATTAAGAATAGAAAAACAGAACTACACTCAACAGATTTTTGAATTTCTCCAAGCCCAAAGGGCATGTCCACCCCTTTTTTTAACTTTTAATATATTGTAGGGCTTCCTGCCCCATCCCCAACTGCATTATTATGTCCAGAAACTCCCCCGATCTTTACTTACCTTCCCTCTTTCCTCCACCGTACTCTCCGGCCCTCTGCTTGCATGAAACTGTAAGCAGGGGGCCGGCCCGGCAGCCGCGTCCGTAATTGGCTAAGAGGCAGCCAATTACAGACGCAGCTGCTGGCAGCTCAGAACGCCGGGGGAAAGAGTGATGGTAAGTAAAGATCGGGGGAGTTTCTGGACATAATAATAATGCGGTTGGGGCTAGGGGGAGGAAGCACTACAATACCCCAAGGGGATTTTACACTAGGGGGAGGAAGAGGAAAACGGGAGGGAGAGGGGGGGCTGCTCTGGAAAGCCAAAAACCTCTAAGAGGAAGCCTCAGAGGCGGAAACAAATTCCCTCCCCGCAGTGCTCCTGGTGGCAAGTTTTTTGGACTTGCGAGGGACATAACAGGAAAACCATTTGGAGCAGGGATGTAAGGTAAGGATTTTTATACACTACAGAGTGGGGCCAGTAGCAGGTTAAATTATAGTTTTGGGGGTGGACATGCCCTATAAATAGAAAAGATATTTTATAAAATGTCATAGTTTTCTGTATTGATTTAGCTTGTTGGCACCTCCTCACAACTGCCCAGTTCAGGGCTTTACACCCCAAACAAAAACAATAAAAAAAGCTTCTCCCTTTTGTGGAATGTGAAGTCCTTGAAGGGTTCCTTTATAAAGTAGGGTGCATTGTTTCACATAATCTCAGTGACAAATAAAATGATGCAAAGTAAAAGGACGAGCACCCTTTTATTAGTAAACTCAAGGTGGTAAAAAAAAAAACTATAATTTTTGATGTGCCTTTAAGAAGTTTTAAAGGGTAAATGTAGCCTCCATACAACTCTATACATTTTCAAACCAGCCAATAATATCTCTAGATTATCAGAATCTTAAGTTATAGACTTTTAATAAATTTACACTCAGTCAGGATGAACAAGGAAGGGTGTGACAGTCACATGATGTGCTGTGTAACAAGCACCACCCCTAAAAAACTATTTAAAGACACTTACAGCAGTAGGATACAACTGGGCATGCTCAGTACCTGTGGCAGCAGAGGCAAAGCAATAATCCTGGTGATGTCACAAATCACAATGCTAGCTGTAAACACCACCTTTTATACTGTTATAAGTTTGCATAAGTTGCAGCTAGAAGCATGATCCTGAATTCGTTTTAAAGGTAGGAATGTGTTCTTTTTAATAAAGAGCACTTTGGAGACCACAGTTAACCTTTAACTTCATGGTGCTAGTATACAGTATACAACCTTAGAGATGACCTGTAATTAATAGGGCTTGAAAAAGGCAAAGTACTGTTCTTTCTATTGCTTCTTCCTTGTTTTCTTTTTTATTGCACTTGCTTTTTGGAGTATACAAAACAACAAAAGTTGTTATAGACCCACAGGATATACAAAACAAGTGTGCTACCTTGTACCTAAGAAATCTGTGGTACTACTGAGTTATCTGCCCTTTTTTTACCTATAGACTTGAATTGGCATGTGTCGCAGGTGTTATCAATGCTATTTACCTCTATCTTGATTGAATTTACATATGTTGCAGGTGTAATCAATGACTGATTACCACTCTTAATTGCATTGAGTTGTCACTGATTACCACTCTCTTGCTTGGATACAGCTGAGGGTACTTTCTCTAACTGCAACAATAAGGAACACAAGCCTTGCAGGGAGCACACATCCACCAGCCGAAATATGGCACGGAGCAACACTAGCACAGGTCCTTCAGCGAGACCCAACACATAGTTCAGCATAAAGTTCAAAAACACTAGTGAGCTACAACGTACTTACCAAAACTTCAATCTTTATTTACATACAAAGTATAAAACACTCACGGTACATAACCGCTGGGAACATGGAAGCATGAAGAGGAGAGGAGTGTGGTGCAGGTGAGGTGCCGCCTGACGCGTTTGATGATGTAAGAGTCACTTCCTCAAAGTAGCATGTGTCGCAGGTGTTATCAATGCTATTTACCTCTATCTTGATTGAATTTACCTATGTTGCAGGTGTAATTAATGACTGATTACCTCTCTTAATTGCATTCAGTTGTCACTGATTACCACTCTCTTGCTTAGATACAGCTGAGGGTACTCTCTCTAACACACACAACAGGAATACCAACTGTCTGTTTTTTTCTTAGACAGTCCATGAAAACTGCAAGAAAATAACACGTGTCCATGCTGTCCAAAAAATGAGGCTGTCCATTTAAATCCACTGTCACTTCTGATGCTCTTGGATTCCTGTAGAATTTGTGAGAATGGTAAAACTATGGAACTGTTGTGTTTTAGGTTTAGGTTTAGGTTTATTGCATACAGTTCTGATGCTCACAGTTCTTATGCTCTTGGATTCCTGTAGAATTTGTGAGAATGGTAAAACTATGGAACTGTTGTGATTTTAGGTTTAGGTTTATTGCATAGTTTAAAAAGAAAGCTGGATGAGTTGATCCAGGGATATTTGGTGGGGTTTTTTTGCCTTCCTCTGGATCAATGGTTATGCAGGAAGTGTGGGTATTGCCGAGTGGGTTGAACTGGAACTAGAGTAGACATTCAGTCATAGGAGGCACTGAGTCCATGGGGCAACCCTGACACACAATTTCAAAATTAAAGACCTAAAATTACAAAATAAAATCAGAATTATAAAAACACATTTTTACTCAGAACTAAGTCAGAAATTTCCAGACGCTCTTTCATCACAATACAAACTTTATTAAAGGGTATATCCACCCCCAAAATAAACTTTTTTCTGTAGTGTAAGGCACCAAACTCCACCCCCCCCCCTTTGTTACTCTGTACCCTGAATTAGCAATAAGGGCTGGACCGGCAGCCATGTCTGTGATTGGCCAGTCACAGACGCGGCTGCTGGCTATAGAGAGAGCTGAGGGAACAAGGTTCGGCAACTCTGATTCTGTGCTTTTATTACGTTATAAACCTGGTGGTTAGAGTTGTGGGAGGGGGGGGGGGGCTACACTACACCAAAGTTTCCCCTACACCACAGAATTATACAGAGCAGAGGGATCCAGAGGGTGATAGGGAGGAGGGAGAGCTTTTGGAAAGCAGGCACCTGATGACACACAGACAGTCTCCTACTCTTCAGTTTTTGGTACTTTCAGCCAGCGCTGCAAGAAAACCATAAGGAGCACAGGAGTAAGGCGAGGATTTTTGGACACTACGCATTGGGGCCAGTAGTAGAGCAAATATTGGTTTTGTGGGTGGACATGCCCTTTAAGTTTCAAAATTTACTACACAAGCAGACACACATTAATAGAGCTTTGTGGAGCCATTGCATGTTGCCTTTCAAGCCAAGTTCACTTTTTCTAGTTAGTTTTTATAATAATATTGTGTGAAGTATAATTTTGTCATTTGATGCAAACAGAGTTTTAAAAAACTGGGATATACAAATAAAACAGAATTTAATGCCCGTGGTAGCCTTTCATCTATTACCCCTAGAAGCTTGGGTTTGTAGGATCAGTGATCCAGTAAATCAGAGATCACTTCTATAAGGCCTTATACATGATCCAATATTTCAGCCCGATTAATTGAATGCTATGGGTCATACTGAAATTTCAGTGGTGATATTTTTTTTCAACTGTCTGACTACCGATTAAATGATCATTATAATTTTTGTCTGCAAAATAGGGTAAAAATTGACTCTAAGAAACAATGGTTGATGTCAGCTTCCTAATGTAAAATGTACCTTTTAAACTGTTTTGTTTAACGCCTTGCGAGCTGGATTTGTTAATTGTGACAGCTAACAGATCTGTTCATCAGATTTTTGTTACATAAAATGATCATTTAGGGGATACCTGATATAATGAAATGGATGGACAAATTTTTTTTTCAGCATTATGTAACAAGATTAAAATATTAAGAATAGTTCATATAAAACTGGAAAGTTATATTTAGTCTGAAAAGATTAAATGTAGTCTATAGATTTTGATTATGTATAAGGTCACAAAATGTGTTTTCTTTTCATGCTAACAGGATGCTTTTATTTCATGACATGACTGTAGTCGGTAATCTTGTCCGATTTTATTAACATACTCACTATTGCTTATCAGTATTACTACGATAACTATTTTATGAGAGAAAACGACTAGGCTTGTGGAAGTACTTAACATTTTATTGAAATTTAATTGAATAGTTAAAGGGTGATTAAAAATCTGAAATTAAGACTCTTTAGGAATTAACAGCATCCATTAAGCTGTAATGGGGCTGTTCAGTAACAGTGCTTACTCTGAATGGGGGATTTAAAATTGAAAGGGGGTCAAATGAATAAAAAAAATCTATTTATATTTTGAGGCCATCTAGTATCACCCATCTCTTTGCCACAACCAACCAAAGTAAATATTAAATAAAGTTTATTATTTCCATAATTTATCAATGAGCATTCACTTCAGCAGAGCAAGTGTCTATAAATTACATTAAAAGGTTATGTTTTATTAATTTCTAATTAATAAAGGATGTGAAGTGGAATTGAATGGAAAAGCCCTCTGTCTTGTCATAGCCCTTTTCTAGATAGAGGGCCTCTGTATTCCTAGGTTATGTCATACAGTATGTAATATCTTTTATTAAATCAAATTGAGCATGTACCAGTAATAATAATAATAATAATCCAATTTCTTGCAATTAGAATTACATTTAAAGGGCATGTTCACCCCTAAAACTTAAATTTGCCCCATTGCTGGCCCCACTATGTAGTGTAAAAAAAATCCTTACCTTACATCTCTGCTCCTAATAGTTCTCCTGCAGTGCCTGTCCAAGTTCCAAAAAGTTCCTTGTTTTGACCTGTTGAGCGCTACAGAGCATGTGAAGAGTACTGCGTATGCTCGGCTAGGACGAATTATTGGAGTTGACCCCTGGTACTCACAGGCTAATTTCATAAATCACCCAGCAGCCACAGAAAATGGAGAAGTGTTTAGGACTATGCTCTGTCTATTGGGACAATGTTGTCTGTAGACTTTTCCTTTAAATGATGGGTCTGGTTACAAATGCATCTAATAAACTAGTAAAAATAGAATTTGAGATTGTTTTTTATTTTAAGGGTTATTTTTGCTTAATTTAAAATAAATCTCCTTTGTCAGACTTAATCTGCATTTCCTAAACAACTATTAATTTCTGGCTAATCTTAAAGGGCATCTCTAGCCAAAAAATAACTTGGCATTTATAGCCAAATAACCTCCAAAAGCTTAAGTGCGTTTTAACCTCACCTTGATCCAATGCTCCCACTCTTTGATAAATTTATTTTACCTCATTCAGTTCCTCGCCAGAAGTCCAGCCTTCCAACTTCTGGTGAGGGATCGGCTGAGATAAAGTAAGTATATCTCAGTGTGGGAGCGTCAGACCAAGGTGAGGTTAAAATCCACTTAAAGGGGAAGTTCAGTGTAAATACATATACTTGTAAAAGAAAAAAGGGCAGTATTTTTCCATCCTGATAACCTTAACCTGCCCATTCAGCATGTTGTCTGTTAATAAATAAATGCTTCAGAAATACTAACTTTCTGTTTGCAGGACCCCTAATAGAGACAGTTATGGTCTTGCCCTTGACCCAGTGCCTGGGTTGATTCAGTTGCTCAGTAGAGATCTGAGCAGATTTGACCCATGCAACAGCCAATCAGTAGAAATTACTGTTAGGAATATTCCAAGGTATTGTGCATTCTGGGAAGAAGGACCATTACAAAACCTGAAATGGCAGCTCACTAATGTCAACAGCGGGGAATAGCGGTGGGTATAAATTCAACTGATTTTTCAAAATGGAAGAGAATATGTAGAATAACTAGGTATTTATAATAGAAACTAAGCATTTTAAAAATAATATTTTCCACTGAACTTTTCCTTTAAGCTTTTGGGAGGTAATTAGGCTAAAAGTGCTAAAGAGTTAATCTTTGTTAAAAAAAGATTTAGAATGTCACTTACAGCCCCTCGATCTTCCAGCGCACTGATCCAGCTTCCTGCTTGCCAGAACTTGCAAGCAGGGGCCGGACTGGCAACTGTATCTGTGATTGGTTGAGAGGCAGCCAATCACAGAAGCGGCTGCCATCAATGGAGAGGAACAAAGGTCCGTAAGTAGCATTCTAAATCTTTTTTTCAAGAAAATGACACAGCGGTTCCACTACAGAGGAACCATAATGAGCAGAGATGTAAGGTAAGAATTTTTTAAACTATACAGAGGGGCCAGTAGTGGGTTAAATTTTAGTTTGGGGTGTGGACATGCCTTACTGCAAATAAGGACTAAGCAAGGGACAAATAATTGCTATTGCTATTTATTTGCAGCAACCAACCAGATGTTAGTTTAGATAACACATCTGATTGGTTGTTGCTGATTAATAGCACAGGCATGCTTTTGCACCTTTTATTGCATCAGTCCCTAAATATGGCCTTCCACTATCTAATAAGCCAATGTATATTTAACTGACATGTTAATATTTCATATAAAAAAATGTTGTTTTCCAAAAATGTGTTACCGTGACCTGTGATACTTTGCAGCACCAGGTATAAGCTACATGTGGTGTGCGACTGCTATAAGGTTTTTATGAGGTTTGTGTTTGTAAGTACAGATATTTAAGATGCTAAGCATGCTCTTGGCAGTGTTCATTGAAAAGCACTGCATTCTGTATATGTTATTTAAAAAATGGAATTGCTTGCACTAGTTTTCATTATCGTAGGCAGGTAACTATTAAAATGCTTAAGCTAGAAACAGCTCCCCCCCCCCCCGTTTTGTTTTGCTGAATGTTTTTGTCAGTATGTCAGTTCCTCTCCTGGTATGTGCTAGGGACCGGGTGCACACTACACCTTTTCGGTTCCATAGGGAGAGGGCCAGATGGAAGAATTTGATTATCTAGCAGTAGAGGACCAACTGTTCAGTTGGATACAGATCCGGGAGAAAAGGGTTGAAGAGATCGAAAATGGCTGTTGTATGAGAAGCCAACAGTTTCCGAAGGGAATCAGGCAGGCACTGAGGTGTAGTAATGCAGCATCTCTTCCAAGTACCAGCTGGGGTTTTCAGAAGCTGCTATCCCCACAGCAGACACTTTGCAGGCTCTAAGCAGCTTGACTTTACCATATGTGGAACTTTTATTCTCCACTTCCCTCCCTGGAGAAATGGGCCATAGGGACATTGGAGGCAGGTGAATTACTCTTAATGCAAAGTACTAAATCACTGGGTTAACATCAAAAGTCTAGGGAGGGGAAATGGATCTGAAAGATAGAGCTTTGGAGTCCAAACAGGAGCTAATCTCATTAGTACTAAAATGAGATACTGCATAATGTTTCATTAAACACTTTCACCTTGCATGTGCCCTTTTTTATCTGAGTGACTATTTCAATGCTGTGTACTATTTGTCAATTTGGACATGTATATAAACCTTACAAGTATTTTTAAACACTGCTTGTACCTTTACTGTTAAAAATGCATCCATTGAAGTACAGATGGCATTGAACTGTAATACAATTGATGATTTCTGGCACAAATTTTGTGCCTTCTCATTTTACTATAGAACATTGTGCATCAGCCAGTTGCTGGAATCTGTAAAAAGAATCCTGGAGTTAGCTTTTTCCTTGGCAGCTGCTGCTATGATATCTTAAAAATACTATACAGAAGCACGGTGTTTAGCATGAACAACACAGAAAATAAAATATAGTCTCCAGCTAATTAACTTATGGACATAACACCACATTTTACCTCAATCAATGCAAGTGCTGCAGAAAAAAGCACATGTATGCACAATTATCTGTTTTGGTACATGTGTCTTTGTGGTTTTTTAGCTGTACATATGCCACAAGTAAAAAAAAAATAAAAAAAAGGTTTCATGCACCTACAGTACCAATCATTCATGATGTTCTCAGAGATAATCCCACTCTTTATTTAAAACCATACAACAAAATTGATGTTTGAAGTGTCTATAGGATAGGAAAGGTTCTGTTGTACATTATGTTAAATATATATATCTAATACATCTGTCATTGTTAACCTAAGAAGGGGGGAAATAAAAATGAGTATTTTTTTAGCATACAAATGTGTTAAATGAAAGCTCCTAATACTGAATATTTGTTCCCCACATATCTTTAACATATCCTCTACATTTCAAATAAACCCCCCAGTTAAAGGGTCATTATAGAGGAAATAAAACTTAATTAATGCCTATTATTATTTTATTATTGTGGATTTATATAGTGCCAAAATCTTCCGTAGAGCTTTACAATTACATGTATATATTATCATCAGGCCCTGCCCCAAAGAGCTTACAATTTAAGCACATTTATTTGACAAATACAATCTATCATTATGTCTTTATGATTGTGGGAGAAGCACAGGGAGAACATACAAACTCTTTGCAGATGTGTCCAAGGGTGGATTCGAACTCAGGACTCAGTGCTGCTAACTTCTGAGCCACCATGGTGCCCCATATAAAATGTCATCCTCCAAACTACTGCAAGCAAAGTAGGCATCCTATATACTAAAAGACGATGTTTTCGATATGCATAGACACTGGACCCACTTGCTCGCGCTGGCCATGTGATGTCTTCTAGCGAATGCCCACAGGTGGATCCGGAAAGCCCGCCCGGGGTATGTGTGTGCCACGGGTGGTGTGTCCAGCCAGAAAAAAAAGGTTTTCTGTAGTCTAGGGAACCCTAGCCCACCCCCAACCACCATGTTCATTTAGTTAAAAAAGCAGCAGAAATGTTCTTTCATTGATTTGTTCACTCTGCGCTTTGATCTTGGCCCTCTGCTTTCCAGAAGTTGCAACTAGGGGCCAGACTAGCAGCCGTGTCTGTGATTGGCTGAGAGGCAGACATTCTCAGAAGCAGCTGCTGGCAATTCAGAGCGCCATGGAAACAAAGCAATGTAAGTACATTTTAAACATGGCGGTTGGGGTGGGCTAGGGTGCCCTAAACTACAGGTAGGGCACCAACCAGCAAAGATGGATCCGGATGGATGGAGAGATGGGGGGAGGGCTCCCCTGCGTATGCCTGAGTACCTCCCGGAGGACAAGGAGGAGGCATAAACCTTTTTACAGGAAGACAGCTCCTACTCTTCAGTTTCCTGGACTTTAAACAAGCACTGCAAAAGAGCCATAAGGAGTAGAGACGTAAGGTAAGGATTTTTTACACTACAGTGTGGCCAGCATGGGGGTTAAATTTTATTTTTACCACTCACCCACATTAGTAGTGCCCAGGGAAAAACCCTAAACCATTAAGATCTTACCCCGGGATTATTGTAGGTCTGCCAACCTTCAAGAAGTAGTGTGCTTTCTCATTAACCAGGTTCTGGACTGGGAAAGCTAAACTAGATTGTTGGGCACAAGTAAGCATGTATTACAGCTCAACTATGGTAAACCCATGGATAAGGACCTAGTGGTCTTAGGTTACTCTGGGTACTATTTATAGTAGTAAAAGGAAGGGAGTTGCAAAGGCACTATAATTGCCCTTTACATATAAAGTAAGGCTGGAGGGTGCACTGTCTAACTACAAAATTTGGACTTTTTAAAGGATACGTTTAGTAATAGCAGAGCTGCCCTTGGTATCTGGGCCATAAGCAACTGTATTTTGTTTAGTGGAATGTGTGAGAAACCTGGTTTAGCATTGTATGTCCATGAATGTTTATTGTTACCTTACCTTAATTCTGAGCGCGATGGCCAGAAAAACAATTTATAGTTTCAGACATAACTTTTTAGACATAAAACTCTGCTCATATAAACCCTGAATTGTTTATGACTTTGGCTTTGGGCTCTTCTCAAGCAGCCTCCTCCTTCTGCTCCCTAAATGATGCTCGGGATAATGTATTAGGCTTTCTGATTAAATGTAAATTAATTTTACATTTAAATGATTGTACTGTAGAAGAACAGTTATGAACAACATGGTGAATCTTTAGACTTCAGAAAAATAAACTGCAAACCTATCCCAAGAAAACACAATTTAAAACAAAAGCACTTTACATAACCTATCTGTAGGCTCATAACTTTCTACAGTATTACTGCAGGCAAATAACCTGTACAGTAGTTTAAAACATGTTTGGGAACATGCTTTAAGAATGAGCTATTGTTATACTATGCAAAGATAAAAATACTTTCTTCATCCTAAATATTCATTTTAATTATATTCTATGGGCAAAATTACATTAAATAGGTCCAAACAATACTCTCCACACTCTCTGGCAATCCTTGCAAGAGTTAGACATCTCTGGGGTTCCCTTTTTAAAAAAAAAGCTATTTATGCATGTCTACTTTGTGTGTGTGTACGCAATCCTCATGAGGGTTTAGTTGTCACTGGGGCTTCCATATCTTTTTCTAATTTATGCAATAGCACATCCTGGAATCTGTGGTTATACAAAAAGGGAACACAACCCAGATGTTATAACACAGGCAAATCCTTATATTGCATTGGAATATCTCATAACTACTTCAAAAAGCATGACCCAGCCTACTGTTCTACGGCTGTTTTTGTAAATGTAACTGCTTGATGCTGTATTTCATCTACCAGTATTAAAAACTATTCACGTGGGTAACTATTGAATTATCTATAGTTAATTCAAAAACATTAAAGGACAACTAAACTTTAACACAATATAGCTTGCTTTCTCATTTACCTTATTAACATGTTAAAGTTGTGTTTCTTATTTCCTAGCATTCCAGTCTCATAGGCACAACAAGTGTTTGTCACTGACCATAGTGTGTCACACACACACAGCCAGTTCTGACCTGCTGCAGGAGCTTATTACATCAGGTCCCCACCCTACAAGTCTCTAGCCAATAACAATACAGTCCAGTACAAAAGAGAAAAAACAACTTTGTAATCTTCAAAATGGAGCATATGACTGAGGTCAGAAGGTGTGTCCACAAGTTGCAGAAGACTTTTTGTAGAGATTACGATATATTGAAAAAACAGAAATATTTTTGCACAGTTACCTAATCCAAGTAAATCCATCATTAATTGCTATTAACTGAAGGTCAATGTTACCTGACATCGCTTCAGCATGTAGTGTGTCCAGCAAACAGAAGATATTGTTTTCTTTAGACAAATCTCAAATCCTTATCAGATTCACCTTATATACAGACACTGTTTGGGTTTATGTACGAGCCATTCTTGGCTGCCTTCTACCTTTGGAATCATTGCTAGTCCCTGTGCTTCCCTTTCCTTTGTCTGGCCCTCATCCTCCTCTTTGACTTTTTCTGCTATTGCTGTAGTCTCAGATGTGCAGCTTCTGTTTTTTTTTTTAGAAAGCTAATTATAAACTGCATGTTACAGAGCGAGAGTCAGAAGGCCATAATACTGTATGTGGGCAGTGAAGTCCTGTGGAGTTTATGGTAACCTAAATTCTGTGTTATTGTTTCAGCCTTGGGTTATGAATTGAATTGTAAAACTATTATGAACAAGGTAATAGTAATCCAAAAACGATTACAACCCTGGTAAAAGCCATGGTGGTGTAAAGTCCTAAACTTCCAGTAAGTACAAAAAAACAGAAACATTTTTTTTAAATTAGATTAGTATTTTCTATCCAGTGTGCTGTTTTAGTGAATTATGTCTGTCACAATCACTATTGTGTATCATTAAATACATTCAGGGTTATTCAATAAAAGTTCTTATCATTTAAAATGGTGCTAATTTTGCCCCAACCCATCAGATCTTATTTAACATTTGAAAGCTAATATCTGTTTGGTTGGGGCAAAATTAGCACGATTTTTTTAACGATAAGAACTTTTATTGAATAACCCTGTTTATACTGTAGGGAGCTTTTCTAGGAAGGTTGTGGTTCCAGGAAAGTTAGAGAAGATGGGTCAGACATAATTTGGGCGGAACTGGGTTTGGGTGAGATGCTGCATGTTGTAGTAATAAGAGCAGAAATTACCTCATAAGAGCAGAATGTTTTTTACTTAAGCAATTTAAGCTATACAACAGCGTGACCTAATGTCCTTACATTATATGATTTTAAAAGATACTTAATGTGTGTCATCAGCATCACATGACTCAATAAAACGGGATATTATAGGAAACAATGTACCCTGTCATTTTACATTTAAGAGTATTAGAAGTCACCTTAGTGCTCCATAAATGGTATATAAGCAGTTGTCCTTCAACCTTTTACTTTTATAATTAATAGAAGGTTAATATAAAAAAAAAAAAAACGGTAGTGCAGCTGCAGGGAAAGTGTTAATTTGCAGACAGTGAAGACAAACACAATGTTTGAACTTCTTTTTATTCCTGCCCCCTGTTCTTTATATAATACGTTTTTTCATATGGATTAAGTTTAGAATCTCGCTATAGTGCACGGCGCAGTTAAACATATGGAAAATGAATTCAAGCAGGAACTCGGGAATTCAGCGTTGTGTGCTTTTAAAAGAATGAATTCGAATACTAGCAGATTCTTCTTAATATAACTGTTTATGCAGCTGTACATGTGATTAAATTACACTAGCACAGGCCCAGATGTGTCTAGCTATCCTATTAGCTGTAGCTCAAAGCACCTTATAAGAGTATCATAATTCTCATTGTGATGTAGTTTGGCCTCTTGGCCACTGTATCAAGCAATCATCAAAAGCCACGCTTAAATGTCTCTTGAGAAGCCGTAGTGGGACAGAGCAGTGCCGCTCACACTGTATGAGGAACTTTGACAGCCTACCAGGAGGGATTGTGGGATTGCTGCTGTCAGCAGTTCCAGCAGTGCAAACAGTATGAAGAAGCTTCCACAGGGATTGAATTACTGAAGACTTCTGCTCTGTGTTTTTTGGTATAATTGAGAGCACAGAGGGAGCTTGATTCTCTGTCTTATGATTTGAAGGTGAAGACATGAGCCTGCAGGGCTCTGTCAGAGTTATGGGCATGCTCAACACAGGCTTCAAAAAATCTTATTCCCATAAAACCTTACAAAACTGAATTGCTTACCTGACTATGAAAGATTTACTTTTACTGTATCACATAATGTACAGTTCAGTTAATTACATTTTTGAGATTGGAAATTTTAGTTTGTAAAACACAGAAACAGAACAAGGCATATCAGGAACCGAGAGTTTATTTGTTTTTGCAAAACTGTAATCAAAGTGTTAAGTAGAAGAAATAACATAAAGAATATCAACATGTTAATTTCCAATGGAAACCCTATTCTAGTTAGGGGCCTTAACGAACAAGTTGTATTATCATGCTTTTTATAGTGTTTTGTATAATGAGTGCTCTGGTATCTGATATCATCCAATAGAAACAATAGTCAGTCTTTAGTCTGTTACATTTGTAAAATTCTTTTGATACATATTATCTGTTGTGGATACATTGCAGGATATATTTAGATCTAATGTTATATGAACTTTTATGCTTCTCTATGACCTGAAAAACTATGTTGTTTTATTTGAAGTCCCAGTCTATTGCTAATTGAATATTTATTACTTAGTGAATATTTAATATTTATTACTTAGTATTTATTATCTATTTACTTCAAGGGTACTAGGGATTAAATTTCAAAAGCACTGTTTTAACTATTGTTCTTAAGCTTATATCATATGTTTTTAACTACTTACTGTCTCTTATAGCACACACACTTTTAGGTGATTTTATAGTGATTATAGTTGTTTAATATTTATTGATACACCAATATATATGCTATGATAAGTCCTTGTTGATTATATAACACGTAAGGGTTAATTGTGAATGTGTTGGTTGGGAGGTGTGTCATTATGACGAGGGGAGGACACCTGATATAGGGAAGTTGTTTGCTGTGATTTCACATCCTGATGACGGCTACTGGATAGCTGAAACAGGTAGATATGTGTTAATAAATTACTTTATTCTTTTCACCAAGACCGTTGAGTGCTCTGGTTAACTACTTTCTATATATATAAATATATATATATATAAATATTTTTTTAAATGTCTATATCTGTTTATCTGTGCAATAGATAGATTTTAGGAAGATGTTCTGTTTTATTTGCAGATTTTGAAGCAAAAACGCAAAGGGAAATTGTGAATCATTTTTGGTTTAGAAATTTCACACACTCATATATTTAACTTAAATATAGATAGACATTGACATTGGGTCTGAAGCATTGAATCTTGATTCCGTTTCTAGGCATCTCTCTGTGTAACATAAAGATAGTTGGCCTGAGGCATGAAAGCTTCTCAGACATAAAAAAATACACATTCCGTTTTCTCCGTACACCTTGCACATAACATTTGCATCTGTGGCAGGATAAATCTGTTTAATAGAACAAGAATGTTTTACTTAAAATATGTAGCACAGGTTGCTAGATTACTAGCTATATAAAAAACAAACCAAAAACATTTTTCTATATGTTATCACAATGGTAATTTGCATAATGTAATATAAGTGGACTGGAACATCAAGATGTGCCATGCCTCTACCTTTCTGGGTTGGCAGAATAGACCCAAATGGAGATTATGAAGACAGAAACCGCATTGCAAATAAATGTTGCTAAACTTTTAATCACTACAGCAGGATGTAAATTCTTAAGGTATCGGAACAATCTAGGATAGCTAGACTATCCATGGTTCTCTGCAGGTAGAAAAGGACATAAGTAAAAAGCTTTTTTATAGATGTTAACAAATGGTAGGAAATCACCTGCACTGATTTTCTATTTAATCAACTACTTTAAGTGCAGCACACTATCTTCGTCTACCTCCTAAAGTTAAATTCAGCACACACAAATGTTTTTGTGTTTATTATTGCATAGTTTTCCATTGTAATATAAATTGTCAAATATATAACAACTAATGGAAGCTAAGCATTGTATAATGTGTTTTTTATGGTAGACCTATCCATTGAAATAATACTAGCTAATGGAAATTTACGTATAATTACGTACAAGGCAATAGGGCGGAAGTCCAATCTCTCCCTATTTAAAAAGGAAATTAAATGACAAGAATATTTTAATAATAAATAAATGGCAAGAACACAAAGACTACTGTGAGTCTCATTTTATAGTTTGTGGTTTCAAAACCAAATATAATTTGGGATGCCTCATGTCTGATACATTTGTAGTATGAAAACTATTTTGAATAGTATGCTTCATTATTTAAAAGCAACATGCATGTAAACAAGTGTTGATGTGCTTATAAAATACATGTATGTTCTGTGGCCAAAAATGAATTTTAGCACAACTATTTTTATTATTCCTTTCATGAGACTGTATGCAGTCATCTAGTCTTTTTAAACCTGATGCTATTCAAATCTCAATTAGATTGTTGCATCCCATCAAGATTGCTATATTTGGACCTCGTGTCTCTAGCACTAATTTTCGTTAAATCTATGGGGATTAACCATATTCCTTTCCTCCCTGTGGTTCTATATTCTTAAAATCAGTGCAGTTCTGTGTAGAAGTTGGAACACTGTGACCAACAGCTGTCTGGAAATGGATTGTGCTTAGGTTTCCATGGTAGTGTTGTTTTTACAGGTGTTCGCACAGAAGGGAAATAAGGTTCCTATTGCTGTTGGTCCCTACAGGTAATGGGTCTAATTTAGCACTTATTTAACTCTACTAAAATGCTAGAATAATTGTAACGGATAGTTTCTTAGTTCTCTTTATTAACATTTTAAACTCAATATTGAACTTGCCACTATTAAAAAAAATAATAAATACTATTTTATTGTATTAAAGATTCACGCTCAGTAGAGCACCCTCATCATAGGAATGTTTAGAAAATGTACTATGTTTGTCTGAGGAAGGTTTCTGTGTGTACCAAAATGCCACAATAAAACACAATTTTTCAAGTCTGGTGTGCCCAGCTCTCAGCCTATTCTAGATATAAACTGCTGGTAACAGTTTTGGTAGCATGAGCTTTTGTGAGGTGTTCAAGATTTTTTCTTTAGGATTACATGGTTTAGAAAACGTAAATGAATATATTTGGTTTTTTATACTGTACCACTGTTCTGTGTGAAAAAATGTCCAAAGCATTTTGGTTGTAATGTATCTAGGTCATGTCTTAAATTGTAAGTGGAACACCTTTTTTTTGTAACCAACACTTTACAATTTTCAGAAGTGTTTGGGGTCACAAATGATCTCTAAGAAAGCATTGTTACAAATATTTTATGCAGCTGTACTCTGGTGGCTGCAAACTTGCTATTATATCTTTGAAACCTGGAAGCACAGAGACCCATGCAGACTAAACGTATCGCCGACAGTGCTTTGTTGAGGCTCTGGAACATAATAGCTTTCGTGTCTCTAAAAAAAGGGATTTGTCAGCTACTATGCACCTGGAAAAAGTAGACTGCAATCCACACAGTGAATAATATACCTATATTTAGGAGTTTCTAAAATCTTATCCTGCTCATGCTGCCAGTGAATAGTCAGGTGTTTAGATATTTTTCATTTACTTTGTGTTATTTTGTTAATATTACATAATAAACCTGCACACTGTGAGCATAATTGTATAGTTTTCAATTTCCACACTTACACAGATACACGCGTTTTTAGATTCCATGATTGGTTGCAAAGAATCTCTCTCTCTCTCTCTCTCTCTCTCTCTCTCTCTCTCTATATATATATATATATATATATATATATATATATATATATGTATATATATATATATATATATATATATATATAGATAAAATGTTAATATATTTTTTTTAATATTTCAACCATGTTTTCTGTGTCCTCGGGTATTGTAAATAGATCATTGTATAGAAAAGAATTAATTTACAACTTAATACATTATTATTTAAATACAGCCACAAAATAAAACATAAGGAAATATTTTAATGCTTATGTTTGGTCCAGCAAGATAAGGATCCCAACAACCTTTTTTACAACTCAAAATTTGACTGTGCAATATTCATAAAGTCATAATGCAGTTGTGTATTAGGGGAAGGCTTGCAGGGCCACTTATTTGAATCTATTAAAAATATATATAGTCAGTTTGAACTGTGCTAAAGGTGTTTGATGATTATGCAATCATTTTGCGTTATAGGACAGGTGTCCCTCCCATATATTAATTGTATTAGTAGAAGGGGTTACTCCTGCAATCTGGTGTGATAGGGAATGTTGTTTAGTTAAGTGGGGAGGCTGCACTGCACGTTGTCGACTGAATTGGGTGTACAATACTCAAAAGTTTCTTGCTTGCGTCCTGCTGCAGGAGCGCAAGCAAGAAGATTTTGAGCGCCTTATATTAATTGACCCCTTCATGATTAAGAGAAATGTAAGGGTACATGGTATTATATAAAGGTGTACAAACTACATCATCTCGGTTATAATAAATCTATAATTTCTCTTATCCTTAACCACAAAAAGTTACAATTTGCTGGTTATTCGTCAAATATATATTATGCAAAACCATACAATACCAATACAAATATACAACATAAGGGCTTATTCAATGAGGGATGCATCCAATCAGATGAGTGTTGCACAGGACAACTTTTGCAACTATTAAATAAGTCCTATAATGTTTGTTTACTATTAATCATTTATACAGCTTACAATTTATATGTTGAAAAGTTAATAATTGTTCATATAGGTAATCGCAGTCAACCAACTTCTAGTCTATTTTTCTGTTCTCCAAATAGAAATGTAAAGCTTTCATCTAGACTGGAGACGATTGCACCAAATTATTACTTAAAAATAGATTCATCAAATTTCCCTGCTGTACTAGCCATGGTTTCCTAATGAACTTCCCTATCAAAAAGAGATGCCTAATTTTGATTTGGCTTAGGTAATGAACTTTTTTCTTCCTGGTGTGATTATCTGCATGGGGTGGCAAAAAAGAGTAGCGAGAGGACGGGAGAGCTCACGGAAGCATTATGCAAAATGTCTCTTGTCTCTTTTTTGCTAGGATATATTAAATTTTCAATGTAGTCTATGTAATATAAAATTATGATAATGACTTTTGGCCCACTGTGAAGGCAGCTTGCTGGTCCTGAGCATGTGTGTCTGGCTTGAGCTCTTGGATACACTGTGGGAGTTGCCTTTTCTATTAACAAACCTCTAGATACCTAATGATGAATTTTCTTTCACCAAATGTTCTTCTTTTGTCTAAAATACAAGCATTTTCTAAATTGCTTTTGAGAAAAACAAGAGAGGTCTGTGGCTCTAACAAGGGATATTCAAACAAATCAAGGGATTCATTTGAATCAGTTTTGTAATTATAAACTAACAAAAAATGCAGTTCCATAGTATAGAGAAAATATTTACCACATTATTGATAGAAATTATTGCGCTGCATTTGTTAAGGTGAACTTGGGACAATTTGCTCATAAAATTTCAGGTTGTGTAGCATGAAAGATGACGGCTGGATTTATTGTGGATAATAATTTGTAACAACCTTAAGTATCTTCAGTCTCCCTGGTTATTGCAAAATCTTCCCCTTTTTGTTACAGTTTTCTCTGTACTCTAGAGGATGATTCAAACACTGCTGAAGGTTCATTCTTTTCTAGCTGTAAGAAATCCATCTCTGTAAACAATAACAGCAAGAAAAGAAAAAAAAGGAGCAAAAATAAAAATGAAATTCTTATCTATGAACATAGCATGTGTATAATGTACTATTATTTTGTCATGATCAAAAAAAAAATAGAATTATTTTAGGGAAAAGGATTTTTTTTATTTATTCACTTTACGAAATTGCGACCAGGGCAGTTGGCTTTCTTTTGAGTTTTTATCCCATTTTAGAAACAGTGTGGGAGTTAAATGTTTAAACACTCTTACAAACATCATTGATAAAATATTGAGGTGTTAAATTTGCCCAAATAATATGGAAATGTTGGAAAATATATGAAGCAATATCTGCTTCATGCCCAGTTGGCATTTTTAATGCATAGTAATGTCCATAGATCAATTAGTGATCTTCAAACCTTGAAGAAATTAATTTAAGGGCTGCGTGGATAGCAAATAGTGAGAGAAATATATTTTTTAAATATGTATTGGCCCAAATAGCCCTATTTTAAGAAATGTTTAAGCATATAAATCAAGTATTTGGGAATATACCTGCTTTTTATGTTGATTTGATATGAAATGTAAATAATTCATATTTAAGTTTAAATATATTTATGCATTTTTGTTTTAAAGAGCTACATTATCATTTTAAATTTTGTTAAAGGGCATCTCGACCCTAATGTCCACCCTAAAAAAAGTTTTTTAATATATTGTAGGGCACCTCTTCCCACCCCGAACCACCATGTTAGATTACTAAAAAAACATCAGAAATCTTCTTACAGCCCTTCGATCCTGTGGCGCTCTGATCCAGCTCTCTGTTTGCTGGAATTTCAATCACAGATGCGGCTGCCGGCAATGTAGAGCACCATGGAAGCGAAGGGTTGTAAGTATGTTTCTGCTGCTTTTTTCAATAATCTAACATGGCGGTTGGGGATGGACAGCGGTACCCTACACTACAGAAAAATATTTTAATGCTAGGTGGAAGGGCAGCCATAGAGGGAACCCAGGGGTGGGAATGAGGGGGGGGAAAGGGCTCATGTGCGCATGTTACAATCCTGCAAGGAGGAAACAGAAACCTTTTGACAGGAAGAAAGCACCTACTCTTCAGTTTCCTGGACTTTGGATAAACACTGCAGGAGAAACATTAGGAGCAGAGATGTACGGTAAGGATTTTTTTAAACTATACTAAAAAATTTAGTTTTTGGGGTGGACATGCCCTTTAATGTCCCTGTTTATTTGTGGTGATAAGTATATCAGCTTCGTACTTCCCTGTACATCTTGCAGACAACATTTACAGTACTTTTTTGCTGATACTTTTTCCTATGTAATTGGTGTGCAGGTGGCAACCAGTGGTTACTTCATGGTCATACACCAATTCATGATGATGATATAGTAAACTTAATGCTGTATTTTAGATATAGTTAGTTTATATCTCTATATATAAAGTTATATGAATTCACTACATGACATAAAATAATCAATTACAATTTGAATTAGGAGATGTACAACTGAATTAATGAAATAAGAAAGTATCTGTGCATACAAAATGCACAAAAAATCCCAATGAGGCATGTTTTGTTGTAGTACAAGGGTTGTACAGCAACATGGCTGGATTTTCCCAGTTTAGTTCTCAATCAATAAAACTGTTAATCCAGGATTGGTGTTTGCGGTAATTAATTTGGAATCTATAGAGGGTGACTCTATAAAATACGTTGTATTTTGGATAGTGGTGGCTACAGTTGTTGTTTTTTACTCTCCAGGTTTCCATTCTGATATCTCCTTGTTTGTTGTTGTTTAGGAACCCTATTAAGATGGAGTATCTGTGGAATCTTTCATATGTGGTAAAATACAAACACACATATACACATACAGGAACAGCCCTTAGAAAAAGCAACATTGATTCATAGCAATCAAAAATATTTTCCCTTCAGTTCTATAAACAAAATTACCCTTTGAAAATCATGGATTATACAAATATATCTTGTTTTATTATGTAATAAATGACTGGTGACTCTCAAAATGGAAACAACTTTAAATTGTCATTAATTCTTAAAACAATCTCCATATAATTTTCAGAATTTAGTTTTTTCACCCTAAAACATAAACAGGGAGATTCAATAAAAGTTCTTATCTTTTAAAATGGTGCTAATCAGATGTTAGCTTTCAAATGTTAAATAAGATCTGATTGGTTGGGGCAAAATTTGCACCATTTTAAACGATAAGAACTTTTATTGAATAACCCTGATAGTCTACAGCTGGTTTAAACGAAATTAATTTCTAACTGATAACTGTGTTTTTCTTAGATTGGTTTGATTTGATAATTTAACCATTTTAACTTTAAAACATCTAGCATGACAATTGATATATTTCTTTCCTAAAACATTACACGGTTCATGTATCCTTAAAGTATAATGCACATATATTCAGTGATAAAGTTAGGATTACAACATGTTCCCTTTAATTAATATCTTTTGTGTTTCTGAACAAAGGGAGGCTTAAGAATTAGATATAATGCTTTATCATGCAACACATTATTAAAGAGATATGTATTATGTTGTATACTGTCCCCAAGTGATTAACTGAAAGATAAAACACCACTTTACAGTGCAACAATAAAAGGAAACTCATGGTGAGGAGAGTAGCAGATACACTGCAGGTGACAAGGGAGTTAAAACAGAGTCTTTAATAATTTTACTCTAGTTATAACTACAGCCCGGAATGTGATTGTGTGTTAAAAATCAACTATAATTACAAAAATGTAGCTTTATGTATTTAACCCAGTTCATTCACCGTTAAGGCTTATACACACGTGCAATTGCAGAGTCAACCCATGATGCACTATGTGTTACGAAAGGCCGTTCATTTGGCGATTGTTTCTTGTATGGATGCTCAGTCAGCCGAAATGGCCCTTCAATAAGACCTTGTTGATGATCCGCCTGCCAAATTGGTCAACCAGGCCCAGCTGAATGTCCATTTTGGCCAACAGAGCGTCCATACATGAAACAATCATTGGACGAAATGGTCGTTCGTTTGCGTGTGTCCGCAAAATTGTTGCGGGCCTTTAATGTTTTCAGATGTATATTCCTTTTGGACAAAATAAAATGTATTGGCATTCTAAAGCCCTCATTTTTACGCCAGATCCATTGTCTAGTCTATGAAAGCCAGGCATGGCTGCTAGTCAGTATCTTTAGCTTTTATGATGGGGCTGATGCAATAAAAGGATGAAAACGTTTGCCCATGTTATTAATCTGCAGCAATTAATTAGATGTTATCTAACTGCAGTAACCTAGAAAAAATCTAACATTTCATTGGTTAATCCAAATTATTAGCAAGGGAAACTTTTGCACCTTTTGTTGTATCAGCTCATATGTATTTTGCTTAAATGTTAAGGGTATACTTCAGCAGGATATTATGACCCAGCACAAAACAGCAGTTGAAAGTGTGCTGTGGGATATGAAAGCAAAAAATATTTTGCTATGGTTCCTATCACCAAGTGATGACAGCCCAAAATTATTCCAAATATTATAGTGGCAAGCAATCCAGAAACATGAGGTGTAGTATTGTATAACCTAGTAAATATAAAATGGTTAAACTAGTTAGATGTTTGTCTATATTCAATCTCGCATACACACCGAAACGACCGTTCAACTCGCGCAATTGCCGGATGTGTGTTAGGACCCTAAGGCAATAGTAAAGACAATAAAGAAGGTATGTATACATACCAGCACTGATAGGGTGGGACAGGTGTTGCAGTTAATATAGTATCATTTAGAAATGAAATAGATCTTTACAGTTGCAAAGCAAAATCTGTTATTGGTCTCGGCAAAGAATGTAGGGTGTAAAATCTTGGTTGATTGTCTAGCCCTCTTTGGATAAGAATAATGATAAATTATGCTGGTAGAGTTAAGCCTTAGTACATATATTTAAAGGTGCCCAGTAGTGCATGATAATCAATATAGTGAATGGATATTGCCCAAAGAACAAGCAAAAATATCGTGTTTGGTTTTTGGAAGATGTAGCATTATAATGATTTGCCAAATATGCCAACCACCTTGTTCTATTGACTTTATGAAAAACAAGGCTATAGATACTTTTACTCCAAAGAAACCTTTTCAATCTTAAAGGATGTCCACATGTCCTCTTATATAGCCGATTAGTAAACAATGCACCAGAGACTTTATTGTATGGCCCATTAATACTGTATATTTGTATAAAGTGATCATATGAATCCTTGTAATTATGTCATCCACCCAGAAGTGCCGGTCTGTTCAGGGAGCTGCAAGTAAGTTTGTGACATGGACCCACTTACACCATACAATATTTAAATATTGTCTGTCTGACAAATACATGGTTATATTAGTTTGTAGGCTGTAAATATTGTATAGTGTGTTCCCAGCCTTAGTGATCCTGTTTGAATTGCACCACTCTGTATATATTATTATACAACTTTTTTGTAGAAGTCAAATTAAAGAATATCTATGTTTTGTATCTGTTGTATTCAATTAGATCAACTGGACTTGAAATGTAGTTCTTGAAGACGTTTCGCTAGTCATCCGACTGGCTTTCTCAATTCAGATGACTGATTCGGATTCGGATGACTAGCGAAACGTCTTCAAGAACTACATTTCAAGTCCAGTTGATCTAATTGAATACAACAGATATACCATGACCTGGATGAATGAGAACCTTCACAAACATCTATGTTTTGTATTCTTTTTTTTTTTTTTTTTAACCATACCTGCCATTTAGCACAGCCATGAGGAAGATGTGGTCAATTAAATGTTTCTAACAAAGGCCCACACATATTTCTTAAATGAAAATAAAATGTTTATTATAAATTTATTGTAGCTTTATATAAGTAGAATGGACAATTTAAAAACATGTTTTGGTCAATATGTTGTGATTTGAACTGCATTATCCCTTTTTTGGTTTAAAATCATTAAAAAGAGGTTTATCCATATTGCAAATATAATTTCTTAATGTCATTGAGGTATCTGTATGTTTTCTTTTTTTAGTTCTTGTCTTCCAGATGACTTCACAGAAGTGGCACTTTTGAGTATATGTAGGCTGGCAGACTTCCCATTCTTAATGTGTTAACAAAAGCCAATAGTGTCAGTTTTAACAGTTTTAGCTTAATCCTCTAGACACTCTTAACAAACGTTAAAAACTCTGCCGTGTCCTACCATGACAGAATCTTTGCTCTCATTTCACATAAAAAGTCACCCATAATCTGAAAGTTTGTATTTTTTGATCTGACATAATAATTAGTT
Organism: Hymenochirus boettgeri; assembly: GCA_019447015.1. NCBI lineage: Eukaryota > Metazoa > Chordata > Amphibia > Anura > Pipidae > Hymenochirus > Hymenochirus boettgeri. The sequence continues at coordinate 208,031,307 of CM033474.1, read as the reverse complement.
ATCTGCCCCCCCCCCCCGCTTCTTCCCTTGAACGATTCCGTTGTGCGGGTTTATGATGCGTATTCCTCATACAAAATACAGTCAGATAAAACCATAAATGAGTATTTGTTGTAATATTTTGAATGCACTTGATGCCAAAATTTACTACATTACAGTAGGTTACGACAAAAATGGTCAAGCCTTCATAAAGACAGAAAAAAATATGTGTAGATTTCCTCTTTATCAAAGCAAATTTTCATCTGTGCTGCAAAAGAAGTTCAGTTAGTCTTGGGAACGCAAGAAAAAAAAATTGTGGCTATAAAGGCCTTTTCAGTAATAATGTACAGCATGTAGTTAATGACTGTTGGCAGAATTAAATACTTTATTTCAATTTTTATGCTTTAAGAGCCTGTCATGGGTAACTGCATCCCTTTGATTGACCACAAGATGTAGGGGCAGCAGACTTTTTATATTTAATTTATAGCTATTAAATGTAGTTGGCATCCTTCTATCATCACGAATAAGTGAGGTGGCTCTTGAAACAGCTGGTTAATTTCTTTTGGCTTCAGACAAAGGCTTAATGATCCATTACTTGTGTGCCACCTCTCTCATCTACTGGAAGATAGGTACAAATTGTTCCTATAAAATTATAATATACCTCTTGGTTATCTTTGTTTTTTAAATTGTGAACACTGGCATTGTGTTTCAGCACCATTTTATAACTCTGTCCAGTCTAGCTTATCATTCAGGAAATATAATGGGCTGCAATTTGAAAATGTTAATGTATCTGTTTGTGTGTTAGTGTAGGCGGCAAGATCCATAGAGATACCATTCAAATAACCTTTTGACCACTGTATAATCCTACATGCCACAGAGTAATGGCTGGATGTGCTAGAGGTTGACTGCTGGAATGCATCTGGTTTTGTTTTCCTCCACTTCCCCCCAGTGGGTATCTTTTCAGAGCCACCTCTAATGCAGGCAATTCAAATAGGGAAGCATAAAGATTTAAAAGGAAAGTAACTTTACAAAAGTCAGCTTTTTTTTTCTTAAGTGATAGCTGTTTGCTGCATAAAGGAATACAATAAAAGGTGTGCATGTGGGATTTGGATACAATCAGCTCATTCTTTTAGGTACCTCTGTAATTCTTCTTTTCCTGTCCTATCTGTGATTTTTGTTTTGTGACTTTCAATGTTTATGGTCATATAATAGAGATGTTTAAAGCTAATTTAAAGAAATAGTTATATGCTGGTCTCAATGTTTTTTTTCCAAAAATGGCTTTCATCAAGGCTAATAAATGGATCTCAACTTGCCCAAACCATTAGAGGTCTCAAAAATACAATATCAATATCTATTCATATGAATAATGGAATTATGCTTCTTAAATCTTGGAAGCAAGAACATTTTCCCCCCACTCACCTATGTCTTTCTTTTAACTTCATAGTTTTTATTTGTCTTATTCGTTTTTTCCCTCTCTTATGTAAATAGTATATTTGATCACTTTTTCCAGTCTAACAGGAAAGAGGGTGAAAAGATTGGACTAGATGGACGTATGTCTTTATTCAACCACAATTACTATGTTACTATGTAACTTTTTCGGTCGGGGCTCCATAGCCTTGTAATATGTATTTCATATATGTATTATTGTAATATGATTTCATATTTTTCAGTCCGTCAGAAGCTCCACAAGATTGTTTTTAATCTGCCACAGTTTTCTAGATATTGCTTTCAAACTCCTAAAATTGCTTTAAATCTGCCACAGTCTTGGTTGCATTCCATCTGCATATCCATTAATATTACCCCTTCAATAGTTACACTTCTAGAAACAACATAATACAGAGCTGCAGAGGGAGGATCATGAAGTGAACCTGATCTTGCAATGCATTTCTCAATAGTGTATCAATCTGAAAGTTAATGAAGCCTTTACTATCTGAAGATGAATGAAACCTTGAGCTCCACATTTTTGTTAATTACTCAATAAAGCACTGGGACACTGACCCAGCTAGACAGTTCAGTGGAAATTATCAATATTTGTTACATTGTTAGTTTGTGTAATACCTTCTTAGGTATTCTCCATATTCTCTCCCATTTTGAAAAATCAGTTGATTTCATACCCTTTGCTATTCCCTGCTGTTGACATTAGTGAGCTGACATTTCAGGTTCTAACAGTCCTTCTTCTTCTCAGGATGCACCACATCCTTGAAATGTTCTTAACAGTAATTTCTACTGATTGGCTGTTGGATGGGTCAAACATGCTCAGATCTCTACTGAGTAACTTAATCAACCCAGGGTCAAGGGCAAGACAGTAACGGTCAGTACTAGGGGTCCTGCAAAGAGGAAGTCAGTATTTCGGTTGCATTTATTTATACACAGACAAAATGCTGAATTGGCAGATTAAGGTCATTGAGATGATACTGCTCTTTTTTTCTGAAAGGCATATTTATTTGCACTGAACTTCCCCTTTAAGCAGGAAAATGTGGTAACATTTACTATTTACAAATGGCAGAAAAAAAACAAACAAATGAAAACTTTGAAGTTCGTAGAAAGACATAAGGTGAGTAAAAAAAGGGTGTACATGTCATTTAAATTATGCATCTTTCGTAATACAGGCAGTTGAAGAGATATAGGATAGGCAGTCAGTGACCATGTGTTAAACAGCATACTCATTGTCATGTTGTCATTGTAAAATACTATTTTACAACATATATATTATACATATGTATAAATAAATAAAGACAATAGTAACATTAAAATTATATGAGTCGGTAAACTATTGATATTTAGGTAAGCTTTGATTGGTTTTATCTTTGTTTCACACTAATTTTAAACAAACAAAAGATTAAATAAGTTTTACTTTTTGAACTGCTTGTATCCATGTATAAGGAGCTTTGTCTAATCGTCCAATCAGTGTGCTAAAACATTGTCCTAACTTGCCAAGATTGTATTTAGGTATTTCTATGGGCCTGATTTACCCACATGTGCTGTGCTAAAAATAGGTGTTAAGCTTGTGATAACTAATATTGAGTAGGTTAGCTCAAGTTTAACTCCATAATTGCACTGGCTGCACCAGTTTCACAGAAGACACCCATGCAACCAGTACAGTGTATTTAATAAAGATTTGCACCACTTTTAACGCCAAAATTTAAGACCAGCTAATGGCTGGTTTTAAAGTGGTGCTGGAGTAAAATTCCTTTTGGGATTTACCACAAGGTGCAAATCCAGTATTAAAGGGCATGTCCACCCCTAAAACTATAATCCCCCCAACTACTGGCCCCACCATGTAGTGTAGTGTAATCCTTACCTCACATCCCAGCTCCATCTGGTTCTCCTGTAGTCCCCCCCCAAAATGATAAAATGCTACATTTTGTTTTCCATTGGTTAGGTTTGCTATATCTTCATAATAAATGGTCATATTCGCCTTGTCTTTTACTAGAATTTTCTAAATGCAATTATTTGGCTGTATTTTTTAAGATCTTTCATTGGTAAGCACTAGTTAAAATAAGGGGTCAGTGCTATAGTCAAATAATTTTTAAAAGGAAGAGAAAATGGAAAATCACTGATAACTGAATGAAAGATCCCACCTCCAAATACTTCTCCTGTACAAAGTGGAAGAGAATGAAATTACATATTGTAATTGTTCTGTGCTGTCAGCTTTTTTTAAGCACAGCTATGCGTTAACTGTATGTTTGTACTAAAACAAAACAGCTTTTCAGTTCTAATGATGCATTACATTGTTACAAAGTAGCGGAGAATAAATACAGAATGTATGTTAATTTAGCACAATATTTTACACTTATAATATGGGGGGGGGTCTTTTCCTGTTCCTTGTAAGAATCTCTTAATAAACTTTATATAATGAATGGATATGTCCACCCCCAAAATAAAAAATTGGTAACTTTTCAGTTTTCTGCATGCAACCCCAATGACTATTTTTACTATTTTATAACATGCATTTGTAACCAGATATTTAATAAAAGCTCTGTTCCTTTCTGGCAAAAGTATCGGCCTACTCCCTCTGCTCCATGAGCTTTCATAAGCTTGAGCATATGCAGAGGAGAAAGCAGGTGAAACAGCAGTCAATCATTGGCTGTAATGTCAGTTTGTAACAGTCTTGATTGACTGCATGGAGGGAGGGGCCAGTTAACTCTGCCAGAATGGAGACAATAACTATCCTTAAACATCTGGTTAATAATGTAGGTAATACATTTAAGGGCACATGCCCTTTAATACAAACAATGCTCAATTATCATCCAATCTAAAAGGTATACATGTCTCCCTTAATGGAATAGTTCACTGCAATAGAAACTATTCCTTTAATGCATTGATTGAAGACCGGGAGGTTAAGGAGCTATGCCTTACCTTCCGTTTTTCAACGAAGATAGAAGAAACGAAGTCAGAACGAAGATAGAAGAAACTTACCTTTCACGGAATCCTCTGCTGTCACACTGAAATTCCCCAACCGCTTCCTGTTCTGATAGTGGGCATTATCGCACATGCGAGCTACAGAGTCCTTTATATCTTGGTCTTCATCAATGCATTAAAGGAATAGTTCACTTTTGCAGTGAACTATTCATTTAAAAAACTTAAAAACCTTCCCTCTTTGCAAATTGAGCAGTTACATTAATAAATTGTCCAAACCATTTAAGCCCGGCTACCAAGACAAGGTTAATTAAATGATGTTGCCCTCTTGCAAACACTTTCAGTGTCACAACCTCCTTTTGCATACAGAATTCCAAAACTGCACTGCTCTATATATTTTAGATGAGGCCCTACCATTGTCTACCAGGAAGAAATTTTTTTTTCTCATAGAGTAAAATGTGCCAGGCCCGAAACATCCCCTCCTCTCCCATAGCTCAGGCTGGTTCCCAAACTGCTGTTTTTTAAACAGCTGATCGCACATAGATAAGTATGGTACATGTGAGCAGCTATTTTTAAAAAAAAGGTACTGGACTGGCAGTAGTTTAAAACTGCAGTTTGCTTCCTCTTAGTACTGTAGTTAAGTTACTGCACATTATTTATTGGCCTGCATTCTGGCCAACAATTACATGTTCAACCGTTAAAATAACCTGACTTAATGTTGTATTGAAACCTTAGTTCTGTTTTTTTTCCTATCTGGGAAAAATTAGCTTACTTCGGCAAATTAAATATACATAAATTCTCAGTCTTCTGTGCAGTGAGTAGGTAACTGTACCACTTCTATAACTTAGTAATGGGTTGATGGTTTCCAAATCTCTTCCTGACTGATTGTTTTAACATTGCCAGAACCTACTGTCCAATTTTCTAAAACCCTTGGTTTGTCAGTTCCTGTAATTTGGACAGCAGTATCCTGAACTCTCACAGGTTCACATGCTGCAGACATATTGCTATTACAGTGTCCTCTGACTTCTAAAAAAAAAAGGTCTGGGCCCGTTCTATGAGACACAATTGTAATAAATTAATAATAGAAATAACATGATGTACAGCAAATTCTATATTTTATTCTATACTCCTAAAAAGGCCCTAATTATCAACAATGTCATTTTTCATTTATTATTACTTGAAGGGAGGGCCTGCAAAGTATGTTGCCATGGGATAGAAATCATTGCATGTCAGAGCTTCATTTCAGTCCTAGGGGCATATTTATAAACAAGCGTTATCTTTTTGCGGCCCGCTTTTCCTGTGAAAACATGTAAACCATTTTGGTTACATGTTTTACATTAACCAATCAGATTCAGAAATTTTATGATATCTGATTCGTTAATGTATACATGTAAACCACGCATTTAAAAATTGACCAATCAGAAACGGATTGGATTTCTGCAAACCTTATAAAGAGATGCAATCCGCCGCGGACCTCAGATGCCATTGCAGTAGATGGCTGAGAAAGAATCGTCTGGCAACATCGGCTCTGGTGGCCGCAGTAAGCCTGCTGGCATCGGCGACCTCAGTGGGTTGGTGTCGCCAGCCTGAAGACGTTGCGATGGATCAAGATGCCGGCAACATCGGCCTCATTGAGGCCGCAGGGGTACCTCTTGGGGTCGGCGGCCTCAGCGTAGCTCCTGGGGGTCGGCGGCCTCAGCGGAGCTGGTGTCGTTGAGGCTGGAAGAAAGAAGAGCCTCTAACTGGGGTCCCGGTTCGAGCTGCGGAACCCCAGCCAAAGGCATTTGTAAGTGCCCAAGGGCCGGGGAGAGGGATCCCGGTTCGAGCTGCGTGTACCCCTTAACCTCAAAGGCCCTTCTCAGGGCCCCAAGGGCACTTGAAAGTGTCTCAAGAGCCCTGATAGGGCCGGGAGGGGGGTCCCAGCTCGAGCACTTAAGGCCCAAAAGGCACTTTTCAGTGCACCCGCTGGAGGGTCCCTCCACCCCCCTAGCGGGCCCTTCCCCCCCTCCCTGCGGAGTGCAGGGGGGTGGGAGGGGCTGCTGGGAAGGCGTTATGGGCGGGTGGTCACATCCGCCGCGGGGGGCGAGGGCGGGCGTACCACCCGCTGCGCCCCTTGAGGAATGCGACCACCACCACGCGATCCTTTCCCGGCATCCCCTCCCATTATAAATATGGCGATATCGGTGTTTTTCCATGGCGATGTGTGGCGGTAACTTTACGACGCTAATTTGCCCGTTTATAAATATGGCCCTATCCTTATATTTGGCTGATTACATTAATCATACAAACCGGAAAACAAAAACATTTTGTATATTTCTGCAAAATAAACATTTTTGCAGGAACTTTTCTTTTCTGCCTTGTCAGAAGTGCTAAAAGACTGAGGCAACAAAAGCGTTAATATTATTGGACATGTTTTGTTCCTATTCAGCCTGCATGCAGAGGTTTAAATAAGAACATTATCTGTAGAAAAATGCAAATGCATCATTTTTAATTTAGAGGATTCTGAGTTTGAATATATTTCCAAGACTAAGAAAGGATGTGTGAATATTACAAAATACTCTAATAGAAAAGCAGATTGGGATTCATTTGAAAGTTCTTGTAATTGGGGACAGCCAAATAGCTACAATGAGATTGCTTGCAAGAACTGAATATTATTCACAATTATTTTACATTTTTTTTATTATTTATCAATTTGCACAACATATGTATTAATAAAACATGTGTTTTACACTACAGTTCATAGGGTGGGTGCTTAGAGCTATTTACCTCTGACAGATTCCATTAAAAATAAATTATATCCTTAGATTTCACAATTGTAGCCACAAACTGAGACAATTTAAACCAAATGAAGCAGTTTCTTATACTGTTTTTGTATGATGTCTATATAGATACATGCTGTATACATGCTGTATACAGCGCCTGTCTGATCTCTAAACTGCTGTAGTCTGCCTTGAATTTACAGAATAATCAAAAGCCAATCTAGTGCATCTTTTAGTTCTATCACTCCTAATGCAAGGGTGCATTTCAATTCAACAACTGTTATGTCTCTTTGCTTGACTGCACTAACTTCTGTTGATGAGAGAGAACTAGGCATGCCGCATGTGAACTACTACTAATTGTGTATTAGTGAAAAATACAACTAAATAAATAGTAGCTGGAAATCTATACAAAAAAAAACGATTATATGCAATATAATGTCCATATCCTAGAAATAGCAGTCCTACAGCCTGTAAACTCGGATTCCAAGCATCCATAGCTAACTTTATGATTCTGGGATCTTAGAGCTGTGAAATGACTAACAATACAGAAATATTTCTTACTGTTATTTAAAGGGAGACAAAGCAGGCTTTGCATTTATTACCAGTGATACAGATTGCCCAGTTACATCCTCATTTAAACATGAGCAATACATTATTTAATTATCTAGTCTGTGATCACAATATTTTGTTTGGGAAACAAGTCCAAAAACGTGTTTTTTCTTTCAGGTTTCAAAACACATCTTGCTGTTACAATATAATATGTTTCCTGCATCTTCAAGTGAAAATCTAAACCCCTAAAGACTTAGTCTACTTATATAGACAGTACACGCTCTCTTAAATTCTTAAAGATGAAGAAGCTTATTGCTACTCCTACAGAACCAAGAAATACTGTGATGTTGATAAAGGGATCTGCTTACACTTATTACTTCTGGATGGCCCACACCTTAGAAAGTAAATCAAAACATCCCTGCTGAATTCTTTAAGAGATGGTACAATTATAGTACAAATGTGACTCAAAGACACCAGTGTGTCCCCCACCACAGGAAATCACTCTACCCTATACACGTAGTGATCAAAGTAAAAATAAATGACAGGTGCTAGTCTGCAAGGAATAGGGCAGATGTGTTCTGCCACTAATAAGGGAATATTTTTAATAAAGCATCACAATACTATCCACTTTACTAATGTGCTTATTTATGCCAATATGTCATTCTAACTGGGCATGTGTTGCCCAAAACAAACTAACTGACATCAAAGCACACATTATATGATTGATCAAGTTGCTTGTGAAGGTTCTCATTCATCCAGGCCATGGTATATTTGTTGTATTCAATTAGATCAACTGGACTTGAAGTTTCAAGAACTAAACTTCAAGTCCAGTTGATCAAATTGAATACAACAGATATATTTGATCAAGTTATTTATTAGAATGCCATGAGTAACCAAAATGCTCTACTTATTCCCATTTAATTATTTAAAGTAGATGCAAGAGCACTATCTCAATCCTAATGCTAAATACTGTTTTTCAGGCATCCCTAACACCAAATGTGGCATGTTCTTCCCATGGCAACCTCTTTAATAGTGCTTCTCAATGGGCCCAATATTTACCATTTGCACTGGAAGTTTGCCACTGGGTTTAAAAAATAACATTGTCAATTAGGGGCCAACAAGGCAAACATTGCAGTGTCTTTAGGATCTGAATAAGAAAAAGTTTATTAACAATGAAAATGCTAAAAATAAAAACTGCAATCTACCACAGATTATAACGATGATGGTATTTTATTATGTCTGCTTGAGCCTAATCATTTCTAGGGAAAAAAATGCACTTTTCCATAAATGATCAGGTTTTTAAACTTCCAGTTTAACTGTCAAAATTCTGGTTCAAAACTTTTTTCTGTTCCACAAACCTGTAGATGAAACAGAACCCGTGGATTCATGCAACTCTACTGCAGGATAAGTACACAATGTAATTGCGGAATACAAGAAGTTATAGCAAGTACCACAGGGTAGATGGTGTTTAGTAAGGACAAATTAATGCACAATGTGTTCATTTGTTGACAGCAGGAAAAGAAAAATCCATTTATGTGCTCAAAGAGACAGCTTTTGTTACGCATCCTGAAAACATTAACAAAGCCATTGCAGGGTGATAGTTTATTGCTCTAGATATCTTTTAGTTTTTTTCAGTACAACATGTAATAGTTTTTAAAAGATGAATTTAGTTACCAGCTTTGTGAGACAAAGTTATACCACATGTAACCAATAAATAACTTAAATTATCACTTAAAAATAAATATACTAATGCACAAACCAGATACAAAGGTGTGTGTATAATGTATTCGAGCTAAACAACAACCACAGATATGTCTACAGGGAGATGATTCCCAAGCACTAAGCCAGCTGAGTAGCCAATATTAAATCAACACATCAGTGGACTAGCCGTGTGAGTTATGTACTGTGCACAACTCTCATCAGTATTATTGTTCCATGCAAACGGCAAGAGTTGGGAGGGGGGGTTGTTGCTTGCAAACAAAGCCATTGCTTATTTTTGAGTGGAAAAAAAACAACAACAGCTACATAAACTTCTTATTGGTGCAAATACCCAATATGAACAATAATAGTTAGCCACTACACTTCTTTGGAAAAGAATAAAGAATATGTGCATTAAGGAAGAAAGAGCTTAGCTGTTGACTGCTCTTGGTAGAATTTTGGTTTATCCTTGAAGTTTAAATGAGAATTTAAAAGAAACTTTTTGTCTGTGGAGTTTAAGACTATGGAAAGGTAAACCTCAAATGGAAAATTGTATATAAGGTAATCAACCCCCAAAACCCAAACCACAATAGTTAGAAAGCTGAGATACGTAGGAGTAACAAGGTATGCAGTAAAATGATCTTATTACCATTTCCTCTTTCTCAAATATATTATGCCTCCACTTCAAGCTTTCCAAGCTCTTTTACAAATTTGCACATGCTCAAAATAGGCAGCTAGGGGAATTAGTCATTGGCTGTGATGTCAACTATCATATCATGACTGATAACTGCTAACCAGAAAGAACAAGGAAGCAGACATCAGGCAGCATTTCAGGTTAATCTTACATCTCTCTATTGTAGTTTGGGTGGGGGATCCATACACAATTCTTCATTTGTGTATGCTTTTCATTTCTTTGTTTTGCATTCTCATGTTGGCAACTATGATGCCAATTTTTCCAAAGTAACTGGGGATCTTGATTAAGCAAATGAAGCTGGTTCCAGATTTCCTTGGTATTTCTGTCCAGGAGCAGTAAAAAAATAAAGGGAACTGGAAATCTGGCAGGTTGCAGTGAAGAGCTTTAAGGAGACAAGGTATGCATGCTATGTAGAATTGTTGCATGTATGGGCCCTTAAGTAAAATGCCTGATTGTTTGATATGAACAGCTATTAACGTAGCCGAGAGCACAAATTCAATGTTATTATGAACAATAGAATACTTTGCTCCTGATAATAAAAATATTGATTCACATTGCATTAAAGGGCATGTCCAACCCCAAAACTCAAATTTAACCCCATACTGGCCCCACTCTGTAGTGTACAAAAATCCTTACCTCACATCCCAGCTCCTATGTGTGTTACCTAGCTTTAGTAGCTTTATTGTGTGCGTATTCATCACCTACCTACAGTGTAGAGGTAAACAAGGCTGTGTACTTACCAATTAGGTTTAAGCTACTTTCAGGAACACATGTAATCCCTTTCCTTCCCCCATCTATCAGTGGATATCCTAAACATACTATTGGTAACAGGATGTGTCTGGTGTTCGATGGAGATATAGTTAAAATTAAAAATAAATCTTTAAGAGCCAAATGGTATTGTGAACCAGTAAACAGAGGATAAAAAAGTAATTATTTCTAGAATCAGGGATCCTAAAAGTAAGACAGGTGCAGTCAAGCAGTAGAGCTGTTCTCTGTACTGAAAAAATAAGCAGACACAGGAAGAAAAAGGATAACATATAGCACAAAAAACTAAAATGGGTTTTAATTCATTGTAAAACATGGTAAACAGATTACACATTTAGAAAGGTCGCTCTTTTAACTGTACCTTTATCATAATTATTTTATCCCCTTTATCGAGCGAAGAAAAAACAATGACAAAATCTGCTGTGCTGCAGTCATTTCAAACATTTTCCCTAATATCTTTATTAACTGCGCCTGCGGATTAGCAGTAAAAGTTGATGTTCTCATTTTACAATCATTTTGTCTAAGACAGACCAGTAAACACAATTCCTCTACTATAATTAGCCTTTTTCTCCCAAGGCTCTGAAGTGAGCCTGCCTGCCGTGATTTAATATCCAGTGTTGTATCCATATGTGCTGCCCTTCTCCGGTCCCAGAGCATATAAACTCCCTATTAGCAGCCTTGACTGCTTAATTATGCAGATTTTTTTCCTTTTTTTTAGGAACCCGCCTGCCTGTAAAATTACCGTGTCTAACCTTTTTTTTGCCTCTATTTTTGCACCATGCTGGTCATTCTAATGAAATCGGCATAGGGGAAAGGTTCTGATTTGCAGTAATGGAGGTTGGATCACACTGACAATTTGTCCTTTGTGGGTGTTATGAAGAAGTCAAATGCCTTTATCAGACTCTACCCTATCACTCCCATGGTGAGCCGAGTTTAGTTCCTGATGCTTCCTGAGTTTTCCTCAGGCTGTCCAATCAGTGGATTCACTTGAGACCCTGGTCTAGCTTACAACAGTTCTCTGTATCTAGTTACAGTACCACCAGGGACAGTCAACTAACCACCCCCAAGCCTTCTGATAAAAACCTTTCTAACAAGGCGCCTAGCGCCAATGAAATAACACACATCTGTCATATCCACTGGGTCCCATGTTTCTTGTGCTCATGGATTATGTATCTTGCAGCCTCTAATAAAGAATGCAGTTCTTTGTTTAATGTTTATCTTGTGCTTGTTAAGCAAATGCTAATGTTGTATTGGAATGCTTTAGTGCTATTTGGGTTTTGGGTGATTTACTACAACACAATCTGCTGTAGAGTAAATTTGAATGAAGAAAATGCTCATATAGGGGAAAAATAAAAGAGAAAATTATGAAAAATATACTAAACTTATTTCTTTTTTAATAGTGGATATCTTTATCCGGGCGGTTTAAAGGTAACTATCTTTATCCAGGGGGGTTAAAGGTAACTATCTTCATCCGGGGGGTTAAAGGTAACTATCTTTATCCGGGGGGTTAATCGTAACTATCTTTATCCAGGGGTTAAACGTAACTATCTATATCCAGGGGGTTTAAACTATCTTTACCCGGGGGTTAAAGGGAACTATCTTTATCCGGGGGGGGGGGGGTTAAAGGGGACCATCTTTATCCGGGGGGGGGTTAAAGGGAACTATCTTTATTCAGGGGATTACACGTAACTATCTTTATCCGGGGGGGGGGGGTTTAAAGGGAACTATCTTTATCCAGGGTGGGTTACTGGTAACTATCTTTATCCAGGAGGTTAAATGTAACTATCTTTATCCGGGGGATTAAAGGGTACTATCTTATCCAGGGGGTTAAGGTAACTATCCTTATCCAGGGGGTTAAAGGTAACTATCTTTATCCAGGGGGTTAAAGGTAACTATCTTTATCCGGGGGTTAAAGGGAACTATCTTTAGGGGGGTTAAAGGGAACTATCTTTATCCGGGGGGTTAAAGGTAACTATCTTTATCTGGGGGGTTAAACGTAACTATCTTTATCCAGGGGGTTAAACGTAACTATCTTTATCCGGGGATTAAAGGGAACTATCTTTATCCGAGGGGGGTTACAGTAACTATCTTTATCTGGGGGGTTAACGGCAAATATCTTTATCGTGGGGGGTTAATGGTAACTATCTTTATCTGGGAGGGTTAACGGTAACTATCTATGGAGGGGTGGGTGGGGTTAATGGTAATTATCTTTATCAAGGGGGTAACAGTAACTATGTTTATCTGGGGAGGGTTAACGGTAACTATCTTTATCAGGGGTGGGGGGTTAACGGAACAACTCTGGGGGGGGTTAATGGTAATTATCTTTACCAGGGGGTTAACAGTAACTATCTTACCCGGTGGGTTAATGGTAACCCTTTAGCTACTCCTGAAATGCAACTCCTATGTTCTTATTAAGACTAGTGGCATCAAAACCTAAACTAAAATCACACAATCACAATGCAAACCTATATAATTATTTTGCACTTGCCTTATACCAACACACAACAACAATACTGATTGTCAATTAAGGTATAAGATTGGCATTAGTTCCATTACAATTTGTAGAGCATCCAATATGGGAAAACATTGGTCGACCATCAGACAATCACACACATAGTCTGATGGCCATACAATATTGGGATTGTTATAATCATAATATCCTAATTGTATGATTGGGATTACTGTGTTTATGGGCCCATTAGTCAGACAGTTCAGGTTGGAGGTTCATACCCTGTAACAAGGTAACAGTATTATTGCCTATTACATGATAAGATAGTTTATAGCACTGACAGTGAACAGTTTGTTTATAAAATATAAAACAATGATGTGCACTTATTATTGTAATCTCACTCCTCACTTCCTACTGTGCCTACATAGTGTAGTACAGCCTCCTGCCCAGGATATGTGGTTTCCTTCCCCAGTCTTTGAAAATTGCTTCCCCCAGCATCTGAAAAACAGCATATGAAATATCATATATCTACACAGATACTCATTTCAAATATCTATGAATTTTACAAGCTTTCTTTTTAATACATGCCACTTGACTTTCACCATTTCTGATCCTTTCTTATTAGGTCATCCTCCTACAACAAATCTCATGATATCCTACACAGGCAGCATATGTCTTTGTTAATTTAAGTTGATGCTGCCGTATTGTTTTCTTTGCCAAAGTTAAATAATAAAACGTCATCCATATGCTCCACAAACCAATGCCGCAATACAAACACTTTCCTGAAAATGCTAGGTGGTTCAGCTGGCCTTACAAATCAGCAGAAATCAAAGCCCCTTTGACGGGTAGAATGTTCTGGTTTTCCAATCTCCAAACAACAACAGATAGCTTTAAATCAGAACCTTTAAAGAATAGTGACCGCATGAAGGTATATTTATTAGAGTGAATATTAATAACGATTGTCCCTTATACCTCAATGTACTTTACTGCAATTCCAGTCATGCTGTAAAAAATAGGCCCAGCAACAATGTCCAGGCTGAGCCATTGCCCCAAACTGTTCCTATATAAATAAATGGTTTTGACAGCTGCTATTAGGTAACTAATACACTTCATACAGCATAGCACTTGCTTACATATTGTATCATGTGCATTAGTAGTTGCTAGGTACAATTCTTTAAGTAATAAGTGAAGGTGAAAGGGTGTTCCCCTGATTTTTAGACCACTAGAATATCCCTCAGAGGCCAAATTGAATGGATAAAAAGCAAAGACAAATGACACACAACAATGGCAAGTAACAAGCCATACTTACAATTTTACTTATATAGATAATATGACATCACAATTCTATAATTATCCAATGGACTTCAATGAACCCACAACTGCAGAGCCGCCAATGGCCACATGTGTCCTGTTGTGCCCTTGTTGTTTACCTCAGATTTGACCAACACATGATTGGCATCTAATATTAGATATTATTGTCCTAAAATGTCTCTTGGGGCCTATCCTAGATTCACTCTTGGCTCTAGTTAAGTCTCCAGGGTTCCCCCTCCATTGTGTTTTGTTCTCGCCATGGTTTGTGCCCAGAAAAGAAATGTAATTGTAGTTTTATTATTGAACACAACTGTCCTTTATCATTAATCCTTAGGCCTTTGTTGTCTGGTCTTTATGATTTACCATTAATAAGATACTGATTATTACAATATCTTAGTTATCCCAGCATTATCGTAGATGACACTAGGGACACCAGGTATCCGCCTATCATCAGCCAGCTTGAAGTGATTGTCTGTTCTCTATAGCCTACAAGCATAGACTTCAATTAAAGCAACACACACACATTTATTACTTATTTGCAGTGAATGTTTCATTTTCTAAGCATATTATGCCACTCGTGGTTGAGAGGGTGACTGTGGCAAAAATGTAGTTAACCACAGAAAAATATTTTTGCATTAAGATCCTGATGAGGACCACTGATGTAATCTAATTAAGATAGTCTTAAAGAACACTCCACCCTCATAGTAACATCTTTCTTTAAAATATGTTGATATATCCTACTTAGTCCATTACTGTATGCCTGTTATGCTTCTGGATGCTTCATGGAAACTGAGCAATTTAGTGATCTGTACTGAGCCTGAGCATGCTCAAAGAGGCAGCTAGGGGATTAGCATTCAGTCATTGGCTGTGATGTCAACTGTCAAATCTATAACTGACAGTTGCTAACTGGAAGAACCAGGAAGCAGAAACAGGGGCAACAGGAAATTGTGCAGGATTTCAGGTTAGACTTATATTAGACATATATTTAAGATTTCACACTATTACTGTTTAGGGTTTTTGGGGGTGATATACCTGTATGTAACTTTTCATTTGAGTGCCAAATTTGCCCTTTAAGGCACAAAAGCAACCATGCTTGCAGGCTTAAGATATAATTTCACCGTTGATGCATTTTATCCTTCCATATAAGGGAAGGCCAAGATATATAAAAAAAAAGTATAATTACTGTGCTATGTGCAAAGCAGGAACAGCTACTGTTGGTGTAGTTTTTATCGGACAGATGCGATTGCATGATCACGTTTGCAGCACAGTGTGGCCATTAGAGATGTCCGAACTTCGCAAAATCCGTTCTTATTAAACGAAAAAAATCCTTGAAAATACGAGAAATCCTTGTAATTTCGAAAATTTTAGAAAATACGTATTTTCCCGCATTTTCGAAAATACGAGAAATCCTCGGAATTTCAAAAATTTTCGAAAACGCGGATCGGAAAAATTTGGAAGGCGGAAAACTGGAAAATCCGTGATATCCACCGTTCGCGAACGAGGTAAATCCTCCGCGAACTGGGCCATCACTAGTGGCCATGCTCTTAGAGGGACATTAATTAAGGTCCTTTACATACTTAGAAACTATGACAGAACAGGGATGGCAATGACGGAAATAAAGGTATGAAAAGATAACTATAGTGATTACCACCAATTCTGTCCTCAGTATAAATACGTAAGCTAATCATGCTAGGTTCTGATCCTCACCCTCCGCTTCCTGAGTCCGTACATGACCAATGGGAAGATGAAGTGTGCTTTCACACAGGCCAGTACACACAGCACTGGGAGGTGAAGAGACCGGATGTAGTGAGCTGAACTTTAGGCAAGTATTTCTTTTTGACTATTGCAATCTAAGGGTGGGGACTGAATGGTTGAGGTCCTCATCTCTGGAAGCTTTAATGGGGGAGTGGTGGAGTTGTACATTATTAAGGATAATGACTTGTCATAGAAAGAAATGTGGATATGTTTATGGAATTAAACAATATGTTTATATTGGCAACCTAACTATTCTATTGTAGTGTTGCTATATAACACACCATACACACACACATATAATACATACACAATATATATAATATATATATATATATATATATATATATATTATATTTAGTCTGTTAATTCTTAGAAAACAGATATAACATTTGCGGTTTTACTATAATGTTTCTCTACACAGCAATTGATAACTACTGTAGGTGCTGCCATGCAGGATACAGAGCTGGAAAATACAACACTTTGACATATGGAATATGTAATAACTGTATTGCAATAGGACCCAACTGTAGTGATGCTCTTATTTAGGTATCCACATACTGCAAATATGTATTCTTAAAGTGGGTTTTCACCAAAAATGAAAAAAGAATGTCTTAGTAACAGTTTCATTTTTTTTGCTATACCTAAAAGAAAAACATGAGCAAAAGACACTAATGAGTAAGAATATTTTGACATCTGATCTGTTAATAAGGGCTCACAAATGCAGCGATTTAATGTACAGTATGAGGCACAGTGATGGATGCTTTTAATCAAGTCTTGTAAAGCAATCAATCCAAGAGAAAGAAAGAAAAAATAATTCCAGGAGACCACTCTGAATGTGGAGTGTGTATTATAGAGTAACTTTATTTTATCTGTCAGCAGACTAAGGAACTTGCACTGCCAACGTTCCACATTCCTATAATAATTCAAACAGCCTAATCTTAGCAGGTCCTTTCCAAATCCCAGTGATGATCCATTAAGCCATCCATGAACTTAATCAAAATCCAATACAGATCTTTCAAATACCACGTTACTGTACTTTTTGTGCGAGGACTATAGCCCGCAAGGTATCTCCCTACACAAAGGGCTTAGTTTACAGACCAAACAGAATTACAAAGTAGTCCTGGGAATATTCTGCTGTCAAATTTAAAATGATATATGTCATAAATATGCAAGATTTATTTATATTTGTCAGTCGAAACATTTAAATGCACCTAGGTATTACACCAAGCAGACATAAACATGTTGTGAAATCCAGTATAAGGCAGTCATCTTAAATTCAGGAGGTCTTTTTACAAAAAACACGAGCAAAACCTGGTGTAGAATATCAGGTTACAATTTCATATACGGTATTGCACATCATTTGGATAAAAGACAAAAATACACAAATACTGTACTTCACAGTACTGGCCGTTTGCCTTGATTCACTTAAAAGATAATTACAGTATACTACCTCACTCTTGATCCACACTAAAGAGTAACCATTGTGAGGATTGAAACCACTAGGTCCTCACCTCTGGATACTTTACAGATCATCTGTAATACTTACATGAAATGCTTCTCCTCTAGTCTTCTCTCTCTGACAGTGCGGGATGGGCCAACGGGAAGACGTGCTTCTTGTGGAGCTTCTTCCCATTGGCCACGTCATGGACTGCAGACAGAAGATAGAACAGGAGCCGGCTAGAAAGTAAACCATTTAGAGGTAATTGTGTCTCCATACAAGTGTCCTCTATTTAAAAGAGTTCTCTTATACTTTTATACTCTTATACAAGCCTATGATGATGTCTCTAGCTTCTCTAGGTCTTAAATTATAGGCTTTTAAATTTACACTCAAGACAGTCAGAATAAACCAGGAAGTGAGTGACTGCACATCATGTGCCTATGCTATTAAAGGGTATGTCCACCATCTAAACAAAAATTTAACTTTTAACTAAAAACCTCCAAGACCTCATTAGGTTAAAAAGTTTCCTAATTATACTTACCAAGTCTTGTTCCCTTGGCTCTCACTGCTGCTGTCCTGTGCAGCAGCAGCATAATGGGCTGGAACATGTGAATTGTTTCAGAAAAGGTGACATTTTTGTTTGGGGGCTTGGGCACTTTAATAAATGTGCATCAACCAATCCAATTTTATCGAACTGCAGTAACCCTGTAAAAGCTAACATCAGATTGCTGCAAATAGCATTAGGGCTCGTTCCCACTACATCAGTTTGTTCTGTTTTCAAACGCAGGTGTGTTTAAAAAAATGGACAGACAGTAAAACCCCATAGGATTTCATAATATCGTTCACATTTGCTGCATTATAATCCGTTTCCGTTCCAGTCCATTTAAAAAATGCACTGCATGCAGCATTTCCGGCCGTTTTTTCTTGCATTTTCTATAGAAATCTATGGAATACACATTGTCAAATATTGGATACAAATGTATGCAAAAAATGGATACAACTGACAGAAACGCATGCTGTGCGTTACGTCAGTTTCTAGTGTGAACGAGCCCTTAGCAAACTTTTGCACCTTTTATTGCATCAGCGCCCCTGAAAGCAATTCTCTCCCCCAACCCCAGAAAAAGTGTGGCAGTAAATGGTCAGACTTTGTGCAGAGTTACCTATCCTTAGGCATTTGAGGGAATCTGTTCCACATATCTGTGCCAACTCTTTTGGACTCAGTTAAACGAATAATCTAAAATGTTTCCAACTTGTAGTATTTGTGCTAGAAAAAAGTGTAATTGCAGGTCTTCTTATACAGCCTTCTTTAACAGAAGTTCTCATGCTATATGAATGGCATTGCCCACAAAATCTAAGAAACCTGAAGTAATTTTTTACTCCCAGTTTCCCCAGAGTAAGAGGCAGAAATATGCAAAATGTTTTCCTTTATGTCCTAGGCTAATGCATGTGTCTGGAACCGCTGGATTATCACATGAAATACAGACTATGGCACTATGGTTTTGCATTCAGCTTGTGGAATACTGTAAACACCTTTTTAAAGGAATAGTTTTCATAAAATTACCCAGAAGTTTCAGTTCCTTATTTGCATATGTTTGAAGGGGAGCTGCAAAGCTTATCTCTAACTATTTTATTTAATGTATTGTGACGTAAGCCCAAGTTCTGCAGTGTAGCATTTGTTTTTTCTATTGGCAGCAGAAAACCACTCAATATAATATGTGTAACATTTTTCAGCTGGGCCTGTTTCAATCATCCATAACAGCCATTTTGTACTTGACAAACCTAAGCTAACAGCAAATAGCTAACAGCAAATAGTTTTTTCTATTTAAAGAGGTACTAGTAAGGCACACAATGCAAACTGATGATTAATTTGAACTGGAGTATTAAAGGGTAACTGTGGTCTCCAATTCTTCCAAACTAGTAAGGATTATATAAAAGCCTTCCTCTTACCTTCAAAATAATACCTGGAAAGGTTTGGCAATATTATTTCCTGCTTGAACACTTCCTGTTTTTAGCCATGTGACCAGCCCCTGCCTGCATTAATAGGCTCCCCTTCTTAATTGTCAATTTTTCCCCCAGGTACTTCCTGATTTCCCAGCATTAAGTTCTTTACTGAGCATGCTTCTCCCCAAGGGCAGAGGGGCAGGCAGAGGTAGGTGATGTCACTAAGCTACTGGAAGCAGAAATTTGAACATTCACCCCATCTCATTTCACACAGGCTGAAGCCAAAGATGTGATTGTCAGCTCATTATAAAGGAAATACTGCAGGCTTTCATTTAATCCTAACTTGTTTGGAGGCCACAGTTGCCCTTTAAGCTGCAATATTTTATAGAACCCTACAAAGCTAATGTAAAATAACTTCCACTGCCCAATTCTCCCAGAACCACAGAAAAGCTTCCATTGAATACTGTGCATTTCTGTGGATTATATTTTGAATGCCCTTTAACAGCATAATTCGGGTTCTACTGAAGAAGTAAGATATCGGTCTTACCAGTATTGTAAATGCCATTTTAACCAGAACAGGTTTTTGATAAAAGGGAACAGATTAAAGGCTTACTATACTCACTCAAACAACTTTACATTATTTGAAACTACAATTTCAGTAAAATGGTGATATTCACATATTTATCTGTGCTTGCTTTGCCATTAAATTATTATGTTTAGAGTGTGCTCCAAATTGCCTCCCACCTCCCTTACTCACTGCCTTCTGGTAGTGGCTGCTACACTTTAAGTACTGCACAGCCTCACCATAGACACTACTCTGTTTACACATCTCCCCCTCCCTCCCCCCTGCCTTCTTTTAACTACTGATATCTTAATTGTTGCAGAAACAGTGCTGGCGGCAGCAGACAGACGATATCCTAGTAAAAGGTCAGGGATGGGGAACAGAGTATTATTCTGCTTCTGGAGTGACAGTCTTTCCTTGTAAATGCTGTGATTTTAATGATGATTACTCAGAATCTGCAGCTCAGATTCAAAACCTTAAATCTCTTTTGCAGCAGTGTGATCTTGATGTATATACAATCCAATCTAAATTTTTGTGAATATAGATAACCTTTAAAGATGAATTCTACAATTCAACTACATATTTGCAGCCAATAAGTTAGCACTGGGTGTGGAAACTATGGCTCACAGGTCAAAGGTATGCATATCCATGGCCTGAAAACCAAATGCTGCAAATAACTAGTCCGCTCAATATGGAATACCAGTAATCACAGTGATGCCACAACGTGAGCTGCAGTTTCCACACCTTGTATCAGCAATAGAGGGAATGTTGTAAAACATGGAGCCAGGTGTATTATTGGCTGTCGAAATGTAGTTTTAATAGTTTAATTTCCTTAAGTAAGGCAAAGGTTTTTCAAATGACTAAAATAAGCCTAATATTGTAATTATAAGCAGCAAACTAAATGTATGAACCAGTTTAATAAATGACTTCTACAATGTGTATTGGTTTTCTGGTATTGTAAGGTAAACTCCTCTGACATTTTCTGGGAATGGCTTTGGGGCAATAAAAAATAAAAAGAGGTACAGTCAGTAACCCATTGCTCCTTGATAATATTTTAATGACATACCTACCTACTATCTTATCATCTAGCAGCATTATACATCTACAGCATTTTTCCATTAACTCCCATATACTGTTGCAATGCTACTATCCAAGCTACCCACCAGCATCATATTATACCTCAGCAACATTACAATATTAATAGACAGGAGCCATGTAGCATAATCATTGTGTGGCAATCAGCACCCGCACACTCCTACAGCTAAATTCCCTCAGGACTGCCTTTCACGGCCATCACGTCACACAGAAAGCATCCCTCAGGATCCATCTGACATTATCATACTCCATCAGTGCCATCAGTGCAGGTCCTTATACCCCCAGGGAAAGCGTAAGGAGGCTAAAGATGGGCTAATGTGATATAGAAATGCAGACAGTTAAATTTAATTGTGATACCCTCTATGTACATACTATGCAACTCAAATCCTAGTATGTCCTTCAAGATGTGCAGCAGTCTGAGCAACCTATGCTGCAACTAAAAATCTAGTATATGACCATCTACAAGGTGTACACGAAGTGTTAAATAAATCTAGAACATACACATATATGTGTTTATATGTGACTGGGGAATTAGAGAAAAATAAGGCAGATGTCAGAAAGGCTAAAAAAAAAAAAAAAAAAGGATGAAATGTGAAAAAGAAAATAAAACATAGAGCTTGGCTCAGACATTGCACGTGTAACATCTCTTACTGCAGAGTTATTATTAGAACATTTGGTGAGCTATAAGTTCATTTCACAGCCATGCAGCAGGATGATTTATCAATTACAGGTAATGGGAAAAATTCTCAGCAATTAATCTTTGGTTTGTGAAAATAGGAAACACTACCAAACAACTGTATGCTCCTTGGAGAAAAGGGCACATTTTCCAAATAAGGTGTAACATGCTTCATTGCGATAGAGTGGGGAGGTCCCTTGAGAAATACCAAGATAATGAAGGTATTAGAGAAGAGACCCCCAAAGGTCCTTGTTGATTGCACAGTCTCTAAAGAAAGTAACGGGGGATTGGATTTTCTTTGAAGACTGGTTAATCACTGAAGCACCTCATGCAATTACTAAAATGACTACTAAACATAGTTCAAATCACATGAATAAAGGTTTGAATGACAGCTAGATTCCCTTTACTTTAACAATCTAACAAGTCCAGAACTTTTAAAGTCCAATTTTATTTGATTTACAGGTACAGCTATTTATTAGTTAAAAAAAAAATGTTAAAAACAAGGTTAGAAAAAGATTCATTTTGGTATATAAATAAGGATCATACAGGGATATATCACCCCAAGCCGCAAGCACTCTGAGAAAATCTCCCGAACGGATTTACCAGAGGCTGCGTAGCTCTAGGTTAATCTCACCGCCATGTAGATTTAATGCTAGCTACCAGCTGGCGTTAAATATTTGCATGCAAACAACGTGCAGCCTTCATTTTGCCCTTTATATTACAAATACATATAAATAAATCTTGAACTAGGGTAAATAATAGTTAAACAGGGTACACCTTTCACATTGGCTTGTTTATTAGCATTTGTCCCTTTAAAGATATAATGTTTCCCCACCTTAAATTTTGTCACTGATATTTATTACCAGTGGTTAATCATGTAAATAATGATCACTGGTATTTCCTGTGCTATGGAAAGTTGGAATCTCATTGTATAAGCTACTTTCATGTTGGAGGTTTATGAATCTGGAGTAAAATATTTTCAAGGACTGCCAAGAAAATAAAAACCCGTAAAAATATGCTTTTCTTACAGTGGTTAATGCTAATATTTAATTTGATTTGCTTAAATAACCAAATGCCTATAGTTGTATTCAAAGGAAGTAAACTATAAAAAGTAGGGAAGATGATTACAAAGTTTAGACATAGGGCCCTCATTTACTCAGAGCGCAAATTGCTCATGGGCAAATATGGCTTTCGGTATTTAAAGGGTATGTCCACCCTAAATGTATTTTTTTATATCCTGCTCCCCCTGTCCCCCAGCCCCAACCGGGTATTTTTATATTCAGAAAGCCCCCCAAACTCTTACTTACCTCTCCTCTTTCCCCCGCTGCGCTCCGGCCTTCTGCTTGCAAAATGCAAGCAGAGGGGCGGGGCCGGCAGTCGCGTCCGTGATTGGCTGCCGCTCAGCCAATCATGGACGCGACTGCCGGTCCCGCCCCTCTGCTTGCATTTTGCAGCAGAAGACCAGGTCGCAGGGAGGAAAGAGGAGAGGTAAGTAAGAGTTTGGGGGGCTTTCTGAATATAAAAAATAGCCGGTTGGGGCTGGGGGACATGGGGGAGCATATTAAAGGGGATTTACACTAGGGGGAGGGATAGTAGAACGGAGGGGAGGGAGGGAGAGGGGGGGAAGGGCTCAGTACGCATGGCAGAATTCTCCCGGAGGCCAGGTAGCAGGCAGAGTCCTATATGCCTCTGCTAGCCTCCTGGTCGTCAGTTTTTGGGACTTTGGGGGGGTACCCATGGCCCAAGGTCGGAGGAATGTTGTTATTTTGAAATGGTCCAAGGGAGGGGAAGTTCCTTCCAGAGATGTTATTATACAGAAACTGTTTGGACTGGGATTTTCTGCTTCAGACCTGTTTGCCTTCATATCTGGTTTAACCCCCGGGGAGTTTATTTTAAGTTTTGTCAGACCGCAAGGGTTGGACTTTTTCTTTGAGAATGCGATGAGAGACAAAGACACTTGGAAAGACTTTAAGATTGTTCCAGTCTCTAGGCCAGGGTTTATTAAAGTGACTATTAAAGTTTTCAATGAATCTATTCCAGCTACTGACATTAAAGGGCATGTCCACCCCTAAACCTATAATCCCCCCAACTACTGGCCCCACCATGTAGTGTAGTGTAATCCTTACCTCACATCCCAGCTCCATCTGGTTCTCCTGTAGTCCCCCCCCAAAGTCCCAAAAACTGACGACCAGGAGGCTAGCAGAGTCCATATAGGGCTCTGCCTGCTACCTGGCCTCCGGGAGAATTCTGCCATGTGTACTGCAGCCCTTCTCCCCCTCCCTCTCCCTCCCTCTCCCTCCCATTCTACTATCCCTCCCCCTAGTGTAAATCCCCTTTAATATCCTGCTCCCCCATGTCCCCCAGCCCCAACCGGGTATTTTTTATATTCAGAAAGCCCCCCAAACTCTTACTTACCTCTCCTCTTTCCTCCGCTGCGACCTGGTCTTCTGCTTGCAAAATGCAAGCAGAGGGGCGGGACCGGCAGTCGCGTCCATGATTGGCTGAGCGGCAGCCAACCAACCCGGTTGGGGCTGGGGTACATGGGGGAGCAGGATATAAAAAAAATACATTTTAGGGTGGACATACCCTTTAAGACCTGGCTTAGGAGGTATGGATTAATTAAAGGAGAACTTGAAAAGAATCTGGACTCTAATGGCATCTGGGATGGGGGGTGGAGGGCTCTGGTTAAACTCAATGTAATTAGTAATGTAACCCAACACCTCCCGAACTCTGCCTTTATTGGAAAGGAGCGAATCATGTGTTTTTATGCTGGACAGCCCAGGCAGTGTTGGCGGTGTGGCTCTACCAGACACTTGAGCAGTTTTTGCGATAAGATCAAGTGCGCCTTGTGTCTGGCCTTTGGCCATACTGCTAAGGACTGTCCAAACAGCATATGCTGCAACCTGTGTGGAGACTCTGCATTTTGCAAGCAGAAGGCCGGGAGCGCAGCGGGGGAAAGAGGAGAGGTAAGTAAGAGTTTGGGGGGCTTTCTGAATATAAAAAATACCCGGTTGGGGCTGGGGGACATGGGGGAGCAGGATATAAAAAAATACATTTAGGGTGGACATACCCTTTAAATACCGAAAGCCATATTTGCCCATGAGCAATTTGCAGCTCTGAGTAAATGAGGCCCTATTTGTCTAAACTTTGTAATCATCTTCCCTACTTTTTATAGTTTACTTCCTTTGAATACAACTATAGGCATTTGGTTATTTAAGCAAATCAAATTAAAATATTAGCATTAACCACTGTAAGAAAAGCATATTTTTACGGGTTTTTATTTTCTTGGCAGTCCTTGAAAATATTTTTACTCCAGATTCATAATACCTCCAACATTGAAAGTAGCTTATACAATGAGATTCCAACTTTCCATAGCACAGGAAATACCAGTGATCATTATTTACATGATTAACCACTGGTAATAAATATCAGTGACAAAATTTAAGGTGGGGAACATTATATTCTTTAAAGGGACAAATGCTAATAAACAAGCCAATGTGAAAGGTGTACCCCTGTTTAACTATTATTTACCCTAGTTCAAGATTTATTTATATGTATTTGTAATATAAAGGGCAAAATGAAGGCTGCACGTCTGTTTGCATGCAAATATTTAACGCCAGCTGGTAGCTAGCATTAAATACTTACATGGCGGTGAGATTAACCTAGAGCTACGCAGCCTCTGGTAAATCCGCTTCGGGAGATTTTCTCAGAGTGCTTGCGGCTTGGGGTGAATCTCCCTGTATGATCCTTATTTATATACCAAAAATGAATCTTTTTCTAACCTTGTTTTTAACATTTTTTTTTTAACTAATAAATAGCTGTACCTGTAAATCAAATAAAATTGGACTTTAAAAGTTCTGGACTTGTTAGATTGTTAAAAGTAAAGGGAATCTAGCTGTCATTTCAAACCTTTATTCATGTGATTTGAACTATGTTTAGTAGTCATTTTAGTTAATTGCATGAGGTGCTTCAGTGATTAACCAGTCTTCAAAGAAAATCCAATCCCCCGTTACTTTTCTAGAGACTGTGCAATCAACAAGGACCTTTGGGGGTCTCTTCTCTATATACCTTCATTATCTTGGTATTTCTCAAGGGACCTCCCCACTCTATCGCAATGAAGCATGTTACACCTTATTTGGAAAATGTGCCCTTTTCTCCAAGGAGCATACAGTTGTTTGGTAGTGTTTCCTATTTTCACAAACCAAAGATTTAATTGCTGAGAATTTTTCCCATTACCTGTTAATTGATAAATCATCCTGCTGCATGGCTGTGAAATGAACTTTATCAGCTCACCAAATGTTCTAATAATAACTCTGCAGTAATGAGATGTTACACGTGCAATGTCTGAGCCAAGCTCTATGTTTTATTTTCTTTTTCACACTTTTCCTTTTTTTTTTTTTTTTTTAGCCTTTCTGACATCTGCCTTATTTTTCTCTATATTCCCCAGTCACATATAAACACATATATGTGTATGTTCTAGATTTATTTAACACTTCGTGTACACCTTGTAGATGGTCATATACTAGATTTTTAGTTGCAGCATAGGTTGGCTCAGACTGCTGCACATCTTGAAGGACATACTAGGATTTAGAGTTGCATAGTATGTACATAGAGGGTATCACAATTAAATTTAACTGTCTGCATTTCTATATCACATTAGCCCATCTTTAGCCTCCTTACGCTTTCCCTGGGGGTATAAGGACCTGCACTGATGGCACTGATGGAGTATGATAATGTCAGATGGATCCTGAGGGATGCTTTCTGTGTGACGTGATGGCCGTGAAAGGCAGTCCTGAGGGAATTTAGCTGTAGGAGTGTGCGGGTGCTGATTGCCACACAATGATTATGCTACATGGCTCCTGTCTATTAATATTGTAATGTTGCTGAGGTATAATATGATGCTGGTGGGTAGCTTGGATAGTAGCATTGCAACAGTATATGGGAGTTAATGGAAAAATGCTGTAGATGTATAATGCTGCTAGATGATAAGATAGTAGGTAGGTATGTCATTAAAATATTATCAAGGAGCAATGGGTTACTGACTGTACCTCTTTTTTATTTTTTATTGCCCCAAAGCCATTCCCACAGAAAATGTCAGAGGAGTTTACCTTACAATACCAGAAAACCAATACACATTGTAGAAGTCATTTATTAAACTTGGTTCATACATTTAGTTTGCTGCTTAATAATTACAATATTAGGCTTATTTTAGTCATTTGAAAAACCTTTGCCTTTACTTTAAAGGAAATTAAACTATTAAAACTACATTTCGACAGCCAATAATACACCTGGCTCCATGTTTTACAACATTCCCTCTATTGCTGATACAAGGCTGTGGAAACTGCAGCTCACGTTGTGGCATCACTGTGATTACTGGTATTCCATATTGAGCGGACTAGTTATTTGCAGCATTTGGTTTTCAGGCCATGGATATGCATACCTTTGACCTGTGAGCCATAGTTTCCACACCCCAGTGCTAACTTTATTGGCTGCAAATATGTAGTTGAAATTGTAGAATTCATCTTTAAAGGTTATCTATATTCCAAAAAATTTAGATTGGATTGTTATATACATCAAGATCACACTGCTGCAAAAGAGATTTAAGGTTTTGAATCTGAGCTGCAGATTCTGAGTAATCATCATTTAAAATCACAGCATTTACAAGGAAAGACTTGTCACTCCAGAAGCAGAAATAATACTCTGTTCCCCATCCCTGACCTTTTACTAGGATATCTGTCTGTCTGCCTGCCAGCACTGTTTCTGCAACAATTAAGATAATCAGTAGTTAAAAGAAGGCAGGGGGGAGGGAGGGGGAGATGTGTAAACAGAGTAGTGTCTATGGTGAGGCTGTGCAGTACTTAAAAGTGTAGCAGCCACTACCAGAAGGCAGTGAGTAAGGGAGGTGGGAGGCAATTTGGAGCACACTCTAAACATAAATAATTTAATGGCAAAGCAAGCACAGATAAATATGTGAATATCACCATTTTACTGAAATTGTAGTTTCAAATAATGTAAAGTTGTTTGAGTGAGTATAGTAAGCCTTTAATCTGTTCCCTTTTATCAAAAACCTGTTCTGGTTAAAATGGCATTTACAATACTGGTAAGACCGATATCTTACTTCTTCAGTAGAACCCGAATTATGCTTGTTAAAGGGCATTCAAAATATAATCCACAGAAATGCACAGTATTCAATGGAAGCTTTTTCTGTGGTTCTGGGAGAATTGGGCAGTGGAAGTTATTTTACATTAGCTTTGTAGGGTTCTATAAAATATTGCAGCTTAAAGGGCAACTGTGGCCTCCAAACAAGTTAGGATTAAATGAAAGCCTGCAGTATTTCCTTTATAATGAGCTGACAATCACATCTTTGGCTTCAGCCTGTGTGAAATGAGATTGGGGTGAATGTTCAAATTTCCTGCTTCCAGTAGCTTTAGTGACATCACCTTACCTCTGCCTGCCCCTCTGCCCTTGGGGAGAAGCATGCTCAGTAAAGACTTAATGCTGGGGAAATCAGGAAGTACCTGGGGGGAAAAATTGACAATTAAGAAGGGGAGCCTATTAATGCAGGCAGGGGCTGGTCACATGGCTAAAAACAGGAAGTGTTCAAGCAGGAAATAATATTGCCAAACCTTTCCAGGTATTATTTTGAAGGTAAGATGGAAGGCTTTTTATATAATCCTTACTAGTTTGGAAGAATTGGAGACCACAGTTACCCTTTAATACTCCAGTTCAAATTAATCATCAGTTTGCATTGTGTGCCTTACTAGTTACCTCTTTAAATAGAAAAAACTATTTGCTGTTAGCTATTTGCTGTTAGCTTAGGTTTGTCAAGTACAAAATGGCTGTTATGGATGATTGAAACAGGCCCAGCTGAAAAATGTTACACATATTATATTGAGTGGTTTTCTGCTGCCAATAGAAAAAACAAATGCTACACTGCAGAACTTGGGCTTACGTCACAAATACATTAAATAAAATAGTTAGAGAATAAGGCTTTGCAGCTCCCCTTCAAACATATGCAAATAAGGAACTGAAACTTCTGGGTAATTTTATGAAAACTATTCCTTTAAAAAGGTGTTTACAGTATTCCACAAGCTGAATGCAAAACCATAGTGCCATAGTCTGTATTTCATGTTGATAATCCAGCGGTTCCAGACACATGCATTAGCCATAGGACATAAAGGAAAACATTTTGCATATTTCTGCCTCTTACTCTGGGGAAACTGGGAGTAAAAAATTACTTCAGGTTTCTTAGATTTTGTGGGCAATGCCATTCATATAGCATGAGAACCTTCTGTTAAAAGAAGGCTGTTATAAGAAGACCTGCAATTACACTTTTTTCTAGCACAAATACTACAAGTTGGAAACATTTTAGATTATTCGTTTAACTGAGTCCAAAAGAGTTGGCACAGATATGTGGAACAGATTCCCTCAAATGCCTTAAGGATAGGTAACTCTGCACAAAGTCTGACCATTTACTGCCACACTTTTTCTGGGGTTGGGGGAGAGAATTGCTTTCAGGGGGCTGATGCAATAAAAGGTGCAAAAGTTTGCTAAGGGCTCGTTCACACTAGAAACTGACAGTAACGCACAGCATGCGTTTCTGTCAGTTTGTATCCATTTTTTGCATACATTTGTATCCAATATTTGACAATGTGTATTCCATAGATTTCTATAGAAAATGCAAGAAAAAACGGCCGGAAATGCTGCATGCAGTGCATTTTTTAAATGGACTGGAACGGAACGGATTATAATGCAGCAAATGTGAACGATATTATGAAATCCTATGGGGTTTTACTGTCTGTCCATTTTTTTAAACACACCTGCGTTTGAAAAACAGATACAAACTGATGTAGTGTGAACGAGCCCTAATGCTATTTGCAGCAATCTGATGTTAGCTTTTTACAGGGTTACTGCAGTTCGATAAAATTGGATTGGTTGATGCACATTTATTTAAAGTGCCCAAGCCCCCAAACAAAAATGTCACCTTTTCTGAAACAATTCACATGTTCCAGCCCATTATGCTGCTGCTGCACAGGACAGCAGCAGTAGAGAGCCAAGGGAACAAGACTTGGTAAGTATAATTAGGAAACTTTTTAACCTAATGAGGTCTTTGGAGGTTTTTAGTTAAAAGTTAAATTTTTGTTTAGATGGTGGACATACCCTTTAATAGCATAGGCACATGATGTGACAGTCACTCACTTCCTGGTTTATTCTGACTGTCTTGAGTGTAAATTTAAAAGCCTATAATTTAAGACCTAGAGAAGCTAGAGACATCATCATAGGCTTGTATAAGAGTATAAAAGTATAAGAGAACTCTTTTAAATAGAGGACACTTGTATGGAGACCACAATTACCTCTAAATGGTTTACTTTCTAGCCGGCTCCTGTTCTATCTTCTGTCTGCAGTCCATGACGTGGCCAATGGGAAGACATGCTCCACAAGAAGCACGTCTTCCCGTTGGCCCCATCCCGCACTGTCAGAGAGAGAAGACTAGAGGAGAAGCATTTCATGTAAGTATTACAGATGATCTGTAAAGTATCCAGAGGTGAGGACCTAGTGGTTTCAATCCTCACAATGGTTACTCTTTAGGTGTGGATCAGAGGTGAGGTTAGTATACTGTAATTATCTTTTAAGTGAATCAAGGCAAACGGCCAGTACTGTGAAGTACAGTATTTGTGTATTTTGTCTTTTATCCAAAATGATGTGCAATAACCGTATATGAAATTGTAACCTGATATTCTACACCAGGTTTTGCTCTGTGTTTTTGTAAAATAGACCTCCTGAATTTTAAGATGACTGCCTTATACTGGATTTCACAACATGTTTATGTCTGCTTGGTGTAATACCTAGGTGCATTTAAATGTTTCGACTGACAAATATAAATAAATCTTGCATATTTATGACATATATCATTTTAAATTTGACAGCAGAATATTCCCAGGACTACTTTGTAATTCTGTTTGGTCTGTAAACTAAGCCCTTTGTGTAGGGAGATACCTTGCGGGCTATAGTCCTCGCACAAAAAGTACAGTAACGTGGTATTTGAAAGATCTGTATTGTATTTTGATTAAGTTCATGGATGGCTTAATGGATCATCACTGGGATTTGGAAAGGACCTGCTAAGATTAGGCTGTTTGAATTATTATAGGAATGTGGAACGTTGGCAGTGCAAGTTCCTTAGTCTGCTGACAGATAAAATAAAGTTACTCTTATAATACACACTCCACATTCAGAGTGGTCTCCTGGAATTATTTTTTCTTTCTTTCTCTTGGATTGATTGCTTTACAAGACTTGAATTATAAAGCATCCATCACTGTGCCTCATACTGTACATTAAATCGCTGCATTTTGTGAGCCCTTATTAACAGATCAGATGTCAAAATATTCTTACTCATTAGTGTCTTTTGCTCATGTTTTTCTTTTAGGTATAGCAAAAAAAATGAAACTGTTACTAAGACATTCTTTTTTCATTTTTGGTGAAAACCCACTTTAAGAATACATATTTGCAGTATGTGGATACCTAAATAAGAGCATCACTACAGTTGGGTCCTATTGCAATACAGTTATTACATATTCCATATGTCAAAGTGTTGTATTTTCCAGCTCTGTATCCTGCATGGCAGCACCTACAGTATGTTATCAATTGCTGTGTAGAGAAACATCTATAGTAAAACCGCAAATGTTATATCTGTTTTCTAAGAATTAACAGGACTAAATATATATATATATATATATATATATGTGTATGTATATATGTGTGTGTGTATGTGTTTGTGTTATATAGCAACACTACAATAGAATAGTTAGGTTGCCAATATAATACAATATTGTTTAATTCCATAAACATATCCACATTTCTTTCTATGACAAGTCATTATCCTTAATAATGTACAACTCCACCACTCCCCCATTAAAGCTTCCAGGATGAGGACCTCAACCATTCAGTCCCCACCCCTTAGATTGCAATAGTCAAAAAGAAATACTTGCCTAAAGTTCAGCTCACTACATCCGGTCTCTTCACCTCCCAGTGCTGTGTGTACTGGCCTGTGTGAAAGCACACTTCATCTTCCCATTGGTCATGTACGGACTCAGGAAGCGGACGGGTGAGGATCAGAACCTAGCATGATTAGCTTTACGTATTTATACTGAGGACAGAATTGGTGGTAATCACTATAGTTATCTTTTCATACCTTTATTTCCGTCATTGCCATCCCTGTTCTGTCATAGTTTCTAAGTATGTAAAGGACCTTTAATTAATGTCCCTCTAAGAGCATGGCCACTAGTGATGGCCCAGTTCGCGGAGGATTTACCTCGTTCGCGAACGGTGGATATCACGGATTTTCCAGTTTTCCGCCTTCCAAATTTTTCCGATCCGCGTTTTCGAAAATTTTTGAAATTCCGAGGATTTCTCGTATTTTCGAAAATGCGGGAAAATACGTATTTTCTAAAATTTTCGAAATTACAAGGATTTCTCGTATTTTCAAGGATTTTTTCGTTTAATAAGAACGGATTTTGCGAAGTTCGGACATCTCTAATGGCCACACTGTGCTGCAAACGTGATCATGCAATCGCATCTGTCCGATAAAACTACACCAACAGTAGCTGTTCCTGCTTTGCACATAGCACAGTAATTATACTGTTTTTTATATACTTCTTGGCCTTCCCTTATATGGAAGGATAAAATGCATCAACGGTGAAATTATATCTTAAGCCTGCAAGCATGGTTGCTTTTGTGCCTTAAAGGGCAAATCTGGCACTCAAATGAAAAGTTACATACAGGTATATCACCCCCAAAAACCCTAAACAGTAATAGTGTGAAATCTTAAATATATGTCTAATATAAGTCTAACCTGAAATCCTGCACAATTTCCTGTTGCCCCTGTTTCTGCTTCCTGGTTCTTCCAGTTAGCAACTGTCAGTTATAGATTTGACAGTTGACATCACAGCCAATGACTGAATGCTAATCCCCTAGCTGCCTCTTCTGAGCATGCTCAGGCTCAGTACAGATCACTAAATTGCTCAGTTTCCATGAAGCATCCAGAAGCATAACAGGCATACAGTAATGGACTAAGTAGGATATATCAACATATTTTAAAGAAAGATGTTACTATGAGGGTGGAGTTGTTCTTTAAGACTATCTTAAATTAGATTACATCAGTGGTCCTCATCAGGATCTTAATGCAAAAATATTTTTCTGTGGTTAACTACATTTTTGCCACAGTCACCCTCTCAACCACGAGTGGCATAATATGCTTAGAAAATGAAACATTCACTGCAAATAAGTAATAAATGTGTGTGTGTTGCTTTAATTGAAGTCTATGCTTGTAGGCTATAGAGAACAGACAATCACTTCAAGCTGGCTGATGATAGGCGGATACCTGGTGTCCCTAGTGTCATCTACGATAATGCTGGGATAACTAAGATATTGTAATAATCAGTATCTTATTAATGGTAAATCATAAAGACCAGACAACAAAGGCCTAAGGATTAATGATAAAGGACAGTTGTGTCAAATAATAAAACTACAAGTTACATTTCTTTTCTGGGCACAAACCATGGCGAGAACAAAACACAATGGAGGGGGAACCCTGGAGACTTAACTAGAGCCAAAGAGTGAATCTAGGATAGGCCCCAAGAGACATTTTAGGACAATAATATCTAATATTAGATGCCAATCATGTGTTGGTCAAATCTGAGGTAAACAACAAGGGCACAAACAGGACACATGTGGCCATTGGCGGCTCTGCAGTTGTGGGTTCATTGAAGTCCATTGGATAATTATAGAATTGTGATGTCATATTATCTATATAAGTAAAATTGTAAGTATGGCTTGTTACTTGCCATTGTTGTGTGTCATTTGTCTTTGCTCTTTTATCCATTCAATTTGGCCTCTGAGGGATATTCTAGTTGGTCTAAAAATCAGGGGAACACCCTTTCACCTTTCACTTATTACTTAAAGAATTGTACCTAGCAACTACTAATGCACATGATACAATATGTAAGCAAGTGCTATGCTGTATGAAGTGTATTAGTTACCTAATAGCAGCTGTCAAAACCATTTATTTATATAGGAACAGTTTGGGGCAATGGCTCAGCCTGGACATTGTTGCTGGGCCTATTTTTTACAGCATGACTGGAATTGCAGTAAAGTACATTTGAGGTATAAGGGACAATCGTTATTTAATATTCACTCTAATAAATATACCTTCATGCGGTCACTATTCTTTAAAGGTGTCTGATTTAAAGCTATCTGTTGTTGATTTGGAGATTGGAAAACCAGAACATTCTACCCGTCAAAGGGGCTTTGATTTCTGCTGATTTGTAAGGCCAGCTGAACCACCTAGCATTTTCAGGAAAGTGTTTGTATTGCGGCATTGGTTTGTGGAGCATATGGATGACGTTTTATTTATTTAACTTTGGCAAAGAAAACAATACGGCAGCATCAACTTAAATTAACAAAGACAATAATGCTGCCTGTGTAGGATATCATGAGATTTGTTGTAGGAGGATGACCTAATAAGAAAGGATCAGAAATGGTGAAAGTCAAGTGGCATGTATTAAAAAGAAAGCCTTGTAAAATTCATAGATATTTGAAATGAGTATCTGTGTAGATATATGATATTTCATATGCTGTTTTTCAGATGCTGGGGGAAGCAATTTTCAAAGACTGGGGGAAGGAAACCACATATCCTGGGCAGGAGGCTGTACTACACTATGTAAGGCACAGTAGGAAGTGAGGAGTGAGATTACAATAAATAAGTGCACATCATTGTTTTATATTTTATAAACAAACTGTTCACTGTCAGTGCTATAAACTATCTTATCATGTAATAGGCAATAATACTGTTACCTTGTTACAGGGTATGAACCTCCAACCTGAACTGTCTGACTAATGAGGCCCATAAACACAGTAATCCCAATCATACAATTAGGATATTATGATTATAACAATCCCAATATTGTATGGCCATCAGACTATGTGTGTGATTGTCTGATGGTCGACCAATGTTTTCCCATATTGGATGCTCTACAAAATTGTAATGGAACTAATGCCAATCTTATACCTTAATTGTACAATCAGTATTGTTGTGTGTGTTGGTATAAGGCAAGTGCAAAATAATTATATAGGTTTGCATTGTGATTGTGTGATTTTTAGTTTAGGTTTATGATGCCACTAGCTTAATAAGGAACATAGGAGTTGCATTTCAGGAGTAGCTAAAGGGTTACCATTAACCCACCGGGTAAAGATAGTTACTGTTAACCCCCTGGATAAAGATAATTACCATTAACCCCCCCCCCAGATAGTTGCCGTTAACCCCCCACCCCTGATAAAGATAGTTACCGTTAACCCTCCCCAGATAAACATAGTTACTGTTAACCCCCTTGATAAAGATAATTACCATTAACCCCCCACCCACCCCTCATAGATAGTTACCGTTAACCCTCCCCAGATAAAGATAGTTACCATTAACCCCCCAGATAAAGATATTTGCCGTTAACCCCCCAGATAAAGATAGTTACTGTAACCCCCCTCGGATAAAGATAGTTCCCTTTAATCCCCCGGATAAAGATAGTTACGTTTAACCCCCTGGATAAAGATAGTTACGTTTAACCCCCCAGATAAAGATAGTTACCTTTAACCCCCCGGATAAAGATAGTTCCCTTTAACCCCCTGGATAAAGATAGTTACCTTTAACCCCCTGGATAAGGATAGTTACCTTTAACCCCCTGGATAAAGATAGTACCCTTTAATCCCCCGGATAAAGATAGTTACATTTAACCTCCTGGATAAAGATAGTTACCAGTAACCCACCCTGGATAACCCCCCGGGTAAAGATAGTTATAACCCCCTGGATATAGATAGTTACGTTTAACCCCCTGGATAAAGATAGTTACGATTAACCCCCCGGATAAAGATAGTTACCTTTAACCCCCCGGATGAAGATAGTTACCTTTAACCCCCTGGATAAAGATAGTTACCTTTAAACCGCCCGGATAAAGATATCCACTATTAACAAAAGAAATAAGTTTAGTATATTTTTCATAATTTTCTCTTTTATTTTTCCCCTATATGAGCATTTTCTTCATTTCAAATTTACTCTACAGCAGATTGTGTTGTAGTAAATCACCCAAAACCCAAATAGCACTAAAGCATTCCAATACAACATTAGCATTTGCTTAACAAGCACAAGATAAACATTAAACAAAGAACTGCATTTCTTTATTAGAGGCTGCAAGATACATAATCCATGAGCACAAGAAACATGGGACCCAGTGGATATGCAGATGTGTGTTATTTCATTGGCGCTAGGCGGCCTTGTTAGAAAAGGTTTTTATCAGAAGGCTTGGGGGTGGTTAGTTGACTGTCCCTGGTGGTACTGTAACTAGATACAGAGACTGTTGTAAGCTAGACCAGGGTCTCAAGTGAATCCACTGATTGGACAGCCTGAGGAAAACTCAGGAAGCATCAGGAACTAAACTCGGCTCACCATGGGAGTGATAGGGTAGAGTCTGATAAAGGCATTTGACTTCTTTCATAACACCCACAAAGGACAAATTGTCAGTGTGATCCAACCTCCATTACTGCAAATCAGAACCTTTCCCCTATGCCGATTTCATTAGAATGACCAGCATGGTGCAAAAAATAGAGGCAAAAAAAAGGTTAGACACGGTAATTTTACAGGCAGGCGGGTTCCTAAAAAAAAGGAAAAAAATCTGCATAATTAAGCAGTCAAGGCTGCTAATAGGGGAGTTTATATGCTCTGGGACCGGAGAAGGGCAGCACATATGGATACAACACTGGATATTAAATCTACGGCAGGCAGGCTCACTTCAGAGCCTTGGAGAAAAAGGCTAATTATAGTGAGAGGAATTGTGTTTACTGGTCTGTCTTAGACAAAATGATTGTAAAATGAGAACATCCAACTTTTACTGCTAAATCCGCAGGCGCAGTTAATAAAGATATTAGGGAAAATGTTTGAAATGACTGCAGCACAGCAGATTTTGTCATTGTTTTCTTGCTCGATAAAGGGGATAAAATAATTATGATAAAAGGTACAGTTAAAAGAGCGACCTTTCATAAATGTGTAATCTGTTTACCATGTTTTACAATGAATTAAAACCCATTTTAGTTTTTTGTGCTATATGTTATCCTTTTTCTTTCCTTGTGTCTGCTTTATTTTTTCAGTACAGAGAACAGCTCTTACTGCTTGACTGCACCTGTCTTACTTTTAGTGATCCCTGATTCTAGAAATAATTACTTTTTTATCCTCTGTTTACTGGTTCACAATACCATTTGGCTCTTAAAGATTTATTTTTAAGTCTTAACTATATCTCCATCGAACACCAGACATCCTGTTACCAATAGTATGTTTAGGATATCCACTGATAGATGGGGGAAGGAAAGGGATTCACATGTGTTCCTGAAAGTAGCTTAAAACCTAATTGGTAAGTACACAGCCTTTGTTTACCTCTACACTGTAGGTAGGTGATGAATACGCACACAATAAAAGCTACTAAAGCTAGGTACACACATAAGGAGCTGGGATGTGAGGTAAGGATTTTTGTACACTACAGAGTGGGGCCAGTATGGGGTTAAATTTGAGTTTTGGGGTTGGACATGCCCTTTAATGCAATGTGAATCAATATTTTTATTATCAGGAGCAAAGTATTCTATTGTTCATAATAACATTGTAATTTGTGCTCTCGGCTACTGTTAATAGCTGTTCATATCAAACAATCAGGCATTTTACTTAAGGGCCCATACATGCAACAATTCTACATAGCATGCATACCTTGTCTCCTTAAAGCTCTTCACTGCAACCTGCCAGATTTCCAGTTCCCTTTATTTTTTTACTGCTCCTGGACAGAAATACCAAGGAAATCTGGAACCAGCTTCATTTGCTTAATCAAGATCCCCAGTTACTTTGGAATAAATTGGCATCATAGTTGCCAACATGAGAATGCAAAACAAAGCAAATGAAAAGCATACACAAATGAAGAATTGTGTATGGATCCCCCACCCAAACTACAATAGAGAGATGTAAGATTAACCTGAAATGCTGCCTGATGTTCTGCTTCCTTGTTCTTCTGGTTAGCAGTTATCAGTCATGGATATGATAGTTGACATCACAGCCAATGACTAATTCCCCTAGCTGCCTATTTTGAGCATGTGCAAATTTGTAAAAGAGCTTGGAAAGCTTGAAGTGGAGGCATAATATATTTGAGAGAAAGAGGAAATGGTAATAAGATCATTTTACTGCATACCTTGTTACTCCTACGTATCTCAGCTTTCTAACTATTGTGGTTTTGGGTTTTGGGGGTTGATTTACCTATATACAATTTTCCATTTGAGGTTTACCTTTCCATAGTCTTAAACTCCACAGACAAAAAGTTTTCTTTTAAATTCTCATTTAAACTTCAAGGATAAACCAAAATTCTACCAAGAGCAGTCAACAGCTAAGCTCTTTCTTCCTTAATGCACATATTCTTTATTCTTTTCCCAAAGAAGTGGTAGTGGCTAACTATTATTGTTCATATTGGGTATTTGCACCAATAAGAAGTTTATGTAGCTGTTGTTGTTTTTTTTCCACTCAAAAAATAAGCAATGGCTTTGTTTGCAAGCAACAACCCCCCTCCCAACTCTTGCCGTTTGCATGGAACAATAATACCTGATGAGAGTTGTGCACAGTACATAACTCACACGGCTAGTCCACTGATGTGTTGATTTAATATTGGCTACTCAGCTGGCTTAGTGCTTGGGAATCATCTCCCTGTAGACATATCTGTGGGTTGTGTTTAGCTCGAATACATTATACACACACCTTTGTATCTGGTTTGTGCATTAGTATATTTATTTTAAGTGATAATTTAAGTTATTTATTGGTTACATGTGGATATAACTTTGTCTCCACAAAGCTGGTAACTAAATTCATCTTTTAAAAACTATTACATGTTGTACTGAAAAAAACTAAAAGATATCTAGAGCAATAAACTATCACCCTGCAATGGCTTTGTTAATGTTTTCAGGATGCGTAACAAAAGCTGTCTCTTTTGAGCACATAAATGGATTTTTCTTTTCCTGCTGTCAACAAATGAACACATTGTGCATTAATTTG
The DNA here is from genome assembly GCA_019447015.1 of Hymenochirus boettgeri. Taxonomy (NCBI): domain Eukaryota; kingdom Metazoa; phylum Chordata; class Amphibia; order Anura; family Pipidae; genus Hymenochirus; species Hymenochirus boettgeri. Next base: position 207,992,164 of record CM033474.1, on the reverse strand, counting down.
TCCTTACTAAACACCATCTACCCTGTGGTACTTGCTATAACATTCTTGTATTCCGCAATTACATTGTGTACTTATCCTGCAGTAGAGTTGCATGAATCCACTGGGTTCTGTTTCATCTACAGGTTTGTGGAACAGAAAAAAAGTTTTGAACCAGAATTTTGACAGTTAAACTGGAAGTTTAAAAACCTGATCATTTTATGGAAAAGTGCATTTATTTTCCCTAGAAATGATTTAGGCTCAAGCAGACATAATAAAATACCATCATCGTTATAATCTGTGGTAGATTGCAGTTTTTTATTTTAGCATTTTCATTGTTAATAAACTTTTTCTTATTCAGATCCTAAAGACACTGCAATGTTTGCCTTGTTGGCCCCTAATTGACAATGTTATTTTTTAAACCCAGTGGCAAACTTCCAGTGCAAATGGTAAATATTGGGCCCACTTGAGAAGCACTATTAAAGAGGTTGCCATGGGAAGAACATGCACATTTGGTGTTAGGGATGCCTGAAAAACAGTATTTAGCATTAGGATTGAGATAGTGCTCTTGCATCTACTTTAAAATAATTAAATGGGAATAAGTAGAGCATTTTGGTTACTCATGGCATTCTAATAAATAACTTGATCAAATATATCTGTTGTATTCAATTTGATCAACTGGACTTGAAGTTTAGTTCTTGAAACTTCAAGTCCAGTTGATCTAATTGAATACAACAAATATACCATGGCCTGGATGAATGAGAACCTTCACAAGCAACTTGATCAAATCATATAATGTGTGCTTTGATGTCAGTTAGTTTGTTTTGGGCAACACATGCCCAGTTAGAATGACATATTGGCATAAATAAGCACATTAGTATAAGTGGATAGTATTGTGATGCTTTATTAAAAATATTCCCTTATTAGTAGCAGAACACATCTTGCCCTATTCCTTGCAGACTAGCACCTGTCATTTATTTTTACTTTGATCACTACGTGTATAGGGTAGAGTGATTTCCTGTGGTGGGAGGACACACTGGTGTCTTTGAGTCACATTGTACTATAGATGTACCATCTCTTAAAGAATTCAGCAGGGATGTTTTGATTTACTTTCTAAGGTGTGGGCCATCCAGAAGTAATAAGTGTAAGCAGATCCCTTTATCAACATCACAGTATTTCTTGGTTCTGTAGGAGCAGCAATAAGCTTCTTCATCTTTAAGAATTTAAGAGAGCGTGTACTGTCTATATAAGTAGACTAAGTCTTTAGGGGTTTAGATTTTCACTTGAAAGATGCAGGAACATATTATATTGTAACAGCAAGATGTGTTTTGAAACCTGAAAAGAAAACACGTTTTTGGACTTGTTTCCCAAACAAATATTGTGATCACAGACTAGATAATTAAATAATGTATTGCTCATGTTTAAATGAGGATGTAACTTGGGCAATCTGTATCACTGGTAATAAATGCAAAGCCTGCTTTGTCTCCCTTTTAAATAACAGTAAGAAATATTTCTGTATTGTTAGTCATTTCACAGCTCTAAGATCCCAGAATCATAAAGTTAGCTATGGATGCTTGGAATCCGAGTTTACAGGCCTGTAGGACTGCTATTTCTAGGATATATGGACATTATATTGCATATAATCGTTTTTTTGTATAGATTTCCAGCTACTATTTATTTAGTTGTATTTTTCACTAATACACAATTAGGTAGTAGTTCACATGCGGCATGCCTAGTTCTCTCTCAATCAACAGAAGTTAGTGCAGTCAAGCAAGAGACATAACAGTTGTTGAATTGAAATGCATCCCTTGCATTAGGAGTGATAGAACTAAAAGATGCACTAGATTGGCTTTTGATTATTCTGTAAATTCAAGGCAGACTACAGCAGTTTAGAGATCAGACAGGCGCTGTATACAGCATGTATACAGCATGTATCTATATAGACATCATACAAAACAGTATAAGAACTGCTTCATTTGGTTTAAATTGTCTCAGTTTGTGGCTACAATTGTGAAATCTAAGGATATATATTTATTTTTAATGGAATCTGTCAGAGGTAAATAGCTCTAAGCACCCACCCTATGAACTGTAGTGTAAAACACATGTTTTATTAATACATATGTTGTGCAAATTGATAAATTAATAAAAAAAATGTAAAATAATTGTGAATAATATTCAGTTCTTGCAAGCAATCTCATTGTAGCTATTTGTGCTGTCCCCAATTTACAAGAACATTTCAAATGAATCCCAATCTGCTTTTCTATTAGAGTATTTTGTAATATTCACACATCCTTTCTTAGTCTTGGAAATATATTCAAACTCAGAATCCTCTAAATTAAAAATGATGCATTTGCATTTTTCTACAGATAATGTTCTTATTTAAAACCTCTGCATGCAGGCTGAATAGGAACAAAAACATGTCCAATAATATTAACGCTTTTGTTGCCTCAGTCTTTTAGCACTTCTGACAAGGCAGAAAAGAAAAGTTCCTGCAAAAAATGTTTATTTTGCAGAAATATACAAAAATGTTTTTGTTTTCCGGTTTGTATGATTAATGTAATCAGCCAAAATATAAGGACTAGGGGCCATATTTATAAACGGGCAAAATTAGCGTCGTAAAGTTACCGCCACACATCGCCATGGAAAAAACACCGATATCGCCATATTTATAATGGGAGGGGATGCCGGGAAAGGATCGCCGTGGGTGGTCGCATTCCTCAGAGGGGCGCAGCGGGGTGGTACGCCCGCCCTCGCCCCCCGCGGCGGATGTGACCACCCGCCATAACGCCTTCCCAGCAGCCCCTCCCACCCCCCTGCACTCTCGCAGGGAGGGGGGGAAGGGCCCGCTAGGGGGGTGGAGGGACCCTCCAGCGGGTGCACTGAAAAGTGCCTTTTGGGGCCTTAAGTGCTCGAGCTGGGACCCCCCTCCCCGGCCCTATCAGGGCTCTTGAGACACTTTCAAGTGCCCTTGGGGCCCTGAGAAGGGCCTTTGAGGCTTAAGGGGTACCGCAGCTCGAACCGGGATCCCTCTCCCCGGCCCTTGCGGCACTTACAAATGCCTTTGGCTGGGGTTCCGCAGCTCGAACCGGGACCCCCAGTTAGAGGCTCTTCTTTCTTCCAGCCTCAACGACACCAGCTCCGCTGAGGCCGCCGACCCCCAGGAGCTCCGCTGAGGCCGCCGACCCCCAAGAGGTACCCCTGCGGCCTCAATGAGGCCGATGTTGCCGGCATCTTGATCCATCGCAACGTCTTCAGGCTGGCGACACCAACCCCACTGAGGTCGCCGATGCCAGGCAGGCTTACTGCGGCCACCAGAGCCGATGTTGCCAGACGATTCTTTCTTCAGCCATCTACTGCAATGGCATCTGAGGTCCGCGGCGGATTGCATCTCTTTATATAGGTTTGCAGAAAATCCTAATCCGTTTCTGATTGGTCAATTTTTAAATGCGTGGTTTACATGTATTACATTAACGAATCAGATATCATAAAATTTCTGAAATCTGATTGGTTAATGTAAAACATGTAAACCAAAATGGTTTACATGTTTTCACAGGAAAAGCGGGCCGCAAAAAGATAACGCTTGTTTATAAATATGCCCCTAGGACTGAAATGAAGCTCTGACATGCAATGATTTCTATCCCATGGCAACATACTTTGCAGGCCCTCCCTTCAAGTAATAATAAAATGAAAAATGACATTGTTGATAATTAGGGCCTTTTTAGGAGTATAGAATAAAATATAGAATTTGCTGTACATCATGTTATTTCTATTTATTAATTTATTACAATTGTGTCTCATAGAACGGGCCCAGACCTTTTTTTTTAGAAGTCAGAGGACACTGTAATAGCAATTATGTCTGCAGCATGTGAACCTGTGAGAGTTCAGGATACTGCTGTCCAAATTACACGGAACTGACAAACCAAGGGTTTTAGAAAATTGGACAGTAGGTTCTGGCAATGTTAAAACATCAGTCAGGAAGAAATTTGGAAACCATCAACCCATTACTAAGTTATAGAAGTGGTACAGTTACCTACTCACTGCACAGAAGACTGAGAATTTATGTATATTTAATTTGCCGAAGTAAGCTAATTTTTCCCAGTATAGGAAAAAATTACAGAACTAAGGTTTCAATACAACATTAAGTCAGGTTATTTTAACGGTTGAACATGTAATTGTTGGCCAGAATGCAGGCCAATAAATAATGTGCAGTAACTTAACTACAGTACTAAGAGGAAGCAAACTGCAGTTTTAAACTACTGCCAGTCCAGTACCTTTTTTTTTAAAAAATAGCTGCTCACATGTACCATTACTTATCTATGTGCGATCAGCTGTTTAAAAACAGCAGGTTTGGGAAACCAGCCTGAGCTATGGGAGAGGAGGGGGATGTTTCGGGCCTGGCACATTTTACTCTATGAGAAAAAAAAATATTCTTCCTGGTAGACAATGGTAGGGCCTCATCTAAAATATATAGAGCAGTGCAGTTTTGGAATTCTGTATGCAAAAAGGAGGTTGTGACACTGGAAAGTGTTTGCAAGAGGGCAACATCATTTAATTAACCTTGTCTTGGTAGCCGGGCTTAAAATGGTTTGGACAATTTATTAATGTAACTGCTCAATTTGCAAAGAGGAGAAGGTTTTTAAGTTTTTTAAATGAATAGTTCACTGCAAAAGTGAACTATTCCTTTAATGCATTGATTGAAGACCAAGATATAAAGGACTCTGTAGCTCGCATGTGCGATAATGCCCACTATCAGAACCAGGAAGCGGTTGGGGAATTTCAGTGTGACAGCAGAGGATTCCGTGAAAGGTAAGTTTCTTCTATCTTCGTTCCTGACTTCGTTTCTTCTATCTTCGTTGAAAAACGGAAGGTAAGGCATAGCTCCTTAACCTCCCGGTCTTCAATCAATGCATTAAAGGAATAGTTTACTATTGCAGTGAACTATTCCATTAAGGGAGACATGTATACCTTTTTAGATTGGATGATAATTGAGCATTGTTTGTATTAAAGGGCATGTGCACCCTTTATGTATTACCTACATTATTAACCAGATGTTTAAGGATAGTTATTGTCTCCATTCTGGCAGAGTTAACTGGCCCCTCCCTCCATGCAGTCAATCAAGACTGTTACAACTGACATTACAGCCAATGATTGACTGCTGTTTCACCTGCTTTCTCCTCTGCATATGCTCAAGCTTATGAAAAGCTCATGGAGCAGAGGGAGTAGGCCGATACTTTTGCCAGAAAGGAACAGAGCTTTTATTAAATATCTGGTTACAAATGCATGTTATAAAATAGTAAAAATAGTCATTGGGGTTGCATGCAGAAAACTGAAAAGTTACCAATTTTTTATTTTGGGGGTGGACATACCCATTCATATATATAAAGTTTATTAAGAGATTCTTACAAGGAACAGGAAAAGACCCCCCCCCCATATTATAAGTGTAAAATATTGTGCTAAATTAACATACATTCTGTATTTATTCTCCGCTACTTTGTAACAATGTAATGCATCATTAGAACTGAAAAGCTGTTTTGTTTTAGTACAAACATACAGTTAACAGCATAGCTGTGCTTAAAAAAAGCTGACAGCACAGAACAATTACAATATGTAATTTCATTCTCTTCCACTTTGTACAGGAGAAGTATTTGGAGGTGGGATCTTTCATTCCAGTTATCAGTGATTTTCCATTTTCTGCTTCCTTTTAAAAATTATTTGACTATAGCACTGACCCCTTATTTTAACTAGTGCTTACCAATGAAAGATCTTAAAAATACAGCCAAATAATTGCATTTAGAAAATTCTAGTAAAAGACAAGTCGAATATGACCATTTATTTATGAAGATATAGCAAACCTAACCAATGGAAACAAAATGTTATGCATTTTATCATTAATTGTAATCTAAAATAAATATTTATATAATATTTTATATTAAAATCTTTTTATAAAAATATATATTATATACCAGGCCCTCCATTGACACTTCATATCTGTCTGACAAGTTGTTTAAACTAAAACAGAGTCTAGCACACCTAGGCTGGCCAATTACCTTTACTTGGTAGGTGCAATCCTCTCAAACCCCCTACCCTGGGGTTAAAATAATCCAATGCTTAATATAGATAAGAGGAGCACACTACTTCAAAATGTCAATATTTACTGTGAAAAAACAAACAATGTTTCGGGGTTCCACCTGTCCCTTCCTCAGGTATTTTTTCACAATTAACATTGCCATTTTAAAGTAGTGTGCTCCTCTTATCTGTATTCAGCATCTGACAAGTTTAACCTTTTGCTGTGGTAATCAAATGTATACTTACTGTTTTATTGGCAACAACCATTTCCACACATGGGGGGGTAATATGTCCGTAAAGTCCTGACCAATACCACAATACCCAGCAAACAAGCATGTGGTTTTGGCCATTCTGTTGGGCATTGTTGATGGTTCCACTCCGTGGAACACCAGATACACGTGCAATTATCTGACGAAGGCATCATGGTGTTGGTTGAGCATGTGTACGATGCTTAGGTTCTTTGTTTATTTTGTTTATAAAATAATGTGCTTTACCAGATTCGATATTTTATCATGCCAAAGGATACATTTAATTTCTTCAAAAGCTTGCATTTTCAATCATTTTAGTTAGCTAATGAAAGTATTACTTTATATCCAAGATGTCTTAACTGTCATGAATGCCTAACACGGTACAATTCTACTAATCTTGTTTTATTCTATTCTTTTATAATATTAGCTTTTTGCTTAAAATCTTTTTCTTTCTGCCTTTTTACAGCAGACAGTTATATGGTAGGAATAGGTTATATGATATGTTCATATGTTCAAACTGACCGTTCACATTTTCTACGATTCCTTAACTGACTTGCTGACATGAGAATTGCTGCTTATTTTACCTGCAGCAAAGTTATTTTTTAAGTTACAAAGAAACGGATGGTAAAGCCATTGTAAAACAAAAGCCTGATTCTTATTTAATAGCAGACTTTTAAGACCGGTTTATTGACAACATCTTCGGGCTGTTAGAATTCTTCTTGGGATGTATTTTAGTTCTGTGGCAGACAGAGCTTTTGGTAAATTCCCTGCCATCTTTAATGTGCCAGGAGGGGGTTTATTGCTTTGGATTTTAGCCTATGGATACATGCAGTCTTTGAGGTTAAAGGACCCTTCTGGACAGTCCCCAGAGTGATGAGTACAAAGAATCCTACTAACAAATTGTTACAAATTGATGCTCAGTAATGGCTGAAGTGTTGATCAGACAATACAAAGGAGTCTCCAGTGGCTTCAGGAATAACAGCTGCATGCTAGAAAGCCAGTGCACATTTGATTGTAGTTGAACTAGGATTGTGTGTTTCAGGGAAAAGAGCATTAACTTAGGGCTCGCAGATCAGGCCAGATGAAGTGATATCTTTTTTAATGATTTGACTGCTTTAGGGTTTTATCAACCTTTAGTACTGAGCTACAGAAACCCTAGATGCTTTACATTTAACTGGGCTTGGGAACTCACTGAAGGAATTCTTTTTAGATTTTCCCCTCAGCAGGTCTTGTATGCTATATCATTTGTTGAACTGGATACCAAAACAAACATTTTATCCCCTAATAGTGCAAAGTTATAAAAGTTAAATGTTGAAAGGTGCATACATTTTTTCATAAAAACAGGTTTATGGCTAGTGTAAATCTTAAAAGACCACTTAGCCCAAAAAGCAACAAATCTATAATTCTTCCAATTTACTTTATTTAAGTAATTAGGTAATTAATCTAATTTTGGTTTTTCATTAAGTTCAGAGTTTAGAACATTTTTAAAATTCCGCCGGATCTTAGGTTTTTCAAAGTGTGCATATGCGCATGCGTGTACTGTGCAAGCTCTGTCTGGACCTGTCATAGAAGCCAATGCTGGAGCGTAATCACGGGTAAGTACTCCCTGTTCCCTGCCTGCGCCTGATCATTTAATTAAAGACTGGGAGATAAGACGTAGCTTCCGCTCTTTGTCTATTTTAGGAGTTGAGATATCCTTTAAAGAGTGAAGGGTTACACAACCACCATTATTTTTGCCTTAAGGCCACGTTTACTTTTGGTACATCGGTTAACGTGCCTTTAAGACACATACAGGGTTATTCAATAAAAGTTCTTATCGTTTAAAATGGTGCTAATTTTGCCCCAACCAATCAGATGTTAGCTTTCAAATGTTAAATAAGCTCTGATTGGTTTGGGCAAAATTAACACCATTTTAAACAATAAGAACTTTTATTGAATCTCCCTGATACACTATTACAGGTTTTGGTACATAGCCCCATTTGTGTGTTTAGAGAGAATATTACTACAGTGCCAAGGGCAGGACCACCAGTGACATCTAGTAGTAAGATAGCTCTTACATGTGTAATATTAACACAAACCTTTTTTTGCGTACATGTGTAATTTTACTAGAGGTATCTCACTCAGCAGTGTCTAATTGCTGTGGTATCGTTTAATGCCCTAGGCAGCCCTGGCAGAAACAATGCAGATTCGATGTTCTTTTGACATTGCAGACCTAAGAATAGCTTTTTAGCATATGTACTGTAATTATTGAAATGCGTAAAGTGCAGATACAAGCTGAGACTTAGATATTTAAGTGATACAGTATAAAAGTTTGCTAAATCAGTAACCGTTTACAAACAACAAGGAAGGATGTGACATAAGGTTCCCCCCCCCAAAAAAAAAAAAAACAAACAATATGAAAGTGTATAGCTCTGAATCAGAGTAGTTTAATTCATGTCATCAAATATATGAATAAATCATAGGCTATCCAGTCAACAGCCCTCCAGCTGCTACTTGTTGGCATAGGAAATCATCACTGGGTGCATTTATTGTTGCATTTAAACAGATATACATGTTGCATTTTAACAGATATACACAAGGCTGCTAAAGGTTAAAGCTTTGCACAGAGGTTAGCGTAGACACTCAGGGTTATTTATAAATTATAGGTTGAAAACTTACATTTAGCATCAGGATACATATATTTCTTACATTAACCAATCTATATATTTTTTCATGTAGCAACCTTAGCAGTGGTAAAGCCTGGCACATTCAAGGGTGTAATCTTCTGATGTGCAGATTTACCTCAACATTGCCACATTATCAGGGGCAAAAGCTTTTCCTTTGTAACAACAAATTGACAAATAACTTAAGGAAAACCCAATGACAATAGAAGAAGCTGACATACTAAATACAGTGGATCTTGGTTTAGCAGTACATTCTTTGAAATGCGCTACCATTTGCCTTAACAATGCATTAAAGAGTTTAAGTTACGGCATTATGAGCCTGTCTAGTCAGATGGATAAAATATAGCAACACTCAATCTGTTTTCCTAATTACAGACCTAATTTAAAAGATCTGATTTGTATATAGTGAACACCCAATAGCTGCCAACAAATTATTTCATCTTTAGTTACAAATAAAGAAGGCAAAACAGTACAGCTTTGTGAAAATGACAGCTTGATGAGGCAGATAGCATTATGTTTACAACATTTGTGTCATGTGCGCTACGGTAGTTAAAACAACATATTGGTGGAATAGCTATTAAATTGTTTTGCCAAGTACTTACAGTGAGATTAAGTACTTCATGCTATAGCCAACATTTAATATTATTGTAAAACGGTTACCTTTGGCAGTTTGAGTCTTTAAATGAATAACAACAAAGTGCTATAAATAAAAACATTCTGTAGAATAATGTCTTACATTGTTAAAAGAAATTGTATGTTTGTGATTTTAATTGTGAGAATTCTTCTGTTTTCCACATGTCTTCATAGATTGATAAATACAAAGTGCAGCATGCTGCAATTACTGTCTAGGGATGTGAAATGCAGGCCTAAATTGGGACTATAGCGCATTAAAATATAGTGATTGTCCTGAACTTAACTCTTGTGTTTTGGAGTCTTAAGACCTGTAATGTCATTTATTTTATTGTATTTAGTCATTAACTATTAAGTCTTAATGTGAAGAAATGTTCAGATGGACTAAATCTTCTGATTTTACAGATTTCAAGAAACAGTTTATGGGCATGTTGATTTTATTAATATGTTAATTTGCATAACCAATCTTTTTCTATTTCCTTTCTTTAATAGATGAAGGTCTGAATCACGAATGTAAACTCTGCAGCCAGTCATTCGACTCCCCAGCCAAACTACAGTGCCACCTTATTGAGCATAGCTTTGAAGGAATGGGTGGCACTTTTAAGTGCCCTGTCTGCTTTACAGGTAAATCAGAGCATATTCTCTTTTTGCTTATTCACTTTTTTTTAATTCTATTTTTAATTAGCTTACCGTATGCAAAACTGTTAAAAGACTAGAAGGTATATGTTTGTGAAGGTTCTCATTCATCCAGGCCAAGTTATATCTGTGGTATTCAGTTAGATCTACTGGGCATGAAGTTTAGTTTTGCTAGTCATCCGTCTGACTTTTTTAGAAAGACATTCTGAATTTAGAAATTTAGATGACTTGCAAAACATCTTAAAGGACTAAACGTCAATTCCAGTTCATCAACTCATATTTGCTACAATGGAAACATGAAAATGACCCAAAAGTGTCTCCTAAATTTTTTTTTTCTGATCATGCCAAAATTGTTTTAAAAATATAAATAATTTACAGGGTGTAAAACATTATTAATTAAAGTAAAGATGCTTAAAGGAATATAGTTATGATTTCTTTTTCACACAAACTGTGTTGTTGGACTCTCATAATTGTCCGGGTCACCATAGGAGCTTTTGCACACGGCATGGACCCTGTTCCTTTATGGGCATAAATATAAGCCATTGCTGGCACTGTACACTGTGATGATTCACAGAGGGCTGTAGCGTCTCTGTGAACCGATTCGAGATCAGTTATTGTGATTTTAATTCCTAGGTTGTGGTGGCTGCACCAGTATTGCAAGCCGCCACAGCCTATTCACCAAAGCTATCAAATACATACATATGTGGAGTGGGTGGGTGAATCTCCATTTGTGTCTTTAGCCTGATGTTAGCCTGATTTAGCCTGAGTTTCACTCAATGGTCAGGAATCCCCTAAGCTTAGGGAGGGTTTTTTTAAGGGATATTTTGACTTCTCTGTGATTAAAGGGCATATGTCCACCCAAACTTAAATTTAAACCACTACTGGTTTCCACTGTGTAGTTAAAATAAATCCTTACCTCATGCTTCTTATGGTTCTCTTGTGGTGATTGTTCAATGTCCAGAAAACTAAGGAGTAGGAGGTGTCTTGCCTTCGCCTGGTGTAAAATGTTTATGATATAATGTAGGGCATCTCTTCCCACTCCCAACCAGTAGATTGTTAACATAATAATCCAAACTCTACTTACAGCCCTTTTCTCCAGTGGCGCTCTCCATTGACGGCAGCCACATCTGTGATTGGCTGCCTTTCAGCCAATCTCAGCTGCGGCTGCCGGTCCGGCCCCTGTTTGCTAGTTCTGGCTAGTAGGGAACAGGATCAGAGCACTGCTGGAGCGAGGGGCTGTAAGTAGAGTTTGGAGTATATTCTATATCATTTTGTTAGGATAGAAGTGTAACCTTTAAAGATCATTTCTTAAAGCAGCCAGTTCAGTCTCCCAACAGACACCAACTCCCAGCCATTTCAGCAATAAGAATGTTTCAACTTTCCAAGTATTGAAAAGTAGAAATTATCTCCACCAGTTTATTATTACAAAATGGAAAAGCACACAATATTGCACTAACCTTTAAATGAACTTGAAACACATAATCTGGTTTATTCATACACAGCATCTGCCTCTTGTGCTTTTAAGGCCTGCAGGGTAACTGCATACGTTGTTTTGATGAGAGCAATGTCACTATTGTCATCAGCCACTGATTCCTGGTATCTAGTCCCTGGGATCTTACTGAGGGAGTTGCAAGCAGACAGTGCTGTATTAAAAGCCACATCTCCTCCAGAAAAATCATTTCTATCTCTGGCAATTTCTGCATTAACACTTAAACACTCATTGACAGGAATTTCTTATAATAATAATAGTTATGTTAGTGGGTATTTGCTATACAGTTCTGTACTCAGAAAAGTGTCTTTCTTTTCTTTATTTTGACTTATTGCTTTAAGAAAATGGGAAGAGCTGTTAAGATTTGAAAAGGAAATAAATAGGTACAGCAACAAGATATTTATCTATGCAAGCAGATGTTTCTGTAACCTGCATTTGTTTTCTCTGCATACCTGAAGAACGTTTTTATTTTGATGACTGTATATCCCTTTAAAAAGCATCACCCCTTTTATAAATTAAAGGGTTGGGGGTGATAAATACATTTCTGCTCTGCTGTGTCAGTGAACTACGTGGCTGTGTATTATATATGGATGGCAGGGATGGGAATCATTTTTACTATTTTGCCATTCTTCTGTTTAGAAATGCCTTAGTTTAGAATTGTGATTAAATAAATTACACAATTTTATGTATTTGGAAATTACTGGTGTTATGGTTTTGTGATATAACACATTACATTGGATGCAAAAAATATTTTGTTTTGTTTTTTAACATATTAGTTTTTCACAGGGATTTCAAACCCGCAGCCTCCAGTTTTTTTTCAAACTACAACTTCCAGCATTCCCTGGCTCAATACTGAGAGTTGTAGTCTCCAAACATTTAGAGGGCCACAGGTTTGACATCCTTTTTCTACAATGTAGTAATTCACACAGTGTTTCCTTTCTGCATAAGCAGTGTCCACAGTTAACACAGATCTGTTTAATACCAAGATCTGATGGATGGGATTTGTATTCATTGCTAAAATAAGCAAACCAGATACTGGTTATAACCATTAACTCTTTATAGAGCACCAATCCACTATTTATCCTTGTGGTTTTACTATTACTTTTTCTTTGTGACATACAGGGAGATGTAATAAAAGTTCTTAATGTTAAAAATTGTGCTAATTTTGCCCCAACCAATCAGATGCTAGCTTTCAAATGTTAAAGAGCATGTCCACCACTTTAAAAAAATTTTTGGGTTTATAGTAGGTCTCCCTCCCCCAGCCCCAACTGCAATAATAGATTTTAAGGAACTCCCCCAATCATTACTTACTTTCCCTCTTTCCACCGGCATACTTTCCCGTCCCTCTGCTTGCATAAAACTGCAAGCAGGGGGCCGGACCAGCAGGTGCGTCTGTGATTGGCTGAGAGGCAGCCAATCATGGATGCAGCTGCCGGCAGTGGAGAACACCGAGGGAGATAGGTAAGGTAATTAGAGTTCTGAGGGGGGGGGTCTGTAAAAACTATTATAGCGGTTGGGGTTGGGGGAGGGAGACCTACTATACCAGAAAGGGGATTTACACTAGGGGGAGGGAGGGCTTTAGTGTGCATGTCAAAATTCTCCCGGAGGAGAGACAGCAGGCAGAGTCCTATATGTTCAGTTTTTGGGACTTTGGAGTGGCAAAGCAGGGCAGCCATTTGGAGCAGGGATGTAAGGTAAGGATTTTTATGCACTACACAGTGGGTCCAGTAGTGGGTTAAATTATAGTTTTGTGGGTGGACATTCCCTTTAAATAAGATCTGCAATAGTATATAAATGATGAGGGACACACTCACATTGTCTTAAAGTGTTTTATTGTGATAAGATGTGCACAACGTTTTGGGGGCATACCCCTTTGTCAGGTTCATATATATAACTTATCACAATAAAACACTTGAAGGCAATGTGAGTGCGTCCCTCATCATTTATATACTATTGTAGACACAACGGATGGAAGTGGTTACAGCAACGAGGGTACAGCATCACCATCAATAACAATGAGTGCGAGGAGATCTCAAATATAGAAATTAAATAAGATCTGATTGGTTGGGGCAAAATTAGCACAATTTTTTCAATGATAAGAACTTTTATTACATCTCCCTGTTAATGTCTTAACAATTATGTCAATAGGATGAAAATTTCACAGTGGTGAGGTCATTGTTAGATTCTATTATTGTTGGAATCTATCAAAGTCAGATGTATAAAACCGAAAGAAAAGTTATTTTTAGTGATGTTTAATGTAAAACATAGCATTACAAGTTAAAGGGCGACTATTGTTTCCATACAGTGTTCCTGCCATATTCATGCAGTTTAAACTACATTTAGCAGGGAGGTAGAGAGGAAGAGATCTTACTCCCACCGCCCATCATAGACCTGAAGCCCCGTCGTAATGTGTTGAAAATTGACTCCTGCAGTGAATGACCGCTCGCCGCTCTAACAGCACCTTCAGTAATTGGATGTGCATGCATGACTTTCATTGGAGTGAGATTTAAACAATCTGGAAGAGCCATACACACAACAATCCTGATTGTACGATATCGTAATATTCTGATATTGTACAATGTTTTGTTGGGTTGCCAAGCATAGAAAATGTGTATCATTTTCCCATCTATCAGACAAATTGAAAACAGTGTTATCACCTAATACCATATATATTGGGACTGTACGATCTGGATTGTTGCATATATGTAGTTTTAATTGCAGGAATATGACAGAACATCATTTGGGCAAAATAGTTGTCCTTTAAAAAAAAAGTAATTTAATTTGTTAAATTGTGTTTTTGTGGGGGGATTTGTTTTACATTATCCATATCATAAACAGTGGATCAGTTAAAGCCTGTATACGCATCAGACGGATTTTATGGAAGTCTTCATACTCTATATGCATCACAGTATCACAGTGGTATTTTAAAAATGAGATCACATGTATACAGAACACAAATACTATACCTCCAACACCTTATCCAATATATCACCCACCTTTGGCCCAAAAAGGAAAAGATGAGTCCTACTGAAATAAGCAAAATGGGAGGAGATAAACCATGTTGTCATGAACAGTTCTTTCTTGCATATCTCGGTGTGGTTTAGCATTATTAAATGATTATATGATTTGAATGCTGCTTACACGCAGAAATTTCGACAGTGTGAATGTTTTTCTTCTTAACTGCAATTATAAGCTCATCAAACCAAGGTGTCCTTCCTACTTGTATTGTATTTATTCTCATATCCATCTAGCTACTGATTGAGATAATGCAGCTGTATATTTGGCAAAACTGTTGTTGTTTTTTTTAAAACAAAGTTTAGATCGTGTCACTCTGCATTACCACTATTATTTTCTGAATGCATTAAGCACTGAAGATGTGCTCTAATGGTGACATCTAGTGGCAAATGCATCTTCCCTGTCCTCTTAATTTGGTCTGATGACACAAAATATCAGATGCTAAAGCCTTATTCTTAAATGCCAGTGGCATTATATGAATAGAGAAAAAGAACCTACATCACTTTGTGCATACACACACACATTCTTTCTATAGTCCAAACATATAGAAATAAGATCACGTAAAGTCTGTTGGTCAATGCAGCACTCACAAAAGAATTGTAATGCCGATCTGATCCCTTGTGAGTAATTCTCCTTTGAAGGAAAGCCATCTTCTGCATAGAAAGGATGCTTTCCCTCCAATGAATATGTCAATTCTGTAATACTGCAGCAGACCTGAAATCCTTTGCCAATATTGATTTATCTATTGACCACCTCTAATAAGCTACCAAGGGGCTTATTTTACAAGTTTTCCTGCCACTGCATCCCAGTCCAGCTGTGTTACTGAATGCTGCAGAGCCCTATCTATTGTTCTTTTTTTTATATATTATTATCTGCGAGCAGAAAGGGACACATCTTAAATATTAAGCCAATTCCCCATGGATGTTTGAATGAACGTGTTTTAGGTAAATGTATATATATTTTTTAAGATTGTCATTTTGTTGTCATGTTCACCCACGTTTGCTTCCTACCAGCTTGTTAAGTACTGTATAATTTTCCCACTTAGTTTGACAACTATTCCAGCATTCCAATTATTTTCTTAGTGTGTGCCTGTCCATCGTCCCTATCCCATTAAAGTTTTGTAAAGAAGGGAACACCAAACACAAGTTGCAGTTGGTACACTGTGTGGGGTCCACATGTTTATAAAACTATTGTTGGAATTGTCCTGGTAACTGCCATGTGCGGAGCAATTTATCATTTGTACATTAACTATTCCTTCATATCAATAATCATGGGATAGTGTCAGGCAAGAATAGCAAAAGGGAAATGGGCACCATGAAAGACTGTAAGAGCAGGTGATGTCTGGACTTATTGACACTAGTGTATGTGGTTAACATTAAAGTTTACATTTTGAACTGCGAGGGTCTTAAACCCCAAATGACCTGAGTTAAAGACATTTCAATACATACTAGATTTGCATTGTTGACCTTCCGTAAACACATGAAATGCTCATAAAAAAATCGAATGAAAACTTATTATATAAGTATTATATTACATTTCTTATGAAATCGGTGGTCCAAATCTAAGTGGTTGCGATTAAAATGCATGAGTCACTTAAGTAATAGCCTTCCTTTTCAGCTGGCTTGCTATTGAAAGAATTGTGATGATTAGAGAGCCATAGTATAATACCAGCATCCCTAATTAATCCTTCCCCTGCCTATAGAGATAAATATTGCACTATTCAAACTTTTTTCTTTGTAGGTCACAGTGCACCAAGCAAACATCAGAAGTCAGTGCTGCCAACCCAAATACAGCCTCTGGCATGTACAAATTATTTATTAATAATATGTCTCCCAGGTAAACTGTTACACATTCTTAGGGCCTTGTTTTGTAGTCATTAAAATTGAAGATGTTTGTATTATTGAAACTCCTGGATCATCTAAGTAGGCCTAGCTGATCTGAAAGTGCCCAAAAACAACTTGCTGATTTCCCATTTCTAATCTGCACCCTGAAGTATCTGCTGAAAACCATCCCTTAGCAGTTTTACCTTTGATGTTTCTGTTGTTTACCTGGTGCAATAATTTATACGTTGGGTCTTGAAAAATCATTTTCCTGAGTTGCCAGCATGGATTGAGAGTGATTCAGTGAAGTTAACACATATCAGTTTTCAGCTCTCCGAGCTTACAATGTCTAACATAAAGAACCTTATTCCGCAATGACATGTTCACTAGATCTGCAGTCCCATATCTGCAGAAGGTTAGATATATCCATTAAAAAGTAAATATCAATTGGAACTGAGTTGATATAAACAAGAACAAAAAATAAATCCTACTGGAACTGCGTTCAGGTTGTTACAATGTTTATACATTTGCATCTTTCATATTAAAGACTTGCAGCAGGTTGGGAAAACATCCACTACTAATAAAGCTATATGTATCCAGTGAACTTTTTGGCACCTTTGTAATTTTTCTCTCTCTCCTCTAGTTTTTGTTCAGGCAAACAAGCTTCAGCAACATATTTTTTCAGCCCATGGGCAAGAAGACAAAATCTATGATTGTACACAGTGTCCACAGAAGTTCTTCTTTCAAACTGAGCTTCAGGTATTGTACTCCTGTTCAGAAATGTTAACATTTCAGTGCATGTCTTGTATTGTCACTATGATTTTAGCAAATATATGAAATCTGAGGAAGTATTGTAAACTTTATAAGTTCTATAAATTTGTGTACAAGTTTTAACTGGACGTTGTTGTAATCTGCTTGTTTGTATTGGATTTTCACCTTTATGTGTGACGTTGGTGTATGGGTGGCTTAATCTGTGCTAAGACATAGGAGAAACATATAGCCCAGTACAGCTGTGCAGGTTTTAACATAAATTCGGTGAACAAGTCTATAATTATTTACTGATATAACAAACATGATGGCTCCTACTGGCTCTCTCCAACATTTATATTTGCGGGGTTGCTTCTCCATTTGTTTTACTGTTTACCTAATGCTGCAATTGGCAATAACCATTATGTTTTGCTGGATGTAATGATTTTGGATTATGTCTATAACATATCTGTCACTGCTTGGATATCAGTAGCACAGTTCTGATTACTGCGTTATGTTATGAGAAATAAGAGTTTCCAGGAGCAACATTAGTAAGATAAACAAGACGAAGAGGAGATGTTCAAAACAAGCGAGTTCAGTTTTTAGAAAAATACGAATATAAGTCAATGGGGCAGAATTTTTTTTTCGAAAGTAAAGTAAGAGTAGATAAAGCATGGTAACTTACAGCAGGTGGCTCAGGCACCTGGGAAATAGTATGGGGAACACGTCGAAATCATTAAATTACTTCCAGCAATTCGAAAATAAATGTAGCCTCGGTAAACCTTAAAAGTAGTTCTGTAATTTCGAGGGGTTCTGACATCCGCGAGTTCCGAACAGTTCCAATGGAACTTCAGAATCGGACCCGGATTCCATCCTTAGTGATCAGCTATGAGAAGAAAAATCCAGCAGACTAATAAGTGATGACTTTTTTTAAATTTAGGGGGTTATTCAATAAAACTTCTTATCGTTTAAAATGGTGCTAATTTTGCCCTAACCAATCAGAACTTATGTAACATTTGAAAGCTAACATCTGATTGGTTGGGGCAAAATTAGCACCATTTTAAACGATAAGAACTTTTATTGAATCTCCCTGTTAGTGTTTATGACTAGCAACTTTTTTACAAAATAACTAGTGAACCCTGACCAGTATTTAGATATTTTTGGAGACATATACAAAGGCCATTTATCTGAGGCCTGATGTCTGGTTTATGAGTAGATGTCTTTTGTAGATTAAGTTTTAAACTCCATTGCACATACCAGGGGTGCTATACCTTTCCAGATAACCTTTACCCTAGGGTTTTGGCAAATCCGCTATATATAGCAATGTTGAGAGTTGAACATCAAATTAGTGCAAGTAAGTTTTACCATACTACACATCACAATATTTCTAGGGTAACCTCCCCCTTCATGTGAATAGCTCCTGATAAAGAGGGAGATTCCCCTGAAACATTGGGATGTTCGGTGTGTAATAAAGTTACTTGCGCTGATTTGATGTACCACAGAATATAAATTGTAATTGAAAAATATTTGATCATATTTGTCTGTTTCCTAAGGTGCTCCATAGCAAAACACCTCAAGCTGCAGTGAACCATGTGAAGTAGAGGGAATTTAGCAGCAATGTTCTTACAATTTTTAGGAAAGTAGAATTGTTTTAGTTCTCCAAAAAGAAGGAATCACCTGATTAAACCTTTATTTATTTATTTTGTTACATTAGTTTTAATTAAACTTGCAAATGCACAGACCAGAATAATAAAGTATTAAATTAATTGTAGATATTACCACTGTGCACAGCTAAATATTAGCTAAGTATAATTGTCTTTTTTGTACTTTCTTTATATATTTTAATATCTTAACCATACTAACTTCTTGTTTTAACATATTCTTAACACTCAAATCTCTCTAAAAAGTCCTTTACTATATTTAATTCCAAGCAATTTTTTTTTTACCTTTTAAATGTGAATGTGCTGTGTCATTGGAAGTACATTAGCATCCACTGCCATCTGTGGTTACTAATTCATATGACACAATGAAGTATAGTAAATGGCAATTCTGGGTTATATCCAACTTTGGTCCTCTTGATCTATTACCAATGTGGCTATGTTGTTACCTAAACAAATGGGGCCCATACTCATGTGATAATTATTGTTTATTTTTGGCAGTTTCTGCAATGTTTTGACCAAAATACATATTTATAGGAAGCAATCTTTGGATGAGCCATCTTTGGAACTAGTATTTGTGGCCGTAGATTCAGAACCTCCCACCCCCTGACTTTCTAATCCAGTGATTTCTTCATATCTTGGGCTGTGCAGCACTTAGAGAGTGGTTGATGGCTCATTTAAAGGAATCCGGGCTTTCATTTAAAACAAACTTGTTTGGAGACCACAGTTCCCCTTTAACTTTAAGGTAATCATTGGAGATGCTGTAATCATTTGGCTGCTGGCCAAAGGTGCTAAGCAAAAACAGTTTTTTTACGGGTTTCCCAGGTGCATGTTCTGAACTTTGAGGGGATCTAATGGCCTGTTTTTTATTATTGCCTTTATATCAGGATTTCTAATACTGGGTTCTTTTCCCAGTGGGTAAGAACCCCCAGTATCGCATATTTTCTTCGCTATTGTTTTATGCTATTTTGAGAAGCCTTTATGTTTTATTTTGCTTACACTATTTAATTTTGGAAACCAGGCTTTTTCTTCTTGTGCCTCGTCAGAGTTGCAATTGTCTTTGCTTCATGCAAACTTAGTTTTTATAAATACTTCTCTGTAACAGTAAAGGTGCCTGTAGATATACAATTGTGGCTAACATATGATCCACCTATTACATTTTCACTGATGACCCCCTTTAGAATGTCTCATAGCCATGGACATTTCTGGATCTCTGGGCCCTGAGCTGTAGCCTCAGTAGTCCATTTTAAAATGAGAGACTGCAACACACAGATCGAAGTAACCATTTTACCCTGTTCCAAGAGGGAGACCATATTTACACTTTCTTTATCTATGGCCATAGATCTTCAGTGCAAAATCAGCTGGGTCATGTCTGTTTCTAAGCCGAATCAGCAAATTTAAATGAAGGGATCCAGGGTGCTGTATTGCTGAGTTACCTTCAAATTTACCAATTGGACTAATTTGAAAGTATGATTATTATATAAATAAATATCTCCCAGGGATTTAAGAAAAAAAATTATATTTACAAATTTAAAAGTGTGTTAAATTATAGCATTCCACTTTAAAGTAGCTTATTTCATGCATTACACGCTTCTAACTTAAAATGATTAATGGAATGCTGAATTTCCATTTACACATATTCCTGTACTTATACCTAAATTAAATGTATAAAAGCAGAAATCTTGTATGAAAAGTTCCACATCGGTGCCAATACCATGTTAGAGCTTTAAGATTAGAATCCTAAATTTCATACACCTGCAAAGCTGCTGCATATCTCCATTGCAGGATCCTAATCCCCTGTTCTACAAAAGATGAAAAGCTGTAGATTTCAGGGTTTGATTTAACGCCACAAATCCAGAAGTATTGCAGATTCTACCTGATCTTTTTGTTGATGACTGGTTTAAGCTGGTAATAAGTTCTTAAAATTGATGACAAAACAAGAAAATCTGATCGACTGATTTGGCGATGACAAAAATATGTAAACATAGGCAGATCAGATATTTTCCTTGTCGGGAAACAATATGAATACAGGTCAAGTGCCACTGGAATGGAGCGGGTGTCTTAATGTATGCATGAGTGGTTTATCTACAGACACAAGACATCATAGCAGCTATTAGCTGTCAGCTATAGTTCATAAACAGCTAGAGGGCTATAGATTGTTCCATACACGCATTAAACCAATTAATGGCAGATAGTCTTGTCATCATTTCCTAGCCAAGATGTCCCTCTAAGCCCAATGCCCATATCAAATGCATTATTCCTCTGTTATGCTCTGAGGCTACACACATGTATTTTTAACCCTGGATGGAATTCAGGTACCTATAGTTTGCTCTGTGCCAGACACACAGTGACTATATTGGGGGTGAATTGAAACACATTCAGCCTAATTCACGCAGAGCCGCAGCTGTAAATTATGGGTTTAAAGTCCCGCTAACCAATTCAATACTGGTTAGCAGGACTTTAACCCCTTGCAGCAGCTTCACAGGTATTACAAAAGACACCCACGCAGCTGCAATCTATTCAGCAGCAGCTTTGCAGCTCTTCCTGCACGAGTATTTAATGCCAGCTTATCGCAGGGGTTAATTTGCCCAGAGCTGCAAAGCTACAATTGAATTTTCTGCACAGAGATTTGCCCAAAGTGGCTGCGGCTCTGGGTAAATCCCCGAAATATATACTTTTTTAATACTAACAGTGTTTCCAGTGTAGCATTGATCCAGTAAGCTTCTGCCCAGAAAGGTATTGCACCTTAACAATGGGTTAAATGCCCTTGCATAGCGACCCTGAAGAAGGCTCCTACTAATGATCACACCTGGGACATCTCTGATTTAAGTAAATGTGGCACTATCCTGATATATCTATGTATTTAATTATTTTCCTGTTTGAATGAAATGGCATACTGCTGTGCATTTGGAGAAATATCGACTGCTTGCTCTTGATTGCATTTGCTAAATCAGGCAGCTCAAGTCCTTAGCCTGAATTTACAAGGAAATCACAGTGCTCTTTTTTATTGTGGTGATTGCAGCCAGTCACAGCATGTGACATCCTTTCTGCCCTCAAGCTACACCTAGTAGGACTCCAGAGTTTTGAAGCAAAGCATGGCAGAGGGAGACCGTGAATGCTTGAAATGTAGGAAAGATGAATTGTGCTTAAAAGCTGTGCTCGTGGAGACATCATTTAAGAAATAAAGCCAAAGATTTAAGCTTCTAGTGAAAGGGCTGGATAAACTAATCCTCTGAAAAACTGGGCAATTTTAAATTGCTACAAAGAAACAAACAAGAATTGGCTGTTTGAAAGGAGACTGGGGTGGGCAAGATGTAATCCCACCATGGGATAAGGTGTATTTACAGTGTCAAAGCAAAGAGACCCATCTAGAGAAAATATATTCGGTTTAAATCTGCAGCCAGCATACAGTTTAACTTTGTGTCATTGCTTTGTGCATATTTAATACTAGATAGCGAGCAACACCGAAAATAACCTGGCAAATAGACCTTTGTGTGACATCTCCATTGTGTTACACTATAGGATTAAGATGTTTAATTAGCGGAGGTGACTACCAGCGTAATAAAGTACCGTGTTCAGGATACTCCAGGGTTATAAATATCACCGGTCTCTTTAATTTGCATGTTTTAAACTTAATAGGAATAAACAACTATACATTAATTAGACTAGGGCTCACTGTGCTCTTTGCCTCAGTTATAATTTATGACTGGTCTACTGGCATAGTCTTATCTCTCAGTTGACGCCTGCTGGGAGCACCCTGTACTCTCGCTCCCTTGGATACTCCCTCTTTATGGAAATCTCATGTTCTGTTAAAGGTGAAATCAGTTTGAGAATTCTAAAGCAGTTGGAATACTAGGCCACTTTAACCCTTTTCAGGTTATTTATTCCACTTTGGCACAATATAGAAAAATAAATTATTAAACTGGATAATAAAAACCGATTAAAAACAACAAAAAAAAAAGCTCTGTAAAATATAAATAAATAATTTGACGTTTCATTCAAGACGTATGTACCATGTTCCCCATATTTCGTGTATTGTACGGTTTAGTAGAACATATGTAATGTCTGATTTATAGATCTAAAGCAATTGTAGTTGGTTCTGTTAGGGACTTGAACATTTATTTACACACTCTAAATGTAGTTGAAATACCCTCCCCAATGAGAAAGTCTTTGATTCCTATTTTTGACATTGTTATAATTGCCTAAAGACAGTTGCTGCCATTAATACTGACATTCTTTTACCTTGACAGATCTGCCAATAATCACGGCTTATTCCACACTGGTGTATAAATATAATCTGACACATTTTCGTGGCGATATTGAGATAGGCCACCCATAAATGTGTTGCGGCATCTGCTGCTCTATCCAGCTGTAATATATACAATAAACATGTAAGAGCAGCTCATTTTTATTATTTATTGCTTAAGGCCAATGGACTGTGAGTAACAGTAAGGGGTCATATATTGTCATGTTATATTGCCATTGTCTAGCACCAGCTTCCATTCTAGCTAATGATGAGAGGGATAGAAGAAATTGTTATGGGGTAGGTATTGTTTGAATTTTATATCATATTTGATATTTTCTTCCTGTAGTTAGTTTTGTTTTAGATGTTTGTATAGTGTTACATTGTTGTAATGATAATGCTATCTAGGGGCATTAGAAGCCATGGGGCTATTTCAAGGTTTTAGAACATCAACCCCAAGGAAACAGGCTACTGGGGTAACTAAGTTAAGTGGGCTGTTCACCTTAATGCAGAACTAAAGTGAAAATACAATGAGCCTTACTGTATTCCATGATTTCTAGCAGATAACTAGAAAAAGACTGACTTAAAAATAAGATTTAAAATCTTGTGTCTCAAAAGATTAGATAAAAAATGGCAACAAGCAGGTTTCTTGTGTTAGTGATAGCAGATTCTATTTCTCTGTAGGTTTGACTTTATGCATAAGACCGTGGGCATAAAATAATTTTAAAAAATAACTAAAGTGTCTATGGTCTATGTCAAACCATATCAAGCAGGAAGCACCCAATCCAATTGGAGAGGTTTATCCAGAGCCGCAATAACTCCAGGTAAATCTCCCCTCCTGAATTTAATATGGGGTTTGTGTGCGTAAGTAAAGGGGTGAGGTTTATGCCAGGTTACTTATAGCTGTCATTAAAACTTGAGCTAAATCTAGTACACGTACGATGTTAAATTCCCTGCGCAAGTTGTATGGGTGTATTTTTGATATTTTTGATATTTCCCACCTTCTTGTAAATGAGCACCAATACAGTATGTATTAATAGAACCTCCAAACTCACTTGTGTTTAACATCTGATTTATTTTATAAGGCTGATTCAATATTATATGATATATATGAAGTACCCATAGCTCTTTATAGGACTGAAAAAATAAAAAATTAAAAAGCCTGTATGCATTTGCATTGATTTGCTTTTCCAGTTTTATGTTGTCTGTCCCTCTCCCTAACCCATTGTGAGTGTGCCTTAGCATGTAAGGCACACTCTATAGCGGTCACTGGAAACTGCAGAATCGAGTTTATGATTGCAGTAGCAGATGTTGTAGAAATCCATACAGTGTTTTTTTTTGTTTTTTTTTTTAAATGTGAGTAATTTATTATGTCAAAACAGGAAGACAATGCAAAAACGCGTGGTAGGATTGCAATGGAATAATAGCCACAGACAATAGCTATTGTTGGCTAACTAAATATTTTAATGCAGGCTTTCGAGAAAACTTAGTTCCCTTCCTCGGGCATGGCTCTAACTGTAATGTTTGTCCTTCGCTCTCCACTGAGATTGAGAAATCAGACTTACAAGTTGTTGGATATGATACCACAGTATTATAACTTTTCAAAAGTGTGTTTTTCAAAAGTAAAATAACTTTGGAAAGCACACTGTTATTCTGATTACAACATTTATTCAATTCTGGCCATAAGCGAGAAGATCACAAAACATTTTTTTTTGGTATTATAACTTTTTTTTTGATGCCTCTTCTGCAACCTTATTTAAAGTGTCTCCAGTGAAAGGAAGGTAGGAATGGCTTTATTTTGGTTTCTCGTCTCCGTGGGTGAAAAGATCACTTTCAGATGATATGGCTTAGCAGTCAGACTGAAATCTGGACTTGTGTTTTATTAATTTTGCACAAAGATAAATCCTGAAATTCTGACAAACTCTATGACAGGTGAAATTCCTTCTTGCAGAATCTGCTCAGCAAGAGGCTGCTCATTTTGTTCTGTTCTGAGGCAGGCAACAGGAGGGCAGCTTTATAATCAGCCCTCAAAGGAGGCCCAGCCGCCCTGGAGTCTTGAGCTGATTGAATAACTCCTGGGCCTCTTCCCCTAGGCCTCCATCAGCAGGAGTCCGGTGGAAAGCAATCTCCTGCAGACTGGCACTGAAGTGAGCTTTAAACTACTATTTTCTGCTCTCCAGAGGAGCCCGAAGTACTAAAAGATAGATGGACTGCAGATATTTTATGAGAAACTGTCAGAGGAAGAGCAGGATAAATGTTTTTTTTATCCATGCTTGTTTTTATCATGCTGCACTACTGTTTAATATTTGCAAGTGTACTCATTGTAGTCAAGAAAAACAATACAAAACGAATCAGCCCTTAATTCTATGGTATCATTTTTTTGGTACATATTTTTATTGTTATTTTAATATGCACCTCAAGATCTTTTGCTTAACTACCATTGCAGCAAATCAGCAATGTCTGCACTAAAATATTTATGAAGGAATGAAAAATTGGATTCATTTTCTGGCCTGTAGCCGAACTGTCTGCAACTTTGTGCAGCATTATTTAGCATTGGTTATTCCATGTCTTTATATTGGGGCCAGCTTTCTAAACAGACTCCCTACTGCTTCTCAAGGAATAATAAAATAGATCAATGGTACTGTATATAAATAATCTGGCAGGGTACATTTTATAAGGGAAATGGCAAAAGGCTTCTGCTCCATCTGCTGCAAACTGATTATTTAAGTGAGTGATTAAACAGTGGGAGATCCGTAAAGACACTGGTTGATGTTAAGGAAAGCTGTTTTTCTTTAATATTGGCAAAGGATACAATTTCAAGATTTGGTAATCTTTTACGTACCCAACAAAAGGGTCTTTTCTTTTGTCTTGTAAATACATAATACATTGAAGGCTTAGCGATGGAATATGGTGCTAATCGCCTTACAATGGTATAAACAGCTAGGTCTTGTTTAAAAATTGTGTAATGATGTAGTTTTATTACAAAGACCATTCGCAACCTGATACTAAAATATGACGTATTTTCTGTAAATACAATAATTTTTTTGTTCTGGTATAGGTGAAAAGCTTGCAATATAATAAAGTGAATATAATAAATGAAAAGATTAGGGGTTTGATAATGTTCTTCTGTTAAAGTACATTGGGAAGGAAGACATTCAAGGGGAAAAAGGTAGAAGTTTTAGAATTTCTGATCTCCATTACCCACTGCTGAGTGGTCTATAAAGTCTGGATTGTAATCCTATGGGCAAGTGCAAGTAATGGGAATTCCTGAATGGGTTACATCGAACAAGCACAGTAGGAAGTTCATAACCAAATACATTCATATATTATATTGTATACAGATCATATAATAATATTATATGTTATCCACTTGCCATATTTATTATCACATTTAGCCAATACTGATATCACCTTTACGTCACTTTTATTACAAAAAAAGGATTTTTCAGTGAGGAAATCTAAAATTATGGTAGGAATCCTCATTCCTATCTTCCCTATAGTTAGGAATCAGATAAATTTACTTTACCATGGAAAAAATAAATAAACAACAAAAAATCTTATATATTCTTATATATATTTCTCTTTAAATATAATCTCTTGCAAAATGCTGTGTGTGTGTTGCTTCACACACAGAAACACAAACAGTGTAACATTTCTCTACTATCCCGTACCTTCTTCAGTTTGTCTGAAGAAGGTACTGGACAGCATAGAAATGTTACACTGTTTGTGTTTCTGTGTGTAAAACTATAAAGATACACAGCGACACAATGCTGCTTCTCACTGATGCTCAATTAACAATGAAACAATCTATGGAACATTCTATGTAACAAGCACTGGGAGAAGTACAGCAGCAGACTGAAACTTTTCACTCAGCAAGCAGAATGGGGGGGATTCCGGACTCTGGTAATCTCTCTCTCTCTTCCCACCCCAAACGCCACTGCATATCAAGGTAAAATGAAAGGTTAAATATAAATGTACTTAAATGATCCATTAATCTCCACCAGCTTGTAAGCAGCAAAACACCACAGTACAGACAGACAGAATTATGCTACAAATCAAATTACCTTTTGGAATGACATCCCCTAAAAAGAGAGCACCACTGTCCTGACCCAAGTCTACCTATTCTAACTTTTCTTGTTTAGTGGGATGATAATTTTCAGTATTTTGGAAAATCTTCTGCTTTCTTGGAGACATCAGCTCTTTCTGTGGTGTACAGTATTCGACTCTGGAAGGATGTTGGATGATTAATGTGTGGAATGGATTGATGGAATTTAGCTTGATATTTTTGAAACATTATGTTTGGGTTACATTTAAAAGGAGGATAATTAAATTATTTTTTAAAAATAAAATGCATTTGTTTAATCAGTCATTTCCAGTATACTATACTATAATTTTCTTTTAAAGGGTAACTCCACCCAGAAAAACAACTTTTAAAAAATGGATTGTACAATTCAGTGGGAGATAGGACTACTAGCTGCCATCTCCCAATTCAATTTACAAGCTGATATATGCCTGTGTTTACTTACACAATCCTGCAGCTTTCTGTCTCCCCTGCTGGCTCTATCTCCCCCTGGTGGCAGAATCCCAGACTAAGCTCCATTGAGTTACATGTGTCTGCTTGTGCAGAACACCAGAAAGAGGGGGGAGCTGCCAGCAGGGGAGACAGAGAGCTGCAGGATCAATGTCAGTAATTAATTTCTCTAATTCAAATACAAGTCAATAATTGGAACATCAAACAGCATTGTGAATAGATTGTTGTACAAACATTTAGGCAAGGAAGTACATACAATACATTGTGATTATTATAAAGGTTTATCTGTAGAAAGTAGCAGTTATAATCAATGTAGGACTTTATATATAATGTGTAGGACTTTTAATTATAATATTATATACTTTGTATATATGTGAATAATAATAATTAATAAGGAAGAAGGATTCATTCCCCAACTCTCAAGATACATATGACATATGACCAGACCAGCTATTAAAAAGGTTTTTAGTGCAGAAGTAATACATTATCCCATTTTGACACTAAGGGAGAGATTCAATATGGCCCAGATCTGTCTAAAACCCACGGTAATCCGATGAAATATTGGATTAACGTGGGTTTTAGACGGATTTTGAATGGGGCTCTAAATTTGCACTACTTAGTTTAGCCCAATCCCGCGATGCAATACCTGACGTAATCTGGTTTACATCGGGTATTGTATCACCAGATGGGGCTAAGGTAAGTAACGTGAGTCTTCAATATTGAATCTCCCCGTTAATCTGCAGTTTCCTATTTGGTGTGTTGTACTTTTGTTTATATAAAGCCATGGGTTTGTCATCATACAGTCTGCATTTTCACACATTACAAATTAGCAAGATGGTGGAGATTGGGAAGATGGTTTACATCTGAGATATCCAACCTGCGTCCCTCCTGAGGTTTGCTAACTAGAACTAGAAGTGCTAGTAAGGAGATACTGTAGTTGTAGTTTTTAAACATCTGGAGGGCCCCACGGGTTGGAAATCCATTGTCTAAATATTACCTTGTTTTTCACTCTTTTATCTATACAAATTCAAAAACAAGGAAGGGGGAAGGGGGCACAACCAATGCAGTAAGGATTAAGTTTAGGTTTTGTACAACGTTTATGTAGTGCAAATCTTAAGGAGGGTACACACAGTACCAATCTGTCACCTTTGACAAATGGGAATACAGTCACAATTGTTTTCCCTCTATAAAGTATAGGGAGAACGTTCGTGATTGCCATATGCGGCTGATCGTGACCGACTCCTTATACTGGGGGCCGACTGCGACCAAGGGAACTTTTCAGGACCATTCCCGATGATGACAGCTCGAGGTACCGACGGGATGGGCCCTATAACGCTAATGTGTGTACAGCTTAAGGCCTTCTGCATTAGGGTGTTTGAGATTTACATCTTACCTAATGCGATCTTCTTATGCCATAACTGTGGCAATGTGATTATGCCAAAGTGAATTTGCATAGGGGATAAATATAAGCAGACTGCCCAGCTATAATTAATCATCTGAGACTGTGTTGATTCTTTTGCTGCTTATTTTACCTTCTAAAATGTCTTGCAATCTGCTCCTTTTCCTGCAGTGTGTCCTGATACAGTGTAAAGACAATTCATTGTCTGTCTTAACCTCCATTATCATATGCTCAGTGACTCATTCCAGAGCAAGAGCTCTGATTAGACCAGCCAAGGGGGGTGAGATGTTAGCTTTTTATTGGGTTACTACAGACTGATTGCAAAGTCACAATTTTGTACCTTTTATTGCAACAGCCTCTTAAATGTAAGAAAATCAGATTTAGCCTCCTCTACACTAGAGATGTTCAAAAATTTTGAGTTTCATTCCGTTTTCGAATTTTCCTGAAAATTCGAAGATTCGAAAACGGACCCATAGAAGTCAATGGGAGAAAAAAATTCAAAAGTTTTTGTCCATTTTGAGGGAGAAATAGTAATAGTAGGTTACTGTAAATGACACAGAGGTCTGGGGAATATAACCAAAACTTATTTTAAAACTATCTTTTCTCACAATCTGGCTGTTTTTGAGCTTCCACATTTCATTTTCGAGTCACTGAAATCGATCATTACTTTCGAGGATTCGATTTTCAATAATTGTCTACTTTCGATTTTTGATAATCGTCTACTTTTGATTTTCGATAGGTTCTAGAATGTATGCATGGGGGGGGAGGTTTTTTTTTTTTAGTTTTTTAAGCTTCTGGTACATGGCAGTATCACATACAATTGTTCTTGCTTTGAAAATCAAGAGGCAACACATCATTCTACCTTGTACACGGTGTGTAGAATGGTGACAAGCCATTGGCACTTCCACTGCTGTGAATATCAAGTTACTCACTATTCACCATGCTGGTACTTGCTGTGACGTGCCAGCACAATATAAAATAGTATGGTAAAATGTCCATTATCAGAATCTTAAAATAATAGAGGAAAATATGTTTGTTTTATTTAAAAAAGCAGACCATGCAAGCAGACCTGCAGAAAGATGGGAATCTTGTAAGAAATATTTAATTTCCCCTTGAATCACCCAACTGCATTAGATTAACTGTTTTTATGAATTTGGAATATGCATTTATCTTTCTTGTGAGTGATATGTTGTTACAGTGTACATGGTGTTCAACTACTGGACTCTGCTAAACAGCCGTAGGCAAACTGTTTGCAGGCTGCTAGAGCTTATAATTGCCAAGCTGAGCATCAATTATCTTCAGAGTTGACGATCTCTCTGTTATCATATCAGTGACTTCCAGATATAGGACAAGGAAGTGTCCTGGGATGAGCATGTAAGGATTTATAGTGTTCCCACCTAAATGGGCAGCATGGGGGTGATGATGATTACTCACTGATAATGCAGAGACTGAGTAGAAAGAATCTAAATAAAGGTTTCATCTTTTGAGTATGCAAAATTGCACAGATAAGCCTGCGGTGTTAAATCCACGCAGTTAATGGAAAAAATAAACTCCTTTTACATAAAAATACTTTACAGGCATGTTGAAATATCTGTATATTTTCCTTTAAAAAAACAATATTTCCCCTGTCCTCTAGTGTTTTCTGTGGTGAAAGCGACAGAGGGAAAATATCTTGAAATAAAGACAGATGTATTCATCACATTGACTGGAGGACAATTTATACACAAAGATACATACTGTTTACCTGTATCTATAGGTAGCCATGCATGGTCAGATGCTGAAATGCATGAAATCAGCTTTCATTCTATAATTTATCCTTGTCTGTTCTTATGTTTACATATTGGTTGTTTTGCCAAAACACTTATAATGCTGAGTATCCTCTAATTAAAAGCATATTACGCTGTGAGAGGAACAAACTGGGTTTCATCGTGCCAATCCCAAAGGTTAAAATTCTGGGCTATGATGGGAAATTATTTTGTGCAAAGCTGGTTTATGCCCTAAAGAAAGTTAAATGACCGGCTGTGTGTATGCTGATATAATATTACTAGGTGTAGGTAATGTTAATTGTTAAGGCCTTGTTGTCTTCCTAGTACATTTTTCAGCTTTAGATAACTACTCAGCTGTACTGTTTATTATTTACTTCCACTGTCTCTACAGTAGACCAGTCACCAATGCTGTCACTAATTTCTGTGCTTTTTGTCAT
The DNA here is from genome assembly GCA_019447015.1 of Hymenochirus boettgeri. Classification (NCBI taxonomy): domain Eukaryota; kingdom Metazoa; phylum Chordata; class Amphibia; order Anura; family Pipidae; genus Hymenochirus; species Hymenochirus boettgeri. The sequence goes on along the minus strand of CM033474.1, from coordinate 207,960,840 downwards.
ACTTATATATGAATTGGGACGCTAAGCTTTACGTCTAATACATAGTGGATAATATGTAATCAGTCACTATAAAATATCGTCGGAAAAGCATTTCATCCACACTGATAGACTAAGAGTTGATCAATAGTCAATTGATCAACAAATGTGTGCACCAGGCTTTACCTGTTAATCCTCCCTTCTAATGATGGCAAGTACTGATTTTAGGATACTACAATTCATCTTACACACCTTAGCATACAGGATAAGCACATTTACAGCACTTAACTTGGGTAGGAAAATGATGCTCAAGATGCAAAATGCAGAGCTTTGTAGGAAATTCTCATGTCCTCATGGTTCACCGATTGTTATTACTTAGGCATGAACGTTATACCCTAATTGTCATATGTCCTATAGTAGCCCTAACTATGGGCAAGAGGAATAATAGGGACTGCAAAAGGTAAACTATTCTTATGCTGTAAATGCAAATATTATTTAAATTTCTTAAAGTATTTCTGTGATATTCATTTAGATCAACTGGACTTATAGTTTATATCTTTCAGGTGCTTCGCTAGTCATCTCACTGGCTTTCTCAATTCAGAATTACTTGTATGGGAATCTGTTGGCAATAAATACCCTGGAATGTATCTCAATCAGCATATAACAGCAAGATTTCAGGGACCTCCTATATGCAAGGTGTTGATTGCATTGTAGCTAAGAGTTGTTGTTGAAACTGCCCAGGTTAAATCATTAATACAGCACTGTACATGGCAGACAAATAGTACCCCCCCCACACACACACACACACACACACACACACACACCTCTTTTAAGACTTGTTTGTTTGTTTGTTTTTGAACCAATCCTGTTTATTTGCCAATATGTTGACATTACAATCTTCAAATGTATGTCCCTTTTCCTTAAGATGCAGGTACGTGGCTGAGTCCTGACTTAAGGGAATTTGTTCTTCTGTGCTGGGCCATACATTGGTGCAGCTGCTGTTTAGTCTCCCCCATAGAAAAACCAGAGAACTTTTTACTGCACTGGACTGCGTATATAATGTGGCTCTGTTTCATTATTGAGTCCTTTGGATGCACCAGTTGTTGCCATAATGTATTGTAGAGTTTAAAGTAGACAGGGATACAGTGCCTTGCATTCAGGAGGTCCCTAACACCTTGCTGTTAAATGCTGATTGGGTCACATATCAGGGTACTTGTTGCCAACAGATTTTTGTACAAGTCATTCTGAATTGAGAAAGCCAGTCGGATGACTAGCGAAATAACTTCGTCTAGTTGATTTAACACTGCATTTACCACAGCATGACCTGGATAATTGAGAACCTTCACAAGCATGTCTAAAGGTAACCTGGTCAATAAACGTTCCCCTCAACACTGCTGATCACTACCTTAACCCAAAAGTAAATATTGATGGTTAAGATTAAAAAAATAAAGGTTCTGTGTTTAGGAATTTACTATACATATTTATTATTACTCATGCACTTTAGAAAATGAAAGAAATGTACCTGCTTTCCTAAATGGGAAAAAAAATCAACTTAGGAGCTATGGACTCTATTTTGTTAATGTGGTTGGTCCATTTCGCAATCTTAATTTTTTTTTTTAAAGGGACAGTTCAGTGGAAATTATCAATATTTGTTAAATTGTTAGTTTGTGTGATGCTTTCTTAGTTATTCTACATATTCTCTCCCATTTTGAAAAATCAGATTTCATACCCCCGCTGTTGACATTAGTGAGATGACATTTCAGGTTCTAACAGTCCTTCTTCTTCCCAGAATGCACCACATCCTTGGAATGTTCCTAACAGTAATTTCTACTGATTGGCTGTTGGATGGGTCAAAGATGCTCAGATTTCTACTGAGCAACTGAATCAACCCGGGCACTGGGTCAAGGGCAAGACCATAACGGTCTCTACTAGGGGTCCTGCAAACAGGAAGTCAGTATTTTGGTTGCATTTATTTATACACGGACACAATGCTGAAAGGGCAGATTAGGTCATTGGGATGAAAAAATACTGCTCTTTTTTCTGAAAAGCATATGTATTTGCATTGAACTTCCCCTTTAAGGTTTTTTAAGTTTTTTTTCTTTTTTTAAATCGGTAATTCTTTTTTGGAACAATAAATAAACAATTGTACTAAATCATGTATTTAATACATTGTGAGCTGCTTGTTGTTTAATCTTTGCAATACTCTACTCTGGTTACATCATTTGTTGGAACAATTTACCTTTTGTCTTGCCGGATTTCTACAAGTGGTTTAGATATTTTTGCTTTAATCCCAGCCAGGCTAATGAAGCTATTCTTCTCTACATTTTGAGAAGGTGAAAGGCCTGTATTAGCTTTAAATTAGAATAAGTGCCACTTCTTTATCACAAGTTCCTTTGAGGACTGATTAGAAAGTTGGCCTCCTGTTGCCTGCCCCTTCATACTGTGGAAGTATAGCTGCGTGTGCTTGTTTATAGCTTACCTTTGAATTCCTACAAGTATCCACTGCTGAACAGTAGATTGGTCTCTGATAAGTACGAATCTCCCTTTATTTCACGATCAAATTAAATACTTCATCTCAAAAGAGCCCCCCTCCCCTAATTATGCAGTTTTGTTGTAATGAATTAAAATTGACTTGGAGAAGCAAACTGAGGGAATAGAAGAATCATAGATTAGTTTCTCCATAGTTACAGCACATTTCTATATACAGAAATAAAGTGCTTTGTTTCAGATGTCTGTAGCATCACCTAGTGGGAGGGACAAATCAAGTGAATAAATACTACACACAGCGAGTGAACAGCCTAATCTTCATTTAGAAACTCCAGCAGATTTAATTTTGTTCAGATCTGGGACTAGAAAGAAAAAAAATAGAATAATGTTTTTTTTCCCTGTAAAATGTTATGGAATTTATAACAAAAGGAAATGACAGACATGTTGTATCTCTTAAATATTTTTCTCTATATTATTTATATTATCTCAGCCCACCAAGCTTCCTATCTGAATCGCTGCCCAAATGCCCTTTACCTAATTCCATGACTAAGTGCAACATGCTGGATGCAAAAGATAATTTCTTAGCTACCAGAATATATGAACATAAATTGCTTATATCAGAAAGGCAGCCTATGTACCATCTTCTTATTTCTGCAGAGATAGCATTGAATCATTTTTTTTGTAGGCTCAGAGAGGATCTTGCATTAAAGAGTTGTGTTATGTATCCTGATACTATTAACCATAGTCACCACCATCTTATCAAGACTTGTACTCCTAACAGAAAAAGGTTCACTCACCCCAAAAATTATTGCCAGAAAATACAGGTGGTAGAAAAACACTAATTATACCTTTTGTATGTGGGGGAGACCAAACAGCAACATTGAATATCAAATAATATGCTTTGTATGAGCCTGAATCCACTTAAAACAAGCAGTAACCATTGTAAGACTTACTTCATGTTACTACAGGCACAGGTATGCAAACCCTGTGCCTCTCGCTGGAGATTTATTCCAATCAATGATACTTAATCACTTCTATGGCTCAGGTAAAAATTGTTTTTACATGTTTGTATCTATATGGCGTAAGGCGCCCGAATAAAGTCTGTATGTTTTACCTAAGACGTGAGTACTGACTCAGGGAATTCCGGTGTGCGCCGCGATTGCATTCTCCATAGCCAATACGTGGAGACCAAACAGCAACTGCATCAACGTATGGCCCAGCACAGAAGAGCCAATCCCTCGGGTCAGGACTCAGCCGTGTACCTGCATCTTAAGGATAAAGGACATACCTTTGAAGATTGTAATGTTAACATATTGACAAAGGAACGTGGCTGGTTCAAGAGAGGTGTTAAGGAGGCCATTTATGTGAAAATAAAGAAACCAGGCCTTAATAGAGGTGGGGGGGTTCAACACCATCTGTCTGCCATGTACAATGCTGTTTTGACACCTTACTCTGGGCGAGTCTATAACACATCTTAGCCACTATCCAATCACCCCCTTAACACCTGGCTGTGATATGCTAATTGGGATTTTCCAGGGTACATACCGGTAATTGCCACAGATTCTTGTACAAGTCATTCTGAATTGAGAAAGCCAGTCGGATGACTAGCGAAACGTCTTCAAGAACTAAACTTCAAGTCCAGTTGATCTAATTGAATACAACAGATATACTAATTATACCTTTTAATGACAAACCACAGGCTAATGCAATAAGAGGTGTAAACATTTGCCTGGGTTGTTAATTTACCAAAACCATTCAGATGATTAATTTTTACTGGTCTACTACAGTAAGAAAACATTCAATAACAACTGATTGGTTAACACAGATAAAGAACAGGGCAAATTTGTGCACCTCTTATTGAATAAGGCCCAAAGTTTCATAAGTTTTTAGAGGTCTCCAGGTGAATTAATAGATGAAAGTTGGCCGCAGAGTACAAAATATATCCACAGAGTACAGTATGTATACTAATTAGAACAGTTTATACAGATAACATGCATATAATGTTGGTTCTAAAAGACAATTAGTTTGAATTCTCAGGTGTTCCATTTTGACATTTCCTTTAAGCACAGGAACATTCCTATAATGCAGACGATGTCTGTGTTCACAGAAGTGCTTTCCCGCTGGGGCATCTTCATTGATTTTAAAACTGGATTGTTCTTTGTTTCAGTTGCATTTCTTTTATAGAGATCCCCTTGAGGGGCATTTTATGCACAATATTATATACTACACATTAGATAAAGTAAAAGGGAACTGCCCTGGTATATGATACTATTGTCCTAAAAGTGGTATTTGTACATTTTGTGCTCAGGATTAGTGATGAGTCTTGGTTTAGAAACAAATCTGGTTTTGATTGGAAACCTTCAAAATTTTTCTAATCCAACCGAAATTAAAAAATGTTTAATACTCAAAACTTAAAAAATCTAATAATAGAAAATCGATTTTAAGATCTAAAATCAAGAAATTGTGCTCGAAAATTCTGATTGAAAAATTAGAAAAATTCAGATTCTAATCAGATTTTCAGAACTTGAATAGGTCCTGTGGAACTGCAGTTAGAAACAAATTCCCCAGTTTTGTTCATTACTATTTAGCATATATGGGCACGTCTCAGGCTTTCTGTATTACAAGAACCTGTTTCTTTTGGTCCTGGTAGTATACTTCTTATAATCAAATCTTGCAAATTGGCTAGTTGTACGAAAGGATTAAGAGTTAAGGTGGCTGCCATGGAGCATAGTTTACGTTTTTTTTTTATTATTTTCCTTAGTGTGTTGAGCTGTGAATTGTAGGTGATGACAATTGAGGCTCTGGTGTTCTTGGCCTGCTGGTTTTGCTGTGATACAAGTTGGTTGTTTCACAACAGTGTGTTTTTGGTGGGAACTGTTCTAGTAAGCAAGGTGGCCTAGTTAAGGGATGTTTGTTTTGTCTTGTTTTGTATGCAGTGGTATCCAAAAAATGAATGTGGAAAAATGAACTAGGGAGAGTCAAATTTCAGGTATGGTGATATGGTGTGAAAGTCTCTGTGGAATTTGATTCTAATGCTGTCCAGATTACAAGGATGTCATTTGTGAAATGTAAGTAAGCACATGTTTAATGCTGTAATTGGAGAGGAAATTCCCTTCCAGTCTGGCTGTAAATATACTTGCATACTGGGGTGACATATTTTCCATAGCACTCCTGTTATCTGTTCTCCCCAAAGATACAGTAATTATTTTTCAATACAATCAATAGTTAACAGATGAGGACAAAGAATGTGGGACCATTAAATAATAGGGCTAAGATGCTAAACTGTTTTATTTTCCCCTGCATATACTATAGAGGAATCTGATCCTTATAGCAGTGACTGAAATAATAATGGTGTAAAACAAGCTAAAGAACTAAAGGTTCGTCCAGATGTGTGATCGCGGGTGCTGACCCGTGACATACCATGTGTACAAACGGCCGCTCATTCGGAGATTCGCTTGGTGGATCGGGCATCGACCCCAAACAAGCGGCCATTTCAGCCGATAAAGTGCCCATACACGGGCTGATTATAGGCTGAAGCAGGTGTTTATCCACACCATGTGTTGCGGGTCGGCACTGCGATCACACGTGTGTACGAATCTTATGACAGTGGTACAGAAACAATTAAACAAAGTTAATATCAGTAAATCCCCAGGACCTGATAAAAATACATCCCTAGATGTTAAGATAGCTTGGTTCAGTTTTATCTACAGTAGACCATTATTACTTGGCTTTTAGATTCACTTTTGCCTAGAGTTGTGCCTCTGTATTGGAAAAAATACCAATATTCAATAAGAGTAAGCCTTTATGTCCTAATAACTATAGACCTGTAAGTTTAATATCATTGGCGGGGAAGGTGCTGGAAACTTTGTTAAAGAACCATATTCTGGACTTTGTCAAAAACTGATCTTATAAGTAGTAGTGTTTTTTTTATTAAGCTGCGAGTAAGAAGAGTAACAGAGTAGTTGTCAATTTTGGTACATCTATGTGGATCAATGTTCTAAGTGTAGTGCTTCAGGGTTCTGTACTGGGGCCACTTCTATTTATTCTGTTGATAAATTACTTGTAAGTGGGTATTGAGAGCAAAGTCTCTGTGCTTGTTGATGACACAAAACTATGCTGAGCAGGAGAGTGGCAGATGAGATTCATTGTTGACAAATATAAGGTTATATACTCCAAACAAGCAAATCGTGTACCTACTAGATATCCAAGTTTGTTGGCCACCTCACTGCCACACATATAGTCCAATAGTATATAAGAAGATATGGTTGTCCAGTCATTTCAGATTGTATTCAAGTGAACACTTGACAGAGGCCACTGCACCGAAACGTTGTGTGTTGTATTAGTATTTTGCACTAATAAAGAAGGGATTCCCCCTATGTTCAATCTGAATTGACTGGACATCCTTATCTTCTTATATACTATTGAAATATAAGGTTATGCATTTGGAGTATAACAATTCTTGTGCTACCAATATATTGAAAATCACTGGTATTAATAGGATCCTCTCCTATTGACATTTGGAGTCAGGAAGGATTCCCCCCCCCCCCACCCCTTTCCAGCTGTTTTTTTGGTTTGTTTGGGTTTTTTTGCATTTCTCTGGACCAACTGTTCATCTGAAATCAGTAGAAAGGACCAAACCAGCAACCATGTCTGTGATTATTTCATTTTAAGGCAGCCACATAAAAAAATATATTTGTAGCAAAAAATAATTACAGTATGTTTAATAAAACAAAAGGCCCCACTTTGGTGAAAGGTCAACAATAGTATAATAACTATAATGATGAACTGTGCATTTTTAGTTTGATTATGAGTGCCTTAAGTAATAATCAAAAAATAAAATGATAAAACCTGTTCTTTGTAAGGTTAAAGTCTGATAAATTATTTGCCCTTGATTCCTAATTTATCTAGGACCTAAAATTGCTACCTTGTTACCTTTACAAAATGCTAATGCTTTTCTATATATTGATGCCATTAAGGACCAGCCCTGCAAACCTGAACACTGGAGATAATGTCAGTGGTAGGATAGTTTGTATGTTGTGTATTCACATTTTTAGAGATAAAAACATTAATGTTTAGGTTGTCGGTACTCAGGGAATAACCCAGAGTGTATCATAGTTTAGACATTAGTACATTTAATTTTATGAAAACATAAACATGTTTGCATATTTTATACAAATTCTTCAACACCATACATTTACCATACATTTACAAAATGGTAATGTATATTTTATAACAAAATGTTTTTATTAAAATATTACTGTACATATTGTTCTTTGTCCTTTTAATACAACATGTGCACATATGTGTGCAAACAAAACATATTCACACCTCAGGTTGTTTTCTTAAATCCTTCATGAAGTATATGGCCGTAGACACTTACAAAAAATCAGTCTTTGAAAGGTTGCCCTTTGCATACAAATTGCTGTTCTGTGTGCATGCTCCATTCTAATTGGTTGACCTTTTGAATCCAACGGACAAGGTTTTAAATCCTAAGACCGCCAGCCTTTCCAGGATTTGAAATCGATGCACAGATCTGGCAAAGAACTAAAAAGGAATATGTCAGCTGTTGGCACATAAATGCCTTTTACAAAACACAAATGAGCAAGTACAAAGCAATGTTCCATCAGCTTTTTTATACCAAAAGATTAGAAGGTATTCAAGTCATGAATAGTACAGAGTGTTTCAGTGTAATTATTATTAATTTAAGGTTCCATTATTTGTAACCAATTACCAGACCCTGCATTTAAATATTTAGTAGGAGTTTAATTGAAGCTGTGTGTACAGGGGCATGAAAAGCAACAGAGGAACAAGACATGCATTCTGTAGACATTTGAGAAAAGTTTATTTAACAAAGGAATTAGGCATCTGCATTGTGCCAAATGAGGAGTTTGTTTTCATATTATTTTTTGGGTGTCTACAATAAAAGAGCTGAAAATGAGCATAGGTGAGCCAAGCACAGATGTATGATTGGAAAGCACAAACATTATAAATTAAACATTACAGCAGAACTTAAAGATGAGCAAAACATGGCACATATTCACATCTGTCTCAGCAACACACTGTCTTAATCCCTGAATAGATTAGTGGGTGAACTAACAATTGCAACTAAGGTAAAAATTGCAACTTAGACTGAAGATACTGTAGCACACTGCTGCATGGGGAAGTTTAAAAACATAAGTACCATAATATTTTATTTAATTGCTTTTACACTTACCTATTGCACCATTACCACTCAGGGAGCCATTTATAGGATAGGAACAAATGAAGTGGGAAACTCTCCATACATTTGCAATGGCTGCATGAAACCCACATTTTTTCAACTGGTCCAATCACCTGATACAGTGCTTCTCAACCAGGTGTCCGGGGACCCCTAGGGGTTACTGAGAGGTTGCATGGGGTAGCATATATATGTATCAACGTTCTGTATGAATAATGTGTTTTGTGTATTGATGTCTAAGAGATAAAGAAAGAAAGAAACATAATGTTTTTATGTTAGGGTTCCCCCAGAGTTGAATTTGAGTGCACTTTTTAAATAGATATCATTTATATTTGTATAAATTATGTATTTTGAAGATTTGCTGACAGAGAAAGAAAAAGATAAATAATAATCTATAATCATTGTTTTATATACGGGTTCCCCAAAACACAAACATTTTTCAAGGGGTCCCCACAGATAAAAAGGTTGAGAAACACTGACCGGATATCTCCAACCTCAGCAGCCCTATGTCATTTCCATTAATGGCGCCGGGCCCCCAATACTAGGCATAGGATGGCGTGTCTTACCTGACCGCAATTCCTGCAATGCAGTAAATCTTGCAAAGCGATTATTGCATTGCCATGTTGTTTTTTTCTGCAAGAGTCTGTATTGCAGTATTGGACATTTCATGAACTATGTACTGTAGAAGAACATACCTTGAGCTACTCTCTAAGGCTGTTAAAATCTATGGCACAAAATGTCTGCTTGCTCTATCTTATCTGAGTAGTTAGATTTAACTGTTTTAATTTATCCTGTTAGCAAAGATTCAAGAACTTTTGTTTTACCTATTTACAAATGATTCCATGGAACAGGGGACAGAGGTAGAAAAATCTCAATTAAAAAGTATAATTTATTAGAACATGTATTGAACCAAATGCATCGATTAATGCAGATGATATAGCACTTTCATTGATCCAGAGCAAGCGATTTAGTGCTAAGAGCTCTAAGCCAAAAAGCTGCTACAAAACTCAGTTTAATGCCGTCCTTGAGATTTCCTTCACAAAGAATTTCTTTGTAATGTTCAGGGAGGAAGTAGTGTGCTGCATATGTCAGCCTGATCCCAAAGGATTTTATTTTGTACTCTTATTGCAGTTATGAGCCTACATTATATCCAACGAGTAATTTTCCTTAGGGTGCCCAAGTTGCTTTGTGTCAATATTACAGCATTTTAAGTCACGTACTGTATATGCTTCTGGGAACAGCGCAGGAGCCAGCCAGGCTCATAATGGTCTGCATTCATTAATAAAGGCAGAAACTTCTGTCCCTCCATTGCCACAACAGGGATGCCTCTCAAGTCAGAAGGGACCTGTGCACACAGATTTAAAGAGAGCTTTATTCTGAGTAGGCAGGAGATGAAATAAAGGACTTGCAGGCGTTTCTGAAATAGTCTGTATGCCTGAGCATAGTGATGACCTTAATAGGTCAGAGTAGAATGCAGGTCAAAAGACTTATTATCCGGACTGTTGGAAACCAATTGCTTTTGTATGTGGGAAGAAGGTGGGGGGAGTGCTGAAAGGTTGTAGATGCGGAGTGTGTTGTGAAAATGCTTTTGTTTTCATGAAGAAAATGTCTTCTCATGTCAGAATAAATACAAGCAGTGGCTTATCAATCTATATTTTTCCTGCAATGGCGGAGTTTTAGCTCCCGTCATCCTAGCTGGGAAAAGTTGGTTGGATCTTGTAGTTCTTTCAGTCAGAGATTGGAAGGTTTCTCTCCATATACATATGGAAGCCAGTGAATTGGATCAGTTCTGTTAAATAATTAGTCAATCTATGATGATAAACCATTTGTGTTAATGCTCTTGAACTAAAGGGAAATCGCACTGACAGAATGCTGTCACCATCTGTGTTCATTCTGGTTGCAGTTAACCAAATGTGGGTACGCAATAGGACAGCTGTTGTTTTAGGATACCAGGTTTCATTCTTTTATTATTTAACCCATCATATCCAAAAAAGAGAGGTAACATAAGTGGTTAAAAACATTCTCTTTTGCTTTATAAACAACCTATTAGAGTAATAATAATGTTTTGAAATTAGCTCTAGCTGTTGCTTAAGAGAGCCATATTCAGTAACCCACACTTCCAATAGCACAGGTTATCATAGAAGTATGGCCACAGCTGCAATTTTATGGCTACGGTCATATATTAATGACCATGTGGGCATGCAAGAGTAACACAAAGGTAATGTATAGGCGATCATACAATTATGAATTTCTGATCATTAAAGGCATGGTAACGCAACATCAAAAAAAAAACACGCCTTTATAAAAATGGACCAGAATGCCTATTCTTATTCCCTAATGGGGCTTGATAGATCTAATGTGACTAAGATTTAACACAAAACTTCTGTTTGGGGGAATTACAAAGACAAATGTATATTACAAATGTAATATACTGTATAGTGAGAGTTGACTAAATGCAAGAGTTTGGAGAGGAATCCATTTGTAAGGGGTTGGTGCAATTAAAGGGGTTAAAGTTTTTCTGTTCTATTGATCGGCAGCAACCAACAAGCTGTAATCTAATTTCAATAAAGATCTGAAAAACTCAGTAAAACTAAGAAAACAGAAACCTGCAAGATTATTGTTTCACATGATGTTGATTTCAGTGGGGAAAAGATGAAGATGTCTGTTGAAAAATAGCGATTCCATTCGGATTAAATTTATATTTGCTAAGCCTGATGTGACTTGGACTTGACAATTCAGATCACTAAACCTTAACTATTAGAGCTACTCTAATTGCCAGATAACTTTACAGCAACCCCAGGCTAAAAATGTTCACTTGTTTTCTTGTTTTCTTAAAAGGATCTCTATACTGAAAAATTACTTTTCCTCATCTTAATCTATAAATAAATATGTGTAAGCAGCACTTACTCTGAGGTGTGTGTGTTGCTGCATGCCTTCAATCCAGCACATGTTTTGCTCAGGAGCAGAATCCCCCCCTCCCTCTTTTAACCACTCCCACTTTCATCTGACCTGACTTTTTCCCACAAACCAACTGCACTGCATTCCAACTATCAAAACTCTCACCATTGAAATGTAAGATGTTTTAGATTGGATATCTAAAGAAATAGGGGCAGATCAACAGAAAAATTGAACAGTGGTGGTTGGGAAGAATTATAGTTTTCAGCAATGGTCAAATTAAAATAACTTTTTTTTCCAGTATAGATACCCTTTAAACATGTTTCTATCCTATTTCAATGTTTTATATTTTCATCTTCCTGAAAATATTCTAGACACTTGTTTTATTTTTTTAGGAGTTGCTTAATGTTTAGAATAGTGTATAATAAGTGTCTTTTTATTCTCTTTCAGAACCATACAATGACCCAACACAGCAGTTAGTGTAAAGCCTGGATCGTGATATAGGAAAATGAAGGAACTTTTTAAAAGGGAACATTTTACTCTTTGCACGAAACTTTGATTGTTCATGTATATTAATCAAAACATTGTATTTTACCATACAACGTGTATTAATGGAACTGTTGGATGTTCATGTGTTTGGACTTTTGAGCACCGGATCAAATTATTGTATATATAGAGTGTTGCACATGTATCATTCTGTTCTATACTTAATCAGTCTTTTAAAGACAGCTGACTTGGGCCCTATTCAAAGAAAAGGAGTAACAAGCGATATGGAAGACGCACACACACATCTATGTACTTCTTTGAAGAAAGAGCAAGAAGAAAGTTATTATTACAATCATGGCTGTATTGAGCCATTGTTTCCAGAAGGACTTGATCTATACTCCCCACTTTAGTATAAAACACCTATAAATATATATAAAACGTTTTTATACAACAGTTAAAGAATCTTGCACAGAAATACTTTTCTCACTAAGAAGAAAAATGATCTTGAATAAGGCCCATATAAATATATTTAAATATATATTTGTAAGCCTTGCAGTATGACAAATAGCATTATCATATATGCAATAGTTGTTATGTATATTGTCCAAAAAAAACCCTTTTTTTTTCTTTTTCTTCTGAAACTATTAGAAGCTTTTTGTGTGTTGAAACTTTTCCTTAATGATTTCACACAGCCAAATTCTTGAATCTGTTAAACTAACCTGTATGTTACTGTTATTAATGTTTACTCTGCGGTTTGAACCTGGAGATTACTGGAATTGTTTTCCAAGAGAAAATAAATTCGATTTACCATTATGTGGAAGCGTTTTTCATTTTCTAGTTAGAGCGGAGAAAATGTTATCTGTGGCATGCTTCGTAAATGAAACATGTACAAAGATATTGTTGAAGATTTCATTCCTTCTCTAGGATACTCAGGAATTCTGATACAATTATACCCGCTGACACAAAGCAATGAATCCTATCATGTATTTCTAAATTTAGTTTATCTGCAATTTTTGTTAACTGCCAAATGTGTATCTGTTATAAATCATACACCAGTAAAATGCAGAGGTAAAAAGGCTGTTTTTCTATTCCCTGCATTGTATTGAATATGAAATGTAATGAAATCATGTATACCATGTTTGCTTAATTTGAATTGTTCCAGTAAGTGGAATGTATTTAAAAACAACTTTTACTAACCAGTTCTTTTGCAAAAAAGATAGTTTGGATGTTAAGAACCATTCAGGTAGTTCTGTCATATCACATCACTGATACATATATTGGTAATTTTTTGAGCTGACAAACCAATTTAACACCCAATAACATTTTTCCGATTGGTGCAGGAGTGTACACAGACTAAATCAACATATTGCATATTCCTATTCTACAGCCATCAAGATGGATTTCTCAAAAGTTCAGAGCATTTCAACACAAACACATTTATTTGTACATTGTTGTTGAAAGGAGATTTTTACCCTTTTATGAGATCAATTTAAAAAGGTGGTTGTAGACTCCATTCAAATTGACAGTGTATTGGTTATATAGGTTTATGCAAGCATGGATTCAGTTGAAGTAATGACTGCCATATATTATCAACTTCAATCACTATGTTGCAAAAAGTTGAAAGTGTGAAAGCCCACAGAACTCTCTTAACGAATGGACACAGGACCAAGGCTGACCTTTCTCATCTGTTATACAACTTATACATGAATTTTGACTTTCCTGATAATATTCTCAAAATATTGCTATTTTCTGTATATGCTGCACTTCTAAGTGTACTTTTAACTTGGAACTAGGGCATATGCATGTTTCATTGTGTTTCATTCATGTCTTTTTTTCTCAAGTTGCACATTTCTCCAACTTGGATGTTAAGGCTACTATAGGTCTCACATACATTAACATATTGCATCTTGATGATAATATATTGCTAAAATTATTGGCATCCATTTTATTTTACAATTTTCAATTTGCTAAATTTCTTGTGTTTTCACCATTAGACAAAGGGTATAAGAGAGGATCAGGGTCAGACTGGCCTACCAGGGAAACCTCTACTGAGCCCATGGCCTATTCAAGTGATTATAGTAAATATTAGACACAGAGGTAGGGTTAAGTACAAAATAGTAAGTTAGAAAACAAGAAGTACAATAATAATTTAGTGGCTACTTGGTAGGTCTCTGGCCTTTTATTTTACAGTGAGGCCAAGAATCCCAGTCTGACAGTGGGGGCAAATTAGAATGGTTTTAATCTTACAAAAAGTCAATAGATAAGATATCTACTAGCAGGTGCATATGCTTTGATTAATTTTTTTCATGAAAAAGATGTTCCAATGTAGAAATATATGTAAGACAAAGATGGGTACACTGCTATTAAAAATATTAAAGAATTTGGATGAGAAAAAATGGTAATTTGTACTACTGTTTCTAACAGCACTTATTATTATTGCACAATATTTTAAATATGTGTACCATTAAAGGGTATGTCCACCCCAAAATTAAATTTTGTATATAGCCTAAATCCCAAAAACTTAGACCGTGCAAAGTCTAAACTTTTCACACCTGCTCCTTAATATATTTACCAGCCCTTGTTCCCTCAGATGCCTTCTGCTTGTATTCCATGCACAGAAGCAACAGAAGGGGCCAGACTGGGAGCCTCCTCTGTGATTGGCTGAGAAATTGCGTCTGTTATAGGCTGGTAAGTATATTTAAGAGCCAATTTGAAAAGTTTAGACCCTGCGAGTCTAAACTTTGAGGCTTTTGGAGGCAATTAGTCCAAATACAAAATGTAGTTTTAGGGGTGGGCATACCCTTAATGTTCACTCTAGTGAAAGTGAACAAATTAGTGGTAACAAGTTTCTTACTATAGTTGTATATGAAAAGATTAAGCTAAAATCTGTTTATTTTATTAAATTCTATATCATATTATGCAAATAAATTACACATGATGGGAATAATTTGAAATACAAAGCAGACATCAAAGAACACACTAATTGTTTTTTGGACCATACAATAAAAGTAAAAATTCCTTTTCCAAAAATAATATGACAACATTTATATTCTATTTATAATACCAATTAGCATTGGTAACATTTAAAAAAAAATATTCCAAAACGAAAAGGGCTACTTATTGGAAGAGAAAGCATTCAGAAGAGGAAGAGTTGCAATGTTACTAGAAAAAAAATCAAATCAAACATTTACAGGACATGCTACACAGATTTAGACACATAGTAAACAGGCAATTTGGCTGGGTGTGCACTAAATGATAAGGTCAGGGAAAAGGTGGGATGGACAGTATATAAGAGGACATCTGTAAATCGCACCAAACACACATTAAAAAATGTTGCTTTTTGATTTTAAAAGCCTCTTGCATGTCAATTTATATTCTTGTTACATTACCTAGCGTTTTTACTCTGGTAGCAATTTTTTTCATTTCTATTTTGTAAAAGTTTCATAATTAAAATACTGTCACTTAAATATGAATGTGTATATTGCTTTTACTTTTATTTGTGTCAGGGTTTGTAGATACATTTTATTTTCAGTTAATCAAAACAATAAATGGTAATCCATTAACAGAATCATTTTGATTTAGAAACCTTTTAAGCATGTTTGAAGGTTGTGTTTTTTTCTAAAAGTTAGTGACAAGTATATTTAATTGTTACTCCTGCTACACTCCTTTTGTGACTATAGCTAGGTACAGACAGTGATTTCGCACATGACGTCCAACCCCAACTGCACAATGAATGGCTGCTTTGGCTGATGATCGGTCATTGATGATTATCCAAACCGGCGAAAACAGCATTGTGACATGTTTAAAACGTATTCGTCTTCATTAGAGACAACCCATTCATTCAAGCATTACCGTTTTCTCACAAACCTGATTTGGTAATCCCTTAATTAATACTTAACACACATTTATACTAGTAGCCCTATGCCTTATATTTGCAGAAACGCAGCAAACCCCTGTACCTGTTATTACAACCTGAGTAGTAAACACATTTTTTAAAGGTTAAAATAAGTCTTTCTTCCTGTCTCAACATTTAAGTTACTGTGCAAGTTAACTTTACAGCTAATCTTCTTGTGCATAGCTTCTTATATCGACCTCTTGTATATTAACATAAGATGGATATGCCTCCTTTACAACTTGTCAGTGCAATTCTACCATTCCATTCCCTTTATAGACTATGTCATGTTTCTCTGGACTCTGTAAATTGATCAGATCTTATTTGATGTGATAAACTTTATAATACAACATTAATTTGCCTGACTAGCTGCTTCACATTGGAGTTGCTTAGAATAGCTTAGTTTATTATCAACAAGTATTATTAAAGAGCATGTCCACCCCAAACTAAAATGTATCCCATTACTTGCCCACTGTGTAGTTTAAAATATTCCTTAAATTACATCTCTGTTCCTTATGGTTCTCTTGCAGTGCTTGTCCAAAGTCCAGGAAACTGAAGAGTAGGAGAAGTCCTTGTCCTCTGAGAGGACAGTGGCATGCCCAGGGGAGCCCTTTACCCCTTCCCTCCTAATCCTTCCCTGGCTGCCCTTCACCTAGCGTAATTTTTTTTTTTATATATATAATGTATGGCATCCCTTCCCACCCCAACCGCTATATAGGATTAGGTTAAAAAAAGAATCCAAACTCTACTTACAGCCCTTCTCTCCCGTGGCGTTCTTTATTGCCAGGCAGCTGCGGCTTCCGGTCTGGGCCGGATCAGAGAGCCCAAGGAATGAATTGTTGTAAGTAGAGTTCTTGTTCTGGGGGTGGGAATGGGTGCCCTACAACATTATAAGTTTTATATTAGGGTGGAGATGCCCTTTAAGATGCACATGCAAATTTGATATAGATTACATGGGTAATTGAAACTGGTAATTTACAATGATTTACATTTATTCTGTATAGGAATAGGCCATTAGAGTGATCCATATTACTGTAAATGTTATCAGAATCTCTTGACTTAAAGTAGGAGTCTGTGGTTAGCAGTAATCTTCAATTCCAAAAAGACTGATCCCCTGCTTTTAGCAGAGCATGATTGAAACCGAATGGGGCCCTTGGCACATGATTTACTTTAAGGTTAGTGGTTTTGGAGTTGAACACCAATAAATGCATAAAAATTTACATTGCTTATCTAGCCCACTTTTAAAGCTATTCAATGAACTTGCTTGCCATTACCACATATCTCAGTTTCACCGTTCTTACTGTAAAGAAACCCTTCCTAACCTGAAGTTAAGATGAAATTCTTCTCATCTTTAAGGATGTCCACAAATCCTCTGAAATGACTTTTGGTGAACAATTTCTATATTTCTAATGTCTAAACAAGCAGTATCCTTCCAAATTTACTACCCAGTCATGTGAATCATTTAGCAATGTTTCTACTATACCAATCACTTCATAATTTTCTTCATACTTTTTCAAAGCTATTAGTTCTAGTTCCCTAGTTTTTTCCAGCCAGACTTCTTGCATTTGTAAACATACATCTTAGATTATCATTTAACTTTTTTCCACACTTTGACATACATGCCTTCCTATCCTCAATGCTCCCTGCTTCCCTCTATTATCTAATTAGCCCCCTAATTCCTTAACTCTCTATATGCCCCAGTGTGGTTCAAAATACTCTCTCCCCTAAATACTCTCTGTAGCCGACAGAAAATTCTGGGCAGTTCTTTAAAAACCCAAACTCCATCTCCTTAAACCAACCTCTTAGCCATGCATTAATACTCCCAAGCTCCTGGTGCCTTCTTAGCTTAGCACATTGCTGCAGTTGGATTTTTAAAATTACTACCCTGGAGGTCCTTACTTTAAACTTGGCCCCTATTCTTGGAAATCACTTTTAAGGACCTCTTCTCCTCTAACTTTGTCATAAGCACCAATGGGAACCAAGACTGCTGGGTCACTGGGTCACATGATCCACCACATGTCAAACCCTGGCACCAGGTAAAAAACACACTTTGGCATGTAGGTTCTTGGCAGCAAATAACTCTATCCACCTTTCTAATATTGGAGTCCCCTACCACTGCCACCTGCTTAGCCTTCCTGCCTCTAAGTTCTCATTACTATTAGAGATGGTCTCCTTGGTGTTTAAGGGATCATCCTGCTACTTCTGAGCTATCCTCCTCTGCTTTTTTGCCTAAGACAGCAAATCTGTTGAAATGGACTAGCTGGGAAGAAGTGAGCTTTACCTTCCTTCCCCACCCTATCTGCCCCATTTCCAATACCAGCATTTCCACCAGGTTTGCCAAACCATGCAATGCTGCAAGTTCATCAGATTCCAAATAGGTAACCCACTCACATCTGACACAAATTACACAACAGCAGATAAACAGCAATTCTTATTTTAAATTCTTTCCTTTTTTTTATGCTTTTGTTTATCAACACTCTAATGTCACCCTTAAAAACAGATTATGCCCTTTAAAACAGAATAGCCACTTGCTCTGCTAGCAGGATTTTTATTTTAGGTGTAGAAAGGGATGAACATAATTTATTGTATGTCTCTATATTTATGCACCACCATGTGACTTTTGTCACCTGAAATAAATATTTAAAGTCACCCCTGTATCTTATTGCAGCATGTAACTCATGCTACCAAATAGCTGGGCATGGCTTTTGGAGTGTGGCTTGTGGTGGTAGGTGTGGTGGGCTGACTAACACTGGATGATGAACTGGAGGGCTGACTTTACACTAGCTGGTAAGGTGGAGGTCTGCCTTAACAGGTAAATGGAAGTGCCCACAACACAGACTAGTAAATATAAGATGTGCTAACACAGTACTTTAAGATTCGATGCCCAGCCCACACACTTATAAATATAAGATGCCCCTGGCACATCCACCCCCCAAGAGTAGAATCCTTCCTGTGCCTAATCCAGTATCTGCCCCTTCCCTGTCCTCCTGGATGACTCTGGCATGTGCTGTGGAACTCTCTCCCCCATTCCTCCATCGTTGCTGCAGTTAATTTTTTAAATAAATAACATTAGAGGCAGAGACCGAGAGAACAATGTTGGGTAAGTTTATTGGCTCTTTTAAAACCCTAGCATTTAGGGTTGTTGAGGGCCCCCCTACACTACAGCAAATTGGAGATTTTTGGGTGAAGATGCCCTTTAAAGTGCCCCAAAGTTACTTACAGACAGGAGACAGTGTAAGATCAGGCCCAGGAAGCAGGGACAGAAAGGAAGCCTCCAACTCGGGGGTGGGCAATTACATTTTACAGGGGTCGCATGAGAAACTTGGATTGTCGTGAAGGGCCACACCAATAGGTTCAACTCAGATTTAATTAATATACCTTTCATTGTTTTGTTTTTTTATAAGTTGCAGTAAGTATAAGTTTTGTAACATATAAGACATACACATCAAATTCAATAATTCAAATGATCAGGTCAGCATTTGTTTGTTTATAAGATGAACATAATAAAAATAAATCAGTTATGCAGCCTGAGACAATCAATTAATAATAAGATTTTTTTTGGTACAGGTCTAGTATTGAGGGGGCAGTCATTGGGCCACATTTGGCCCCTGCACCTTACTTTGCCCAGGTCTGGTCCAACTCTTCTGCTGAAGATAACCAGCACTTGCACTCCTCCCTCCCAGAGCTTCTCTCAATAGCAACATTTTATCTTCTACTTCAGATGCTGATTAGCAAGGTTAGCACCTGATACAAAAGATATTTTGCTATTACTGGCAGTGGAAGTATTTGGAGCTGCTTTACTTCAGCAGAAGTATGTTTGCTAAATGTGAACAGTGGATATAAAAACTATACACACCTTATTAAATAGCAGGATTTTGTATTATAAAAAGAAAAAAAGACAAGAAGTCAAAAAACAAACCAGAAACAGCTCAGTGAAAGAAGAAAGCATACCAAATCCTGGTAGAATGAATTCACATCCCCTAAATTAATACTTTATTGAATCACTTGTTGGTTTTATTAGAGCTCTTGGTTGTTTTGGATAAAAGCCTATTAGTTTTGGCAATGTTCACCTACTATTTGTAGAAATGTCAGGAGAAATGTTGATTAATGTATGGGTGCAATACATGCTTTTGTTTTACTAACCTATCCCACAACCCAAATATATGAAGGATAAACTTATTGTTGTTTCACAAAAGGAACAACCAGTCTAGAAATCCTGCAGCTCTTTTGATGTTGCTGTAGACCTCATGGTGGCTTCCCTGACCAGTTTTCTCATCAATCTTGGGTGGACGTCACTGCCATGTTTTTTACACTTGTTGATACCGGTAACTGTCTTTATTGTGATCCAGAGAGTGTTTAATCCTTTAGATAATTTTTTGTATTTGGGTCTTGATTGATTGATACCTAATGATCCATTTTATGTTTTGAAAGCTCTTTGCAGACTATCAGGGAGATTCAATAAAAGTTCTTATAGTTAAAAATGGTGCTAAGTTTGCCCCAACTAGGGATGGCATAGAACTCGAACCTGAGTTCGAGCCGAACTGTTCGAGTTCGAACGGACCCGGACTTCTCGAACTATCTCGGACGCGGACTTTCGATATTTCCCGGACTGTTCGAACGTTCGAGTATCGCATCCGCGAGTAAAATGTACATGGTATCTAGGCGTGAACATCGAATCTGCGAGTAAAGTCTCCATTACAGCCTATACGCGAGTATCGAATCTGCTAGTAAAATGTCCATGTTACCTCGAACGTTCAAGCTCGAAAGTAGCGTGCGTGAGAGTAAAATCGATTTTACGAAAGTCCTGGATATTGGAACATGCTCCCCAGACCATTTCCCAGGTCCCACAGCCATTTACATTAAGTTACCATTAATATTTTAGTTGTATTTGACTCGAACTTTTCAAACTATTTGCCTCCCATAGACTTTAATGGGTCCGTTTTCGAACTTTCGAACTTTTACAATAGTTCGAAAGTTCGAAAACGGACCGAACTTTCAATAGTTCGACCATCTCTAGCCCCAACCAATCAGATCTTTTTTAACATTTGAAAGCTAGCATCTGATTGGTTGGGGCAAAAGTAGCACAATTTTTAACGATAAGAACTTTTATTGAATCTCCCTGTATGACTTTTTAGTATGAACCCAAGAGGAATAATCTAGGTCTGTCCAATATTCTGATCAACTCAAAGTTAAATCACTGTAATATTGGTTCAGTATATGGCAATATTTATATATAAGAATTTGTTTATTTTAACTTTGGTTGTATTTATTATAGAAGTACTTATAAACTTCTTATATAAAGTTTACCTTTACTGCTAATTGGAATCCTAGATCTAGTTAATTAAACTTGGGTTTGTGTTACTTAATTTTAATCCTGTTATTGCCGCACAACACCAAATATTTTTATTGTATTGTGTACCCTTTGTAATGTATGGGACATTACATGGCACAATTACTTAAGCTTTTTATGTATGGGCAGAGATGGACTTGGGGGAAGTCTTTATTAATATCATTGTATATGTGCCTTTGGCTGCATTTATTATGGAAGCACTTGGTTGCCTGTACTGCTGGTTGGAACCTATTTATTTAAATCTGTGTTTGTATTATTGAACTGGTATCATGTTATAGTTGCAGAAAACATTTGTATTGTACTTGTGTACCCTCTGTAATGTAAAGGTATGTGGATATGTGTCACCCATCCACTCTTCTAGACTAAAAAGCACGTCACACTAATGTTGCATTATAAATGCATTTTTAAGAGCAATGAAAGCAAAAAAAAAAAACACTTTGCAGAGGGGGAAGCTACACACAAGGTAGAAATAGAATAGTTCCACAGTCATCATAAAAGCAAAACTCTCACCAGTAAAGGCTTCAGTTCTGTTCTGTCCCTGTATTAATACTAAGCACAGCGGCAGAATGTCACAACAAGTTCTGTTTCTAAACTTAACCACACCCAATATCACATCTCACAGGTTTTCTCCAGCCAATAGTGTAGTAATTGTTTTAGCAATTACTTGCATGTATTCACATAGTAATATTGGAGGTAGATTGACTAAAACACATGCAGTTTTTCTAAATTTTGCAGTAGGCAGGGCTGACTCCTTCCATTTTGGATATTCCATTTCAAATACGGCAACACTTATGTAGTACTTTTTATAACTTTATATATTTTTCCTTATAGCTTAAATTTGTAACAGCTGAACTTTATATATACCTATTTATACTCTTCTATGCTAATGCTTACACACAAATAGAATTCTAAACATACATATCCCCCATCTCATAACTGTAGTCTCTACAAACTACTAAAAACTTAATATCCTTTATTGTGTATAAATATATTTATATCTTCATAGGAGATTGCATTGAGTTTTCAGGAGCTACCAATGAGGTGGGGGGGTATGATATTACATATAGGAAAGGTTTATATGTATGTGTGTACTATCTCACTATTACCATTAAAAATGACCATCAATAAATGTATATAAATTATAGCACTGACTTATATTAGGTACAAGACAAAATATATAACTTATATATACGGCATACGGCAATACCGTATGTAGCAAGAAAAGCACCACTCATCCGGTTCCCTGAATGAGCAGTCGTGGTCCAAATATAAAATCTCAAATATTTATTTGTGCATATTATAAAAAATTGCTAAGCCAGCAATCAAAAAGAGGTACAGAAATACACGTCTAACGCGTTTCGGGTCCAAAAACCCTTACTCATAGACATACACAAAGCCATGATGCATCTGTTTAAAAAGGCACTCACATTCTGTCATGTGATCATTATATATTTGAATAAATGATGGTTACAAATGAGTCTCTTTCTATGAATTTATAGCTATAGAAAAGATTCAAAAGAGTCAGACTATACATGAAATATCTAGTCTTGAATTAAGTGGTAGCATTGTATCTAGCTTCATGATCCAAAATGCTTCTCTTTTTTTCTCTTAATAAAATACTAGATATTTCATGTATAGTCTGACTCATTGGAATCTTTTCTTTGGTTAGGATTTATCTATTTATTCCCTCTATCTATTTTGTTTGTTTATATATTCTTACCTTTAGCCCCTTTGTTAGCCCCCTTGTTGGCTCATGTCTGTAGCTAATATAGTATTACTATCCAGGATAAAAGTTAATCCATTAAAGTTAAAGGTACATTTAATTTCTTTTGAATCTTTTGGTATAATCTACTTACCCTTTAACCCTATATTCATATATAGTTATTTATAACTATAGCTAATTGGTAACCATCATTTATTTAAATGGAAGTTAAAGGAAGTGGATGGAACTAATTCCATGTATAGTTAAAGGAGAACTACACTCAATTTTTTATACCCCAGAATCTGAAAACAATCCTCCTAAAAACACCAATAAACTATAAAATACCACTTCAGTAAATTGTATTTAAGTAAATTTAAGTCTGTTAAGAACTGGATGAAGTATCTGTTTGTATGTGCAGTGTCAGACCACACCTCCTGACCTCAGTCACATGCTTCCTTGCTTTATCTGTCCTGTAAAAGGATTGGCTAGAGATTATGAATGGGTGTGACCAACTGTAACAAGTTTCTGCTATAGCTAAGGACTGAGCATGTGCAGAACATAATGGTCTGTTGACCAAACTGTGTGATATTAGAATGTTGTAAAGTAAAGCACAAACCATATGTTATTTAGGTAAATTTCTCAGCGTCCATACTAAAATGAAAGGTAAGACACAGATTACTGGTTTTATGTCAAGACGTTCTGCGTTCTGGTTCAGAGTTGTTCTGTGGCTTTGGTTGTCCGTTAAAAATGGTTAGAAAGTTACCACAGCGAGGTGCAGAGTGTCTTTGGTTGGGATACAGAGTCATGGCAGGGGAGAAGTAAACGGCTTTGGAGCCACTGCTTGTTTTGGTTATACAAAATATGTAATCTTACTAAATTGAGATTCCTATTTTATTATGGGATAGTCAAAATAGTCAACCACACCCCTATGATTGCTAAGGGGTCTCCATGTGGATACAGAAAGGAAGTGGGAATGTCAGTATAACATCCAATGATGTGCTGTTCATAAAACATGTGACCGTCTTAGCCAATAAAAAAAAAATTCTGTATTCTACACAGGAAGTGATGTGTATGTATGAAAGAGGATGTAAAGGATGATACTTTGCATGTCCCTGCCCATTTCTCCAGGAAAGCTTTGAGTGGAAATATGTGTGTATATGTTAGATTATTAGGGCAATGCTATTATAATAACATGAGGCTGTGAGGTACCTTCTGTTATGAGAAGGCTCTATTTCATTTTAAACTCTGTGGGGAGCTTTTAGCTCCTTTAACCCCTCCTCACCTTAACTTATAAAGCTAATCAGTATCCTGTGCTCCCAAGTCCTAACCCCATAGCAACTGTAAAACTGGAATTTGCGGAAATTTGTTGTAGTAAATACTAATAGGTATGAAACTAGCATGTAAATCTGGATCCCATTTAGAGTCTTGGGTTGCCTAATGGTGCTGCTTAGTTTGAACTAAACAATGTGTCAAAATTGCCTGGGTCTTTTTTTAGACCTGCAGGTTTATTTCACTTAGATCCCCTGCATTCTAGCTGGCTGGTAGGTGAAAAATGAAAGGGAGGGCAAGTTTGGTAGGGTTCATGACTCCTACTGCCTAAAGTGACCTATATAATCCTTCCTTAGTCTAATAGTGTAATAGCTATGGATGTAGGGGAAGGGCAGATGGATCACTTGCATGTTCGAACCCTTGGGTAGGAATTGCTAAAGCACTATCGTGGGCTTTTAATTCCAGGATGTATGAAAACTATATTTTGTGTGCAACCAGGGAATGCCGGGAGTTGTAGTTTTTAAACATGTGAAAAGTTCAACACCCATACTCTTTATCATTAGGTTGTGCTGCATCTGTATACATTCATTAAAGAATGGACATAAAGGAGAAACTTACTGCTAACAGAAAATACGGGGAGTTGTAGTTTTCAAACATGTGAAAGCCAAAGCTTGATAAAGGTCCCAAGCCTGGACCGAAACATTGCCTGTTTTGATTGTTGGTGGAATAAAACAACATTAATAAATCCTGGTGTGCATTGATCCTTTTTTAAATATATGCAATGCGAGTCTATCAGTGGCACACAGGTACATACCTCAGTGGACAGTGAGCAGCAAAAACACATAGAAAAAAGCTGTGGATTGAGCAGGGCACACCTGACTAGAGTAATGATTAGAATACTAATCATTACTTTCTATGTGTTTTTGCTGCTTACTTATTGTGGAAGGAGCACCCTGACTTTATTGGGGATATAGTTTACCCCTGGTTCTTGCAGTAGTGCCGGGCTATACACAGTCTTTTTTCAGTGGACAGTGAGAGCACACCTACACACCCTATATATATATATATATATATATATATATATATATATAATATATATATATATATATATGACCAATTTATTCAATCACGCTAATCCAAGCAAAACCAGTTGAAACACAGGGGCTAATATAAGTTAATTTATTAACCTGTGAATAAAGGTTACATTTTGGTCCTGGGTCCTGGACCTTAATCAGGAATGGTTCAATCATCGAGCAGGCATTACAAACTTTCAGCAATCCTTGTCTTTACCTTCAGTTAGTGAACCCCCTCCTGGGTGCAGCAAATAAATTAATTAAGTAAAGCACCGTTAACTTGAATTCAGTAAATGGTAGTTCCCTTAATGGTCCAGTCATCCTGCTCACTTCTTATTTCAATTTGTCCCTTAACAAACCTGGGTTATCCTTTGCTTATTTTAGATGATTTTAGGGCCACCTTAAAGCCAATTCACCTATAGGATCTTTGTGGTCACTAGCTTTTCCAGTACCCTCTTTTAAAGTAATCACATTGAGTAAGGTCATAGTCCCTCCCCTTCTCTCAGAGCTCCATCCTTTATTTCCTTGGTTCCACCAGCACCAACATCACTGCACCTTCACTCTGGGGCTTCTTTTACAGCTTTAAGGAAAAACCACTATTCATTTCTTTTTATTGCTATTTAACAGAGCCTATACATGCACCAATCGTACAATAACTGGGTATTACTATATTGTACAATCATTGTACCTTGTAATGCATTTCAGAAGATTATTTTATCAATCTAATCCAGATCTATGATGCCGTATTTGCACAATTAGTATTGGTGGATTTATGGGCCCATAACTCTTCAAATAGTTTAAAGAGTTAAATATAAGATATTTTGTAAATATTTTGTTCTGGAATTCAGTTGCTTCTTCTTAAAAGTGCCTACTAAATAAATAAAAATGGTACCCTGGTGCTTCATTGTTCAAATCGTTTTTTACCTTTTTACTGGTAAAATGTGCTATCCTGTTTTGAATCTTTGTTAATTTTAATAATGGAAGACAGAAATTCAAAGCAACGAAGCATTATAGATTCATGGCTCTTTTTAAAATGTCTTTGTTGCTTCCCCCATGTAATGCCACTCAGCTATGAAAGGCTGAAAGATGCCCAAGGGCTGTATAATTGTCCCAGGTCAACAAATCACACAGGCATAACTTGTCCCCCACGTAAAAACCAAAGCATGACAAGGTCTCGCTTTTGCTCCAAACCTTTTTTTCCCAAACCGAATTGTTATTGTCTTAGACATCACGAGCTTAAAAAAGGAAAGTTAATTAAATATGGAACAAGACTGAGCAACATCTTTTAAACCATCATGTCATTAGAAGAAGATTCCTCAGAGACATGCTTGAAAGGGGCTTGAGAACAATGGCTGTTCAGTTAGATATTTATGGCCATAGTTATGTAAACACACACGTTATTGTCTATGTATATTTCATATAATTATCAGTTTTGTACTGACAGTCTCCAGAGGCTCAACATATCAGTGCTGCTTTGAAGATGTCAGCAGAAAAGACAATTGTTGCCAGGATATTCTCATAAATTACATTAAAAAAAGACCAGGGGAAACAGACCCAATGTTACCATGGAATCCTTTCCAACAGCTGTAAATCTCTTTCCCTAGATGGAATGGCAATTCTCCAGCTATAGCCAGAGAAGATATAGATGAAAAATTGCTTTCCAATCAGCATCCTGAGATGTTCAAAGCTAAAACTATGCATAGCAACAGTAAATATTTTATTATCTATAGTTTGTTTCCAGTGCATTAAAACAACTATCCAAACTGATTAATAGCGTTGAAGCTGCAATTCAGAAAACTGTACATGCAGCTGTTTGTGAAAATGATCATGCTGCTTAATGTAATGTGCCTGCTCTTCTCTGAACCCTTTAAGATTATTCTCCCTAGAAATAAAATTAATCCCAACAGTTAGACAATTGCTACAGAAGGTCAGCAGAATTGATATTGTACAATGTCATTTCAGGTTATCTAATGCACAGAATTGAAACAACAGGAAAACCAAACAAGAACTTAAGTCTATAATGATATCAGGCAACCATAATGATTTTTTATGGTCATCCGCATTATACAGTAATACAATGTATACTTTATAAGGATGGTTGTATTTTAAATAACATAACAATTAAATATTTTTTCCCATTATTGTAAATATTTTTACAATAAGCCTTTAATCTGTCTGGTCATTAGACAGACACAGAGAGACACAGGATTTCAAATAGCTTGATTCAATTCAAGTTATAGGCCAATTTTACTAATGCAGTAAGCAACTTCTTTCTCCTACATTCATTGTGGGAGCTTGAAAACTGTCAGTAACCGCGGGAAAGCAGTCAGTTACCGTTAGGTATAATTTAAGTATAAATACTAAACTTTAATATTTTCAGCGAGTCTATAGGAAATTTTTCACTAAAGTAAAAGGTTCAAACACCCTCACTACCTCCTTCCCTTAGCATAGATGGATTCAAAGTAGACTTAAGTTCATATTTTTGTTGCAAAATATTCCTGTATATATCACTGTTTTATTGTTTGACTCTATTGATAGAGGCTAAAATGGTTAATTTTGCACTTAGAGGTAAAATACACGCCCAAAGGTAATTTGCCACAAAAATAATCAAAATGTTTTTCCTGCGGAATGAGAGAGTAATAATACCTGTTATTTCCCAACATAATTAAGGACTGAATACTTATTCTACACCACTAGGAAATCCTGTTATAATCCCCCTAAATAACCTTCTGTTAAATTTCTATAAAGTACTATTAAATTACCTTGAGCTGATCGGACTATCAAAATAAAGGTGATTCTGACTTCATGTCCCACGCTCTAATTACTCATATACCCAAAATATATCTATTTAATTATATAATAGCAGGGTTATTCAATAAAAGTTCTTATCGTAGCAAATGGTGCTAATCAGATGTTAGCTTTCAAATGTTAAATAAGATCTGATTGGTTGGGGCAAAATTAGCACCATTTTAAAGGGCATGTCCACCCCCAAAACTGTAATCCCCCCAACTACTGGCCCCATCATGTAGTGTAGTGTAATCCTTACCTCACATCCGAGCTCCATAGGGTTCTCCTGTAGTCCCCCCCCCAAAGTCCCAAAAACTGCCCACCAGGAGGCTAGCAGAGTCCATATAGGACTCTGCCTCCTACCTGGCCTCCGGGAGAATTTTGGCATGCGTACTGCAGCCCTTCTCCCCCTCCCTCTCCCTCCCTCTCCCTACCGTTCTACTATCCCTCCCCCTAGCATAAAACCCCTTTAATACAGTATTCCCCCATGTCTCCCAGCCCCAACCGCATGGTTTTTATTTTTAGAAAGCTCCTCAAACTCTTACTTACCTCTCCTCTTTCCTCCGCTGCACTGAATGACCGGCAGCCGCCAATCACAGACGCGACTGATTGGCTGCTCAGCCAATCACAGACGCGACTGCCGGTCCTGCCCCTCTGCTTGCATTCTCGCAAGCAGAGGGCCGGCAGCGCGGCGAAGGAAAGAGGGGAGGTAAGTAAAAGTTTGGAGGGCTTTCTAAAAATAAAAACCATGCGGTTGGGGCTGGGGGACCAGGGGGAAGGCAATATTAAAAAATAGAAATAAGGGTGGACATACCCTTTAAACAATAAGAACTTTTATTGAATAATCCTGTTTGTACATATAAAAATACACTACAATCCTATATAGGAATATTTTATTAATACACCCATATTCTTAAATAGTAAATAAATTAGTGAATTAATTAAATAGATCCAACAGGACTGATTGTGAAACAATGTTGGCACATGCCTACACACAAGCTATATTGCCTGCCATTTTGCCTAACAATTATCTAGTATGTGTACACAGCGTATCCACCCCCAAAATGAACCCCCCAAAAGCATAGAACCGCAAAACTCAAACAGTTGATAATGCTGTTAAATTAAGATTCCTTAATCCTCGTCACCCATCATGGCCATTACTGCAGAGTATGAGAGCTGCAGTTAATGTGCACAAATATATGATTGGATAAAACACACTGAAAAACAGATGAGGGGGCAAACATCAAGAACTTTGTTTACTTGGAAGAAATTCTGAAGTAACAAATTGTTTAATCAGCATATTTGGGTTTTAAACATTTTAGCCTTAAGAGTTCATTTTAGGAGAGTACACGGTAACCTATTGCTTCACATTAAAGGGTATCTCCACCGGGGAAATTGACTTTGGGGATTTCGGTTTAATTGAAGAATGGGAGGTAAAGGAGCTGTGTCTTACCTCCCATTCTTCAATAAAACCAGGAGAGAATATACAGAACTTACCGGGTCCTATCACTCTACTGATCATCTGAAAGGTTCCAATGGAGTTCGTAATGTATGCGCATACAGGTAAGACACAGCTCCTTTACCTCCCGTTCTTCAATTAAACAGAAATCCCCTAAGTCATTTTCCCCAGTGGAGATACCCTTTAAACTTTCCATTAAAGATGAATTTGATTAGAATATATTAATATATATATACTATATAGATGTTGGGTGCACTTTCTCTTTAAAATAACAAATTCTGATAAGATAAGAAAAACCGACTGCAAAATTTTATTTTGAATCCACGAGTGACCCACTGTCAAGAAAGTTTAGCCTTTCTCTTTGACTCATGACGTACTGCTGGTAAGGAGTGAGATAAACCAGAGAGGCGCATCCAAAATAAATCTTGCAAACAACGCAATGCTTTGTCTGCACTTTGCAGCTTCTCTACATTCTTGGGGGAAATAAAGGTTGAAGGAGAAAAATAGAGTCTTGAATTTGATTTAATATGGAGCAAGAAAATTGCATAAAGTCAAACTCTCTGGGAGAACATTTTGCTTGTATATTGGTGTGTAAATATTCATCTTTTCCTTATGGCAATTCCTGTGGCAGTAGGAGATACAGCCATGGAGTGTCACTTTTTGAAGGCACTACGCATTGTCATTACAACATGGAACATTGCAACTTAAAATTTCTCAGTGTCTCCATTACATAATCATAGTCCTATACAATGCTGTACAGGTGCAGTTTTTGTAGCATAACTGTATTATAACATAAGAAAAAAAAATAAAGCATATTAGCCTAATATCAAAGGTGGACCTTATACTTTATATGGGAAATGTACAGTCGTATTATTAATAAACTGAGAGCATCTGAAGTTGCTGCTACTTGTTCTTTTAACCAATCTGCCCCACCAGTAAGTAAATACTTGCCTCAGTAATCTTCTCAGCATGGACGACTCCACAAAGACCCTTCCTTTTCCTCGATGAGCTGAAGCTGCTTCGTGATTATATTTAAGAAGATCTAAACCCACATTTTTATACTTAATAATAATATCAAAACATCCCCTCCAAAAACACATATGAGCTTTAAACTACCACTCCAGTAAATGGCATTAAAGTACATGAACTGAATAAGATAACCCTGTGTATGTGTAGTCCAGCTGTAAGGAGACAGTGTGCCGCTCTTCTAGAAAAGACGATATCTGATCACGCCACAGCTATATAAAAATCTATATTGTATTATTAACTGGAATACACAAGTTAAAAGGATTAACAGTGGTCTAATGTGTTTCAGACGCCTCTGCCTCTGCCTCCTTACTCTGCCTCTGCCACAGCTGCACTTCACTTCTTTTTTTAAAGGTAAGGACTCTATTCGGCCAATCTGACAGTCCGAGAGTTAACCCATGGGA
Organism: Hymenochirus boettgeri; assembly: GCA_019447015.1. Lineage (NCBI taxonomy): Eukaryota > Metazoa > Chordata > Amphibia > Anura > Pipidae > Hymenochirus > Hymenochirus boettgeri. The sequence goes on along the minus strand of CM033474.1, from coordinate 207,929,817 downwards.
CTTAATAATGGTAATACAACTGCGATTACACTCTTAAAATATATACAGAAATAAAAAGTTAAAATCAATTACCTTAGCCTGGTGCATAAGTACCATATTGTGTAATGTTTGTGAAGATTCTCATTCATCCAGGTCATCATGGTATATCTGTTGTATTCAGTTAGATCAACTGGACTTAAAATTTAGTTCTTGAAGACAGTGATTGCTAGTGATCCGACTGGCTTTCTCAATTCAGAATGCCACACAAAATAATCACATAAAATTTTGCCCCAGCCAATCAGATCTTAGCTTTCAAATAGAAGCTAACAATTGTTTGCACCATTTTCAACTATAAGAATTTTTATTATATTGCCCTGGTTGTGTCTAAGAGGTGTCATCAGAACTGCCCAGGTTAAGGTGTAAAAACAGCATTGTACATGGCAGACAGTTGGTGTTGAACCCCCCCACCTCTATTCAGGCTTGGTTTCTTTATTTTCAAATAAATGTCCGCCTTGATAGCTCTCTTGAACTAGTTATGTTCCTTTGCCAAGATGTTGATATTACAATCTTCAAAGGTATGTCCTTTTTCCTTAAGACACTGGTACACACCTGAGGAATTGGCTCTTCTGTGCTGGGCCATACATTAGTGCAGCTGCTGTTTTGTCTCCCCCACATACAAATCAGAGCACTTTTCACTGCACTGCACTGCGTGTATGATGTCGCTTTTCTTGTGTTTCGGTATTGGGTCTTTCGGATGTACCGAACTGCTACCTAAGTGTGTTGTTTGGTTTAAAGCAGACAGGCATACAGTGTTTTTTTTTAATTCTAATTTCTTGGAGACCCCTGCTACATATGGGATGACCTTGTTCTTTCGCATGTCTTGCTTTCCCCCTTCACTGTTATTTGTGTTCTTTTCGTTCCTTCTACACCTTTTGACAAAGGCCCAGTCTGGATATCCACAAGTTTTAAGGGCTCCTCTGAGATAGCCTTCGCCTCTGTGTAGTGGGGATGTTCTCAGCTCTGTGTTGCAGGGTTTTGATGACACCCATCTTGTGATCTAAAGGGTGGTAGGAGTCAAACATCAAATACTGGTCTGTGTGGGTTGGTTTTCTGTAAACCTCTACTTACAGTTTACCACCATTCTCCCTGACTTCTACCAAGCAGTCCAAGAAAGCCAGTATGTTGTTTTGTACCTCTTCCTTGTAACATTGATGTTTTGGTCTACAGCACTGATGTATTCTGCAAAGGCTTGTACTTAATCTAGCTGTTATCCATGTATCGGAACCAGTGGGTGCATTACCCTTGAAGGTATTAAGAGCCTGTGTTTCAACTTCTGCCATGATAGGTAAAACTGGAGATCCCATAGCACATCCATGTTTTTGCTTGTAGAACTTATCCCTATATTTGAAATAGGTCGTATTCAGGCATAAGTCTAATAAGGAACACACTTGTTGTGGGTTAAGATCTTTTCTGCTGGTAAGGGTGCTGTCTTGGCCTATCCGTTTTCTCACCATTTCAACAGCCTCCTTAGTGGGTGTACAGGTGAAGGGAGATGTCACATCATAGGACACCATAGTTTCTGCGCCGAGTACTACATCTTGAATCTTGTTAGTGAAATGCTGGGAGTTCTGGATGTGATGCTTAGAACATCCAACCAGTGGCCCTAAGATGTTGGCTAGGTATTTCACTACCTTGTATGTGACACCTTACTCTGGGCAGTTTTGATAACGCCTCTTAGCCACAATGCAATCTACACCTTGCATTCACCTGGCTGTTATATATTAAATGGGACTTTCTAGGGTACTTAATTACCCTTTCAGATTCTTGTAAAAGTCATTCTGAATTGAGAAAGCCAGTTGGATGACTAGAGAAATGTCTTCAAGAACTAAACTTTAAGTCCAGTTGATCTAACTGAAACAGATACATAGTGTGTTACTTAATTGGTTACTTAGACAGAGACTCTATACAAATGTAACATATGTAAAGCGTAAGGAGGGAAGCAATGTTTCAAGGTGAGGGGGGAGGAAGCAAGAGTAGAGAAAGAGAGAGACATGCAAGCGGGGATATACAGTATAACTCTAAGATCTAATCCACAAAACATGAAATGTTCCCTACAGTATTGAGACCCTTGGGCACTCTAGTTTTAAACTGTGTGTATGTACACTATTTGGCCTCACCTCCTAATCTCAGTCACATGCTCTCTTGCCTAAACTGGACCTGCTAAGAACTTCCTGAAGTAGCTTAAATGCTATGGTTATGGTCCGTTTCCTCTACTTATTTACTTTTAAAATGACAGTGTGTAAGGTTTTTACCTGTTCTGAAGACATGTGGAAGTCGGCACCAACAGGCAAAGCAGGCGACAAGGCCAGAACAGGCCTAGTACAAAGTCCAAACAAACAGTCCAAAGGCAGGCACGGACAGGATCAACAGGAATAATGCACTGAAAAAGGGACCTTGGAAAGAATCAGTGACTCGAAGGAACAAGTCAAGCAGAAACGACAAAACCCAGCACAGCAATAAAGGGATGCACTGCTATAATCGGGCACTGAAGCAGGAATCCTGCTAATTTCACTCTTCGTGCACACTCTAGTGACATCACGCGCCTTTCGCAACATCACATGTGCATTGGTGCTCCTTCGTGATGTCAAAGGTGACGCCCAAGTTGACAAGTCAGAGCAATTATCCTGGCAAAGGGAAACATGACATTGAAGCATTGTCTACTGCTCCATTAGATTGGGGGTGGTACGCTGAAGAGAAGTGGAGTGAGATTTCCAAAACCTTGCGACAAATTGGGTACCTCTTTCGGAAACAATCTGAACTGGAAGGCCATAGAGACAATGAATGTGGAAAATGAAGAGTGAAAAGTTCCATAGCCGAAGGAAATTTGGGGAGAGGGACAAAATGTCCCATCTTGTTGAACCGGTCCATAACCACCCAAATAAGATTTTTACTCCTGGAAGTCCATAGTGAGATGGGTCCATGGGCGAGAAGGAACAGGCAAAGAGTTCAGCTGACCTTGTGGAAGAGAGTGGTCTGCTGTTGCACAAACAAAACAAGTGGATACGTAATCTTTAAAAATTTTTTTGGTTGGCCCCCATACCAGTCGGTTAAAAAGTTGTAAAGTTTTAATTATCTGGGGGGTGGCCAGCCTGTTTGGAGCTATGAGTTTGATGGAGAATAGTCGGACGATGTTCTTCAGGAATGTAAATCAATCAATAGGAGTCTCAGAGGGTGCGCAGGATTGACTGGCCAGTAGCTGGGAGGCCAGAGGTGAGTTCATGCTGCAATGATTTTGGAGGGTGGAATGATTGGTTCTTCTTTTATAGGCAAGATATCGGAGGGAGATAAACCCCTGGACAAGGCATAAGCCTTCTTGCTTCTGGAATCAGGGCGATAGGTTATAATGAAATTGAAGTGGGAGAAGAAGAGTGCTCAGCGAGCCTGGCGGAGGTTTAGTCTTTTGAGAGTTTGGATAAATTCAAGATTATTGTGGTCTGTATACATTGTAGTTGGGTGAGAGGACCCTTCTAGGAGATGTCACTATTCTTCCAAGGCCAAGAGGAAGGTTAACATAGCGTGGAACCAGGGGTGGAAATATTCTCTTATTACACTCTTTCTCAGCAAGGCTTTCTCTATGGAGCATGTCGATCTTAATACTTAGGGCGATTAACTCATCCATAGTGGTTGGTAGATCTCTGTAGACTAGGTCATCTTTCAGTTTGTCAGAAAGGCCCTGCCAATAGGCGACTACATACGCTTCATTGTTCTAAGTCACCTCTGCAGCCAGGGTCTGGAACTCGATGCCAAATTGCGTTATTGCAGGAGACCTCAAATGCGGTGGACAGGAACTCTGAAGAATTGTTTACTAGCAGAGCATTTTTTTCCGACAGTGGGAAAGTCAATTTTAGGAGTTTTCCTTCCTGTGGGGAAATAATATACCCCATCTTGGCATGTTCTGATATGAAGTGGGAAGACTGTAATTCAAACTGTATCAGACACTGGTTTACAAACCCTCTACAAGTTTGAAGATCACCACTGTAGTGGGGAGGAGGTGGAATCCGCTGCAGGAGCTGCATTGGCTCCAGGGGGGGTACAACAGGAGTTCGTTCTAGAAGGGTATTGAGTGCCTGTCCAATACTATTCTGCTGATTTTTGCATGCATTCATTTGTGCCACCATATGCTGTAAAATCTTTCCCAAATCCCAAAGAAGCAGGCGACAAAGCAGGAACAGGCACAGACAATGGTGGAGAATCCAACTATAAAGTCCAAATAAACAGGATCTTGGAACAAATAATCCAAAGGCAGGCACAGGCAGGATCTACAGGAATAAGCCACAGAAAAGGGGACCTTGGCAAGAATCAGTTACTCGAGGGAACTAGGAGTCAAGCAGAAAAACAAAACCCAGCACAGCAATAAAGAGATGCAATGCTATAATTGGGCACTGAGGCAGGGAATTTTGCTAATTTAAATCTTCGCACTGCCGGCAGCCTCTGGTGAAATCACGTGCCTTGTGCAGTTGCAGGCCTGTCTGCGCCTGTTCATTATGTCTTGTAGGATCCGGAATGGCCGGTCATGTAAGTACCTCTTCTGACACAGTGTTACAATGGTGCTAAAGTCCTAACCATTTTTAAATCTGTACACAGCCTCAAGGCAAAACATATATATATATAAACCTTATGTAGAAATTATTTTTAAGATTATAATATAAGGATGGTATGTCACCTTGGAGTTCCTTGCCCTTTATAAAAGCATGAGACCCCAGACAGGGGGAACTCCTCGGTGATGTAATATCCTTATATTACACTATAAGGGGTGCATTGTACTTTATACAATTTTAGTGTTGCAGTCTGCAATGTGCACAGCCCTGTGCAATGTATTTCTTAATAAATTTAAAGGTGAATGGAGGAGGGTTTATAGAACAACATGCTGCAGAGCTCAAGTGGGTAAGGTAATGACAGTAAACTTGATCTTAGCGCAGCTCTGTTAAATGCACCTGTAGTGAGTGTACTTTATTAAAAGGAATGTTGGAGGGCAGGTAGAGTGGTTTTTTATGCTAAACAATTTCCACAGGCAGTTCTAGGGTTGTCACCTTCCCTTTTAAGTATTTGCATTAGAATCATGACACAGGCTGCATAGATTTCAGTGTAGTCATACAGCATTAAATTTAATGAATTGGTGCTTAGCTTTGCAGCAAGTAGATTTTATATAGTTTGGGGTCTTAAAGGGAAAGGTGGCAAGCCTAGAAGAGCATCTCTAATGAGTGTACCTTTTAAGTGGAATGTTGGAGGGTTGAGAGTGAATTTCTGTTTAAGAATTTCCCAAAAGCAGCCCTTCTGCTGCATCATTTTAATAGAATCGGTATTAGGGTTGCCATCTTTCCCCTAAAGACCCCAAAATCTACATAGTTACAGGATAGTGTGTATTTTCATTAGAAGCATGATGCAGGTTGATTTTAGTGTAGCTATACAGCATTGCATTTAATGAACTGGTGTTTTGCCTTGAAGCATGCAGTGTTTTGGGGACTTAAAGGGAAAGATGGCATACCTAATATAAATAAATGCATGCCTTCCAACAGTAAAACATAACATCCCTTTAACGCAAGGTGAGTCTCCTTTGTGGTTTTCCTTATGTGTCTGTATGGGTAAATCTTTTCTCTTTTTCTATCTCTCCTATTTCCACTGGCCAGAAAAATCACCTTATCTTTTCATGTTCCTTTCTCCCCTTTCGCCTATCCTACACAGTGCACAGGGATGCAAAACAACTTTGTTTTCATTTTGCTGTGTTTGTAATGCATTAAATATAACCATTACATTTTGTACAAATGTTACTAAGGTAAAACTTTAAACCATATAGAGACGTATAAAATGAGTTTTTACCTGAAAGGTTTTTGTCTACACAGTTTGGCAGTTTGTTTAAGCACATAGGTGTCAGATGTGCACATGGATCTGCTAATGTTATTTGTAAGATGATTTTTTTTTAATTGCGCAGACCTTTTTGTTAGATCTGTATGTAACAATAGATCCTTGTTATAGAAATGTTATAGTAATAGCTATTTTGTATTGTTTTTCATATTGTTGTATTTACTTTGCAAAGCATGCTGGGAGACCTTGGTTATAAAAAAACTGCTCCCAGGTAGCCCAAGCCCATCTGGTTTAGAACTGTAACAGGTTAAGACCTGTGCTAAGGCTGCTCTAATATATCTGAGCTGTAAAATACTGCCAGAATCTTTTCTTTTTGATTTAATTCAGATTTAACACAGTAACTTATGCTTTATTCTTGCAAGAACCCTACCACACAAGGATAAAGACAAAAGTCCTTTTAAAAGGTACTCACACAAAATTAACCACTGCAACAAATGGTAGAAGTATAACCATAAACGTTTATTATCAAAACGCATGTGGCCGCCGAACAATCGTGTCAGCTGAACACTCGTTCAGGAATGACTGAAAATTTCCATCGGCCGCGCTAGACTCCATAATTGCCACAGATTCTTGTACATGTCATTCTGAATTGAGAAAGCCAGTCGGATGACTAGCAAAACGTCTTCAAGAACTAAACTTCAAGTCCAGTTGATCTAATTGAATACAACTGATTTGTGTCATTTTATTTTTTAAAGCATCACTTGGGTACACAATGATGTACAGGATAAAATACAGAGGATGCTAACAAATGCAAGCAATATATGTAAATAAAAATTAGATAAAATTTCATACATTGGTTAAGAATACATATATTTAAATTATAAATTAATTGATATATTTGTGATGTGCTTTAAGATATTGCCCTAAAGAGCTTACAATCTAAGTGGGTGGGACAACTTAAAGATACAAGTAGATACATTGGTACAAAATGCTCAAGACAGTTAACAAAAGGTTAAGATAAATTTGAAAGTATTAATGGATGCCACCTGGTGAAATGAGAGAGGGAGAGAATTTCAAAGACAGAATTTGTTTGGGTTTTGTGGAGAAGATTGCCTTATGAGGAACGGAGGACACGGCTAGAACATACGGTGCCAAGAGAGATGCACAGTGAAGAGATTTAAAGATCAAAAGACGGGTATTAAATATTATTCTTTGCTTGATAGGAAGCCACCCCATAAACTGCAGTATCGGGTGTTACAGGTTTCTCTTGAAAGAAAGTGAAATAATGCAAACTGCTAAATTCAGGAAGAGGAGACAGATTACAGGCTGGGAGACTATATAGAAGAATGTTATAGTATTCAAGACAGGAGAGTATAAGGGCATGTGTGAGCATTTTAGTAGTGGATTGAGAGAGTAAAAGGCACATCTTGGTTATATTGCAAAGGAGAAAGCGACATGTCCTGGTATCCTTGTCAATGTTCTAACAGAAGGAAAGAGAGGAGTCAAATATTACTCCAAGACAGCAAGTAGTTTCAACAAGGTTAATGACCAGATTATTAAATAGAAATAGAGAAGGGTGGACTAGGTCCCGGTTTAGGGAGGAAAACAATTAGTTCAGTTTTGGATAGATTGAGTTTAAGGCGGTGTGCCATCCAGGAGGAAATAGAGAGCAAACATTTAGAGATTTGAGGTTGAACTTCAGGGGTTAGTGCGGGGGTGGACACGTAGATTTTGGGTATCATCAGCATATAGGTGATACTTAAACCCAAATGAACTGATAATATCTCTCAAAGAGATAGTGTTGAGGGAGAACAATAACGGTTCCAAAACAGAGGCCTGAGGGACCCCACACTAAGCAAACAGTAAAGGAAGTCTTAAGCTGGGTACACACAGTAAGGATAAAGCCCCGATAATGTTGGATTCGACGGTATCAGGGCTTTATTGCTACTGTGTGTACCTTTTCCGAACGAGCGCACCGAACGATCAGGTTGACCGAACGCTCTTTCGGGAAAGACCGAAAATTTCCAGTGGCCGCGCTAGACTCCCTATAGAGGAGTCTAGCGTGGCTGATGGAAACACACAGTCCCGAGCGTTCTCCCTATGATGTTCATAGGGAGAACGCACGGGACTGTGTGTATGCAGATCTTTGAAAGATGACAGACAGGATCTTGCAGATCCTGTCTGTCATCTTTCAATGATATGTACTGTGTGTACCCAGCTTTATTAGCAAAGGAGACAGAGAAAGATCTGTTAGAAAGATAAGAAGACAACTGGGAAGCAGCTAGATTTTGGATGCCCAGAGAATACAGAATTTGCATGAGAAAATAACAGTCCAAAGTATCAAAGGCACACGATAAATCGAGGAGAATATAGACAGAGAACTGGCCCTTAGATTTGTCAGTTTGTAGGTCATTAGTAACCAACTTTCAGTTGAAGCATCCTCCTTCTGCAGCTCTGCAATATGTTGTTTCTATAAAGCTACATTCACACTATCACAGGAGAACATTACACTTGTGATGTTGTGCGATGTTCCCCTGCATTACACATAGCGGTGTCCATTTCATTCAAAAAGTGCCACACAAAACGACTGCATGTAGTGCATTTCCCCACACACTGCATCACAGCTCATATGTGTGAATGTTACCATTTAGTCCTATGTGCAAAGTTTTTCATCTGGATTTTAATTGCATGAAATCACATTGAAATGCCATTGATCCTTAAGTGTATCTATTAAAGGGGTAATGGAGGTGGGGATTTGGGGGTTAACTGTTAAATACAGCTTAGCATCAAAGGGGGTGGGGATACAAACACAAGGAACATAGTTAGCATGTCCAGAAGACGTTTTGTGCCTGTGACCACTAGAAAGTAACAGTGGCATCATAGAAAACCAGTAACCTGAAATATTCTGTAAATGCTTTCTACACTAAGAAGCTGTATTCAGAGGTGAGAGACAAACTGTTTTACTAAGTGGCAATTATAGGATTGAATTTTGGGTTTTGTTCTCATTTAAGGCAATTTTGTTTTACAGATTAGAATTGTCCGGATGGGATAGTATTAATGAATGCTAACAGCAATTTTCAATATACCAACCAAAGTCAGGTTTGCGTACTTAAAAAGGTGTGTTTTATGTAAAGTGAAAGAGTCCCTGTAGTTCATACATTGGAAATATTAATAAGAAGAGAAGAATAAAAATACACATACTAAGATGTGGAAACCTAAGTCACACTGTAAGAGTGATGTAACTTAGTAGATCTTATAATCTATTATTTACCTATTGTCACAATATTTTGAAAGCCATGAAGGGAGATTCACCCAAAGGCGCAAGCTCTCTGGGCAAATCTCCTGTTCCAGATTTACCAGAGGCTGTGCGACTCTGGGTGAATCTCACCCACATGTTTTATTAGCTAGCGTGAAATACTTATGCATAAAGAGCAGCGCAGCCTCTGGTAGATTACAGCCTCTGGTAAATTGCTTTGCGGTGGCTGAGCGAGTGCCTTTACCAGTACTCGCTCAGCTGCCGCAAAGTGAGAGCTAACTGATTTACGGTCAGTTAAGGGCTGAAAGGAGCGCTGCACGCTAAATTACCCTAATGTTATACAGATTAAAATCTCCTGTAATTCACTGATATGAATAAAATAGAAAACAATGGGGATCTTGTGTTAAATCTTATGTTAATACACAGTATGTCATTTCACCTATTATTGAGACCGTCCCAGGTTAAAATTGATACATTATTGTATAAGCCACCTGCGTTCTTCCACAGCTGACGTTGATTTTATAGCTTATAATTAAATCTTTCTGATTTGATAACTCTAATAGACACAGCAATGTAGTATTTTTAGGTACAATATGTCCACAATGTTAAGCTTCATTACACATTGCTAAGTATAACTATTAAATTTACGTCTTAAGAAAATAATTACTAGACACTTTGTTAGAAAACTACATTCAGTATCAGATGGTGAAACACAATTGCCATTGACAGTTATGCAAATGATTCGGACAGGTTATTGTCGTGGTTTTCAACAGGGAAATGCACAAGGGTGAAAACACCACAACTCTCTAGTTGTGGTCTCACTTGGGCAATATCAAAAGACCTACAAGCCTTAACAAGATCATTGCCTTGATCCTATGATTGTATTATGTAAAATTGTATTACGGTATATCATTATTCAAACACCACATTAAAAAATTTTACCATTTAAAGTGATTTTACTTTAGTTTAATCTCAATAATATTAAAGAGAAAGTCTGGTAATGTGCCTGATATAGTAAGTGTTTGTATGCCAAGAAAGTGCTGACAGAGACAGAGGTGGGTGGATGCACTAGAGCTCTAAATTGTTGCGGATTCTGCCTAAAGTGTTAACTGGGTAACAATTTTGTCTATGGCTTATGCATTGAAGTGTGCCATTTCTTATAGGATACAAATATATAATGATAAGATCTGTGAAGTATATAGACCCTATTATTAAATCTGGTTACAAATGCATGTAATAAACTGAGAAAAATAGCAGTTGGGGTATTGGCAGATAACTGACAAGTCACCAGTTTTGTTTTAAGGTGGACATGCCTTTTACATACCAAACGGTAAACGTATTCAGTCATTCAGAAATCAAAACTATTTAAACGACAGATAATGTGTTATGCTACAGCAGAAATGTTTACATAACATAACACCTTACACCCTTGTTTATAAACTGCTCCACCGCCACCACCACCTACAAAAGTCCAGAAAAGGGATAGACATTCCTGTAACCAACGTAAGTCCCGTTTCTTGACTTTGCATATCTTTTTTTTTTTATAAACTAAGAAATGTCCCTTTAAACAATGCCTGTGTTTAATTCATACTAGTACAATAATCTGGTTATTACACTTTCAGATATAGAGAACCTTAAGCTAGATTTTCATTTCTATCATCAGGTTTTACTGATGTTTTTGGAGCATTTTATTATCTGGCGAACAGTGGTTAAATATAAGAAGGTCACCTTTCCTTCCACTGTCTGGATTTCATCCAGCATTCCAATTTTAATTATTTGTATTCTTACTCTGGCTTTGTTGGTAAACATTCAGGATGAGCTGAGTGTATGGGGAATTGCTAATACAAAATTACAAACTTAATGACAGGCAATAAAATAGCTTTGTGTCTTCTGTTATAACTCAAAACCGAGATACCTTAATTATGGTACCAAACCTATAAGGGAGCTTACCATAACTTTTAATAAAGGTCAGACACTTGTTTTCACTGAGTATATTCTAGGAAACAAGGCCACAAAGGTCACATAAGATGAGTTAGATGGATTATAGAATAATAAATTAGGATCCCTTTTCCCATAGATAAAGTTTATTAAAGAAGAACACTGCTCTGCGTTTGTTGAGATATATGTCTTGAAATGAACTAAGCTGACATGTCCATGAGCCAAGAGGCTTTCCTATACAATGTTGTAAATTCATATGGGTTGATATCACATAATAGGCCATCCCAGGGGGGACTATTGTTACTGTAGGTATATAACTGTAACAATAACCATATAGTCTAGGAATAGACCGATGGTTTATTGCATAACTGCAGTTTCATGGTTCCGTTTACAAATATATTATGAAGAATTTGGCTATAGGGTTAACATTATAGAATTACAGTATTTAAACCTTTGCCTTTTGTAGTGTTTACCATTCGTAGTAAACTCATTGTTCAGAACAACAGATAGAAGTGACACTTTACATACATTTTTGCATTGCTATAAATCCTATTTTTCAAAAGACAATATGCCCTGTATTAAGGTGGTATTACATTAAGGTGGTATTACATTAGCTTTTTTATTTTGTAATCAGTTAGTAATTTTTTTTTACTATTATTATGGATTATATTGCACAACTAGCACAACTAGTCACAACTGTTTGAGGGAATTAGATTAAAATAACTATATTCTAATTAGGTCCCTAGACAACAACCAGTGATTGTTTTGGAAATGTATAACAGGCTATAGAAAGTCATGGACTTAAATTGTGATATGAAGAAATGTGATAGACAGATTTTGCTATGTGTTCTTTAACTAAACATGTGTTAATAAGGCATTTTTAACTGAGACTTTGTTGACTTTTCATAAAGAGAATTCAAAGATTAAGAAATAAAAAATACAAGATTAAAAAAGGCAAAAAGGAGATTGTAAGAAGAGCAGCCAGCATATAAAGAAACCCGCCTCAATAACAAGTTAGTTAAAAGAGCAATGCTACCCGAAATACAAGTATACCCTAGGAGTCTACAATATGTATGCAATGTCCTTATAGCTGGATCTAAGCCTCTTCCTGCCAGCAAAAATCTACCCCATTAGTGGTGCTTAGATTGAACCTATATGTATGAGTGAATGAAGGAAATTGAGAGGTTGGCTGTATAATAGTGTTTTTACATTAACTGGCTAGCTGTAATATAAAGGAAGAACCAGAGATATCCAATTTAGCTATCTGCGCATCTAGCTTTTGGAAAGGGGGCTGACCACTGTACCAGATGTTTAAGCTGAAACGCACAATAATAACATCTAAAATAAAAGACTGACAGGCTCTCCTGGGAGTGAGGCAATGTTATCACTCTCTATGGGAAACATTGTTCCCTTCTGCCACCATATACTGTAATTTGAAACATCTCCTATTGTCAATGTCTGGAAAAGGATAGGGATAGTACAGTGCAGTTGGGGGTACAGTTGTTTTAATAAGAGCACTATGGCCAAAACAAGATAAAGCATGGGCTTTACAACTAGTGGAGCCTTCAGTGTTTTCTTAACAGAGCCGGACACCTGATGCAATTAAAGGGCATCTATACTGAAAAATGTTTTTTAAATTGCCCATTATTGGAAACTATAATTCTTCCAAACCATCAGTGTACCCTTTATTTGTTGATCTACCCCATATTTCTTCAGATATCCAATTTAAACCATTTTACGTTTCAGCTCTCAATCAAGTGCCTCATTATCACAATCTCTTCTGCTGTGTGCAGTTTTGCTGTCACTAGAATGGAAACAGTTGGTATGAGAGAATGGAAAATTCCCTCCTAAGCATGCTTGCCCTCATAGAAAGTCTGGTCAGATGGAAGAAGGTGTTGGTTAAGAGAGTACATCATGGGAGCTCGGAAGATAAGAGGAGCACCAAACTTCTGGCAGTATCTCCCCCTAATACTTTTCAATATGCTTTTCAGTTTTTTACTTTTTACTGAAATTAATTAATATTTGGCAGTAGCAACTACATTAAAATAGAATGCTGATTGGACCAGGTTTTGTATGGAGGAAAACTTCATTCAAAAGCAGATACATTATGTACTTTTAAATCTGCTTTGTCCAGTGTATTTTATTTTCTGTGATTCATGGGTTTTGTTCCTGTTTAAACAAAAGTAGATAGAAAACCTTCCATTCATCTTTAAGCGTGATGTTCAGATAGTATAAGGCAACAAGCCATGGGGCTTATGTAATAAAAGGTTGCAAACTTTTACCTGTGCTTTTGACCTGCACCAAACTTCAAGTTTTAGCTCACTGCTGTAGACCTCTAAAAAGCTGATTAGTTAATAGTACAGACAAACTTTTGAACCACTTAGAAAATAAGCCTTAATGTGTCTCCTAAATGTGATTTTAAATTGGTCACCACACTAAATATGAATTAAAACAAGGTAAGGATTTAAAGCAAAAGGAAATTAAATTGGTAAGGAGGAAACACCAAACAGTGATAGCCAATTTGATAGGCAGGTACAGTCAAAAGTTGAGTCCAATACACTATTGTGCACGAAAACAGATTAATATTATAAATCATCCAGCAGCTACAGAAAAGGAAGTGTGGAGACACAGTTTGTTGTATATATGTGCTCTGTCTATTGGGTCAGTGTTATGTGGTTGAATTTGGTTCCCATTTGAAGTTGTGTAATTTTTCCATAAATTTGCCATTAATATTGTAAATGCATCAATAAAATAACAAAGTCACAACATGGTTAATACATTGTGTAAATTAGTGCAGCTAAGTTGCAACTCATAAGTTTTGCATTATTAGAAGTGATATAGAACATTCAGAGTAGGAAGTTCAAAAGGCTGTGGGAACAATCTCTTTGTAATTTTGAAATGTATAACAATCCCCTCTTTAGTCACTAATACATGTATCTAATAAATAACACACTTTACATTAAGAATATTTATGACACACCATAGCATACCAGTGAAAAGACATTTTCTATTTTGTTTATTTTACTGTTAATCTAAGGTAAATGACACTGTCACTACCTTTACAAAAGGCTTTTATCTTTGGAATTTGCATTCTAATGCATTGTACCATCTTTGCATTCTCCGTGAAGATGAACATTCTTGTTTGAACAGATGTCAGTAACTGGATTATAAAGTAAAATTAACACATGAAAAATTGAAAATAAGGATTAAAGTGCTAAATCATTTATCTGTCTAATTTATTGCATTAATACAAATTGTGAGATTACATATGTAAAAAAAGTGCAGATTTTAAGCATAGTGGTTTAAACTGTGGTATACAGTATATTGAATTAATATTTATAGTACTGTAGGTCAGATTTGTCTTATTATAAACATAAAGCAAATACATAATAATAAATCAATTGTCGCTTTCCAAGGATATATTTTTGTGTAAAGTTTAGGATCCAAATGAACTAATTACCATGAATGATTTCCTCTAAAAAAGCAACCCCTTTAACACTAAACATTTCTATTCCGTACACACTGGAGGCTTTCTTGCTCACATGTGCAATATAAATTCAAAAGAAACAGTTCAGCCTACAGAATGCATTAAAGCAAATTAGTAGTCAGCCCCTAGAAATGGAAAAAACATACATTTGCACTTAAAGATATGACAGGGACTCTCTTTCCTTCCTTCATGCGGATATGGTTCTGTAAATTGTCCTGCTCAAACTGAGATTTTTTGGTTCCCTCTTCCTCTGGATCAACTGTTAGGCAGGAAATCTGGGTATTGCTGAGTAGGTTGGACTAAATGGGCGTTTGTTTTTATAACTCTCAAAGCCAGTAAGTACAAGCAACAGCCTAGTTCCACTAAACATGTCAATTGTCACCCCCCCCCCAAAAATAAACCCCTTGATACAAAAAAAGTGACCTCTGGGAGGGATCGTCAGTGCTAAAAGGATGCTGTGATTTGGTGGTTCACGAAAGCACTGTGCAATAAGCACAATATTCCTAGACTGGCTTTCTATTTTCATTTAACTTAAAAGGAACTAAAGTTTCCAGACAACATGGTCCCAATAGAGTTTTTCCTTAGCTAGCATGGATGTAAGATACAAAATCTTATCAGTAAAAAAATAAAAGTCTAGGAAATTGAAGCTGCCACCTCATGTCCTCTGTTTAAAAGCAGAACATTATACCACTATACCAACATATCAACCATGTAAAATGGCAGTACATGTAGATACATTACAAGCAGCTTTCAGTCAGAGACTTAAATATTATTGCGGAAACATCTGTATAGAAAATGCTCACAAGGCTATTTGACACTGATTTTTGCCTTTTCGACAATAAATTTTTGACACAAAAAATTTTGACGAAGTTCCACCTATCAAAATTAAGTTCTGCCTGGATCTGCGAAGTTTATGTAAGTTCAAAACCTGGTTGGTTGGAAATCAGGACTCATGACACATGTTTACTTTTTGCCCATCTCAGTTGGCTGCTACTATTTAAAATGGTTTCTTGTTACAGACATTATGTTAGGTTGAAAGTATGAGGAAACACACAATAATTCCAGTGTACCCAGAGTACAAACAACAGAATAAAAGTTGATTTGATTTATTGTCTTGAACATTTGGGGATGAGTATTTAATTCAAGTTGCAAAGATCCCTATGGACAGCAACAGTGATGAGTGATTCATTGGTTATGTTTATATATTTAATGGAAATCTTCCAACATGAGGATTCATTCTATTACAAAACAGAAATGTGAAAGGAAAATGAACCACCATAAAAAGTACAGGCCCAGCTCTATGTGTGGAACTGACAGAGAAAACCTAAACACGGAGACCTTTTAATAGATTTAATTATGACACACTACAATTAGGTTGGGATATTAGAAATATTTTAATAGGACTAAAGTAACTTTACAAATTAAAAGGATATGCATGGGGATATGAAGATAAATACGCTATTACGTAAAAACACACACTAAGCTCCTTGCACGTATTTTGTGGCTACCAAGACTTTGTAAAGGTTGAACTAGACAAACTGGAAAGGTTTTGACTAAGTTTTAAACTACCAGCAAAAGACCAGCTCTTAAAATGCAATGGGTAAGATGTAATAATAATACTCCTACTTTAAGGTGGCAATACACAAGGCCAATTTTCAACATATCTTGTCAGATAGGTAACAAAGCTGATGAACTACTACCTTTTATTATTGACTCCCTTTAATACAGTGAGCCAATAACATCGTACTGTGTATGGGCACATAAAACAATCATTCCTATGTATTTGGAATGATAGAATGGATGGAATCTGAGGTAAATTTGCCACTGAAGTTGCATGTGTACGCTATTGTGTTAATACATTGTTATTTTATGGGCAATTCAAATTAAATGGTGTCTCTCACTAATCCCCAAATAACAAATAATAATGAAGGCTCTATCCATATCCCTATCACCCAAGGTGAATAGGTTGGACTTGATGGACGTATGTCTTTATTCAACCTCAATTACTATGTATCACTGCAATTAAATAGGTATTTATTCTGCATATGTACGAAAACATATTATGTACTGCAAGGGGACACTACAACCCTCAGCCGAGTGGCGTTCTGAGCACGCTTATCTCACTGCGAAAACCCCACAAACCCGATTCAGAGTTGCCTGTCACTTATATATATTACCATAAACCATCGGTAACTGGATGTCCTTTCATCCTGCTAACTGTACCTGTTGGTATCTACATTAAACAAATACACAAAATACTGTACAGACAGGAAATAATACATTGAAGAGACAAGGGAATTGGAGAATCATATACAATAACACAGATTATGACATAAATGTTTCCATATAAATACACAATAATCACATGATTGTAACTGGTGGTATTTCAGAAGCAGGATTTGTGCCTCACCAATTATGAGATCATTTTAACAAGGTATGGCCATATTTTAAGTATTTTAAATCCAATTATGAGACATGATTACTTAACACTAGAAGCCATACTCTATGAGTAGGATCATCCTAGTTCTCCTGCGATTTTTCAAGGAAGAGTTCATCCAAAAAAATTACCCTTGATCAAAATGATAATTGTAATGGAGACAGGTGAACTTGAAACCATTGTAGAAATGCAATAAAAACTTTCCTTTCTCTCTAAAATAATTTTCATGGTAACAAGGAATTCCAGCCCGTTAACTGTCCAAACTTTCAATGTTGCATTAACACCAAGTGGAAAAGTAAAAGAAAATGGAAATGTGAGAGAAATGTCACCAAAACAATTTTACCTGCTTTCTGTGAGTGAATGTGTGACAGTGCTTGTAAGATCGCTGCTGTTCCTTGTTCAGAAACAGATAATCAGCTTAATAAGCATAAGCCATCAAGTTTGATTCTGGCAAGTGGCTTTCAGGGAAGATAATTTTACAGCCTATGAGCTGCCAGTCGTGGAACAAAAATC
Organism: Hymenochirus boettgeri; assembly: GCA_019447015.1. NCBI lineage: Eukaryota > Metazoa > Chordata > Amphibia > Anura > Pipidae > Hymenochirus > Hymenochirus boettgeri. The sequence goes on along the minus strand of CM033474.1, from coordinate 207,912,345 downwards.
TACCTTTGAACAATGCCAGTTATCTTCTGTCTGAAATTTCAAAGAACACCCTTGCTGAGATGGCATCTTTACAGAACACCCACTAAAATAGGGCACAGATGAAAGCGCATAAAACTAATTAAGTGCCAAACTGAAGCGAGAGAGCACAGTACAGGCTGGATACCATTACCGGTGGCATCACTTAGCAACAGAAGGAAAAGAATTGACTTTACAAGGATCATTATTCATTGTGATCATATGGAGAAAAAGCCTTGTCTTTCACTTATGGAAATAAAACAGGATGTCCAGTTCTAATGACTATAAAGAGGATTCTAAAAAATTGAGTTGTGTTTACTGTAGCAGAACTACAGTCCATCACGTCTCTCTTCAGCCACAAGCTGCCCAGCGTTACCCTTCTAGTCACCTCTACTTTTTGCTCAGTCTTCTCTACAGCCAACCTACTGTATGTGTGAGACATATTTCACTGTCCATTATCATCAACAGATTCAGACAGAATTAATTAATTTGTCTAAAAATCTGTTTCTTCCAATATTCTGTTACTAGACTCCCAGATTTCAGGCAGTTCACTGATCAAAGGGGAGATCAGCAAGTAGGAAAGACTTTGACAATGGCGGGGGGGTTGATGGTCACATTCGTTGCACGGCAATAAGCATGACAAGAACAGTACACCTCCATCGATTCTTGAAAATATTCAGAAAAAGTGGCACAAGGTCCCCAGATAGTGTTAAACTAGCAAACCCTGATCAAGAATGGCAATCACTTGCTGTTAACATTCCATCCATAACACAGAGCCCTGTAGGCTGCTACCTATGCAGATTCCCAGGGTAAGCTGATATTAGAGATGGCCGAAACTCACTAGTTTAATTCCGTTTTCAGACTACCGGATCTCGGGAAAATCCCAAAGATCCAAAAATCCGAAACCGGAATGAATTTTTGCTAATTTTCAAATGTACAGGGCTATTTTCAATAATTTTTGAAAATAGCCTCGAACGTTCGAAAATTATTGATAATACGATCGGAGACCATTTTCAAGTAAACATATTTTCCTTCAAAGCATGATAACACTACTATAAGAACTTTTATTGAATCTCCGTTATTTTCCTCCAATATCAAAGCATAGTAACACTACCTTTTTTCTGCCTGTAACATAAACACATGTCTGCCTCTCAATAAGCATTGCTTGAACCTTCTCAAGCATTGCATCCAAGTAAACATTCACTAAAATAACAAATAGTGGGAGGAAGTAAAGATGTGGATACAAAATCTTCCCTAGCAGAGCTTTATTGGTGCACAGGTGTAGAAGAAATGGTAAGATTGAAACATGTGATACTATAGTTTGTTGTGCTTAAAAACATAGACAATTGTGTCTCTGCATCATTACTTCCACCTTCTATTTGTTATTTTGGCTCATATCTAGGGGATAACTGTCATTTTATTTAGACACATGCTCTACTATTTTATACCTGAAAAGTATAGGACATCAGGAATTAAAAGGTGAGGGAATAGAATGGCACCACTCACCACAGGTTATTTTCTCATCCAGACAGTTTCTATGATTAAGGGGCCTGAAATGTGTTAGATTTTTCCTCCATATGTAGCACTAGCTAAACCTGATCATATGATTTTATTTTGATGTTATTGGAATAAAGGAAATGGTTTTATTATATATCTGCCTGCCTGTCTGGATGAGAAAATAACCTGTGGTGAATGGTGCCGTTCTATTCCCTCACCTTTTTCTTCCTGACGTTCAATGTACTGGAAGTAGTGATCCAGGGAATGTGCACACTGATGGCCTTTTGAATGCAGAAGTTGAATGAAAAGTAAATAGCCAAGAGAGACCTAAAGCGGCCATAATATTCTTCTGTAATGTATAGAACCCACTGTATTGCTGTTTCCACATTTATTACTGATTTCTTGGAAAATGTAAATATCTCGATTTGGTTGTTCAGTAATTTTTGGCAGTACAAAATTACCAGTTGTTAATTTTAAAGGGGAACTTAAGTCTTCAGACAACATTGGCCCAATAGACAGAGCACATTCACAAACACACATTAAGCTGTGTCTCACCTCTCCCTTTGCTGTGGCTGGTGGGTGATTTATAAAATTAACCTGTGGGTACTAGGGGTCAGCTCCCATAATCCACCTTAGCTGGGTAAACCCCCAGCATTGTGTTTCCATACTCTGTAGTGCTCAACAGATGAAAACATGGAAGTTGCTGCCTTGCTTAATAGAAGATGAGAGCCAATCGCATAACAGCCCAGAAATCCTCCCTCTCTCTGACAGAGAACAGGGATTTCAGTTTTTTTGTTTTCAAACACATTCAATGCTCCTGTCCTAACAATGATATATAATCCTTTCATAAAGTAAGGTAATTCTAACAGTGTATTTCATATATAGCATGAATGTAAGAAAGAGAATACTAACATTTCAGTAAAAATTCTGGGGAATTCAGCCTGCAACTTCTTGTATTCTGTCTTTCTAAAAGCACAGCTCTTACCCCTAACCTAACATAGATTTTATAAGGAGTTCCTGCACTTGTTGAACCTTTATCTTTTTTTAAGAACCCTAATGGAAACCAAAAAGGGTATGTCTGGCGATTTGAAATTCTGGAGTGTGTATTTCTAAAACAAGTGAGCTACCACTGCCTAAGCAGAGCATCCAGGTACATTAAGGAGCCTTTTCTTATACTAGGAACAAAATAATAAGGAAAAAAATGGCATACATATGTCTCCACTCCAAAATGGAAGTCCCTGATAAGACTTTGAAAGCTACTTGTTACCCTGTAGTTTATTTTCCAGAAATTCACACTGACTGGTAAATAAACTGCAGGGTAACAAACAGCTTTCAAAGTCTTATCAGGAACTCTACTGGTGTTGAGACATCTGTATAGAAAATACTCTGTGCATAGAGAATACCCAGTGAATACTGGAGTCAGGGGATGTGCTCTTTGATAACTACATAGGCTGTGGCTTATACTGGGAACAACATGTTAACCTTCTTAGTTAAAGAATCTATTGCTTACATGTACTAAATTTAACTTACTAGAGAAGAATCTTACAATCTATAGGTAAGAGAAGGAATGTAGAAAGTAGAAAAACGTATAGACACATTGGGACAGTAAACATCAAACAAAACAAACAGATGACCAGGTACAGATACTGACTCAGGAGGGGGTGGGGGTGGAATGGGGGAAAAACAGTAGTGGAGGTGTGAAATGGGCACAAGTAGATAGATATAGTAATAATTTGAGAACAGTGTCCTTTGAAATGGAAAGTGTCTTTTGAAATGTATTAAACAGTACAAACAGTGTCCTGGTGAGTGGATTTAGTCTGGGTGGTGATGTGGAATAAGTTTATATTTGGCCATAAAACTCATGTCCTTATTTAGTACGCTGTTCAGGGAATTACATTTCTGAATTAATTTGTATTCCCATTCCTTATGCTGTTTTTGATTGTGAAAATTCATTTTACCAAAGTGCTCAGCCACAGGGGCATCCATTAATCCATGCATGATGTTGAATCTATGGGAGTTCATCCGTTTGCGCAGTGTTTGTCCTGTTTCTTCCACATAAAAACCTGTGTTAGGGCACTTCATGCACATTATTAGATACAATACATTGGCAGAACCACAGGAGAATGATCCTTCAATTTGATTAATTTGTTTACAATGTGGCCTATATATTTGGTCTGTTGTGTGGATTTGTGGGCAGGTTTCACACCTAGGTTGTTGGCAGGGTGAAGTGCCATTCATTCTTGTTTTGCCCAGGGAGCGTTGTGCCAGTAGGCGTTTCAAATATGGGGGCTGTCGGTATGCCAGGAATGGAGGCACTGGAAATATTTTTTTAATCTGTCATCCCTTTGTAGTGTTGAATGGAGTTCTTTTATGATTTGTCATAGGATCTCCAGGTGTGGACTGTGTGACTACAAGGGGAACACTGTCGCAGTTTTCTTTCTGTTTGTATCTCAACAGCTTGTGTCTGGGAAAAGATATGGCCCTTTGGATTTCCTTGTCTGTTGTTTTGGGATTGTATCCCTGTTTAATGAACTCACTGCGAAGTTGCTGTAGGTTCATTCCTTTCTGTTGGGTCTGAACAGATACGATGGTAACGTATCGCTTGGCTGAAAATTATTGATTTTCTTGAGTGTTTGGAGTGGAAGCTGTCATTCCTAAGGTATGTTCGTCTGTCTGTTGGTTTGCGGTATATCGAGGTTACCTTGTATTTTAATAGTGGTGTCCAGAAAGTTGATTTGACTTTTGGAGTAGTCAAGTTTTAGTTTAATGGTGGGGTGGAAGGAGTTGTAATTCTTTTCAGTTCAGATAATGAGGATACCATCTATTTAAAGAAGGTAAGTAATTGGTTTTGTGGTACAGGAGGATAGAAAATCCTCCAATTTGGTCATGAACAGGTTGGTGCGAAGCGACAACCCATTGCAGTCCCCATCTATTGTAGATAGATCTCCTGATTGAATGAGATAATGTTGTGTGTGAGAGTGAAGTGTATCATGTTGAGAACTGCTTCTGTGTGTATGCCGTCCTTCTGTAAAAAGGTTTTACATGCTGCAATACCATCTTGATGAGGGATATTTCTATATAGGGCCTCCACATCCATTGTGGCCAAAATTGCATTGACAGGAATGGGGCCTAATGCAGTGAGTTTATTCAGCAGGTCTGTGGTGTCCTGAATGTAGCTAGGTGTTTTCTTGACTAGGGGTTTGAGGATGTTTTCTACCCAGCCTGAGATGTTCTCTGTCAGCATGCCAATTCCTGAGATAATGGGTCGTCCTGGACATGTCTCTTTGTGGATTTTGGGGAGTGTATAGAAGCAGCCAACTTAAGGCTCGTCTGGAATAAGGGCACTAAGTTGGTCTCTAATGGTTTAATTTATTTATCAAGCTTTTGAGTTCTTTTTTGTATTTGGCTCTAGGGTCCTCCTGCAGTTTGCAGTAGTGTGCAGGGTTGGATAACTGTGAGCTACCTGTATGTAATCCAGTGTATTCATGATAATCACTGCCCCTCCTTTATCTGTTGGTTTAATGATGATGTTTTTATTTTCCCTCAGTGTGCAAATTGCTTCTTGCTCCTGCGAGGTGATGTTATATATTGGGGTCAGCTTACTGTCAAGGATCTCAGCTTAAACCCTCTTACGGAAACAATCTATGTATTTGTCGAGGGCAGGGTTGATTCCAGATTTGGGTGTAAATGATGATTTCTTGGTGTATCTGATGTTCTGTCCGGGTGCTGGTTGTTGCGTGATGGAGTCCTCTGTCATGAAAGAATTCTTTCTGCCTGAGTTTCCTGAAGAATTCGCTGCACAAACTGATTAGGTCTATTGGTTTAGCTGGGCAAAATGATAGGTAGGTGTTAGATACCTGTAGTAGGCAAAGTCCAAAGTGGATAGTAAATTCTGAGGATGCAGGAGAGGACGAGGTAGGAAGGTCTGGTCAGCAATAAACAATGCAGGGAAGTGACAAAACCTGCCGGATATAGGTTGTCTCTGGGACAGCACGGCACCTGCTCCTACTTCAGAGGCATTAACCTCTACTACATACTGGAGATCAGGATTTGGATGAAGAAGAACTGGGGCCTTGCTGAACATGTTTTTTAATCGCAGGAAGGCGGACTCTGCTTCAGGGGACCAATTTCTACAATTAGTGACTTTTTTGGTCATTGCAGTGAGAGGGGTAGCTATGGAAGCAAAACCCATAATGAAACACCTGTAGTAGTTGGCAAAACCAAGACATTTTTGGAGTCCCTTCAGGGTAGTAGGTTGGGGCCATTGCAGGACAGCAGAAAGTTTTTGAGGCTCCATTTGGAAACCAAGACTGCTTATGATATACCCCAGAAATGGTAAATGGTTTTGATGAAAACCGCACTTGTCAATCCTGGCATAAAGATAGTTTTCCCTCAAACGTTTCAAAACTTGCTTTACATGTGAGACATGTTATTGGAGAGTCTTGGAAAAAATCAAAATATCATCCAAATAAACAATTACAAAACGGTTATTGAAGTCAGAAAAGATGTAATTCATGAAGCGTTGGAAGACAGCAGGGACATTGCAGAGTCCGAAGGGCATGACTAGATATTCAAAATGTCCATTGCAGGGGGTTAAATGCTGTCTTCGATTTATCTCCCTCTCTTATTTGGACCAAATTGTAGGTGCCTCGCAAGTCTAATTTTGTGAAGATAGCTGCGCCTTTAAGTACATCGAGACCCAATGTATGCCTCCTTTGTGACTCCGAAGGTGAAAACGGTTAACTTCCATAAGTTCCACAGGTGACTGGGACTCAGTTCTGGGTTCTAGTACAGACTGAGGAGGTGTTTGGAAGTAAGGGGCCAACCGATCAACCAGCCTGGGAGGTTTGCGGGTTCCAAGTCTTTCTTGTCACCTTTCTTGGTAACGGGCATCCAGATGGACACACAGTTCTATGAATTTATCAAGGTCTTCTGGGGAATCCCTATATATTAATTCATCCTTAATGCGGTCCGTGAGGCCTTTACGGAAGGCTGCAAGTGACGCCATTGAGTCCCAATTAGTTTCAGCGACCAAGGTGCGGAACTCAAGAGCATACTGGGCAACAGTCCTGGTACCTTGTTGAATGTCCAAGAGTGAACACTCAGCTGCTGAAATTCTGTCTGGGTTATCAAAAATACTCTGGAGAGAAGCCAGACATTTATCCGCATCTTGTAATATAGGATCATTGCGTTCCAGGTAAGGGGAAACCCAAGCAAGTGCTTTGCCCTTTAATAATGAAATAACAAAAGTCACTTTAACAGAGGAAGTACTAAAAGTCTCAGGAGAATTGCGGAAATGCAAACGACAAACATTCAATAATCCTCTGCAGTCTTCAGTATCACCACCAAACTTTTCAGGCAAGGGAAGCTTTGGCGGTGTGTAAGAGGTGGGGTGGACTGGTGCAGGAGTGGAAGCTGGAGTTTGGACGGATACAGGCAAAGCCGCTTTAATCACAATTCATCTAACTTGGAATCCAGAGAAGCAAGATGTTGTTCATGTACCGCTATCAAGTGTCCCTGACATCAAATCGCCTCACCAACCTCAGCAGGGTCCACTGACATTATGGCCCATTTGTAATGTTTGATACCTGTAGTAGGCGAAGTCTGAAGTGGATAGTAAATGCTGAGGATGCAGGAGAGGGCGAGGTAGGAAAGTCTGGTCAGCAATAAACAAGGCAGGGACAAAACCCAAGGATAGAAGTCCGGCAGACTAAGGCAGACACAGGTGGCAGGAGAGTAGCCAAAGACTCAAGCAGAGGTACTAAATACAGAAGGCTGATAAGCAAACGAATCCAGGAACAAAACCACACAAACAGGCGTTAGGTCACAGTAAATGCTGTTATTTAAAGGCTGGTAAATTGCAAGTTGTCCACAGCTGACAGCAGGTGGAGCCAAAGAGACAGATGATGATTCACTAAGCTAAAGTATGTTTCCCTAGACTTAAGCACTTCCTTGTGGCTCATCAGGGAAGGCTGCAGACATCAAAGCGGGAGTACATGGGTTCTAGAACGCCCAGACACATGACAGTAGGGATAAAAGCTTTCAAACTAGGATTTAAAAAAATAAGTTTAGTTCTCCTTTAAGAAATATAGTAGTATGTACAATTCACACCAAATGCCTGTCTTATACCTTGATTTATTTTTGGACAGTCCTTTTGAGGAAAAAGTGTTACATATCTTTCATTAAATCACCCCCTCTACTTCACAGGAAGGGTAATTTTAATTTAAGGAGGAATACACCAGTAAGTGGAGTTCTATGGTCCCTTGTTAGACAGGGTTAACACACTTTAAACATGACATGCAACTATTGCTTAATATAGACATTAAATCAGAAGTCTCCAGACAACATTGGCCTAATAAACAAAGCACATTCACAAACCTACAAAACGCTGTGTATCACCTGTCCCTTTGCTGTGGATGCTGGGCGATTTATTAAATTAAACTGTGCACCTCACAGAAAGCTGTAACCTTGCTTTCTAGAAACTGACAACCAATCATGTTACAGCTCAGAGATCATCCCTCTCTTAAACAAAGAACAGAGTTTTCATTGCAGATTTTGTATAGAAGTAATCTTTGCAGTTTATTTCTTTGCTAGCATAATATTAATATTTAAATGAAAAATAATAGTAAGTCTGGGGAATCGAACCTGCAACCTCATGTACACTGTCTTGACAAAAGCAGAGCTTTAAAGCTACCACTATCCTAACATGTACGGATTATTATACAAATAATCCGTACATGTATAAACTTAATATTTTCCTAGAAAAAAAATGGAAATAAAAAAGTGCAGTGCATTCAGTCAGTTGACTATTTTATATTGTTTCATAAGTGAGAGAGGAGATTTGAACCTGTGACCTTATGCGTTTTTCTAAAAACATTGAATTTATATTTTTTGCCACCAGAGCTACAAGAAAGAATACAGGTAAATTCAGACACTTTACCTTTTGCTACAGAAGCAAAACAAAAACTGTCTAGTAAATAAACTGCAGGGTAACAAACAGCTTTCAATGTCTTATCAGGGAATTCCATATTGGTGTGGAGACATCTGTATAGAAAATACTGTGCATAGAGTGAATACTGGGGTTAGGGGGCGTGGTTCTTTGAAGACTACATGGGCTGTACTGGCAACAACATGGAACCTTTCTTAGTTACTAAATCTATTTCTGACATGTACTAAATGCAACTTAGAATCTTATGATGTATAGATGTTCTGGGGAGAAAAGCTTTCACATTAGCATAAAAAACAAGTTAAGTTCTCTTTTAAATTCGCATGTCTGTACAATACATTATAATGTCCATAAAGCGGAATGTATTACTATTTAGGGTGAAGAACCTCATACCTTTCATCTCCTGATAAGAAAAGCAGAACATGTTCCTATTGCCTGAGGGAAAGGTAAATATTCTCAATCTGGGATGCCACAGGAAATGTATTCTTATGAGAGCGCAAGTAATCAGATTTGACGAGTTGATAATGTAGGATTTTCCATTTCTATAGCAAAACATTAGTGGCTGGAAAAAAGAATGTCATGAATAATTGGTTTCCCCAAACTGACAGCACTGAGTGACAATTATAGTATTCTTTAGTGAGTGGCAATTATTTTAGCTTTTTACATATATTTATGCTGTGTCCGGTTTTATTTTAATCAATGACAAAAAACAAAATCTAATGAAAATAAATGGTATCATTTATTTATTTGATCAGATAAAAAGTCCTGAAAATGCACATTACTTTGGGATCAGCACCCGCAGAAACCTTTTTTCCCCTCTAAATGGGGAGTTTATTTTAAAGTCTAATGATAAATTAAGATCAGGTTATTCCCCACGTAACCTGCTATGTTTTTCATTTTTAAACTCTAACAAATACCTTTAATTTATGCTAATCATTAATGCTACCTTTCTTACCATATCCCATGGTTAGTTCAGGTCCATTTGTCAAATACAAATAATTATAGTTTAAATGTTCTTACAGCTGAGCTCCTCTGTTCTCCTTATTAATTTAATGTCCTTCTCTAGACCCTAAGTTTCACAATTTAATTTTGTATGCTAAAATATTGTTTTCCTTTATTGCATATTTGATTTCTAAAACTTGCGTGCCACAAAAAAAAAGAATTTATTACGATAAGTAACAGATAATAAATGATGTGTATTGCACTATTTCCCTACAGGAGATATTCTATTCTCCCTCTTTACAAACCACTGATAATGGCTAATTTAGAATATGCAGTGCAGTTTTTCGAATCCTGTGTACAAATAGGACGTAATGGAAAGGGGAATACATTAATGGGCCATACAAGAGACTATCTGAGGCAATGTTCACCAATAGAACATGTCATAGGACACACGGACATCCCTTAAGACTTGAAGAAAAGAAGTTTAGTCTGAAACTATCTTACATTGGACTATGGCAGGTTCATTGGATAGTTTCAAAAGACGCTGGATGAGTTTCTCAAAATAAAGAATGTTGCAAGTTACTGATACATAAAGTGGAGTTGATCCAGGGATATTTGCCATTGCCACTTGGAGTCAGGAACAAATTTGTTCTCCTTCATACTAGAAATGTGGGTATTGATGAGTAGGTTGGACTGGATGGACATATGTCATTATTCAACCTCAAATACTATCCTATACTATACTATAGGTAGTTGATCATAGTAATATCCATCAAGAATTCATAAATGATAATGAAATGGAACAATTGTTTCACATGTCAGTGAAAACATTGCTCTACTGAGAGCCTCTTATTGGACCCTACTAAATAAAAATATTGCAAACAGAGGTGTTTTCGTAGATGTATTTGCATGTAGATAGACACGCTATGTGTGTAAGATTTCAGTATCAGTCATAACTGTTTAACAAGAAAAACACCTATCATATTTCTTAGAACATTTCTAAGGTCTGTTTTGGACACAGATGTATGTTTTGTCCCAAGGGATGTAGCCTTTACTACAGAAACCATTCTCGAAGTATGATTGCTCTTCAAGCACAGAGTCTTATGTTATATTCTCCAGTGAAAATAAAATGAAGAATGATGCATAAACATGAAAAAAATGGAAGCAACAAATAGAAATGTATTTTTATATGAGCTAGAAAAAGGAAACAAATCTAGAAATCCATTGGGGAAAGAGAAAGATATTAAATCGTAGAAGAGGAAAAGTGCCAAATGTACTAAACGATCTTAAACAGAATCATAATTTTTGTGCCTTTTTTGTTGTGTTGTTATTTTCTAAAAGCAGCAATGAATTATAAACAGATAAGTCAATTATTTTAACAGTTGTCTGTATGAAATCTGATATTGCCACTGAAACTTAAAAGCAGAAAATCTATTTTCTCTGCAGTAAGGCCGTATTCATTTTTCTATTACAATATTATGGCAAACAGTGGGCTTTTATCAGTCCTTATGAAATAAGGTTTAATATGATTTCAAGAAGAACTAAAGTTTCCAGCCATGTTAAAGAAGAACTAGTATCGTGGCAAAGATCTCAAATCTCGACGTACAGAGCAGGGGGCTGGGAGGGGCTGCTGGGAAAGGATTGCATCGCCAGTGGTCGCATCCGCTGCCAGAGGGGGTGTAAGGGGTACACCCTTACGGCAGAGACCGGCCACCTAATCCAATTCTGATTTTCAATGCTTGCGATCACATGGTTACACAGTAACCAATCATATTTCCCACAGCTCGAACCGCTCTACGCCCCAAAAGGCACTTCTCAGTGCCCCCGCTGGAGGGTCCCTCCACCCCCCCAGCGGGTCCCGCCCTTCCCCTCCCTGCGAGCATATGGTTCGAGCTGAAGGACCCCTTAAGCCTCAAAGACCCTTCCAAGGGCTGCAAGGGCACTTGTAAGAGTCACAAAGGCCCTTCCAAGGGACGGGCAAGGGAGGTTCTGGTTTGAGCTGCGGGACCCCCTAAGCCCCAAAAGGCACTTCTCAGTGCCCCGCTGGAGGGTCCCTCCACCCCCCCAGTGGGCCCTTCCTTTCCCTGCGAGCTTACGGGGCAGAGGGCTGGGAGGGGCTGCTGGAAAGGGAATGTGCGGCGGGTGTTCTCCCCCATGGGGGGTGAGGGCGGGGTGGGAGTACACCCAGCCGCGGCCCTCTGACGAATGCGACCAGAGTTTAAAGTTGGTGAATTGAAACGCCCCAGGTTAACACCAGAGCTTAGTTACTGCCGCTTTATAAATAGAAGCGGCCGGTAACTGATGCAATGTTATCGCTGTAACTTTCCGCTGTGTTAACTTTTCACCGCCAATGGCGGCATAAAGTTAACGGCCCTTTATAAATATGCCCCTGGGTAAGTAAAGCTGCTTAACAAAGAATAACCTAGGGTACAATTCATAGAAAAAAGAAGAAAAGTGGGGAGAAGTGATTATAATTGTAGAACCCACGTTTCAATGCTTTTTACATACAAATATAATATGGATGACCCCCACATTACTTATCAGGATATCCATCATGTGTAACAATGTTACTCTTATATATGAGTGCATGTGCATTCTAGATATTAGTGCATGTGCATTCACACAACTTAGCAGGTTTGTGCCCACAAGTTAAAATGGTACACAGACAAAAATCTTAACACAAAGCACTGTAAGCTGTGCATAGCGCAACCAAGATAATATATCCTTGCACACAGCTAATCTAAAATTAGAGTGAACACTGATCTGCAGAAAGTTAATTTAAAAGAGGTTCATCTACTTAAAAATACAGTCATCTTAGGGTAACTGGGTAAAATGGGCTTACAATGATAACCCCATATACATTATGAATGGGGTGTATTGTATACTAAATCAAACAATAGAAATATACACATTACTGTATGTCAGATATAAAATGTAAGTATAAGAATGCGACCTAGGGACATTTAATTTCCCAAATTCAATTCACCAAGAGAGAAAGGATGGATCAACATTATTAAATAAAACATACTTGCTAAATGAATAGTTTAAAGACATGTGGAACCTTTGGCATACTAATTAAGGTTTATTATTTCTATCCAGATAATCTACATTTAAGTAAAACTTGTATTGACCTCTTGTATTGGTATATGCAGAAAAAAATGGCTTAAAAGTTTGAAAAAGAGTTAAGACAGGGATTCTCACTTCTCACTCAATGGAGTTGGCTTGGCATGTTACTTGATTATCACCAGGACTTTTTACACAGGAAATAGATATCTCAGTAGTTTTAATAAGATATCATTAGGGAAGAGAAATCTTTATTCCTCCTAAATCTTTCTCACTCCAGGCAATATTTAACTCTGTCTAGGATACAGAATCTATGGCATTTTCTAAAATTATTAAGTATTATAACACAACAGTACATTACAAGAAAATGTAGACTATCTTCTGTAATTAGTGCTTAGTGTCTAATATGGTGAATATTTTAGTGTCAATGCCTCAAGGCATTCAGAAAACTAGTATAAAAATGACTGTCTAGTGTGATGATAAAGAACCCAGCCAATCACAGGTGCTTTTTTTATACCTTTATGATGCCACACTTCTGCTGACTTCCCACATCATACGTAACTTCAATAATATATAAAGAGGAAGATGGCAGTTCTTTATAAAATTAAAGCATTTTATTTAACTTAGTTAAAAACAATGTTGGTCAATACAAGTGTTTAGACAAAACATCAGCATCCCAGCTCCTACAGCTTTGATGCTGTAGTTTTGTCTGTACACTTGTACTAACCAACTTTTTAAAAAAAATTAAGACACACCAGAGAAACAGAGCCAGATTAAGACCAAATGGGGAACAATACACAAGTCAGATTCAGGGCCCCCCACTTTCCATTACACATACATATAAACGTAGCAAGTAAAAGCACAAACCCACAAATCCCTTCACACCACTTGGTACACAAATTATTTGACAGCGGCAAAGTTTTTTAGGTTAACACAAATCTCCTCACCCCACTTGGAACCCCAAAAGCACACAAATATCCTCACCCCAATTGGCACACCACAAGCACCCCTTTTGTACACCATCAGCAACAAACCCCCTTGGCACATCATCAGCAACAACCCCCTTGGCACACCACCAGCAACAGTCCCTCCAATCTGGGCACACCTCCAGCAAACACACAAATCACCCACCCCCTTGGGGTAGTACCTTGACACCCCCCCACCATCAAACTAATTTCCACCCTCGCACACCCACAAGCACACAAAACTCTCAACACCCCACCCCACCCATTTTGCAGTAGTGTTTTGCTACCAACCTGACTAGCAAAATAGCTACAGGATTGGGGAAGGTGAGGTGCTCTCACATGCTCCACCAGGAAAACATTGCACACACGTACAGCAGCAGCACAGCTAAAGACTGTCGACCTCAAGAGGAAAGGTGGGCAGCTTTCCATGTTACTGACACTGTTTGGCTCTTGATTGGATGACCAGGCCAGGCATTGGCCACATTTAATGGTAACGTAAATGCTCTCTGGGAAGTGAATAAATTATTTTAGGTAGAGAATGAGCAGGCTAACAAAGCAGGATTTAGTGAACTAGCTGGATTGCACTGGGCCCCTGCATGGGCCACCCTGGCACCCGGCCCCTAGGCACTTGCCTTGTCTGCCTTGTGGATATTCCATCTCTGGCCCTCATAGAAGGGTAAATACAAGATGTCCTTATGTCTAGCCCTCACAGACTGATAAATATATGCCTGCATGCCCAAGTATATAAAGTTTGCCAACAGTGACTGGTAAAAAAATATTTGTCCACAGTGACTAGTAGATAAAGCTTGCTCATAGTGACTGGTAAATAAAGCTTGCCCACAGTAACTAGTATATAAATCTTGCTCACAGTCACTGGTACTTAAAGCTTGCCCACAGTGGCTGGTACTTAAAGCTTGCCTACAGTTACTGGTACATAAAGCTTGCCCACAGTGACTGGTAAATAAAGTTTGCCCAAAGTGACTGGTATACAAATCTTGCTTACAGTGACTGGTACAAAAATCTTGCCCACAGTGACTGGTTTATAAAGCTTGCCCACAGTGGCTGGTACTTAAAACTTGCCTACAGTTACTGGTACATAAAGCTTGCCCACAGTGACTGGTAAATAAAGTTTGCCCAAAGTGACTGGTATACAAATCTTGCCTACAGTGACTGTTACAAAAATCTTGCCCACAGTGACTGGTTTATAAAGTTTTCCCACAGTGACTGGTACATAATGCTTGTCCACGGTGACTGATATACAAATCTTGTCCACAGTGACTGGTACATAAAGCTTGCCCACAGTGGATGGTACATAAAGCTTGCCCACAGTGACTGGTAAAAAAAGTTTGCCCCCAGTGACTGGTACATAAAGTTAAAGTGCCCTAAATTTAATCCCTAAAAAAGTCCAGACCCAGGAAGCAGTTACAGAACCATCACCCCCTTCTTCCTCCCACCCATGAATTTGCTGTCACACTGCCCAGAGTGAGACTGAGATGCTGCATATGCACAGCCATATACTCAACAAAGACAGAACAAGTACTAGTATGGGTACTAATTGGACACACTGACACTTTGATCATATGAAAATATATAACTTATTTAGCCACTCATATTAAAGACAAAAAAGAAAAATCTTTTAAAAAGACAGAACAAAAACATTTGGTTATATAAGGATTAATGATGAATGAAGGGAAGTTAATAAAATTAGAGTTAGAAAGAAAATGTCTCTTAAAATTACATTTGTTTATATATTTTCACAAAGAAGGTTAACACACTGCAGGCGCCCAGGCGATTCATTTTCTGTAAAACTTTGGTTAACATTTAATTCATCTGAGCTGCGTTTTTAGTAAACCACTCACTTTCTTTACCCAAACTTTGGAAAATAATCAGAGATTTGTATTCCTAGTGTATCCAGTATCACATAGGGAAGCTGCAATCTTGTGCAGAGATGCAATTCAAATGAATTGAATAGAAGATTTTACTTCTCTTAAAGGTATTTAGGAATCCCACAGCAGTCACTGAATGGTGGAAGATTTCAGCTGCTCCTTACAACATCTTGCTGAGAACTTCATGACTGATGGAGGATATATTATCATTAGACCAAGAACTGCATATTTTTTTCCTCAGGAAAACATCTTGTTTTGAAGTGTATAAAAAAATAAATAAATATAACAAAAAATTGTATGTTTCTACTTTCAACTTAATATTTGTTTATTTTTTTACAAAATTTTATTCCAAATTATCGTTGGAGAAATCTCGACTGATCCTGTCATGCACATAGAGTGAAAACTTTCATTAAGGACCAAAACCTCATGTTTTTTTTAATACATTCAGGAAATGGGACAACTTGATAATTACAACCTGGATCAACTTTGATTCTAGTGTTTGTGCGTTAATTGCGTGATTGACACTGCATATATTTATCACAGGGAAGATACAGTTATTTTTAGTTATTACTGTTAATTTATTTTTATTACAAGAATCGCGCTCTGCCACAAGGCTCACCATCTACTTCCGCTTGCTCATCCTAGCGCATCATCTGGGCCCCCAGAACATTCCTGCAAGAAAACGTCACTGTACAATGCTGAAAGAAGAATCTGCAACCGCTGGTATCTGGCACAAATTTATTCAAATGTCCATGTCACAATGTAATAAACCTTAACTTTTATTGCTCAAGTGAAATCATGCAGAGAAATAATGCAAATCTCAGATTTTAATATCTAATCCCAAGGAATTTTAGCTAAAGAAGAGTCACATAAGAAAACAGTCTGATATTTATTGATTTTATTTAAAGCTTGTCTAGGCTGGAGGATATGTAGTGAGACAATGACAAGCTCTGCAAATTCTTTGGGACCTTGAGCTGCTCAGCAACTTCTCTTTACTAGACGTAATGGTCCTTTCATAGGCCTGTTTAATACAGAAGGGATCATGGCACCTCACATGGAGGCAATCCCAGAAGCATTTTCATTTTTATAAAGAACTTTGCAAGGGCATTTTTGAATTATAATTAATAATTTGTGATCAATTAACAGATAAACCTAAAAACTATTAAATATCGTCCATATTTAAAAGTCAATTTATTTGTTGTCCTTTAATAATAACTATCCTGCAGAAAATGTGAGAATACAGTTAGATACTGACAGGGCAATGCAGGCACTATTGGCTGTCCCATGCAATAGCTCACGTGATGCTACATTTGCATAGTGCCTCTCCGTGCATCCCGAAATGGAGTTTTACCGTTGCGGGACTTTAATGCCAGCCATTGGCTGGTGTTAAAAACTTCCATAAAGGTAAGGCGCTATGCGAATATAGCATTGCTTGCGGCGCCTGCATGGTTAACATCAGTTAGTGTGTCTTGTAACTCCATTATCAGCCGATGCGCCTCTTGGTGCATCTGGCTGTGAATATTTTTGTTATTTTTAGTGCAGTTTTTTTTTCCAGGGATTTTTTCTTTTGACTATAGCTAGACAACAGCCAATGAGACACCTAATTGTGGCCTATGGCTACCACCTAGCTAATTTGCATAAATGCTATGAAAAGGGGCACACCTAAGTATAAGCAATAGAGTGGCATTTGGTGCTACATTAGCATTTTTAGATGTGCTACTGTTTTCCTTGCCTAAAGCAGCACCTCCAGGATTGTCTCATTGCGAAGTTTTAGGTGAAAGGTGTTTGAGAATTCTTTGAAATGCATGTTTTGTAGGTTTTGTAGGTGCTAGAAGGCTTTAGTTTCATTCTCTGTCAAGATCACTTTGGGCATTTAACCTACTGCAGAGCCTAGTATGGGTTTTCTTAAATGTTATGTCAGTTTATACATGACTTAAGTAAACTTTCCCAAGTCTTTCATTTAAGTAGTTGTAGTAATAATAAAAGAGGCTCTTCGTTTAGTTTTTTTCTTTTTAGCTTTTCTTTGAATATTTTTTTTCAGGATTCTTTGATTTATAACAATTTGGACTATCCTGTCTATCACAGTATGCACCTCCATCAATTATATTTAACAGGTATTTTTTCACTGTCATAATAAATAATTATATTGATTAAAATCAAACTGTGTTGTAGGATACTGTGGTACATTGTGTGAGCCCAAACTGACTGACGGGTATTCTGTGCTTTTTTATTTTAAAAGTCCAAACAGATGCAAATCCACTAAAGCACACTAGTGTTGGTAATGGCCTTTAATTGGAAGGTGCAATCCTCCTAACCCCCTACCCTTGGGGTTAAAACAGTCCAAAAGCAGCAAAAGATGAGGGGAGTGAACTACATCAGTGTATCAATATTTATTGTGTAGCAAACATACGTTTCGGGGATCACCATTCCTCAGTACCTAAAGTAAAGCAAAGTTACTCACTTCCCTTATTATTATTTTATTATTACCATGTATTATTATATTACCATGTGGGAGGGATGCCTCTAAAGCACTAGGAGCCATCTGATTGGTTGTTGAGGGGTACCTCATGAGAGTAAGCCAATGAAATGACCTGCAAAGCTTTAGGGACACACACACCCATATGGGGAAACCCCAATGTCACAAGAATTGCTTGTTTTTGCATGAATACACTTTAAGTGTGAAAAAGTATTGGCTTTTTGCGAAGTACTTTTAAGCCACCTGATGTGGCCAAGGTCCGCGTAAGTTAAATTTGGAGATGGTTGCCAAGTTGTGTGACGATTTGTGCAAATCTTGGCAATAATTTTGCAAAAATTTTATTGAAACCCACTAATGCCAGAAGTAAATGAGCGAATGGGAAATGATGGTGGTGCACCATAATAAAGCCATTGGGGGCTTTATTAACATTTCTTAAGGGATGTTTAATGATATATTTGTTAAATTCCACCTATGTTCAGTATGCCTAATTTATTGAGTTGGGACAGGCTCTAGACTAGGGGCTTCTGTTACTGCCCACAATTCCCTGTCTGGAGGAAAGGTAAATAGTACAGTCATATAACTTAGTAATCACAACACCCGTTGCGATTTTCACTAAAAAAGTATAAAGGATAAAAAAATATTATTTAGCTGATTTCTTTAGAAGTTTTTTTCTATTCCTGCTCATAAAAACAATAAATCAAATCAGCTTCTGTATTTATATCTTTGTTAAACCATTGACAGTTTTTCTGACATTTTTTATTGCCCACAGTTCTTACAGATCGAAATATCTTCTATATTACAATGTTAGCCTAAATGTGTAGTCAGTCAATAGTATTGAGCACCACTTACATACATTATATGACCCATAATCTCCTTGAGGATCACATTGTAACATTCGATACACCGATATCTGGCATAGTTACAGTATGTACTAAAATTATTTGAAAACTTCGTCCATAGAAGGATGGACAGAGGCGCAATCATTGCTATAGCCACAGGAGCAAGCTCGCCCCAACAAGATGTACAGAGCAGCCTCTACAAATGGACCTTAGCATGGTTCCAATAGAAGTGCCGGGTAAGCCAGTTACTTGCCACACCTCTGCTGCCATGTTGCAAAATGTCTCTACTTTGGAAGCTGGGTTATGAGATGCCATTGTCTTATATGGATACAAATTAATGAAACCAATTGGCAATCTCAGCACTGAGACACTTAATACTATCAGCACATAGTCACTGGCCACTTTACAGAGACCTTTTATACAACGCTATTTTATGCTGTGGACGCCCAGCTTGAGATATATTTATATATGTTTTATTGTGTGTCAATGGGGTGGGGATCACAGTATATTGGGTGTTTAGGGATAGTGATTTTTCTGTGCCAATAAATCGGTTATTTCAATTGTGAATATCAAGTGTGTGAGTGCTCAAATGGATACTAGGGAGGCTATCCTCCAAACCTTTGTTTGTTCGCTATATACATTTTTGATCCCTAGCACCGTCTGATATACAGGCCACACATATCCATTTAAAAGGTAGTGCATTCAGTTTTCGATAATTTTCTACTAAAATTATTTAGATATCTGGCTTTTTTTATTACCACTATGTTTGTACCTTTTACAAATGAAAGCATTTTCCATAATTGCTCTTCTGGCGGTGACCTCATCCAAGTCATGACTTCAATTGCTCTAAACAGAGCAGATTTATCTATTGTATTTTGATGTGTTTTGTTTCAAGCTTATACAATCCTGATTTCTAGTAGCCCGCCTGTTAAACGACTGACAGTGACACTATGTTAAATCTAAAATTCACAGTATAAAAATGATAAAACACAAACAAACAGACAAGAAATCTATTTCGCTTACAGCAACTGACAAAAATCTCAGCAAAATAGAAAATATTATAAATGTTTTCAAAACAGTTTTTTTTTTTAAAACTGTGATAAAGGGATTTTCTCCATTTGCTTTTTTGGTGCTTCCCTAAAAATGTTTTAAAATAAGGATCAACACATTGTTAGTGATGGCTCTAAGCAGAACAAAACATTAATATGTATGTTTACCCACCAAATTTCATTGAAACCTCAGGGACCTTGCAAATGTGTCAGGGAACACACACTTTTAATATCTATCCATCCATAATTGATATACAATCCACCCTTCCCATGCATTTCTATGGGATGCAAATGTAAAGAATATATTTAGAGACAAGTGCCCCTGCAAATGTAACCTCTTCTCATTTTGCAAATGTAACCTCTTCTCATCTTCTCAGTGATGTATAGTCACTGTATAAAAGCAAAACCGGGTTCTGTTGTGGTCACTATAGAAGTTGACAGAATCCTGAAGGCTGGAGGAGCCAGATGGGTGGTTTTGTCTTCTGCTATAAAAAGAAGGTGAGATTGAGTAGGTGGGTGGGTGGTATGGTTTAGTTTTATCTTCTGGTACAAACCAGGACGTGAGATGGAGCAGGTTGGTGGTCTGAATGTGCGATATTTGTGGTCTAAATCTGTTAGATACTGGTGGAGATTGGCTGATTGAATCCAGTAGAAAACAGTTGGGGGGGTTGTCCTACATTAAGAAAGTTGAACATTCAGAATCAGTATATGGGGATTGGTGTGTGTAGATGGGTTTACAGCATAGCATTTGCATCAAAAAAGAGGAGGCCAGGGACGTATTTAATTGATGGACATGGGGTGAATATAATAGATAATGTACCACCTAGAAAACAATTTTAAGTAATATTAGAAGTCACCAGGCCTTGATGATATGGTCTTTGTGTAGTTATAGGGCTTTTTGTATTATTAATCTAATCATTCTAATTATATGTATAATTGCTTCCACTTACTACCTTGTCAGTATATTCTGTGGTTTTATAATGTACAGCACTGCGGACCCACATGGTGCTTTATTATTAACTGATAAATGTCTCATTTTCCATTTTTAACCATACAAAAAAACCCGGTGAGGTTTAAGTAAAATTTGGAAAAGGAGGGACTAAAGTTTCTTTTTCCACTACCAAAGGTAGCTGTCTAAACTTTAAAATCTCTAGGAATACAGGCACTAGAGTCATTTATTTATTTTTACACCAAATTTTAAAAAAAGATAAATAAATGATATTATAAAGATATAATTTTTAAGGAAAAATAAATCTAAGGGTAGTAAAAGTCACTAAGGATTTCTGTGACCATAGAAAAAAGGTTACAGGCTGGGTTTCTTTATAAAGGTCATTTAACTCCATGATGGCTTTCAAATCCTTTTATTGTTTTGATGTCTTATAAAGAGGTTTACAATTTTGACACGTTAAATTTTTTACAAATCAATCAAAAAGGGGGTGTGGGGGGCATTGCTTGTTTATACCTTGAAGGTATAAGACCAGCTTTTTTATTCCAATAAGCTATAAATAGGGCCTGTAACATTATTACACCATTTATTTCTTTGCACATGTGGTTCTTTTCAGTTCAGTTCATAATTGTTAATAGTATCATCAGAGAAAGACAAATATTATATATTTTAGTATATTATATAATCTTATAATTCTACTCCAAATAACTTTACTCCAAATAAGTTTAAATCCACAATCTGCCCACAACCCCAACTGCTATTTTCCCCAGTTTATTACATGCATTTGTAACCAAATATTTAATGAAGTTCTATTTCTTTCTGGTAAAAGTATCTGCCTCCTTTTTATATGTTTGAGCATATGCAGAGGAGGCAGCTGGTGAAACAGCAGTCAATTATTGGTTATGCTGTTGGCAATCATTGCCTTGATTGACTGCATACAGGGAGGTTTACTCTGGTATATAAATCCACAATAATAATAATAATGGGGACAAAAATAATCCTTAAATATCTGGTTAGTAATGCAGGTAATAAAGTGTGAAAATATTCCTTGGGGTTGGGGGCAGGTAACTGACAATTAAACATTTTTTTGTATTAAAGGTGCCCAACACTTGAGTTCATGCCTAAAGCCAATTAAGTCAATACAACTCAAGCAACAACATTATTTACAATATTTCTCTGCACTTTCATGAAAAAGTTTTTCTCTGTTTGGTTTAGTCCAACTATTACAGTATTTAAATACACACATAAGAAGTTTGATAACCACTATTGGTTGACAGTAATCTTACATGTGCACATGGCTTTAATCATCAAAATATAAAATCAAATCACTTTTTACCAAATCCAGTGTTATAGCAAACATTACTATTCTTACTATGTTATCGGGCACTATCCATCAATCTATAAAAGGATATTATTCTTTTTCTTGATAGCAGGTAGAATGGTGCTGCCTTGACCCTGTAGACAATTCTACTCCCCTCCGCCATGTGAAAGATTTAAACCACATAATGGAGGAGTTAACAGTTTTGATTTACCAAAACCAAAATAAATTGCTGAGAGATTGGCCACCTGCATTCTGTTTTAGAAAGCCATAATTTCAGATTAGTTTTCCATGGCATCATTTGTTATTGCCATGACTGACTGGGAAGCAGAGGAGAAGAGGAAAGGAACATTGAACAAAATAGCTCCCTTCCTGTACAGGTAAGAAGTACTGTGGTCTTGGGGTTTAGGGGGTAAAAATATTGTTTGTGTATCATTCTTCCAGTGCCCACATATTTCTTCTTTGCTTATTCTCTCACCACCTGTCCCCTCAACCCCATTCCCTCTTTCTCATACCCCATCTCTCAGATTCCTTTACACCAGCCCTAACATCTCTTTTTTACTTATCCCTATCCATGGGTACTTTTCCCTCCTCATTCAAACATGCTATTGTATCCCCTATTCTCAAAAAACCTTCTCTGGATCCATCTGCCCTATCCAGTTACCGGCCTGTCTCTCTTCTCCCTTTTGCATCTAAACTACTTGAAGGACACATCTATGCTGAACTGGTTAATCACTTTTCTGACAACTCCCTCTTTGATCACCTACAGCCTGGCTTCCCCCCCAACCACTCTCACCAAAGTTGCAAACAATCTGCTTAATGCTAAATCTAAAGTCCACTATTCCCTATTTATTCTGCTTGACCTGTCTTCAGCCTTTGATACAGTGGATCACCTTTTACTGCTTCACATCTTATCCTCCCTAGATATCCAGGGTTCTTCACTCTCTTGGCTGTCCTCCTACCTCTCAGGTAGGACGCTCAGTGTTTCACACTCTGGTTCACTCTGGCTCTTTCCAACTCCACCTCTTTTCCCCTCCCTGTGGGGGTACGGCAAGGCTCAGTACTTGGCCCTCTTCTCTTCTCCGTTTACACCTTTGGCGAGCTAGGCCAGCTCATTAGATCCTTTGGATTCCAATACCACCTGTATGCTGATGATCCCAACTTTACATCTCCTCCCCTGACCTCGTTACTCTGACATCCCAGGTCCCTGACTGCCTAAATGCCATCTCTGCTTTTATGTCCTCCCGCTTCCTCAAACTCAACATAGATAAGACCGAACTTGTCATTTCCCACCCTCTCGATCGACCCCCCTACCTAACAATACTTTCCACATCAATGACACGCCAATCTCCCCAACACCTTATGTGGGATGGCTGGGAGTGACCTTTGACTCAGAACTTTCCTTTAAACACCACATTAATACCCCTGTAAAACTCCTGTCGGTTACAGCTCAAAAACATCTCACGCATCCATCCCTTCCTTTCACAGAATGCTACCAAAATTCTAGTTCATGCCCTTATCATCTCTCGGCTGGACTACTGTAACACCCTCCTGTGCGGTCTACCAAGCAACCGATTGGCACCTCATCAATCGTTCTTTAACTCTGCTGCCAGGCTCATTCACCTCTCTTTGCGCTTCTCACACGCTGCCCCTTTCTGTCAATCTCTCCACTTGCTTCCCATTACCCAAAGGATCCAATTTAAGCTGCTAACCTTATCCTACAAGGCATATAGATAATCACCGGGCACACCAGTCTTAGGTGCAAAACCAAATTAATTAGTGACGTTTCCGGATCATGTGCGGTCCCTTCTTCAGACAAGCATGAAGTCCTATCCTACAAGGCTCTCTCCAATACAGCCCCCCCATACATCTCCGATCTGATAAACAGATACTACCTAAGGCTTTACCTCTGCTTTGCTAATGATCTTCTCCTCTCATCTGCTCTAATCACCTTCTCCCACACCCGTATACAGGATTTTTCTTGTGCTGCCCTCTACTCTGGAGCTCTCTTCCTCGCTTTATACGTCACCCGCCATCACTTCATATCTTCAAACTCAAAACTCATCTCTTCGGGCAAGTTTACAGTCTGGGCCTGGAAACTTCTACCCCTCTTACTGACCCATCGCAGACCCGCTAGTTATACTCCCCTAACGACTTAGTTACAGCTACTGATCTGCTTCACCTTATGTCTCATCCCCATCTCCTCTAGACTGTAAGCTCTCAGGCAGGGCCCTCCATCCTATTGTACCACAGTAATGCTGTAACTTACCACACTGAATGCTGCTGGACCAGCACCACCTGAAGAAGGGGGCACATTCCCCCAAAACGTTGTGTACTTGATGTGTAAAATTCATTGAATTCACCAAAGGAGTGCGACTTCAGGCCCTATTGCTTTCTGATACTTACCTTCCTTGGAAATGGGAAGAATCCCTGAAGCCAGCACCCATCGCAGTTTGTGTGCATAAGAACTTTGTGCTAATTGGACCAGCACTTACATTTTTTGCACTTTGTATTACTTGCACTACCCTTGTATGTATTGTATGTAACGTATGTTTTCCTTATGTATTTTAATGCAACTGTAAAGTGCCACGGAAGATGTTGGCGCTATATAAATCAACAATAATAATAATAATAATACTATTATTTGGGGGGGAAAAAATCTTTATTTTCAAGCTTATTTTGTTTCCATCAGTGAACTGGGTTTACACACATTAAATACTCTCCTGCTGTTAAAGCCAAACAGTGTCTATAATCTTCATTTAGTTGTAATATTAAGGATTATTGTCCCAGGAAGTATAAGTTTAAATAGAAACACATAATAAGAATACAAATCTACATAATTACCTGGCTAAATTCTTGTACAAATAGACAGACAGATCATGAATTTAATATTAACAGAATTTAAGAAACAACGGTTAAACATTCTTTATGAGGGGAAAGGTGCATTCTAAATCTACTTAAACCAGAAAAAAAACTAAAGATTATTCGCACAATAAAAAAACATACATATATTGTATATAAGGAAACGTTTACACATGCTTTAAAAAATGTCTTATCTACATGCATAACAATGCATCTTAGGACACTGCCTGGCTCCCAAGTTCGAATATAGTGAGACACTATTGGGTACATCTGAATCTATAGAAAGGACCAGATACTGTACCTTGAAGGAGAACACAGAGATGTGGTGTTGCAGGTGTGGGAACACTTAAGTGATAAAACGCAATTCACAGACACAATACTGTTTGATTGGACCAAGACCCTTAGTGTATGAGAGGTACACCTCAGACTGAAAGGTGAGTGAATTTATGGAGGACACTGATATGCTAATGAAACTTATCTAATACAATGTATATATTTGTTCATATTTGATACTTTGTACCAAGGAATGTGTAATGATTACCTGTTCAAATGACAGGATGAAGTCGGGACCAAGAGGAAATGTCCACAGGGAAAGCAGGTCACTGGAAACTATGGTTACAGGATACAATGGATACTGGATACAATGGATACTGGATACAGTGGATACTGGATACAATGGATACTGGATACAATGAACACTGGATACAGTGGATACTGGATACAGTGGATACTGGATACAATGGATACTGGATACAGTGGATACTGGATACAGTGGATACTGGATACAGTGGATACTGGATATAATGGATACTGGATACAATTGATAATGGATACAGTGGATACAGGATACAGTGGATACTGGATACAATGGATACTGGATACAGTGGATACTGGATACAATGGATACTGGATACAATGTATACTGGATACAATGGATACTGAATACAGTGGATAC
The DNA here is from genome assembly GCA_019447015.1 of Hymenochirus boettgeri. NCBI lineage: Eukaryota > Metazoa > Chordata > Amphibia > Anura > Pipidae > Hymenochirus > Hymenochirus boettgeri. The sequence continues at coordinate 207,886,586 of CM033474.1, read as the reverse complement.
TGGATACAATGGATACTGGATACAATGGACAACAAGGAAGGTCCAAGGAACAAGGAAACAGCGAACAGGAGCAGGGATCCCAGCAAGCTACAATTGGCAAAAGCTATGCTATCTTCAGGCACCGGCCCCAGCATCTGGCTGTTCTTTTAAACTTTCGCGCACCTAGGTGACATCACACGCTGTGCGCGAATACGTGTGGGCATTGGCGACTTTCCGTGACATCACACGTCTTGCGTGACACTGCCAGAGCATCAGAGACATGGGCACCACCATCTTGGATCGTCCGGAACGTCCGGACAGGTAAGTATTGCTGACAGAATGCTGAATATCTGGAGGGCTGCAGTTTGGTCATCTCTGTTTTAAAGTGTATATTGTACTGTGGCTTATATATATATTGATATTTATGATACATTAATTGATATATATGTTTTTATCATATCATATCATCTATTTCTATAATGGTCTACAGGAAGCTCTTACGCTTTACTTTCCTGGACTTTGGACAAGCACTGCAGTAGAACCATTTGGAGCGGGGATGTAAGGTAAGGATTTTTTTAAAACTACACAGTGAGGACAGTAGTGGGTTAAATTTTAGTTTGGGGGTGGACATGCCCTTTATATATATATGCCTACCTCCTGTTCTCTTTTTGTGTAGTGATGCTATATTAAAGATGGCTTACAGCTCCTAGTTCTTTTAGCACACCCCATGCACAGAGCTGAAAGTGACAGGTGCTCATACTTGCAGCCAACTTTAATACAGCCACACTCCACATAGAATGTAGAAAAGGTAGCAACACATAATATAAGGATACGCTAAACAAACTTTCAATTTTAATATAATTGCCCCTTAAAACTACTTATGACACCTGCTACTCCAACATAAAATCTTGTTTATCTTATGTACAGTAGAAGAAAACATACATGAATAATACGTTCATTAGATTGAACCAATCTGTTTGCCATGGAATACGGCACAGAACAACCTAGCAGCAGGTTTAAATTTGTGCTGTTATGGTTACACCACATAAATTATTAGACATGGCAAATAAAGCAAACAATACGTTGATTAGCTATGCAAAGAAACACTCAATGAAAAAAAACTCTCCTATAACAGAATCTAAATCTTTGCAAGTTATATTAAAAACAAACGTGCCTCTTGATATCTTCTGTAAATGACTTTATATGTGTGATGGAATAAGCACAGGGCAGGTGACAAAGTAATATGATGCAAACAATGATCTAACTTAATCCTAGAAGAACAATGACCTCTTTGTGACTTATAGTACCATTTCAAGCAATAACCTGTTTGATCCGCATTATTAGGTTCTAATGATTGAGTCTAGTAATACAGTGACAGAAGGCATGTCTGGTCCAAGTCTGTCACTTTCATCATCATCATTTCCATTAAAAATAAATTGTGTGTATCAGTGTTCAGTTCAGAAAAATATTTCAATAGCTCACACAACCTCTTCCAGATGCTTGAAAATCCCACAAAGAGGGACACATACAAAAAAAGCCTTAAATGTGCAATATTCCTAATGAAGACATTTAAGAATGTTCCCTGTGAAATTTCAGACAGTTTTGCTGCAAGTTCATCTTTTTCTATAGAGGTAAATAGAGAGCTATCAGTATAAAGGAAGAACTTCAAGCTACATAATGAGGAACTGGGGTATCTCCACTTGATTTTGAGAGGTTCTTAGAAGTTGTCATGGCATGGGCTTTAAAACATAAAGGGTGGCACTTAAAAGAGAACTTAAACCACCCCTTAAAGATGAGGACATTTAACCTAGTGGTTTAAGAGCCTGATAATTTAGGGCACTATAATTACCCTTTAATAAGCCCCGCAAACATTTAGGTCTTTAGGCCTATTAGGTCTAAAATTCAAGTTAACCCTTTTAATGAAGTTTAGCCTAATTCTAAAACTGAAATTGGCATTACAGTAGCTGTGCAGGTTTTGCAAATGACACCTGTGCAGCTAGTGCTCGCAATTTAATATTGCTATTGTGGTCTGCGCTGGCGTTAATATTACATAGATCCTAATGAATCTCCCCATGGGGAATCTAACACAAGTGTGGAACCTATAACTGCAATGATTTTAACACATATAGTGCCAGCCTTTTAAACAATGTATATAATATTAGATTTTATACTTTTATTATTAGAAAACAATAACAACTGTAAATAATACAAAGAACAAATAATTTATATCATAACATACAGATAAAGATGTTATTATGGAGCTAAAGATTCTCAATACTGCAGAAATCAATTCATGTACTGTAAGAAGTAGATTCTATTATTAAGAAGGCTTCCATGTTGTAGCTTGTACAATTCCCTGCCAATGTAGTCTTCAAAGAGCCTTGTAAGCATGTGCACCTATTGTCCACACCCCCTAGCCCAACTATTGACTGTCTGTATGCACATATTTACTGTAAAGATGTCTCCACACCACATCTTTGATAAGCTGCTTCCAAAATTTTCAGTAAAATATCATGTTGACCTGATGTCAGATGGGACTAATTTGTTTTAATACATAGTACTGACCTCTATAAAACATTGTTAAGATTCCACATATCTTCTAGTATTGTTCAAACTCTGATCACATCTAAAACCCTTTGATGCATACACAGAATTGCGTGTCTGAGTGGTGTTATATAAATTATTTCTATTATATTTATAAGTGAAAAATATGCATACAGTACATACACAGTATTCTAATATTAAGTTAATATAACATTTTCCAATATTGAGGTGCTAATTGCTATTCACCAACATTTTACACTTTAAAACCCCTTACAGAAGTTGGACATTTTAATAATTCTTTAGTGATATGACTATTGCTATGGCTTGAACATAATAAGCTCGTATGGAGACTGCCTTGAATTATAGAATAGATATCCAAGGTTGCAATCAGTAATTTAAACAGGTAGTGTGCTGATCCATTGAGAACATGTTATGACAACCACCCTCTGCTTAACTGCAAATTGACAGGAGCAAAAGTTTGGCTTTTTTACTTCTTTATTCTGGGAATTATAAATGGGCTAATCATTTTTTAATTCTTAATTTTGTCTGAATCACAAAATACAGACTGATACTGCAAAGTCAGTGTCGCCAGTAGCAGGACCAGGGGTGTGAGCGAATTGCTTCTGGTGCAACTTTCCTTACAATAGAAGGCGATGGCGGCATGCTCAGTGTGGCAGGCCTGCTCAAAGTATTTGTGCAGTATGGTCCCATTGCTTACCATAGTTTAATTTTACGATGTGGCTATAAAATATCAATGCAGTCAGAAAAAAAAAATCGCAATTGATATCATACAACCAATACGTTTTTTTAATAACCGCACTGTCAAATAACAAATAGAGATGGGCGAAACTGGTCAAATCCGTGTGCGAATTAGAAAATTCGAAATACAGATTAAAGTCAATGGGAGAAAAAAATCCACACATACCTGCCTAAATATAAGGTAAAATAGCAAAGGTAACTTACTGTACATGGCTCTGGGACCTGGGAAATGGTCTGGGGAACATGTACCGTATATACTCGAGTATAAGTCGATCCGAGTATAAGTCGAGGTACCTATTTTTACCTGAAAAATTTGTAAAAACTGATTGACTCGAGTATAAGTCGAGGGTAGAATTTATCACCACTACTGCCTTCTGATTCTGTGTTGTTTTTAGGCTTTAGTTGCCCTTTAAATGTACAGCAGAATTCCCATACATGAATCCCATACAGTAATAGCCAAATCCAGTACCAGTATCCTCCAATTCTTTGGCACTCCAGATGTTTTGGAAACTATAACTCCCAGCATGCTTTGTTGCTGGGAGTTTCAGTTTCTAAACATGTGGAGTGGCAAGATTCAGTAAACTTTTAATTAAGCTTACCATCATTTACAATTCTCCTGAGCCCCATATAGTAAAGGGCCCTCTGACCCCCATATAGTAAAGGGAACTCTGACCCCCATATGGTAAAGGATTCTCTGACCCCAATAGTTAAAAATGTCACCTGAGAGTTGTAGTTTCAAGCTGTCCTTTGCACTGTACTAGCAGCTGTTTTTTGCCCCAAACTGAGGAGACCCATCAGATTTACAGCATCCAGTGACAGTGCTGATTGAGTCCAGCAGCCAGAATACAGGAAGCAGGAAGTGTAAAGGCAGATCAGCTCCTGTAACTTTCTATGCAGGTTAACACAGCGCCACCTACTGGTTACTATCTGTAATTGCAGAATTTGGATCAAAATTAGGACTTGACCCGAGTATAAGTCGAGGTAAGGTTTTCAGGCTAATTTTAAAGCCTGAAAAATTCGACTTATACTCGAGTATATACAGTATGTACATCCAGAACTTAAAAAAAATTAACTTTACTCCCAATCGCATTGTTTTTTGAGCTTCCACATTCTATTTTCGAGCTGTGTTCGAAAACTTTTAAAAATTTGAGAATTTTAGAACTGTCAAGGAATTTTCAAGTTTTCAAAGAATTTTCGAAAATTTTGTAAAACATGATATAGTAACTTACTGTTAGAGATGTTTTCGAAAATGTTGAGTTTTGTTCCACTTTCGAATTTTCGAAATTTGAAAATTTGAAAACAAAGTCTATGAGAATTTTTTTTTTAAAAGTTTCTTTCCATTTTGAGGGACAAATAGTAATAGTAGGTTACTGTAAATGACACAGAGACCTAGGGAATGGTCTGGGGAACCCGTAAATATAACCATAACTTATTTTAAAACTATCTTTCCTCACGATTTTTGAGCTTCCGCATTCTATTTTCGAGAGTTACCGAAATCGAGCGCTACTTTCGAGGGTTATCAATATTACAAATTTGAGGGTTACCAAAATTGTTTCTTGCTTTCAAGGGTTACAGAAATCGATCATTACTTTTAAGGGTTACCGAAATCGATCATTACTTTTGAGGGTTACCGAAATCGATCATTACTTTTGTTTCACGGTTTCGATTTTCAATTTCGATAATCATCTATTTCCGATTTTGATGATTATCGAAAATTCGGAAAATCCGGGTTCAAGCAATCCAGAATTGCTTTCAAATAAAGGTGAAGTTTTAAAACCCTCTAGCTTGAAGCCTGTTGCTTACAATGTATATGTTTTCAAGGACTGCAGCACCATGCTGAAAAGCAGCTGATGTGGAGCTCCGCTAATGGAGGGTGAACGCTCCCCTTAGTCTATTTTCTGAATAGGTTATGGAGCTCTAAAGTCGAGAAACATCAATTCGAATGTTCGATAATTATTGAAAATTCAATAATCATTAAAAGTTTGGAAATTCAAAATCTAGAATAGTTCGGGTCCATTAAAACTGTTAAAGCTCGGGTTCAAGTTCAGGGCTAGTCCATCTCTAATCATAAACTTCCTTCTGTGCTTGTTCAGAAATTACCTGGATTTGAAGCATTCCAATGGGCACTAGGCACGTACAGTGCCACAAGTGCACTATAATGGAGGGGCTACATAGCACTGGCTGGTGCATTGTTTTGGCATCCATACCACTGTCTTGGTCCTCCAGAATTGGTTTGTTAATGAACAAAAATGTTCAGCATTAATTTACAGCCGCAGTCGTACATTATTGATAACGCTAACGCTATTGATAAACACAAAATACCGTGTGTTTATTAATAGGGCCCCTAGGGACACTAAATTTGTCCAAAAAACTTATAGGGGGGGTGTTAGTCTTCAGAAGAACTTTTGGGTCTCAAATTGCGTGAATACAGGATTTTTTCTGAAAATTTGAATTGTAACTAATGAGAATTGGTTACAATTAGATTCTTTCAGAAAGAATCTGATTATCTGTTCCCCAGACCATTTCCCAGGTCCAAGGGCCATTTACAGTAAGTTACTGTATCATTTTTGCCCAATTTTAGAAAATTCCTTGAAAATTCGAATTTCTCGATATCCAGGGGGTTGGCACGGGTAAAAATAACTGCCTCTGGTGAATTTGATACATGAAAATCTTCTAAAATTTTCAAACGTGGTTTGGAAAATCTGGAAAGCGGAATTCGCAGAACCGGCCATCTCTACACAAGGATAAAAGAGTGATATAGTTTCCCCCCCCAAATCGTTACTTTATAAACATGCCCCTGTTTTGGTGACACTTGCAGGGAGATTCAATAAAAGTTCTTATTGTTTAAAATGGTGCTAATTTTGCCCCAACCAATCAGATCTTATTTAACATTTGAAAGCTAAGATCTGATTGATTGGGGCAAAATTAGCACCATTTTAAATGATACGAACTTTTATTGAATAACCCTGTTGGTGTTTTGTGCTTTTTTCATTTTGTTTTTAATGTAATGAGTTTGTTGTACAATATTTCACAAAGGGAGGAAAAAAGAAAGTTCACTGTTGCTTAATGCAACATCACAATATTTCCCCAAACGTAACCAGCCCTTGTGAAATAGAATCAATGTTGTTTTGAAAGAAAAATATTCCCCCAGGTAGAATTTAACATTTTCAGGGAGATTCAATAAAAGTTCTTATTGTTAAAAAGTGTTAAGTTTGCCCCAGCCAATCAGATCTTATTTAACATTTGAAAGCTAACATCAGATTGATTGGGGCAAAATTAGCACCATTTTTAACAATCAGAACCTTTATAGAATCTCCCTGTTTGTCTATTATGGATAATGAGACAGAGAATAATTAACAGCAATTCGCACCATAACATTAAAATGCTGTATGTTCCTGGTACACGGAAAAGGATCTTTAAAAAAAAAAATCTTCCTGAAGATAAATTTCTAAGTCCAGATTGGAAATATGCATGAAGCGAAGTCTGACAGTAATTTTGATTTGCAGAATTTCTTGTTGAGAACCAACTGCTGTTTTCATATTTATTTAATAAAACTTCCTGATATATTCAGTGCTGCTGAGTTTCAGAAAGTTATTTGGTCTTGTTTTTCGAACAGGATTTTTTTGTTACAGACATTAACTAGCAGCCACAGACAGCTGTTGTCTCTTAAACAGTTACTGTCACTTTTATAGGTTCGACGGTTCATGGAAACTGATCTCTGTGATTAATCCTGATAAATTACTTTAGCATTTTAGAGAGGCTTTTGTGCTTTCTGCCAAGTATTCGCCAGCACTGAGGAGTAATGTATTAAATATTATTTTAAAGGCACCGGGAACCATTTTAAACTCATTTGGCCAAAGAATTAATACAATAACTGGAAAAAAAAACAAATGTTCTTTGAACCGTGCTGTATATCAACAGGCTCCTAGTTTTATAAAATATGTATAATATTATCTCTGTTCCAACCTCTGAACAACAACCAAATGACAAGACTGACAAATAGCAGAAATAGCCATTGCAAATTGCTTTTATTTCCAGTCCATCTTTTAAATTATTGAACATTATTATTGTATGTATATATTCATTTGAGGGGTGAACTTGTCCTTTAATGCCATTAGGTAGTGGGTATTTAAATATGTCAGAGAATATGTAATGTCATATATATAATATATATAATAATGTCATATATAATAATGTCATATATATATATATATATATATATATATATATATGGTGATGATAAATGAATAGAAACAATACATTTCTCGTCATACATAAATGCAGTATAAAAGGGGCCATTTAGCTAATAAAAACCAACCTTTTTGTAACGGGGTATTCAGTGAATGTTTTACTTTATTCATAGAATGTTATTTTTTTCCCAGGGTTTTCAGGGATTTTCATGACACATAGTGTAGGCTTCTGTCACCTTTCGTAACAAAGAAAATCACTAACAGCATGAATGGATAGCTTAGCAATGAATGAATGATGGAGCAGGGTCTATCACCCAATCTGGGTGGGGCTGGAGGGTAGCAGGTATCTTGGCATTACCGATAATGATACTTTATAAATACACCCTGTGCGTTTAGCAAGCAGAGGTGGTGGAAAGGGACTTGAAAATACAATTTATTAAAATAAGTTTATTGTACTTTATTGTATTGTCATTGACTGTGTTGTACTTTTATGATTTACCAATGAAAAATAACTTTTTATTACAGTCCATGACAAGGGTCATCTTGCTACCTTGAAATAAAAGACATGTTGTAGGATTGTTTTAGGGGACGGGGATGTTTTTTTACTTCCAAAATTCCCTATTTTTATGTTGGTAATTGGAGCACTGTGCTTCTACAAAGCTTCAACAAACCTATTACCCACGGAAGGGAATATTTAACAAGCCCTTATCAAAATCGTACATCACCACATAAACAAAGCACAGCAACGAACAATTAGGTGCTGATTAAATCACTAATGTCTTAATGTTTTATGAGGTAAAATGTTAGGAAGTAATTGCTATTTGGAAACCAAAGAACATGGCTGACACCGTCATGTATCACTTTTACGTTTGGGGAATCTCCTAAGTTCAGGTGGTCACTAAACAACACGTTAGGGCCAGGCAAGAAAAGAAAACACAGATAGGGAGGGATCTGGTTACACTGCACCAAGTGAATTGGCATAAATATATTTTATTATCTTTATTTGATCGTGTTGCACCACAGACAGACATGTTCAATGAACATTTGATACTTGTTTAATTTAGTGCTGAAGTACATTTGTTTCAGAAATATCTTCTTTGCCTCCTAACGGAACCTTCTGAGAATTTTGCTGTCACTATAATTACCTTTGTTTAGAGTAAATAGACAAAAACTAGTGGCAAATATAATATTTACAAGTAGGAATAATGTGATTAACATTAGAAACACAGTGGACCTGAAAATGTTTTTCCCAATACCAGGAAAGTGTGCAGTGTTACTAATATTCCACTATAGTTGCTAAGAGATGTTTAGTACAGTTGAAAGCTGTTATCACAAGTTGCTACCAATACTATATAACAACATAGAAAAGAAGAACTGTGGGAGCAATTTATTGGACACATTTCTGTTACATATTTAGATGATTTGACAGTGCTAAATATCTGGCTGAAAGATTAATGCAAACAAAGATTTGCATTGCAAACAACGATTGGATTAAAAGGCTTTCTTATTTAAGTAGAAAAGAGACCTTCCAACCAGTACTTTACATGAAGGGCATTAGAACTGAAATGTAGCCTATATTCCAACAGAACAACTCTGCTCAGCTAAATTGTGTAAAGACAAAAGAAGGACAGTGAGAGCAGTGAATCTTCATCAAAGATGAAAATGAAGTAAGGATAAGTAAGTGAAAAAAGATTTCCAATTTCCAGATCAGGGCATATGATGGTAAATAGAAAATTCCCTGGTGACTTCACAGTACAAGCAGTCCCGGGGTTATGAACTAGAGAGGTTCTGTATGTTTGTTCTTAAACTGAATCTGTTGTTTGTTAGTTGGAACAGGTATATATACCTATTAAATTCAACTTAGACAGATGTTAGCTGCATTTTAAAAAATGGATTGTGATGCTAGCCAGCTTTATGGTAAGATGTTTTTAACAGCTGCATCTGGTATAGCGCAAGTTGGGTAGCCAACAACCAGTGGACCACCTGGCTCTACACTCCTGCAGACTTCCATACTGTACTATTTAGTTGCCATATTTATTATATTTGCCCTTCTGCCTATCCATTTGCTTTCTTTGTAAGTAGAAGTTGTATGTAAGTTGGATGTTTGTAAATCGGAGACTGCCTGTAGTGTGACAAAGGGCTAATGTACAATAAATCTTTGTTGTTTAAAATAGCCTAACACAACTATCAAAAAATTAATAAATAGTGTTGTGTTGTTGTTGAAAAGTAAAATTTCAACACAACATAGCTAATTTCCAGTGTTGATTATTTTCAGCATACTATAGCTAGTTTTTAAACATTAATAGGGTAACACAACATAGTGTTGTGTAAGCAGTAGTCATGATAATGGCACCATCCGGTAAGTAAAAGGAGGTTTGTTAATTGGTCAGATAACTAGTGATTAAAACCTGATTTCAATTTGGAACTGGCAGTTTCAAAAATCTGTGGATCTGATGGAATTTTCTAAATTTTAAAAAAAAGGTGAAAATGGAAAATTTGAAAATTAGATTAAAAACTTGTATATAAAATGGAAAATTCAAAAGGGAAATTGGGAGAAAGTGTTAAAATACTGTAAAAATTTTGATTGAGAATTCTAAAAAATTCTGATTCAATTGGGTTGAAAACAGATTTTAGGAATCTCAATAGATTCCAGGGAACTGCTCACCAGTTTTTGGTCATCTTTGGTATAAGATGATAAACCTTTATAGCGATATGGGGAAAAAAATTCCATTACCTGTGTTTTTTTCTATGTCGATGATGCTTTTGCAGCTTTTCGACCACATAAAAGATTTTCACCATGGCCAAAAATCATTATCGCCACTGAAAAAACAACCACTATTGGGTGTCTAGGAGGGTTTAGGTAGAGTTGGTTGCAGGCTTAATCTACCCCATTATTGCATGAACAGTATCCTTTTTAAAGGGAATGTCAACACCCAAAACTAAAATTTAAAAACTGGCTCCACTGTGTAGTGCCAAAAAATCCTTACCTTACACCTCTACTCCTTGTGGTTCTCCTGCAGTGCCTGTCCGAAGTTCAGAAAAGTAAAGAGTAGGAGCTGTCTGTGTGTCATCTGGTCCCTGCTTTTTCTTTGTCCTCCCTGAGGACTCTGGCAAGTGTAGGGGAGCCCTCCCCCCTCCTTTCCTCCTACCCTCCGGATCCCTTCATGCAGCTTTTGCCCCTACCATTATAACCCTTTTTTGTAGTGTAAGCAGGGAGCAAAGAGATGAGGGAACAAACGGTGGTAAGTCTGTTTTCTGTTTTTTTTACAAAACTAATATGGAGGTTGGGGGTTGGCTGGTTTACCCTACACTACAGAAAAACTTAGTTGGGGGTTGGGTAGGGGGGTGAATAAACCCATTAAAGGGGATAAAAGTGTTAGTGTTGGGTAAAGCTGTAAATGAGTAATCAAATAGAAGAACAAAGTTAGAGGAGCTTACTACTAGTGTGATTTCATGATTTATTGTGCAAAAACATCAAACAACATTTTGGGGAGCTTACTGCCCCCTACCTGAAGAAGGGGGCAGTAAGCTCCCCGAAACGATGTTTAATGTTTTTCCATAATTGATTGTGAAATCACACCAGTAGTGTGCTCCTCTAACCTTGTTCTTCTATTGGATTGCCTTGACCCTCTGGTTAGAGGGTGTGGAGGATTGCACAAGGCCAACAACAAAGTGCTAGAAGGAATCTAAACTGTAAATGAATAATTACCCTGATTTTTTTTCTCTTTTCTTTAAAGCATTTTCTACTATATACATCCAACTTTTTTGACATCTCTCAGCTCTTCATTTATGTTGATATGTTAAAATAGAAAATAGTATTTTATCTTGTGCTTTCAAAATAATTCAATATACCCTGAAGACTTGTTTTATCCTTTCCACAGTATAACAAGCTATAGAAACTCATTAACTTTGTTTCATATTATTAAAACTCCAGGTCTGTTCCATCTTGGGGATAGAATATTTAATTAGGGTCTTACAGAAACCTGTCACAGGGTTTTACAAAAATGTGAGTGTAAAATACCTAAGGATCCACTTACAACTTCAAATACCCTCTAGAAATGAATAATATAAATACATTGAGACTTTATTTTTGAAATGTTTCCATTAGAGTGCCTACATAGTCAAAATGAATGCACAGGGACAGTAGTTAACATTTTAAAAATGTTTCCTTTAGAGTGCCTACACAGTTAAGTAAGGGCATAGTATGAAAGCATAAGCCTTCTTTTAGACGAAAGGCAAACCTGAGCGGTTCCAGGTGTTTGCCGATAAAGAAAAGCTACATGCAGCGTTTCTCTATTGATAACCGGCATGGAACCATTCAGGTAACCTTAGGTACCCCCATCGCTCTGTTACAATAGTGAAAACACATAACAGATGTAATATTGTAGTTAGAGATGGGATCCAGGTCCGACTCGGACCTAGATCCGACACGGAAACCCTCGGTTCTGAAATCCAATGTTCCGTCCGGACAGATCGTTCAAATTTCGGGACTTCAAAATGCATTTTAGATTTTTACCGAACATTCGAGCTATTTTCGAAAATACTTAAAAATAGCATTTTTTCAGCATGGGTTAGCATTTGTGCATAATTTTCGGGGGGTTTATATTTTCTGTATGAACCTTAACTGAGGTTTGCCTTACTGCAACATTGATGCTCCCCTTAAGTGTTTCAAAAGATGTCACCCATTGTTCTTCTGTTAGGTGGTTTGTAAATCCTATTCTCATTGCCATACATATCTTAAAATGGATATTTGTACAGCAGCAAGATTGCACTTTCCCTACCCGTGTTTTTAAAGCACCATCATTCAAAATCAGTTAAATTAACCTGAGATAAGTCATGATTTATGAAATGTAGTTTATATAAAATGTAATAGATGGCAGTATAGATGCATTTACAGCTGCGTAGGTTACTGAAAATGAAAGGATAACAATATAAAAAAAAACATCACCCCCATTACATGTCCACAGTTCCAGCAGCTGAAATCACTTACTCACATTTACAGCTGTGCTGCCCTCCCTTAGATATCACACAGCAAAGATGAATGCTAAAAGCTCACCTCCTAGATGGCCCAGGGCCATGATTAACATATCACTTGTCATTGGCTGATGGGAATGTCTGTTACAACCTCTCACATTCTCCTCTGCTGGTTAAACAAACTTGAAATGTCCCGTTGCTAGGATACAGCCTACATAATCAAGCTGATCAAGGGTGGGAGGAGGGTTTTCTCGCATGCTAGCTCTGAGTGACAGTTAGTGGCAGACAGAATTGTTCCACGCCCTTCACAGCATGGCTAATTGAAGGCTAATTGAAGGCAGAGAGAGGCTCGAAATCAGGAAAATATGTATGGGGAGGGCTGCATACCTTTTACTCTTTTTAAAGTAATTTTAAAATACAGTTAAAGTAATTTTAAAATACAGTTATCTTTTAAGGATGGTTGTCAGAGATATTATTTTATTCCCTTTTATATAATTTAACAAAATGGGATACTCTCTTGAAAATGATGAGGTTATCATAGTGTGTCCCTGGCATCATAGGTGAGGGTGAAGTTATGAATTTGGCTTTTGTTGAAGGATGTTCCCACACTTTCAGAGTTGTATTTGGTGGTCATACTTCATAAGTGGCTTTTGGGAGGGTTTGAGTCAAGTAATAGCTTCTAAGCTGCAATCAATGTAGTTTCTATGTAGGCCTATTTTGGTCTTTCTTTTGGTTTATGCCATGTCAGTATTGCCTGGATTTGATAGTACCTATATAGAACTGGTAGTGACATTCCCCCTTGATTTCTTAAACTATACATTGCGGCCCAGTTGACACTGGGTTTTCGATTGTTCCATATCAATGAAAGAATTGCTTTCTGTAAAGGTACTAATGTTTGTTTAGTTATATAGAAAGACATCTAAATGTATATAGAATTCTAGGTAGTACATTCATTTTCACTACTTTCAATCTACCAATCCATGAGATTTTAGGTAATTTCCATTTGTTTAGGTCCTTTATAAAAGACATAAACAATTTGGGGTCTATTTGATGTATAGTTGACTTCAGTGCTGGGTAGAAATGGCCGAACTTTCGAAAGTTCGGTCCGTTTTCGAACTTTCGAACTTCTTAAAAAGTCTGAAAACGGACCCATTGAAGTCAATTGGGGGTAAATAGTTTGGAAAGTTTGAATGAACTTTCCGAAATATTGCAGTGTAAACTTACCTTACAGGCCCTGGGACCTAGGAGATGGTCTGGGGAACATGTCTGTGTGCGTGGAACAGCATAAAAACTGGATGTAGCGCACACATGTGCTACGTCTGATTTCCGTGTGGGGCTTTCAGTAATCCTCGAATGTTCGATCGAACGTTCAAGGAATTTCGAACGTTCAGCAAAACTTGAACGGTCGCTTACGAAAATCCCCAAATGGCTGGAGATTCCCGAAATCAGCCGTTTGCGGATTGCTGAATGGCTGACAACCCAGACACAGCTTGAAACCGGGACCCCCTCCTGGGTCCTTACAAGGACCTTTGTGTCAGGGACACAAGGGCACTTATAAGTGCCAGGGAGGGGGGTCCCGGTTCGAGCTGCGGGACCCCTTAAGCCCCAAAGGGCCCTTGTCAGGGCCACAATGATCCTTGTAAGGACCCAAGAGGGGGTACCAGCCGTTTTCGGGAACCTCTGGTCATTCGGGGATTTTCGAGAATTCTCGAATGTTCAAGGATTTTCGAAAATAGTCCCGTGAGTCTGGAAAATTGAACCCGATCTAGTTCGAATATTTCAAGTTTGTCTGAACTCATAAAGTTTGGCTCGAATTTGGGTTCTAGTTCGAGTTCTAGTCCATCCCTAGTGCTGGGTAAGCTCAATTCCCAGATTTCATGTGTGTTCTGTAATTAAAATGTATTCTCTAATAACGTTTTTTGGGCAGGGTCTACATTTAGATATAAGTAGAGTATAACTAAATTTAATATATAAAATAGGATTGTGACCAATGGATTGGTCAAAGTTAATAGCATATTGTTGGCAAACATACATATCCTATATGATTGTCTTCCTATCTGATATCCCGCTAGCCTTGCATCCTGTCTGATTGCCTGCACCATTGGCTCCATAGCCAAGGCAAAAAGGCTCAGTTGTTTGTAATATAAGTTTATTACATTTATTAAATATGTTGGAAACTGATATTGTTTCAGTTCCTAATTTAAATATTCCCACCTTAGACTACCAAAGGCTTTTTTAATGTGGAGGGACCCACATAGAATTTTGTCTGTCCACCTATTCTATAATATTACAGACTCTCTACATGTGATCTGATGCCTGCCGGCCCTCAATGTAAATAATTGATTTTTTTTTCATTTCCCCCCCTGTATTTTCTAGGGCAGTAATATTAGCTTGAAAGAGCTCTTTTGGTGTTGGTCTTCCTTCCATTAGAGATGATGCTAAGGAATGTATGCAGGGTAAGAAAGTTTTATAGTAACTTCCTGGTAGCCCATCTGGGCCTGGGGCCTTATGTGGGGGCTATGTTTTTAATGCATTAATGATTTCCTCCTTTTGCCCTATAAAGTACTCTGTAGTGGTGTTAGGGGGTCTAGGGGTATTGTTTATAGGAACTGCTGTATTCTATTTGTAGAGTTAGGGGAGTTGTTCTTAATATAGTTCAGCATAAAAGTCATTGAATGCTTGGTATATTTTTGTTTGGTCAGAGGTTATAACTCCTAAGTGTAGCGGCGCTTGGTCACGGGCACAAGAAGAAATCATGCAATAATTCAGCCCGACCGACCGAAACACTGAAATGTCGGTCGGTTGTGACGAATTACTGTATGGTGTGTACCCAGCTTTAGCTAGGGGTGTATCTAGTTTGTTCCAGCGTGAATAAAAAAATTGTTTGTTTAATTGCAATTGTTTCTCAATTGTTTATCTAGTTTATCTGTCAATAGGTCTTGTAGTTGTGTTACTTCGTATTTCTTTTAAACTAGTTGTTTGACTAGTTTGTGGATGGTTGTCAGTGAAAGTATGTATTAATTTTTCCAAGTTGGTCATCTCATGGAGCTTTTTTTTTCTTTTCTCTCTAGAGGCCAATTGGATGATCCTTTACCCAAATGAATTAGGATTGAGACATCCAGCATGGAAATTTTTTCAAAGGATTCTTTTAACTTTGAGGTTATTTCCTCTCGGATTGCCTTATTTGTCAAGAGAGACTAATTGAGCCTCCAAAGAAAGGGTTTGTAGGCTGATACTGGGAGAAAGTGAATGTTACTATCTCGTAGTCTGACCATGGTTGATGTAGTTTTGTCAAGGATGGATAGGGAACCAAAGATATAATCAATACTGGAACATGTTTTGGTGGTCGAAGAGTAGAGAATTGTTGCTCTTGCCATAGATCCATAACCCCCACTTTGCCCTAAAACATTTCTTATGTTATTAATTTGTTTATAACTGGATTTATTTTCTGTAGAGCTGGATTTGTCCCACCCTGCATCCAAGGGTAAGTTGAGTTTCCCCTCAATAAGAGGATTGATGGTCTTTAATACTCAAATTAAGAATGGGGTTTGTGTTGTATTTGGTGCATATAAATGTAGCAGAGTGTATGGTTTGTTGTCAATTTTGCAGTTTAGCAATGTTACTCTGCCTTCTTTATATTCCTATCATGTCTCTATCTCTACATTAAGAGAATTATGGAATAGAGTTGCTACTCCATTTTGTTTTTTTAGGAGCCACTGGTCTGGTAAAAAATTTTGTTGGGGATTTAATATTTTCAGAGAGGAATACATAAAGAAATGTGTCTCCTCAAGGAATATAACATTTTAAAATGAAATCATAAACCATTACAGTACCTCTAATAAGTTTGGGCTCTTTCAGATTAATTTACTCATTTAAGCCCTAAGGGGGTGCCCTTTTTCCCTCTCCTGCCATTTCTGCCCTTGTCTAAAATATGGAGTTCTGCTTAGTTAGGCTTGTGAGTAGAAAGCTAGCACTAAGGGGGAGATGCAATATATTTCGCTATCGCAACCTACGTGCACTCGTTTCCGCAATGTATCAACCACTTTGCGACCATTAATAAATTTCGAAAATGCCAAAGGCAAGTTGCGACCTTTTGGGCATATTTTAAAGACACCATTGAAAAGGGATTAATTATCGCTCAGAAAACTAGCACAAAAACCAGCTCAAAATTTATTGCATTGCTTTGAGCTGCTCAAAGAAAAAAAAATTGCGTCACGGGGCAGGCAGTGCAAAACCTTCGCTAACACGTTAGTACGTAGGTTAGCGTGATTTTAGCGCTTATTTTCTTGTTAGAGCATCTCCCTGTAAGGGTGTAGCCTTACATCTAGCAACATATATTACCGGTGTATTCTTACATTGCCTACTGTATTGTTTTTGCATTTTTAATTAAAGTGGGTTTATTATCCACAGTGTGTGTTCTATTGTCAATTGTAAATTACATTTTAAAGGGCTATTCCCTTTTATATCAGATTCGTTCCTTAGTCAGTGAAAGGGTTAGCGGTCTTAGTTCTCTTCATTTTGCCAAGGTTGTCGGTGAGATGTCAGCAAAGATTTAGAAGCGTAACCCCTCAAATTTTAAGTCTGCGGTTTGACGAGCTTCTCTCAAAATTTGTTCTTTTGTCAAGTACTTCACTACTATGTCTCTGGGTTGATCGGCCCTTGGAGATTTAGCAAGGGCTTGATGAGCATGATCTAGTTCTTGATGTTCAGGAGGATCGTCTAGCAGTAGTTGGTGTAGTAATGATTTTATGACAGCTTGAGCATATCTATGTGTTTAAGTATACCTCTAAACTGTGCATTTGTTCTACGTGAGCAATTTTCCAGATCCTCTACTGTAGAATTCAGCTTTTGAAATTGCAGTTCAATTTTCTCAATGTCTAAATGCAGGGCTAGTGTTGATTCTATCAGTTCATCCTGATGGGCCTCCATTTCTGCTACACAGTTGCCTATTGCCTGCACGTCCATTCAGAGTGGGAATATCGCTTCAGACAGTTTCTGCTTTACTGTTGACATTAATTGTTCCATCATTTCCAAATGGCTTGATTGGGAGTCTGGTGGAATTGCCAATTTATCTCTGTGTCCCATGTTTTATGTGCGAGGTCGGTCAATCCTCCGGTGGCAGGGTTTGTGACCTCTGGATCAGTGGGTATTGTTTTGTCGCTGCTGCCAAGGCTCTGCCTGTTTTTGGAGGCATATATTGGATTCTTGGGGCTGTACTTTATGGTCGCAACCTGCTTGGAGACCAGAAAAAATTGTAGTCTGTTCTGTCACTGGAAATAGCATGGTCAGTGGAGGAGCTCAGCATTGGCCATGTTGCCCCAGACTTATGTGCTTTATGTGTGCAGTAGATTTGTAGTCTGAAATTTGCTTAAACCTAAATTTCATATCTGTTTTCTTGAAGCAAACATAGAATTTGTATAGGTCATCCAGTAAAGATGTTTTGATGCTACCAGATAAAGGGTTATTGATTCTGGTAAGATAATATGGGGTAGATGTAGTGGGTTCAACTCAATTTTTCCAGGGCCTGCGCCATTTTGTATCAATGGTACAGGCAGAGCCGGATTAAGACCATATAGGGCCCTAGGCACAGGTCAGACTTGGGCCCACAAATATCACCATTGATACGGTCATATTATTTGTAAACTTTACAAGGATAAGCAAGATTGCAAATATTTTGTATAAAGGCATACATACATCTAGTCCAACCGTTAGACCCTATCCATAATGCCTATCTAACAGTTGCATAGTAACATAGTATTGGAGGTTTTATAAAGACATATGTCCATCTAGTCCAACGTTTATACCCTACCCATAATGCCTGTCTAACAGTTGCATAGTAACATAGTATTGGAGGTTTTATAGACATATGTCCATCTAGTCCAATGTTATACACTACCCATAATGCCTTTCTAACAGTTACATATCTGTTGTATAATCTGTGGCAATTATGTACCCTGGAAAATCCCAATTAGCATATCACAGCCAAGTGTTAAGGGCGTGATTGGATAGTGGCTAAGAGGTGTTATAGGAACGCCTAACAAACAACAAACTGGCTTTCTTAGACTGCTTGGTAGAAGTTAAGGAAAATGGTAAACTGGAAGTAGAGGTTTACAGAAAACCAACACATACAGATCAGTATTTGACTCCCACCACCCTTTAGATCACAAGCTGGGTGCCATCAGAACCCTGCAACACAGAGCTGAGAACATCCCCTCTAGCACAGAGGCAAAGGCGAAAGAAATGAAACATCTCAGAGGAGCCCTTAAAACTTGTGGATATCCAGACTGGGCCTTTGACACGAATACCAACAGTGAAGGTGAAAAGCAAGACAGGAAAATGAACATGGTCATCCCATATGTAGCAGGGGTCTCCGAGAAATTAAGAAGAATTTTCAAAAAACACCGTATCCCTGTCTGCTTTAAACCGAACAACACACTGAGGCAGCAATTGGTACATCCAAAAGACCCAATACCCAAACACAAGAAAAGCGACATCATATACGCAGTGCAGTGCAATAAAGAATGCTCTGATTTGTATGTGGGGGAGACCAAACAGCAACTGCATCAACGTATGGCCCAGCACAGAAGAGCCAATTCTTCGGGTCAGGACTCAGCCATGTACATGTATTTAAGGATAAAGGACATACCTTTGAAGATTGTAATGTTAACATATTGGCAAAGGAACGTGACTGGTTCAAGAGAGGTGTTAAGCAGGCCATTTATGTGAAAATAAAGAATCCAAGCCTAATTAGAGGTGGGGGGGTTCGACACCAACTGTCTGCCATGTACAATGCTGTTTTGACACCTTACTCTGGGCGTTCCTATAACACCTCTTCCAATCACGCTCCTTAACACTTGGCTGTGATATGCTAATTGGTATTTTCCAGGGTACATAATTGCCACAGATTCTTGTACAAGTCATTCTGAATTGAGAAAGCCAGTCTGATGACTAGCGAAACGTCTTCAAGAACTAAACTTCAAGTCCAGTTGATCTAATTGAATACAACAGATATACCATGACCTGGATGAATGAGAACCTTCACAAGCATAACAGTTACATACTAACAAAGTATTGGAGGTTGTATAAAGATATACGTTCATCTAGTCCAACCTTTATACTCTACCCATAATACCTGTCTTAAATTTACATAATATTGGAGGTTGTATATACATCCATCCAATCCAGCCTTTATACCCTACCCATAATGCCTGTCTAACAGATATATAGAAACATAGTATTGAAGGTTGTATAAAGATATACATCCATTTAGTCCAACCTTTATAACCTACCAATAAATTTTGTCAAACAGTTACATAGTAACAAAGTATTAAAGGCTGCATAAAGAAATATGTCCATCTAGTCCAATCTTTATACCCTACCCATAGTGTCTGTCTAACAGTTACATAGTAACCTAGTATTGGAGGTTGTATAAAGACATATGTCCATCTAGTCCAACCATTATACCCTACCCATAATGCCTGTCTAACAGTAACATAATAACATACAGTAGTATTGGAGGTTGCATAAAGACATATATCCATCTATTCCAACCTTTACACCCTAGCCAAAATTCCTGTTTAACAGTTACATAGTAACAAAATATTGGAGGCTGTATAAAAACATACAATTTTCTAGTCCAACCTTTATACCCTACCTATCATGCCTGTATAACAGTTACATAGTAACATTGTATTGGAGGTTGTAAAAAGACATACGTCCATCTAGTCAAACCTTTATATCCTACCAATAATGCCTGTATAACAGTTACATATTAACATAGTATTGGAAGTTGAAAAAAAACATTCATCTGTCTAGTCCAACCTTTTGCTAATGGAATTGTTAGAGAGCACTATGCAAAGGATTCATTTGCAGAACTGCAGTCTTTATTTTACATTATTTCAATGCAAATGCACATTAAAATAATTACATTGTTCTGTTCTATATTTAACAATTCTGGGGTTTTTAAATGGAGAACTGAGTTAAAGGGCATGTCCACGCCGATAAAACTTTTCACTACTCTTTGCATTTGGACCCACCCTCCTGAACCACCATTTTCATTTTTGAAAAAAAAATGCTTATTTCGCCTATATTTTAACTCAGTACAAATGCGGCCCCCCTCAGCTGCACCTGTCAATCAATTTTGCACATGCAAAGTAAGCCTCCGAAGTCTTGTATAAGAAGAGCCACATATGCAAAGTGCAGCTTCCGAAGTCACATGACGCGAAAGTTTCAGTATGAGAATACCCGCGAGCAGTGGATATCAATTATGTAGAGACATTTTAATGGTGATGTCACTGGTTGGGAGGGTGGAGTGGAGTCTTCTGGATTCAGTGAGCTAAGGGGCAGAAACCATTTAGCACCTCTTTGCATCCTACTGCTTGCTTTCTCCAAATGTAATCCAGCCATCCTAGGAAACTGCAATCATTACAACAAAATTATGAGTACTATAGTACACAGGGGGAAGTGGCCTATGTATGGTGGGTTTATAGTTTTGAGGTGTACATGCCCTTTAAAGGAGTTTTCTTTTAAACCTCCAAAATTTGTTAAATTTAAAACTATTTAATGCTTTAATGCACACTTAGCACTAAGTGAATACTGCATTGCGAGAACCTGCGAAGGAAGAGGAGAAAGGAGGGTAAATATAAAATCTACCTGTAGATTTATTATTAATACCCTCTTCCTTGGCAGGGGAAGGGGGAAGGGAAAAATTGAAAAGTAAGGCTGTGTACACACCTTACAATCCTTCCTCTTGACTGACCATTTGTCCAGGAGGAAGGACTGTTGGTCGCAGCAAAAACAGCCGCGCTTCTGAAGAAAAAAGAAGAAACTATCCAATATTTCATCCCAACCAACCGAAACACTGAAATGTCTTACAATGCTAGTAAATGTGGCCCATCGTCTCTAAAAGTAGTTGTATATTGCAATGTTAGCTGTATTTAATATGTTTTTTTTTTTTTTTTATTATTGTAGCCGTGTAATAGTTTGGTTACGCTGGCAAAGAGCTTGTCTCTACACCTACACTTTTTTTTGAGTAACAGCTGCTTTTTCTTCTAACTTATCTTTAATTTACTTTGCTTTTCTCAAACAAAGCACTTTCCATTTTTTCCCCCGTTTCCCTTTAGAGTAGATACATTAAGTAAACTAAAGGGAATAACTGCAGCTGTAACCAGCACCCAAGCAAGAAGAGTTTTTAAAAGCCCTTGGGCTCCCAGCATTTGGGATCTTGAAGATCTATTTACATTTATCTATTTGCTTTTGGCTTAGACAGATGCCGTGCTGTGCTATGATGTCAGGGGTTTTTGAAAACTGTAGAAGACATCATTGCACACTAAAAAAACCTAAAATATAAATCATTTCACAATATTTAAAATGTATAAATAGGAATATAAATACTGAGCACCTGAAGCGCTGTCTGTCATTCGGCATGCTGTTTTAGCAGTAGTTTTTCTTTAAAAAAGACTTTCATTTTCTCACAGTGGAAAAGGTGTTTGAAATCCCAGAGGTAATATGGTTGCCTGAAACATTTTGGTTCCAAGCATCCTGAGGCGCTGGAGTTTCTGTAATTTACTGCTAGAGGTTATTGTTTCCAATGACCTACAAAATCACATCTTGTTTTTAATTTCCAGCAAAGTAGGGATTATAGCGCTGTAGCATGACTTTTTCGATATACTCACCAATGAATGCGAATCCTTTTTATTGAAACATGTCAGTAGATTTGTAACCTAGTTCAACTCCTACATCCCCCCCCCACCTCTAATTTTCTTCTTAAGGAACGACAATAAGAACATAACATTGTGCTCACTGAAAATATGGCTTGGCAAAACTTCATATAAAGATGTCTGGGTCTCCGCACATTTCCAGATAGTTGCCATGGGCGTGCGTTCTATTCGGGATATGCATGGTTTCAAATTCACATATGACAAAGCTAAAATAATAACTGCTCACTTGCCCTGCTATGGTAAAGGAAGAAATATGTCCTTAATATTTCCTAATTCTAATTTAGATTAGTTCCTTGTCCCTTACTGATCTGAACCCCCGAAATAAAAATCCAAACTTCATAATATTCCCCTAGTTGTGTAGTCTGTTTTCTTGCAGGCCGCACTAAGCCTGCTTTTCCGGTCTAGCAGCACGTAGAATCCACTTTCCCTGACCCCGCTCATCATGCAAGCTGAAATGACTGAATATTGCGTGTCATCAATGACGCGCCTTACAGGAAGCCCAGAGGATTGTGTGGATGGGTCAGGATTGATCAAACAGCTGAACGAGGGCGGTATCTAAGGGGTCAACCCACTTCTACATCACTGGAAGCCAGTTCCTGTGCAGGCTCAAGGGAAATCCCCGGTGTGAATCGAAAAGGCACAGGTGACGTAACAATGCTGTCATTGATACTGATTTTCCTCCAGCTCTTCAATAACAGTCTAATAAAGATGGATTTATCTCAGGAACAGCTGGACAGATTTCAATGGGGTATGGATTTTAAAGCTCTCATTTAGGCTAATAAATTATGTTTTGGGGGGGTGGACATACCCTTTAATGGGAAACCTTATTCCAACCATATATTTAACATATGTAGGTGGTGTCAAATCACACTATTTTAATTCTGAATTGTAAACATTTCTGAATTTCTTTCATCAGCTCTACTAATGGACCTTTGTAGTAAACAATTGGTTATATAAAGGGGCATTCATAGGGACTGCGCCAACTCCAATGCCTCCTCTCCACCTCACCTTATCAGCAAACACTCCAGTGCATTAACCTTTTACTTTGTGTGAATTGTACTACCTGACATGGGTTAAGCTGGGTACACACAGTAACGATAAAGCCCCGATACCGTCGGATCCGACGGTATCGGGGCTTTATCATTATGTGTGTACGCTCGTTTCCCAAACAAGCGCGCGGTTGCCGAATGATCGGGTCGGCCAAACGCTCGTTCGGGAAAGGCCGAAAATTTCCATTGGCCGCGCTAGACTCCCTATAGAGGAGTCTAGTGCGGCCGATGGAAACACACAGTCCTGAGCGTTCTCCTTATAAAGTTCATAGGGAGAACGCTCGGGACTGTGTGTATGCAGATCTTGCAGATCCTGTCTGTCATCTTTCAGAAATCTGTACTGTGTGTACCTAGCTTTACTCCTAAGTTAAAGTATTGTTACTGCACAGAAAAATAGAATTACTCTGCACACTCCAAATATCAGTTGAAAACCTTTATTAAACAATCAGGGTTAGCTTAAAAACACTTAAAAACTAAAGACCTTACAGCCAGTGCTAAAATGACTAATTATCTAGTGAAACATCGATGGAGACATATCATGGAGGTACACATAAATGTAAATAAAGTGCGATGTACACAATAAAGGGAAAGGCATAGCTACCAACTTCACAATGTACAGTCAATTTGTCATCAGTCACGCAATGGCTATAGTCCGGGCTGGGAGCAGATGCGTTTCGCCCTCCACTATGGGGGCTTCCTCATGTGTCCAGCAGAAAGCAATAGGTGGAATCCACCTAAACAGCGGGTGTAAATACCCTTTATCCTAACAGTCCCGGTGCCACGTATTAATGTCATATGTTGAGCTCCGGTGCTTCTTTCATCATGCACATGAATCTCTGGAATTACCGCTCTATAAATCAGTTAACCCTAAAAGCGATTGTACCCATTCTTTATATACGTACTCGAAGGTCCAGTCAGTCAGCATAATGAAAAAGGTTAACATAATAATTATATTCAGTCTAAAGCAACAATTTAGTATATACATACAGAACATGGTTAGCAATGTACTCTGTAATTACATATAACATGTACACAACGAACGAAAGTCACATAGATTTCTTGAATCCAATATCGATATTTACTAGTTCATAAGTCTCAATACAATTCTTGATTATACATTTGAAGATACAGCCACGGGTAGCAGCTTAGGCAAATCATAACCCTTGGTGTTCCATATGAGTACTCAAAAAGGTAAGTATTACTAGTTGACAGAATTTCAACATGCTTTCATATTAGCAAAGTTTAGGCACAGACTTTTGTAATGAATATAAGGTTATGTTAAAAGTGTAATCATCCAAAAGGTAAGTATATTAGCAAGATATCGGCAGAATGTTAGCATTAAAGTAGCGTATATCCAATGTTTATCAGTAATCAATAACCATTAAGGATAAGAGGAACAGAAGGAGCAAAAAACCATGTGACATATATCTGTAAGCTCTTCATTATTGGGCTTTTAAGGTAGATATTGCGCACAGCATTCCAAATGAATTTATATCCAAAGTGTAAGGTAAACACCCATATTAGAGGAACCTTCTAGATGCCTTACATGGGTTTATCTTCACGTATTTCATAAGGGGACAACTACTTCCTTATTCCAAGGTTTTCGAAAAATTCCTGGATAGACATCACTTGGTTTTTAACTTTCATAAAAACAGCAGGGTAAACATCTCTTATTGATTTTGTTCCATTAATGAACCATATTCAGAGTATATCTGTGGCGAAATAAAGGTATCATATTCATATAAATGGTGTAAAGTATTTTGCTTCATTTAAACCCCTTGGTGCTTTCATTCCCATTGTGTAGATCCAGCGTGTCTCTTTTTTTAATAGTTTATTATTAACGTCTCCTCCTCTTATGGTAGCTTTAATAGTATCAATGCCCATACATCTTAATCCATCTATGGAACCTCCATGATATCTTAAAAAGTGTTCCGCTACACTACTAAAAACTTTGCCCTGTTCCTGATCCTTTCTTGCTAGTCTTATATTTGATATGACTAGACAGCCGAGCTCTTAACTTTTGGGTGGTCTTGCCTATGTATTGTTTGCTACATGGGCATGTTAGCATGTAGATCACATTTTTGGACTTACAATTAATGTAATTATGTATCTTATATGCAACATTGTAGCTATTACTGGTGAATGTATCGGTTTTCTCCATGTAGGGACAAATAGTGCATTCCCCACAAGGGTAGTTACCTCTGTATCGAAAACCTTCACTAGTCTTCCTACTTTCCCTAGTGAAGGGGCTGCTAGTGAGTGAGTCAGAGGTGAGTCAGAGAGGTTCCGTGCTCTCTTAGCAGTCACCAACGGATGTTCTGCAATATAAGTAGAGAGAATCGGATCATTGTTTAGAACATGCCAGCTTTTATTAAGAATTCCTCTTATCTTATTCCAATCATTATTATATTGCGTAACAAATCTGATCTTATTGTCCCGGGGTCCTTTTGTTTAGTGCCTAGCATGTTCTGCTGTTCTAAGTTGTACACTTCATGTTTACATCGATTTATCAAACTGTTAGGATATCCTCTCTGTTTGGACCTCATACTAAGGTCTTCTGCGACAATTTTATAGTCTGAACAGTTCCTCCTCACCCTGAAGAATTGTCCTCTAGGTATTCCCTTTGTAACAACCTCGGAGGATGGGTGCTCTTATAGTGTAGGAGAGAATTAGTGGAGGTGTCTTTTCTGAAAAGCTTACTCCTAAGTTTACCTTTCTATTTTGCTATATGAACATCCGGGAAGTTTACTCCCTGACATGTCTCTTGTCAGGTAGATATTAAGTGTATTCACATTTAACCAGACAATAAAGGAGTTTAGCAGATCAAGGGGACCCCATCATACAAAAAGGATGTCATCTATAAATCTCAGCCACAATTTGATGTGGCTCGTGTATATTTCCATTTGGTCACAGAAGACGTGCTCCCTCTCCGACCAACCCAAAAATAGGTTGGCGTAAGAGGGGGCACACTTTGCGCCGATTGCGGTCCCCTTGATCTGCAGATAGAACTCTCTGTCAAAAGTGAAGAAATTATGCTCCATTACAAATCTTAATAGGGACAGAATATAGTTCATTTTAGGCTGATTGCCCAAACCTTCAGATACAAGAAAATATTTGACCTCTTCGAGTCCCTTCTTGTGTTCTATATTACTATATAGGGGCTCTACGTCACATGTGGCCAAATAGCGTTCTTCATTTACATCAATATTCTGTATTGTTACTGCACCTTGTAAATACCATTACTGCACAGTGTAAAGTACCATTACAGCAGAGTGTTAAGTACCCTTACTGTAAGTACCCTTACAGCACAGTGTAAAGAACCCTTACAGCACAGTGTAAAGAACCCTTACAGCACAGTGTAAAGTACCCTTATAGCACAGTGTAAACTACCTTTATAGCACAGTGTAAACTACACCTACAGCACAGTGTAATCCTCCCTCTAATGGGTGGAGTACATTATCTCTATAAAGTGCATATACAAAAAAGTGCTATAGTGCCAAAGTGCTAGAAACATTTCCACTTAAAGTGCTATTATTTACTATCTGTATACACATTATTACATTGTGTGTACTGTGCATCACTATAAATTGTTGTGTTGTTTTTAAAAAACATCCATTTGTATTAAAATGCTATACATTCACATACATAGGTTTATACATATTTGTAACAGACTGCTAATTTACTTTGCTTTCATAAGGTGTCTGATTTCTTTAAAGGGCATGTCCACCCCCAAACTAAAATTTAACCTCATACTGGCCCCACTATACAGTGTAAAAAATCCTTACCTTACAATCCTGCTCTTTGGTTCTTCTGCAATCCATGTTAAAGCAAAAGAATGGATAACGAAGCACCACCAAAAGTTAATAAGTAGAAGCTTAGATGTTCTAAACTGTTGAGTTTCGTTCCGTTTTCAAATTTTCTAAATTTTTGGAAAGTTCAAAAGTTCGAAAATCGTCTACTTTTAATTTTCGATTTTCAAAAATCGTCTACTTTCGATTTTAAATTTTCAGAAATCGTCTACTTTCGATTTTCGAAAACTGTCTATTATCGAAACCCTCCGATTCGATTCAAAACTGGGTTCTATTCGAACCCACATTACATCTTTAGTTATAAAGAGTCAAGCAAACCTAATCTTTATTATACTCCAAAACACACATAGGAAGTAGAATGCACTAATAAAAAAAGTTAAAAACATTTAAAATATCCTTCACCCTGCCTTCCCTGGAGTAAGGTCCCTGATGCACATTCCCAAATAAGCCTCAAACAGTTATAGGATATAAAGTGCACAATGATAAACTCCTATACTTAGCTGTCCCGTAGGAAAAGACCCCACACAGTCACAGTCAGGTATCTCAGCAGTCAGGCAGAGGCAGTTATAATTGTTCAGCATAAACCAAGAGAGTGTTACTTGGGGAATCAATGAGACTGGTCCATGATAAGGCGCATGCACTCCAATAGCACACTGAAATGCATCGCATGTAGTGGGGCCGGTCCCATAGGTTATTACATGCCTGCACTTGCACTAGCACAATCGGATCGCAAACCGCAATCCAAAATGCGCTAGAGGGAGTAGCCCTTTACAAGGTACAAAACAGCTCAAAGCTGCAGGTGCTGCATATTGAGTTGAACATGGTCTTAGCACAGCTCTGTGCAATGCATTTTATAGGCCACCTTTACCTTTAAGACCCAAACATGTATTAAATCTACATGTTGCAGTGCTAAGTACCATTGCATTAAATACAAACTGTATCAGCCTGCATCATGCTTCTAAAGAAAATACTAACAACCTTTTGTTGTGTAGATATTATCAGGCCTATGTAATAAAAATTCTTAAAATCTGATTGGTTGGGGCAAAATTTGTGCCATTTTTAACGATAAGAACTTTTAATACATAGGCCTGTATGTGTGTTCGGGTCTTAAAGGCAAAGGTGGGAACCCTAGTTTATGCAAAACTTCCTACAGGCAGCCCACCTGCTGTATTCATTTTATATAACATGTTTACATCCCTCTAACAGTGCCCCTTTAATTGGCATTCCCTCCAATAATTCCTATTAATATGTACATTTATAGAAACAACATGGTGCAGAGCTGCAAGTAGCATACCCTCCAACATTCCTCTTTAATACGTACATTATAGAACATAGTGCAGTGCTGCAGATGTACGATAGCGAACGTAAATCTATGACCACCCGTAGAATATAATTTATTACCGCATGGTATACTACTGCCACGGTCGTACAGTAACGAAAACCTGTGGTATCGCAAGTTTGTCCTTCCTCAAGAGCTTGAGTGGGTCTGAAACATGTAGCACGCATGTTTTGCAATAAACTTGCAATATTCACAGCTACAGACCTATGTCTTTGTATGTTTCACCTGCAATTTATTCAGATTTGGTGGAGTGAAAGCCGTAGGTGAGACATACATTATTTCAGATCCAGACACACTAGATACACAGACCTATATACATCACACTACAACACTGCTACTAGGAAAGGGTTAATCAGCTGCACCACCAATTTGAACATTGATGAGTTAATGTATTCCTACATCATAGGGGTTAAGAGGTGGGGGTGGAAATCACACTGGTGCTGAAAATGTAATCAAGGTAAAAGTACTGGCAGGCAAGGGAAAATGTCAGCTTCAAATTTGGGGAACAAACAGAAACTACAATGAGCTCATAGAGTAAAGAAAAGGCCCCTGAGTGGAATCTTCCATGCTGAGAAGGATGTTGAGGCAAGTACTTTCTAACTTAAAATTTGATTTTTTGTGTTTAGTTCTCCTTTAAATATCTGCTGTATTCAATTAGATCAACTGGACTTGAAGTTTAGTTCTTAAAGGCGTTTCGCTAGTCATCGGACTGGCTTTCTCAATTCAGAATGACTTGTACAAGAATCTGTGACAATTATGTACCCTGGAAAATCCTAATTAGCATATCACAGCCAAGTGTTAAGGGCGTGATTGGATAGTGGCTAAGAGGTGTTATAGGAATGCCCAGAGTAAGGTATGAAAACTGCATTGTACATGACAGACAGTTGGTCTCGAACCCCCCACCTCTATTTAGGCTTGGTTTCTTTATTATCACATAAATGGCCTCCTTAACACCTCTCTTGAACCAGTCACGTTCCTTTGCCAATATGTTAACATTACAATCTTCAAAGGTATGTCCTTTATCCTTAAGATGCAGGTACACGGCTGAGTCCTGACCCGAGGAATTGGCTCTTCTGTGCTGGGCCATACGTTGATGCAGTTGCTGTTTGAGCACCCCCCACATACAAATCAGAGCTTTCTTTACTGCACTGCACTGTGTATATGATGTCGCTTTTCTTGTATTTGGGTATTGGGTCTTTCGGATGTACCAATTGCTGCCTTAGTGTGTTGTTCAGTTTAAAGCAGCCCTGTCTGCTATACAGTGTTTTTTGAAAATTTTTCTTAATTTCTCTGAGACCCCTGCTACATATGGGATGACCATGTTCTTTCTCCTGTTTTGCTTTCCCCCATCACTGTTGGTATTCGTGTTCTTTTCTTTCCTTCTACTTCTTTTGACAAAGGCCCAGTCAGGATATCCACAAGTTTTAAGGGCTCCTTGTTTCATTTCTTTCGCCTTCGCTTCTGTGCTAGTGGGGATGTTCTCAGCTCTGTATTGCAGGGTTCTGATGACACCCAGCTTGTGATCTAAAGGGTGGTGGGAGTCAAACATCAAATACTGATCTGTGTGTGTTGGTTTTCTGTAAATCTCTACTTCCAGTTTACCATTCTCCCTGACTTCTACCAAGCAGTCCAAGAAAGCCAGTTTGTTGTTTTGTACCTCTTCCCTTGTAAATTTGATGTTTTGGTCTACTGCATTAATGTGTTCTGTGAAAGCTTGTACTTCCTTCTGGTGGATTTTAACCCAGGTGTCATCCACATATCTGAACCAGTGGCTGGGTCCTATGCCCTTAAAGGTATTAAACACCTGTTTTTCTACCTCCTCCATGTAAAGGTTGGCCACAATGGGTGAAACTGGAGATCCCATAGCACATCCATGTTTTTGCTTATAGAACTTTTCCCTGTATTTGAAATAGGTGGTATTTAAGCACACCTGTTCTGGGTTGAGATCAGTTCTGCTGGTAAGAGTGCTGTCTTGGCCTAGCCATTTTCTCACCATGTCAACAGCCTTCTTGGTGGGTATACAGGTGAAGAGCGATGTCACATCATAGGACACCATAGTTTCTTCTGCACCAAGTACTTTATCTTCAGTCTTGTTGGTGAAATCCTGAAAGTTCTGGATGTGATGCTTAGAACTTCCCACCAATGATCCTAAGATGTTGGCTAGGTATTTTGCCACCTTGTATGTTACAGAGTTGATGCTGCTGACTATAGGTTCTAATGGGGCCCCTTAAAGAAACCAAGCCTAAATAGAAGTGGGGGGGGGTTGACACCAACTGTCTGACATGTACAATGCTGTTTTGACACCTTACTCTGGGCGTTCCTATAACACCTCTTAGCCACTATGCAATCATGCCCTTAACACCTGGCTGTGATATGCTAATTGGGATTTTCCAGGGTACATAATTGCCACAGATTCTTGTACAAGTCATTCTGAATTGAGAAAGCCAGTCGGATGACTAGCGAAACGTCTTCAAGAATTAAACTTCAAGTCCAGTTGATCTAATTGAATGCAACAGATATACCATGACCTGGATGAATGAGAACCTTCACAAGCAGTCCTCCTGTAAGTTTCAAATGTTAAGAACACATATATAAATACTACATGAGGGGGAAAGACCCCCCTCTAAACAAAGTAACCCCCATAAACAGCACTCGCAGCCAATAAAGAGCCCTAAATTAGATATGAAAACCGGCAATCTTAAATGATTTATATATAATAGAAACAACAGTTTAGTTGGGGCAAAAAAAAACTGACAAAGCCCCACCTAGTCGAGGCGAAATGCACGTAGGCGTTGTGTATCGGGCTTGGACTGGAGTAATAGGGACTGTTGGTTTGCCGAGTTTTCCCGGGCCAGCAGAGGAGCATTAACTTGGCAAACTTGACTGGATTTGTTTCATCAAAGGTAGGTGTAGTGAGTATGAATGGTCTTTGGAATACTGGGGACGCCCAGCTAAACATTCACATTTATTACACTATGCAGGTCCGTGTGTGACCCATACTCACAGACTGACTATATGTACGCACCCCCAACTGTGTTACACACCAGCTACTTGGCAGTCCTACATTTTGCATTTATTATTATGGATACAGGATCATAGACTAATACTATTGATTGGGCTTATATATATGGTCCCTTGGAAGTACATGGAGGATCCTTCATGACGTTTTCCTAGTGCATGCAGGAGTGCATCTTTTTTTCCGTCTATTCCCAGCCCGTTTTTTTAATATGGGACGTTGCACTTTATTGGGAGCACTTGGGAGGTGTTAAGGGGTACAGACATTATATGATCTGTTTTAGGTTTTGATAATGTATTATATATGATTAAATGCACATTTCCTATTTATGTTTTTTTTGTGTATATGTTAACTGAAGCCTAAAAATACACCTTGTTGTTTCTATAATATAAACAATTATTTACGATTGCCATTTTTTAATATCTAATTTAGGGCTCTTTATTGGCTGTGAGTGCTATTTATGGGTGTTACTTTGTTTAGAGGGGGGTCTTTCCCTCTCATAGTATTTTTATTTGTCCTTTACCCCCAGCACCCAGCGGCCGCCTATTTGCTATGTGTGGTGATCATCCCATCATTTTTATATCCATATATAAGAATATATAGATATAGCTATAGAAAAGTGAGGTATGCCTTGACATATTAGGAAAGAGATCCATGCCCCGAAGAGCTTACAATCTAAGTTGTATGGTTGAAGGTTGGAGATCCTTTGCTTTGTATGTTACAGTTGGTGCTTAAAAACAGCCAAATAGGAATAAGCTTAGGAATAGGTTTAGAAATAAGTTTTTGCATAATGAAGTTTATTTCTTGCACAGCCAAACTGTAAAAAAAAAAAGAAGTCCCGTATGCAAAATTTCCCAAGCGGATAAGTTTATCTGCAGTTTGAGAAACAGGTTCCCTGCAGACTATTCGTTGTCTGCTCATTTTAATAATACACGTCAAATACCAGTGTAATCTGCAAGAGTGATAAGATGACTGCAGGATAGCCTCAGGGGCAGAGTTTCAAAGAAAATAACATGTCTGAAACAGGCAAAAAAACAATGCAGACACTTGGACGGTGAATAACTGGAAAAAAATTATTTGCATTTAAAGGAGAACTACAGTCTAAAGCACATTTCATTCGAACTGGGTACACACCACACAATATGACCTCCCTGTACAGTACTTTGTATATGAATTGCCCACAGCTGCTATTGCTTCCCTATACTAAAGCATATGGGGCAATAGGAATTTTTGCTCAGGCTGAGCAATTCATTGGCCTGCAAATGACTGCTGTTGGCCGCAGGATCAGTCTTTTTTTAGTCACATACGCAAATATGTGGGGTATCTGTTGTATTCAGTTAGATCAAATGGACTTAAAGTTTAGTTCTTGAAGACATTTAGTCATCTGACTGGTCTTCTTAATTCAGAATGACTTGTACAAGAATCTGTTGGCAATTACGTACCCTGGAAAGTCCCAATTAGCATATAACAGCCAGGTGTTAGGGACCTGATGCAAATTGTGGCTAAGATGTGTTATCGAAACTGCCCAGGGTAAGATGTCAAAACAGCATTGTACATGACAGACAGTTGGCGTTGACACCCCACACACACCTCTTTTCAGGCTATTTTTACATTAATGTCCTCCTTGACATGATGCCACGAAAAAGTAGTCAGGTGGGGTGGAACATGGAAATTTGGTAAGATCTTTTGTCCAAACCAAAAACTAAACTTTAACCCTATGCCGGCCCCACTATGTAGTGTTAAAAAGGCTCTGCTCCTTATGGTTCTCCTGCAGTACTTCTTCAAAGTCCAGAAAACTGACTTTGAACAAAGTCTGTCAGTAAGTTATCAGGTCCCTGCTGCTTCCTTAACCTTACTGTGGCATGCGCAGGGGAGCCCTCCCCCCATCGGATCCCTTCTGTCTGCTGCATGCCCCTAGAGTTAAAACCATTTTATTATGTGCAGTCTTTACCATCCCCTGAGTTAGTTTTGCAAGATAACCTCCAGAAAGTTACTTACAGACCTTTATTCCCCTGGTGCTCTAAATAGCAGTCAGCCATGCCTGTGGTTGGCTGTCGGCTAGCTAATCATAGACGCGGCTGCTGGTCTCACCCCTCTCTGCTGTTTCTGGCTAGCAGAGAGCCAGGAACAGAGCACCGGGGGATCGAAAGTCTGTAAGTAACCTTCTGGGGATTTTCTTGCAAACTCGGTTGTTGGGGTGAGCTACACATGGTAAAAACTTTAATTTAGGGGCGAAGATACCCTTTAACTCTTTGACACACTAGAACTCTCGCGATTGCGCAAACGTGAGCATGCATTGATGCATGCAATTTGCCCTAGTGCGCATGCAAATCGCACCATAAATGGTGATTGCATGCACTCCGATAAGTGGATTGCAGTGCAGTTGACATCAACAGAATTGATGTGGCCACACTCATCTTTTTTTAGCATTGACATGATATACAGTATGTACCTGCTTTCTATGTCTACTCCATTGAATTGTTCACTCCTCACCTACTTTTAATTGGGGAGTTGGGTGAAGGGAAGAAAGAGGCAGCGATAGTGATCTCATGGCTGCTGGTCACAGGGGTCACTGTTTAAAATTCTGCAGAAGCTTTTACTTATCATTTTAGAACTGTTCCTCTCACTTTTTTAGCTGAGCTCATCCTCCCCCCTCCTTCCTTCACCTTCAGTTAATTTGCAACATTGACTCCATTGACTCTAAGTAGATTCAGGCTCTCTACAGCAGCTGAACAAGAGCAATTCTAACACAGCAAGTAAACACTGACAGGGAGATGCTAGGGGGAACACTGGGTGCCCAAGTTCAACATAGGCTCCCTAGTTCTTTGCCTAGGTGGCCTATTCCTAAAAACGACCCTGGATACCATACTACTTTATATCATGTCTTTTCCATGGGGATCAGTGGCTGGAATTGACATGTCCTATATATGTTCCTTACCATCTGTAAAAACCTGCAGTTTATGTTAGGGACTATTTAATGAATGAAAAGTTTGATGGAACAGAAAATCTGAAATTAAAAAATACTTTGCCAAAGACATCCATGCTGTGCTAGTAATTCATATGATACATTTAGGGCCCTATTTATAACGACCATTATTTACCGATAACGACCGGTATTTACCGATAACGACCGGTATTTACCGATAACGACCGGTATTTAACGAAATCGGTAAATCGTAAAATCGTATTTTACGATAACGATACCGATCTTTTATAAATAGGGCCCTTAGTGCCTATTCTCCCCTTTAATCTCTTTACACCCTACAGAGTTATTGAAACAACAAAAAGAATAGGAGCATCACCATAACCACTGATTTTGTGGGGAACCTAAATTTAGACTTTAGAAGTGTAACTAAAGTGAGACTGGATACATATTTGAAACCTGTGCGTGATTGATTGATGTAATGTAATGTAATGATGTCAAGTGCTTCTTCTGCTAGAAGATTTGTCTAAATGTATCTATATAATAAACAATAATTTATAATATTAAACTTAATTTTGGAAAAGACACTATACATCTATTGTAAACATGCTGAACAAGAAGAACAAAACAAAATATACAGTAAATGAGCCCAAATGGATCTTACTTTTACTGCCTGCTCCTCCTAGTCAAGCAGGTCAAGAAGTGGTCAGCCAGCAGTGAATTTAGAGGTGTGGAAAGGACAGGGTGAGGTGTGTGTGTGTAAAGGAAAACTTATAGAGCATGTGCAGATTTGAACCTTGTCCATCTATCAAGGACACATTATTAACAACAGTGACATTAGGAACCCAACATCATCTCAGCACAATATTTTCACGTTTTAGAAATACAAAAAACATGCTAATTTATAGTTTATCTTTCATTCTCCTTTAAGAGCTATTTTTCTAATTTTGAATATCCTACCTTCTTTTAATGTTGTAAAAATTGTAGCACAATATGTTTTTCTGAAGGACAAACCCAACCATGCATTGTATCAATAAAGTAACATTTATGTTAAATTAAGCCCTTTCTATATTGCAAATTAAAATAAATACATTTTCTTTTACAGATTACATTAATACATTAAATAATATTATTACATTTTCATTTTTGTACTTGCAAAAGAATAATATAATGATCAGAACAGAGTAGATTGAGCTGGAGTAGAATATTTGAGACTTCATGGCAGCTAACTCCCTGTCAGCCTTCATTATCTAGTCTTACAAGTCTTACCTTTAGCATGGATACAGCTGAGACACTTTATTCATTACATCTACTTGGCTCACAGCCACCTGTTCAGTAACTCAATATTAATATCTGTGAGTTATATCAATTTAGAATATGCATAATTTCCCTGGAATAAATATGTAAGCGATAACAGATGAGACAGCTCAAAATCAAGAAATGATTCTTGTATGTTAGGTCACATTTCACTATAAATTATTGCAGGATTTTTATAATTTCTATTATAAGAATACATGACTGCAATCCTATACAATGTATTATTAGTCTCTCTCATAAATACAGATGTATGTTATATATGAAAGAGAAGCAAGAAAGTAAAAGTTTAAAAATTGATTGGGAACCCTGTGGAAGATAGTGCTTCAAGGCTATATCCCCTGGAAATGAGGCCTGGAAATAAACCTCTGCTAATTCAGCTTGACCCCTAAAAGTTGGTGACATGATACTCATGGCAAAATTTATAAACAATCAGTATAATGATCAATACAATTGTTATTTCATGTAATTTCTAGAGGTTTTGTTAAATAATGATTGTAATTTTATGAAACTGTCTGCGTACTTCCAGTTACATGTAATTGAAACCAGCCATGGTTCCGATTTCCATGTTAACAGCCACAATCAGCTAGTTATCATGGGAACCGAAACATGGCTGGTTTCCATTACAGGAAACTGCAGGTAAGTAGATGTTCTTGTGAAACCATGACTAGTACCGAACATTATTTTGCAATACAGATCATTTGTAAATTTCGCCATCATTGTAATGAGCTTAGAAGAGGACTTTAGTCTGTATTAACATTTTCCAAAACAGTTAAAATGAATAGTACCTGTATATGCAACAAAACAATATTAGGAGGTAGGAATAATCATTCCTGCCTCCCTGCACTAGGTAGGAATGATTAAAGTACATTTTTACAGTATAGTTGTCCTTTAACTGTCCTTAATGGGGAAGTTTTCTCCTGAGTACACCCATGCATAGTAAGATACTACTTAGTTTGCATTGTTACATGTTCAAAGTGGATTCTGTAACTAAGGTGGCTTTTAGTAGATCTAACAGTCAATGTAGTTTTCTTGTAAGCATGTGCACCTGTTGACCATGCCC
Organism: Hymenochirus boettgeri; assembly: GCA_019447015.1. Taxonomy (NCBI): domain Eukaryota; kingdom Metazoa; phylum Chordata; class Amphibia; order Anura; family Pipidae; genus Hymenochirus; species Hymenochirus boettgeri. The sequence goes on along the minus strand of CM033474.1, from coordinate 207,849,908 downwards.
CAGAAATTAATATCCACTGTCCATATTCACATATAAATGTGGCCCCCTAATGGTGGAATAGGTCTTATTACAGTGAATGTATAGAGGCTAAGAACAATACATTTTGGGTATGAGTATGAGTCAGGCTTCACCACAGCAATTACTAACTAAACCTACCATATAAGCTGCTGCAAAATGTTTCGGTATTGGGAGATCTAAGAAGCACAATAGTTAGGTGAACAACAATAAGGTAAAAGTTGTCACATTGAACATATTCCATCAGAGTATGTCTATATTCTGCATAATTGGAGAAAGGTACTAAATTCATAGTGATTGCACTTACAGTGAGCGAACAAATTAGCCAAACTGCTTCTTTGTTTGCTTCTTTGGAGAAACGTTTGGTGAAAACTTGAAGAAATCATACAGGTACCAAAATAAAGAGTTTCACTACCTGCAATTAGGCATAATTAAGCCAGCCATACACTTACTTGATGTTCCACTGATTATATATTTGTATAAAAAGGAAAAGAAGAGGGAAAAGAGGTGGAACACTGGCCACAAATGAATCAGGAAGGGTGGCTTCATGCCATGGGAATGTCTCTGGTAATTAGAAAAAGTGTATGCCCGGCATTACTGTAGGGTAAATGTAAACGTCTGTAGGGTAAATACAATTTTCAACATTAACCCTGATAATGTAATAGAGGAATAAAATAAGAATTATCAAAATACCCATCATTGCAGATGAAGAGATCTTATTTATTTTCAATGGGCCATATTTGTAAATTCCACTGGAATTATATTGTTACTGAAAAAGAAATTTCACTGCAATACACTGATTTTCAGCCTGGAATTCCATGTGAATTGAAAATCCCACTGGGATACGGAGCAGAATATTGGACAGTATTCACACATAATTGAATACTTAAAGTGGCAAATACAGGGAATGTTAGCAAGCCTTTCATATATTCTAATCCTGGGGCTGATGATTTATGATTTATGGTTATACATTATCAGTATGTTAACATGTTGAAACTGCTATAACATGAGAAATTAACTACCATTAACCTTTTTTTCCCTAAGTGAATAATATCTTTGTTGCCTCCTTAATGGTTTAGTTCAGCGAGAGAGAAAAAAAACATTGTCCGTATGCAGAAATCTATAACTCAAAATATACACATATTAAATGGGATCTCAGTCTGCTGGCAGATACTGTAGGTTCTCTTGTCTATTCAGTTATTAAATAACATCAATAAACACAATTATTTGTTACAAAGAAAAAAATGTACTTTGTTGGCTGTTAAGCAAAAATGAGATTACAAATGTGACTTTTCAATATTTTTTATCCAATTTATTTTCAGCTAAATTAAGTTGAATCCTTAAATATTTCATAAGCAATATTTCTTTCAATGTATACTTAATTTAAAAGCCGTCTTATATACAATATGCAATTCCACCCAGACCAGTGATGCTACAAAACAGAGTAAGAAAAGTGTCTGCGGAGAAGAAAGATTTTAAAATTGACTCAATACATTTCAGGGAAAACCTTTAACATTTGCACATTGCAATGTATCACTCTACAGTATCATGGAAACTACTGAATCAGTTAATAAAGTAATCATCTTTTTCTCTATGTTAAAACATAGATATATACACATGAAAGTAATTAATAATATGTTACAGTTAAATACAGCACCATCAATATATAGAAAAAACAAGGAGAAAGACTCCACTATATACATGGAACACAAAGTTCCATGGCACTCAACTACCAATATCCCATAAAAATAATGATATTTATAGGGAAAGGGACCATATCCCATAATATCCCATAAATAACGTGTATGCACACTGCTCGTCCAAGAATATACACTACTTTATTAGATAAATATACACAACATAATATACATACTGTAGCTTAAAAACCATCAATATACCTGGCATTGCACCACACAGCAACCCAACCACTGTTTTCTTCTTGTCTCCTCCCCTTTTGTTTCTTTTCTCCTTTCTTCTTGACCATTTTTTGCTACTGTTGTGTAATTCTGTTGTGTAATGATTTTAGTGTCAAAAAGTCGAAAAAACTTAATTAAGTGAACATCAGGGTTGAAAAGTTGAAAATGCTTCATTTTGATTTGTCTCCACAAAATTTCAACACATTCTGGGGTACCACAGGCAGAACAAATCCAGGCAAATTTTGTTCATTGGGGTACCACTGGCAGAGCAAATCCAGGCAATTTTGGTTTAACACATTTTGGGGGGGGGGGCATTTACATAGTAATCGAGGTTGAATAAAGACATACTTCCATCATGTCCAACCTTTTCACCCTCCTTTTAAACCCTACAGTTGATCCAGAGGAAGAAAAAAAAAAACAGTTAAAAAGAGTGGGGTGGGGGTGGAGGAAATTCCTTCCTGACTCCAAACGGCAACCCGGAAAGTATCCCTGAATCAACTAGAACTACAGTATATGTGTTAATACCAGTAATTCTCAATATTTTTTTAGTTTTAGAAACTTATCTAGCCCAATTTTAAAGCTATTCAGTGAACTTGCCATTACCACATCTGCTGGAAGACAGTTTACATTTACACAAAGGGAAACATTTATAAAGGATTGATATTGCAAAACACCATCAATTTACCATCATAATTGTTATTTTACCTCCTGGCCATTAAATAAATGCCACAATTGTAAATTACTGATTGCTATGATTGACGACCATGGTACTCTATGGGACATTACCACATGGTAGTAAAATACTGCATGGTATCAGTATTTTACACTGCGAGTAGTAATCTACTGCACAGTTGTACTGTAAAATAACGCTGCAGTCATAAATTATCAATAACAACCAGTACTTTACGATTACAATAAAAGATCACTTGATGCATTTTGTGCTTAAAGACCACTTCCTCAAAAGCTTTAAATATATTATTGGCTAGTAATGTCTGTAGTGGACACAGACCTATAATAAAACCTTTTTTATTTGTACATACATCCAAGCTGTTTTTTTTTTTAAATTTTCTGCTATAACATTTTTAGCATCAAAATGTGGAGGCTTCCCCAGATACCATCTATTAGGACAAGGCTACACCATGTTTTAACGCACAATTAAAAAGTGCACACCCAAATATTGGTCAATTGGTCTGGCCACACAGTCATTTGCGCTACAATTCGCTGCTAACGAAACATTACTGGGATTGCAGCACAAGCGGACATTAATGCACACAAAACGCCCCATAATATGCATTGTGAAGCTTCTGTCAAAATCGCGCTAAGTACAAGTCTATGGATACGCATGAAACAGTGGAAACAAGCAGACACAAACAATAGGATGTGTGTCCCCTGGGAAACATAAATACACAAAAAAGAGGATACAAATAAACACATGTGTATGGCAAAAGTGCCCAGAAATGCACAAAGCCTTAAATTTTGTCATGGTCATTTCGAAATTACATTTGTGGAATTTTAATTACATCAATGAAACTTCATTAGTATTTGTAAGTGGAAAAGCTCTTGAGGAATATGCTTGTGAAGGTTCTCATTCATCCAGGTCATGGTATATCTGTTGTATTCAATTAGATCAACTGGACTTGAAATGTAGTTCTTGAAGACGTTTCGCTAGTCATCCGACTGGCTTTCTCAATTCAGAATGACTTGTACAAGAATCTGTGGCAATTATGTACCCTGGAAAATCCAAATTAGCATATCACAACCAGGTGTTAAGGGTGTGATTGGATAGTGGCTAAGAGGTGTTATAGGAACGCCCAGAGTAAGGTGTTAAAACAGCATTGTACATGGCAGACAGTTGGTGTTGAACCCCCCCACCTCTATTTAGGCTTGGTTTCTTTATTTTCACATAAATGGCCTCCTTAACACCTCTCTTGAACCAGTCACGTTCCTTCGCCAGTATATTAACATTACAATCTTCAAAGGTATGTAATGTTAATATACTGGCGAAGGAACGTGACTGGTTCAAGAGAGGTGTTAAGGAGGCCATTTATGTGAAAATAAAGAAACCAAGCCTAAATAGAGGTGGGGGGGTTCGACACCAACTGTTGCCATGACAATGCTGTTTTAACACCTTACTCTGGGCATTCCTATAACACCTCTTAGCCACTATCCAATCACACCCTTAACACTGGTGTGTGATATGCTAATTGAGATTTTTCCAGGGTACATAATTGCCACAGATTCTTGTACAAGTCATTCTGAATTGAGAAAGCCAGTCGGATGACTAGCGAAACGTCTTCAAGAACTACATTTCAAGTCCAGTTGATCTAATTGAATACAACAGATATACTCTTGAGGAATGTAAATAAAATTATTTTCATAATATATCAGTTGTTTTAATTATACAGGACTGATCTATTTACATAGGGTTAGAAAATGAGGTGAATCCTGGAGAATAGTATTTAAGGACTTTTCTATAGCAACTAGGCAACGTACAGTTAAGTGGTCCTGATTGAGTTTGTGAAAAAGGTAGTAAACATGCATGGACCTTTACAGGGAAAATTAATCCATCAAACAACCCCCTTCCATTTGATATACCCAGGGTTGGTTTCAATGGCAATACTTACCCAAACTTGTGTTTGATAATCTAGTTTAATGGGACTTTAAGGAGGTATTGCTGGTGATCTAATTTAAACCACAATTCTAATGGTTTTGATCCTCATCTTTTCTACATGAAATAGGAGGGGGAAGGTTTGGAGGGTGTAATTTCCCTATAAGTAATAGTAACATAGTAATTGAGGTTGAATAAGTCCAACCTATTCACTTTTTTTTTTTAACCCTACCAGTTGATCCAGAGGAAGGCAAAAAAAACCAAAACCAGATAAAAAAGGGTGGGGGGGGATTCCTTCCTGACTCCAAATGGCAATCGGAAAGTATCCCTGGATCAACCAGAACCACAGTATATGTATTAATACCAGTAATTCTCAATATTTTTTAGTTTTAGAAACTTATCCAGGTCATTTTTAAAGCTATTCAATAATATTTTTTCCAACCTTAAAGTATGTGCATGAGTCCTCTGATATGACCTATTAGTGAAAAATGCACCAGAGTTAATTGTATGGCCCATTAATATATTTGTAAACAGTTATTGGTTATACAGCAAATGTCACTTCTCCAATGTAAGCCCTAAATTCTCTAATCTGCCTGCATATTTAAGCCCCTCCATTCCCCTTATTAATTTAGTTGCCCTTCTCTAAACTGCTTCCATTTCCAAGATATCTCTTTGGGATTCCAAAACTACACTGCATATTCCAAATGAGGCCTTACCAGTTCCTTGTAAAGAGGGAGAATAAAATCTAACTTCACTATTTACCCCTGTGTAGTTCAACGTACCCACCATACCTAGTTTAAAATCTCCCCCAACCCCCTAGCCACCTTCTCCCCCAAAACAGCTGTACCATCATCATTGAGGTGCAATCCGTCTCTACTAAAGAGCCTGTAGAGAACAGAAAGGTTTTCTAAAAACCCTACCTCCTTACACCACCCTCTTAGCCACGCATTTATACTCCTAAGCTCCCGTTGCCTCCTTAGCGTAGCATATGGCTGTGGTAGTATTTCTGAAATCACTACCCTTGAGGTCCTTACTTTTAACTCTCGGAAATCATTTTTAAGGACCTCACCTCCACCTCTAACTTTGTCATTGGCACCATTGTGAACCAAGACTGTGAGGTAACTCCCAGCCCCACCCAATAATCTGTCTACACGATCCACCACATGTCGAACCCTAAAACCAGGCAAGCAACACACTGTTCGGCATGTAGGGTCTTGGCGACAGATTACCCAATCTACCCTTCTAATAATGGAGTCCCCTACCACTACCACCTGCCTAACCCTAGCCCCCCATTCTCCCTCCCTTGTATTTGTAATGTTGGTCCCCTGGGTGCTCAAGGGAAAGGCTTGCTCCATACATCCGAGTCATGGTCTTCCACATCTTCACCTAAAACTGCAAATCTCTTAGGATCAATCAGCATGAAAGAAGCATCCCTATCCTTCTGTCCCCTACTTCCCTTGGTGACCCTTACAAATCTTTCTTCCTTTACCACCCTATCTGCCCCATTTCCAACCTCCAGTTTACTGGCCCCTGCCAGTACCTGCAATTCCCCTAGATTTGTCAAGCCCTGCAATGCTACAAGTTTCCCCTTTAGATTCTGGACCTCAGATAGGACATAGGTCCCTTGGTGCGGCTTCTCCAAGATCCCATACATGTGGCAGGATGCACATTGCATGGCCCCAACAAAACTGTCCATACTAAACAGCAATACACAGCACCAGCAATACACAACAAGAGAAAACAGCAGTACACACATGAGAAACAGCAGTCTTGTTCTTAAACCCTTTCTTGTTCTAAACGTTTTTGATTCATAACTCACCCCTTAAAAGCAGACAAACCCCATTAGAACAGAAAATCCCTTTTCAAGTGAATCGCTCTGGAGGAAGAACTTATGTGAGTTTTAACAGTCCTCAGCCAATTTAAAGCTAGGTACACACAGTACAGATCAGTGAAAGATGACAGACAGGCTTTATCGTTACTGTGTGTACCCAACTTAAACCAATTTGCTACACCCTCATCCAATCTGTCTCTTACCAGCCCCCACCCTACAGGTAACAATGCAGTGGAGCACAAATTTTTTTTTTTTTTAGAAACCCAGTGCTTTAAGTTTACTTAAACAATTCCTACCACCCTATTCAAGCAGTAAGTAGTAAAAAACATACAAACAAAAAAACCCACAAGTGATTAATTACTTACACAGACACACTCCTAGAAATAAATAGTGCTAGGTTAGTACATTTACTAGAATTTCTTAATGTACCCCTTAAAAACAGACAAACCACTTTAAAACAGAAAATCCCCTTTCAAGTGAATCGCTCTGGGAGCTGGATCGCTCTGGAGGAAGAACGTATGTGAGGTTCAAAACCGATGAGTTTGAATTCAGCTATTTGTTCTGGTGAATAGTTGGCTGATTATAAAAGTTCCTGTCAGTATAGGGATAGTTAAGATCACTAATTGCTATCACTAATCTAGTACCAAATTGTACATACTGTACATATGTGCATATTTTAAAATCTTGTCTTTTTATAAAATAAGTAATTCAATAAATTCCTTTTCTGTATAAATATACATTGATTTATAGAAAAAAATGGTAATAACAGCTTTATTTAGAGACTTTTCATATTTAAAATATAAAGCTCTTTGTGGAGGCAAACACAGAACATTTCACATTTTTATTCAGTTATAATTGGTTCTGATTGTATGTTCCTCAAACTGATGAAAGGCTTCACAGATTTTAGTCAGCTTTATACCTGTGGCCCTTATGTTAGTCAAACACAAAAAGTCAGAAACATTAGCAGGGCAACTAATGGACGCACTAAAGTAGACCACCCACTTAGTAAAAGGTGCGCAGTGCAGTCGAACAAAAATCAAATCATAAGTGGAACTGTGCAATTCTCTATTTAAACGCTAAGAACCATAGCTGTAATAATCCAATGTGACCTCATGGAGGGCAAGTAAAAGCTGAAATCCCTGGCAGCCACAAAGACTCTGCAATGTTGGTGAATGGTTTGTAATATTAGGAAATGTAATAAACTTTCATAAAGTATGTGTTTGTGGGAATGCATATGATTTGTATACATCTGCATGTAAATATCCATCTTTCTTTCTTTTATTTAATGTTAAAACTCCTCCTTTTGCAATCTGCCCTGACATCTACTGTCTCCTAGAAATGCAATGTGTATTTTAATAGGCAGATACCCTCCTAGATGGAATTTAATTGATTGTGTATTCCATTGCATTTAGTCATTAAATTGTTTAATATTGTATTTCACCTGGATACGTAGAACACGTCAACACTTCATTATCGAGAGAGTAAATTAAAAAGGGGGTTAATAGATAGAGATGGCATCAAATCCGAACCCCAAACCCAGTTCCGAAGCTGATTTCATGGATCCACCGGAAACATGGACTTTTTCTGACTTTTGGGGATTTTCCGAACTATTTTCGATTTTTTTTTTACATTTCTAGAAATTTTCAAAAACGCTCAAAGACTTTTCAAAATACTATGCAGAATGCCAATACAGGAAGTACATGATATTTCCAGTACTGGATGGTGTTTTTAAAAGATTTTGGGCATTGATACGTGTTTCCCAGGTCCCTGAGCTATTTGTATATTAATTTTAGGCAGAACTTTCAGATTTTTTAACTCCTATTAAAGGGCATGTCCACCCCCAAATCTATATTTTCCCCCACTACTGGCCCCACCATGTAGGGTAGAAAAATCCTTACCTTACATCCCTGCTCCAAATGGCTTCCCTGCAATGTCCCTCCAAAGTCCCAAAAAGTGACCACCAGGAGCCTGCCTGTGTCCCTTTCTGTATCTGCCTCCTGTCTCTCCTCCGGAGTATTTTTCCATGCGCACTGCAGCCCCCTCACTCTCCCTCCCATTTCTCTCTCCCTCCCCCTAGCTACAAACCCCTTTGCTGTAGTCTAGGGCTCCCTCACCCACCCCCCAACTACCATATCACTTTGTAAAATAACTCTCCTGGTCACTACTTACTTTGCCTTTTCCCCCCGACGTTCTACACAGCCGGAAGCCATGTCTGTGATTGGCTGCCTCTCAGCCGGTCCAGCCCCCTGCTTGCAGTTTCATGCAAGCAGAAGGCCATGACAGAACGTCGGGGGGAAAGAGGCAATGTAAGTAGTGATCGGGAGAGTTATTTTACAAAGTAATATGGAGGTTGGGGGTGGGTGAGGGAGACCTAGACTACAGAAATTTTTCAAAAAATGGGTGGACATGCCCTTTAAAATCTTTTAACATGTACAATATTAGTTTTTTTATCTGATCCCCTGCCCAAGTAACTTTAAACACTATGCCCTATTGTGAAATTCCATCTAAAAGCCACAGTAACTGATGTATTAAGGGTTAGAGAGGTCTTAATATGGGTTTAGCTATGGCTGCAATGCTTTGGTAAAATGATTGTGCAAATAGTTGGCATGGCTTACAACAGGTGAAATAAATGTTTCAACTTGAATTCTTCTGTATTTACATGTATTAAAAGCTAATACATACTGTACCTTAAAACAATATTTAAAAAATACAAGTGAATTCTCTTTCTATTCTTGTTTTGCATGGTTCTCAGCTTTGGGGCTGATAGCAACTGATAAGTTATCTTGGATGGGAGGTTAGATGGGAGGTTTTACCTGCTACATGAGGAAGAGCAACACCCAGAATCACATACATTTTTAAACATGGAAATATAGAAGATTACTGTATATATAAACCGAGGTACCCAATTTTACCTGAGAAAACTAATAAAAGTGATTGACTCTAGTATAAACCGAGGGTAGAAAATGTGACCACTATTGCCTTCTGATTCTGTATTGTTTTGAGGCTTTAGTTGCCCTTTAAATGGACAGCAGAATTCCCATACAGTAGTCCCATACAGTAATAGCCAAATCCAGCATGGTTACTACTGTATGGGAATTCTGCTGTCCAAGCCTCAAAACAATATAGAATCAGAAGGCAACAATAGATGTCCGTTTGAGTTGCTTATTAACATTAATTTCTCTTTCTTAATTCCCTAGGATTTGGCTTTTCCTCGCCTTTCTCTGTGGTTCAATATCCTCTTCAGAATGTATACTCCTCTCTGCAATATGTAAATTTCTACACAATCGGCCCCATTCACCCTGAGCCGCAGTGTTACAGGAATAGGGTAAAGTCACACTAATTGATTTACAATTGGTTATCATGACGTTAATCCCTTCCTTTCAGTGGCTGCTTATGGCAAAAGGCATTCGTGCAGCCACCAAAAGCTATTCACCAGCATTTGCATGGCTATAATTGAGTGGCTATTTATTGCCAGCTAGTAGCTAGCTTTAAAAAGCCATGTAGGGTTAAATCTACCCTGAGAAGCACAGCCATTGGTGAATCTTCGTAAAGGTAATCTACCCAGTGCAGCTATGACTCTGGGTAAATGTTTGTACAGTTTGTATTACACGATTTAGAGTTTAGACTTTTGTTTTCCTTTATAGGAATGAAATACCAGCTCTAATCTAAAGTGTTTTTTAAAGTATAAGTACACTACAAAAGTGTAATTGGAAGCTGCAGCTTTAACTAATCCGCGCGCGGAGCCGTGCACCGTGAGGTCATCACGCACATGCGGAGCTAACTAACCTTGCATTTTGGGACACACTGTTGAAGGAGATCTAGGCAGTCTTGGGGTCCGGAGCCTAGATCAGGAAAGCTCAGAAGGGACCTAGAATAAACAAAAAAGAGGAGTTGATTAGTTAATGCTGCAGCTTCCAATTACACTTAACTTGTTTTTGTAGTGTACTTATCCTTTAAATATAATTTAATGTGCAACCATAATTGTCCATAATGTAGCAAGCTATTAATAATTAACGCCACCACATAAAGCTAGAGTTAATATCTTTTTCAGTCTTTTTTCTGAGGAGTCATATATTTCTCACTTAGAGAGCATGTCCTCCCCCAAAACTAAAATTTAAACAACCACTGGCACCATTGTGTAGTGTTATATCATTATGGTTCTCCTGCAGTGCCTCTTTAAAGTTGAAAAAAACAAAGAGTAGGAGCTGTCTGTGAGTCATCCACTTCCTGCTGCTTCCTTAAAGGAATAGTCCACTGCAAAAGTGACTTATTCCTTTAATGTTTGTTTGGATCTGTTTGCGAATGTTGGTTGCGAATGTGATTTAGGCAGTAGGTTTTTAAAAAGGGGGTGATAAAAAAAACCTTCTAATTAAAGTAGAGAATCATAACCATTAAAATCAGTTAATAAATGACTTACACTTGTCTAATGTTGTCTCCTTTTGTCATTTGTTAAGGTTCGTACACACGTGCGATCGCGGGTGCTGTCTCACGATGCACGATGTTTACGAACGGGCATTTTGACCGATAATCGGCCCGTGTATGGAGTGGCCGTTTCGGGCGATAAAGTTCCCATACACAGGCTTATTATTGCCCAAAACAGGCATTCGTACACATCATGCATTTGTTGGCGCCCGCGATTGCATGTGTATACAAATCTTTAGTGTGTTCCAATTATTCCCAGTGGGTCGGCTGTGGCTAGTTCACATCCTCTGTGTTCCTTAAATGCTCCAATGTCACAAAAATGGGCTGGTTCACACTTTACATAAGTTTTACGTATTTACTGAATATATAACACAAACATTAAAAAAAGTACTGTAGCTTTAAAAGAAAAAATATAGAAAACATCAACATCCAATAGTAGAACTCAACCTGGTCCCAACCTGGACCCTTTAACGAAATGAATATCAATGGGTAAATTAGGATATCAATGGGTAAATTAGGTGAGGAAACTGGAGAGGTGAAATATAAATACAAATGAGGAGAAAGGGGGAGGTGTACCCCCCTGTACTGTGTGTGTGTATAGAATGAATGAAAAGACCTGATAGTCTAGAAAAGGGAAATATAAGCTAAAAAATTATAGATAAGGAATAAACCTTCTTTGCACTCAGCAGGGGATCATAAAACATGCAATACCATATAAAAGGTAAGATAAACATGGTAATAGTAAAATAAGGATAACAGATGGTTAAGGATGATAATAAAATATTTAAAAATGTAAAAATAATGAAAATTTTGGAATGAAAACAGGAATAAGAAGAATAAAATAATTTGGAATAAAAGGGAATAAAACACTTTTTATATATGAAATCCGTTTTATAAGAAAGGGACTTTTAATAAGGTCTATTTCTTTATCCAGTCCATATGGAACCAAAGTATTAAGTTCATAAATCCACTCAGTCTCTCTTCTTGATAAGGTCGTCTGTATGTTGCCTCTCCTTCCAGGTACCGCAATTGTGTCAATTCTGCAGAAATTGAGATTACCGTACAACCTCCATTGGCTAGATAGTGATTAAAATGTTTCAGGATAGTGAGGTCCTTTTACTTCTTTATATCATTTATATGTTCTCTAATCCTTGTTTTTAAAGGTCTTCCTGAAATCCTTTAGTAATCCAGTTGTTATCTAAACCCAAACCAAAAAAAAAAACAAACAAAGGAGGCAACATCAGACAAGGCTTTAATTAGAAATTTCATCTTTTTATCTCCCCCTTTTTAAATACCTTCTCGCTGAGTCACACGCACAACCAGATCCAAATAAACATTTATCCAAGAAAGAGTGGCCGTATCCTGGTTTGCTGCAATCAAACAGCTTTAGAGACTATAAATCCATGAGCACTGAGAGTGAACAAATATATTCCTTTAATGTATTGATTGAAACCTGGGAGATTAAGGAGTTATGCCTTACCTCCCGCTGCAATCCACCGCTGCAGGTCTCTGACCGCTTCCTGGTTCTAATCCGCTATAACGTGCAGGAAGCGGTAAGGGCTAGGCCACACTGCAGCGTTTTTTCTGCGTTTGGGCATGCGTTTTTTCAGATCATTGGAAAAGTGTCAATGCACCGAAAATGCGCGTTTTCAGGTGCGTTGCGAATGTGCATGCAACTGGGATTTGTGTGCTGCATTTTTAATCGCAATTGCATTAAATTGAAAACCGCATGCGCAAATGCAAAAAAGAATCGCACATGAAACCACAAGCGATTATGCGATTGCATTTGCAGCACAGTGTGGCCGTACCCTAAGGAATAGCTCCTTAACCTCCCAGGCGTCAATCAATATATTAAAGGAATAGTTCACTTTTCGAGTGAACTATTCCTTTAACCTCAATATGCCTCCCTCCGTATCTCTTCTGTCTTCTGTATCCCCTACCTATTCAATGTTGGTACTGCGCATGCTTCAGGCATTGATGAGGACAAGGAAAAAGTGTGGATCAGAAGCCTCACAGTCAGCTTGGAGTCTTCAAAGTCCTGGACTTTGAAAAGGAATATCTTTGGAACCATAAGGAGCAGAGATGTAAGGTAAGGTTCATTTTAAACTGCCGGAGTGTGGCCAGTAGTGAGTTAAATTATGGTTTATGGGTGGACATGCCCTTTAAGAAAAGTAAATCGGCGGATGGGGTGCCCTACACATAGAAATTTTTTTATTTTATGGGTGGAGATAGCTTTTAAGGTTCCTCCTACAAATATCTACCATCAAGGGGGTTGATATAGACCCCTAGAAAGTGCTTTGGGCATTACTGCAGCCTGTTCTTATAACAGAAACCATTAAGAGGAAATGGAGGGAAGTTGCACAGGGTTTCCAGAACCATGTATAACTTTCAAATTGCATAGACATTGGACAAAAACATATCCCATAGTAATACCCAGTTCCAGTGAATAACTATTATAATTATAGAAATTATTTTCTCTGCCAATGTGTTTCAGAAATCTCCTATTAAGAGAAAACTTTACCAAGCTGTGTTCTCCAGGACAACCAGGAGAACATCTGTTATTATCCCAACCTGTTATTGATTATTTCATTGCTTCATAATAATGGATTTATTATAGATTTTTTCTTTTTAATAATTATGTGTATGTTGACTGTTCACATTTCTTTGTTATTTCTATCAATATGTTTTGTAAATACCTTATCACTAAAAGTCATTCAAATAGTAACCAATAATCCCAAGGTAAAGACCGACGTAATAACCAACCATGTTATTTAATAGTAATGGCATAAATATGGCTCCTAATGTCTTGCAAAGAGAAGAAATCTATACTAATTTGTCGTTGATCTATTTTTTATTTCTTTTTGTGTTTTTCGCATAATTTGTATGCTATTCTTCTTTCACCAGTCTACACATTTAAAATCCTTTTTAGTTGCTGAGGTCAGTGACTCAAGCAACCAGAAAGCAGATGAGTAACCCATGTAACCAGTAAGTAGACTGATTAATAATGAAGACAGGCTATTATTGTTATTTCAGATTTTTCAAACTTAACTTTGTATTCAGACCCTCTGCTGTTCATCTTTAGTTCTGTCATTCAATCCTCTGCATGATTGCTAGGTTCAGTGACCCTAGCAGACAGAGAGCATTTTAAATGGCACATTAGAGAAATTAAAAAGTATGTTTATAATCCATACAATGATAATGTAAATAAAACAGGAGATCATATGCACATTTTGTTGGAATACTACTGTTTACGGGAAACTTAACGTTAATTTAATGTGAACCTTTTAAGATTGCATTAAGAAGGAATACATATATGAAACCTTGCTTATATTTACAGTAACTAAAGACTGAATATTCTTAACCACCATTATTTTGAGTGGAACAACAAAAAAAGCACAGCCTCCTCCATTCAAATGATACCAAACTAGACAAGGAAACAATCAAACACGCATGCCTACACAAGCTCTATATGCCTGTCCAAGGAGACATCTACACCTATTTGAAGAGCATTCCACAACCTTGCTGCCCTCATAGCAAAGAACAATTTATGTTACTTAAGCTGAAATGGCTTTTCCTCAAGTCTAAAGCTAGGTACCGTCGGATCCAATGTTATCGGGGCTTTATCGGTACTATGTGAACCTAGCTTTCCCGAATATTCGGGTCGGCTGTGTATAGGGAGAACGTTTGGGACTGTGTGTATCGTGATTTTTTAAAAATGACAGACAGGATTTTGCAGATGCTGTCTGTCATCTTTCAAGAATCTGGCATGTGTGTACCCAGCTTAAAGGGATGGACTTAATTCTTTTGTGTACCCCTATAAAAGAAAAGATACCCTGCTAATTAGCTGTAGTGCCCTCTAATATATCTGTATAGTGTTTTCACAAATGCCTCTTTCCTAGGGTAAACAAACCCAACTTTGATAATCTATATCCATTCATTCCTTTTATCAGTTAAGTTTCCCATCTCTGCACTCTTTCTAATTCGTTTATATCCTTTGTGTGAACTGGTGCCCAAAACTGCACTGCAAACTCAAGATGAGGCCGTACTAGGGTTCTATACAGAGGCAGAATTATGCCCTGCTCCTTAATTTTATTTGCTTTAGCAGAGACAGCATGTCACGGTTTAGAGATACTAAGTGGAAGATGTAATACTTACTTTCTGCGCTCCTCTTCCTTCCGGGTTCTTGTAATGCAGTATTCACTTTTCATCACGGGAACCCAGCAGTTAAGGAGCGTGCGGGGTACGTTCATTCTTCACCGTATTAAGTAGCACAAAACTTTTTTCTTTTGCATTATTTCATTAATAGAAAACAGAGCAGGCCCTACAAATAAGTTTAACCCACACTAACCCAATATTACATTGTGTCCCTTTGCAGCCGATAATGTATCTCCCCCTAAATCTATTGTCTATAACAACTCATAAACTCTACTCTTTTGAGTAATCCCCTAACTCTTTCCCATTTAGCGTATAGCCAGCATTTATGTTTTTTTCCCAAATCCATAAACTTCATTTGCAACTTTGTAATCCAATCATTAAGTTTATTTTAATCAGTTTGTAGGGTCAGCTTGCACTGAGCCTATAATCCTGCACAATTTAGTATCATCAGCAAACACAGAGATTGTAATCTCAATTCCTAACACTAGGTCATTCATGGAGCACCGGACCTATGACAGACTCATTGTATTCTATACTCTAGTCAGTATTTAATCCAAGTAAATGTTTCTTATTTTATACAGTATAATGACTTTCTATATGGTATTGCATCAAAGGCTTTGGCAACATTAAAAAAAATTACATTCACTGGCCCCCGAAATGTAGGTTACAACGTTATAAGGTAATCTATATTATATAGTGGATAATGTACCCCCTACTGTAAATTATAAGGATATTAGAATTCACCGAGGAGTTCCGTGACCATATAAAAGCACGAGGCCGGAGGCCGAGTGTCTTTTATACAGGACACGGAACTCCGAGGTGCCTTCTAATATCCATATGAATTTACAGTAGGGGGTACATTATCCATTATAACCCACCCCTCCCCCATTTATAAACAAACCCATGGTTATTGTGCAGTCCACAGGCTGCTGTATAAGTTCACAGGCTAAAAAAACCACACACACACACACACACACCCCTACCTTCTTTCTTCTCCTGCCTCGTGTCAGTGTGTTGTTTCTGCTCAGGCATTAGAGGGTCAGCTAACCCCTTCTCCTCCTGGCAGTCACAGGTCCTGATTATAGACCACCCACCTGCTTCTTTCAGTGCTCCGGACAGCTTAGACCGCACCTCTCCTGCTTCCTCCTGGATTCCCTCACACACACCCGGCTGAAGATGAAAGGGTAACGGCTTTGAGGTACTTCCGTGTTATTATCGGCGCGCTACTGATACCGATATAGGGATATTATGTACAGTTTATCCTCATAGGGAACCATGGAAGGGGTGGGTTATAAGGTAATCTCTTCATAGAAGGCAATCTATATTAAGATGGTAAGCGCATCCCCCAGCAGTTAAAGTTAATTGTCTATGTTTCATATCTGGAGTTGTAAAAATTTAATTAACATTTTAAAGTGACCATGTGCATTGAAACTTAAGGTATGTACACACGTGCGATTGCGGGTCCTAATCCGCTACGCACGATGTGTACGAACGTTCGTTTTGGACGATAATCAGCCTGTGTATGGGCCCTTTATCGGCCGAAACAGCTGGTCGTTCAGAGATTCGCTTGGTCGGTCAGGCAACGATCCCCGACCGAACGTCCATCTCGGCTGATAAAGGGCTCATACACAGGCCGATTATTGTCCAAAACGAACATTCGTACACATCGTGTGTCGCGGGTCAGGATCCGCGATCGCACATGTGTATGAACCTTTACAGTTAATTGTTTAAGTTACATTGGTGTGAATGTACAATGCCATTTAAAGATCATTACCCCCTGCAGTTTAATTTGAATAAAGTTGCCATTGAATGCACCCTTGCGTATTCAGGGTTGGTTTCTTCAATTTGACATTGATAGCCTTTTTGAATCATCTTGCTACTTATTCCTTATGGTGGTAACTACACTAAATTGTCCTAATATAAAATGGGGTTTGAATTTCACAATAAGACATGGTTCTGGCAAGGGTGAGAATATTAATTTAAACCAGGAATAATGGACAAGGTAAAACATGTGCATAGGATTACTAACTCATCCACTTAATACTGGAATATGTATAATAAACATGCTAACTAGCAAATACAGTATGACAAATCCATACATCATTACTGATTAGAACCTAATACAATCTATAGAATGCATCTTTATTTTGTACTAAATGGCCCTGTAGCATTTAATGTCCTATGTGGCCAATATTCAAGATATATGTTGGCAACAATATCTACATACTGCAATGATAATTAGCATTTCATGTGGATGCATGCAGCATGTCTGCATCTAGTTTAATTGCTAATTAGTAATGTATTGTGTGTGGTTTTTTTTAAAATATGTTTATAAGGCATTCGCTTGGTTGTCTTGAACTGTGTACTTTGAGTAGTGCCCCCTTTACAGAAAAAAGATTAATTAAACATAATAAGCTGGGTGGGGCAACACAACTTGTCCTCTACTTTAGGTGCTATGTATACAGTATCTACTGTGAAAAACTGAATCCTCCTTATATTTCCAGTGCAGTTCTTTAATGTGGTTCCTGTATACAGTATCTACTGTGTAAAACTGAACCCTCTTTATATTTCCAGTGTAGTCCTTTAATGTGGTCCCTCAGAAGTGGGGGGATCAATATTTTATAACTGAGTCATAAAAAGTAATGCTATTGCTATCAGTATTTTCCAACTGCAATGTTACAGTAGCCAATATGCAAAATACTATGGAGTATTGGTATTTTGTATTGCAGAAAGTATTTTGTAACATGGACATCAAAAAACAATGCAGTCTGAAAATAACTGTACAAGTGACCATGTTAAAGGGGCAGTATCACAATTTAGCGATAACACTCCTTCATAAATATGGCACCCCAGTACCTGAGTGAGTCTTCCAGAGTTTACTTCTGTAGATTAGTACAACTGCTTTCCTTAAAGGGGAACTGTGGTGTAATTACTTTGATCATATAAAGGATACTTAAAGGGGAGCTAAAGTGAAAAACAATGCATAGTGCATGGTACAAAATGCACCTGCTCAGTGTGACATCAGCGTAATGTCAGTAAAGATACATGGTTTTACAGTTGTCACATTGGGGTTGCCATCTTTGCTCCCCCTCCTGTACCCACAAGTAATTACACATGCCCAATAGCCATGACTGAGGCTAAATAGCAAACTCCTCTACTTTTTGAATTGATTTATACTGCAAAAACATCATATATAGTAATGCACTTTTCATGTGCACATGGATAAGCACACGCTTGCTAAATCCTCTTAAAACTGGTTTTTATATAATAGATTTATGGTTGCTTGTTTATTTCTATTAGTTAAGCTGAACAAAGCAACCATTTTCTGGGAAACTTCTGAGTGTAAGAGGTTAAAACATACCCAATTATTACCAAATGTGTTAAACATATTGTGCAGAATTTGCAGAAACATACCCTCCAACATTAGAAATGTGTTGCATGGAGTTTTAGCATTGCGATTTCAATCCATTATTGGAGCACAGGATGTGATCCGCACAAAAATGCTCCGAAAACAGATTGCAGTGCAATCACAAAGACAAGTGTAGAGAATTTCTGCAACACCACATTTAACACCAGATCTACAGCAGATAAAAGTATATGGCTACCTCTGCTGGCAGGGTTATACCATAACCTATATACAACATTTTTCATCCTGCTCTGATTTAGACAATAGACCATAATATAATGTGTCCTGGCACAGCATATAAAATTTAACATGTTTAAACATATAGGCAAACATCTCAGAAAGAAACAGCAATAAAAATTAAAATAATAGCTCTAAAATATGAATAACAATTTTAATCCAAAAAATGACTTCATATTACTTCATATCATACTGCCCATAATACCCCTATCTTATTCATCTACTTGCATCCTTAGTCATTACAGCTCACAGTGGTAAGCATTTGATTTATTTGATTGCAATATAGTTTCAGGATTTTCTATAAAGACATCTTTGAACTGGAAATTAATACCTTTCCAAAGATTGGTTGGATTGCACTTAAAAAAAACACGGAATTATAAAAAACATTATGCTACAGTGACACCTTCTGGTGCTTTGGTTTAAAACAAGTGTTACAAATGATTAAAGTCCGGTTCCTCAAACTTAACTTAGCTTTAAGTGACATTGTAGTAGAGCAGAATGCTGCCGTAAAATACCAGTTGTAGTTTTTAATTATATGGAGGCTCGCAAGTTGAAAATACAGTCAGTGTTGTCTAACTTTACACTAAGTTGACTTTTTTCAAATGTATTGCAATATAGTGTAAATCATGTTGTAAAGTGTGTTAAATATGGATACAACATTAAATACACAGGTGTGCCATGAGCGAATGGAAGCAGAAAGGACTTACCCCTCTGTGGCATGGGCCACTTTTAATGTGGGCACTGCATAGTAATTAAACAGCCCAATCGGAGGGCAGTGCCTTTTTTCCCTGCACACTGTTTGACTTACTCATCTCTGGTTCAATCGCGCATCAATTTCCCTCTGAGGAGCCTGGCCATAAGGAGGCCATGCACCGCTACCTGAAAGAATGGCCTAAATAGGAAGTCTTAGGGTGGGTAAGAGGGCATGGGAGAGAGGGAACTGAGGTAGCACTGAGGCTCCAGTAGAACACCACAGACTGAGCATACCAAGCAAAACACAGGAACAAGGCACAAAGGGGAAGAAGTAATTGGGCAAAGGAACATCTGTGGAGTAACGCTTTTGGCCTACAACATCTCCAATGAGAATGGATGAACAACCAGGGCCCAGATGCAGTAGGAATAGAGGAAAGGAGGGATATGTAGATTGATGCATAATTGTATTTATTATTTGATACTGTATGTAGCACACCCTGTTTAGAGCTGCTGAATTTAAAGGGCAACTGTGGTCTCCAAACAAGTTAGGATTAAATGAAAGCTTGCAGTATTTCCTTTATAATAAGCTGACAATCACATCTCTGGCTTCAGCCTGTGAAAAATGATATTGGGGTGAATGTTCAAACTTCCCGTTTCCAGTAGGTTGAGTGACATCACCTGACCTCTGCCCGCCCCTCCATCCAAGGGGAGAAGCATGCTTAGTTAAGACTTAAAGGGACACTATTTTGAAAAAATTACTTTGCCTCATCTTAATCTATAATTCAATACATGTAAGTAGCACTTAGGAGCAGTATCCCCCTCCCTCTTTTAACCACTCCCACTTCCATCCAACCTGACTTTTCCCTCCCACAAACCAACTGTCAAGTCTGCACACAGCATTCCAACTGTCAAAACTGACAACTGAAATATAAGAAGTTTTAGATATCTAAAGAAATAGGGGGCAGATCAACAAAAAATGATACAGTGATGGTTGGGAAGAATTATAGTTTCCAGTTATGGTCAATTTAAAATAACCTATTTTTCAGTACAGATGCCTTTTAATGCTGGGGAAATCAGGAAGTACCTGGGGGGGGGAAATTGACAGTTGAGAAGGGGAGCCTATTAATGCATACAGGCTGGTCACATGACTACAAGCTGGTCACAAGGCTAAAAACAGGAAGTGTTCAAGCAGGAAGTAATATTGCTGAACTTCTCCAGCAATAACTTCTCACAAATTATATCTAGAGATGTGATTTCAGTTTTATTTTGAAGGAAGAGTGGAAGGCTTTTTATATAATTCTTACTAGTTTGGAAGAATTCAAGACCACAGTTACCCCTTAACTTGGGTCCTCCTGCTTTGTTCCTATGGTATAATTCAGACTTATAGACACCCAACATGCAGGGGGAGCAGAAACAGAAGGTATTTATTCTAATATGAAACCCTTCATTTCAACAGCCATAAAAGTATTAAACAAATCTCACAGTAACAGTTTATGGACAGTGAAAGATATCACCTCCCAGCTATCTACAAGGGGAGTGAGGCTTCAATAGACATAGAAGGCAGGGGGTGCTATGTTTCTAAACAATAGAATGCAATAACACAGTTGTGAAAAACATGGCAAACAAATGAGTGTTAATAAACAAGAGGTAAACAGTCTTATATTTATCTATACAATTATACCCTGCTCACTGGCCAGTGGCTATTAGTAGTCTTAATGGTGGGAGCCTGTTGGAACTTATGTGATGATGTGAAACACAACTTGTAAGGCACAATGTGATGAAGAAACTCCTTAATGAGGTAGTAAAAGAAAACACAGTCACAGTCCTCACATGTGATGATCAGTACTGTTTGAGTTTCAGTTCCAGGCAGGGACAGATTTACTATTAGGCACAGTAGGCACATGCCTGAGGTTGGAGGGGTGGCTGTCAATCACCTCCCACCAATCCAACCCCTTTATAGTTTATTTTCTTCCCTAAAAAAGAGGAATTGGGTGTGGTTTGGGGGTGTGGTCTGTGTTTAGGGGTGGGGGTAAGGGTGCCAGTCTCTTTGGCCCTACAGGCCCTACAGGCCCTGGTTCCAGGAAAGTGTCACTCTCTCCATCTGCACTGCTATTTAGAGGTGGTCGCAGTCTTCTGATTCAGCTCCAGGCAATTTGGCAGCAAGCAAGAAGTACCAATATCATCCCAGTTTGATGTTTACCAAAAAACCAAGGCAACGTTTCACCTGATTCAGCTCCAGGCAATTTGATAGCAAGCAAGAAGTACCAATATCATGCCAGTTTGATGTTTACCAAAAAACAAAGGCAACGTTTCCCCTGATGAAGGGGTAACTCCAGGGGCGTCTCTAGACTTTTTGGCACCTGAGCCAAAATTCCAAATGCCCCCCTCCCCCTAAACATAGCCGGAAGGGTGTGGCTTTGTCCAGAATGGGTGTGGCTTTGTCCAAAAGAGGTATGATTTTATCTAGAATGGGGTGTGGGTTTTGTCCAGAGGGGGCATGGCTTTTTTGGAAGTAGGTGTAGTTTTATTGGGCGAGTGTGGTTTTGTCCAGAAGTGGGTGTGGTTTTGTCTGGGACTGGAAGTGGGCATTGCTTTGTCTGGGAGAGGGTATGAAGCTTGCCCGGAAGTGGGGTGGGCTTTCAGGAACCCGTGATGCCTTTGGAATGGAGAAACCAGCCATGGCTAAGCTCGAAAATGCTTTCGTTAACAGAGAGGTATTCTTACAGTTACTGTATCCATTGTTTTAACACAAAAACTAATAATCTGATCTAAAGTATGTGAAAGAGATAATACATGCTGACTTATGTTATATTGTATGGAGAAGAGATTTATTCCTGCTTGGGTTGTCACTGCCATGTTATTCCTAATACATCCTTGTTGGCTAACCTGCAGCACTCCAGGTTTTTAAAAACTATAACCCCCTAACATGTCCTAACATGCCCCAAATGCACAGGGCAGTTTTCAGACATCTGAAGTGCTGCGGGTAAACCAACACAGTACTAGGTTTTTGTTGTTCATATTTATATTTAAAACCAGTACTTAAAGGACATCTATAGTGAAAAAAACACATTGCCCCTTTGCAAAGTTAAATTCATGTACTCTGTGCTGCCTTAATCCTATCTCTGTCAGTGACTCTGTTTAACCATGGTGTCAGGTCTCTGTGCAGCATTCCCCCCTTCCCCCTCCCCTCTGTTACCTCCTCCATGTCTCAACTCCGGCTAACCGACAAGCTTATCATGTGCAGTAGGAGTTAAAAGTTCAACATCCTGAAAAACAAACCCACGCACAGTGGCCAATAGAAAGCAAGCTGTCATGGAGACACGGAAGAAGAAGGAGAACAGTACAATTTACGATCTCTCACTTTGTGACCCATTATCAATCAGTGAAAGCTATTAAGAAGGGGGGTCAAGTGCAGTCTTATATCTACCATTAAAGCTACCTCTCTCCCCCTGCTAATGCTCTTATCTCTATGTTTATTACAGAGCAGGGAGGGGGGATCACGTCACAGGGATTTGATTGACAGTAGGAGTAGAGGAATGCAATCACGTATTCTTCTAACTGGTGTATCTCAGGACAGAGAGGGGAAAAAGTGAAGACACTCTGGGGGTTGGGGGGAATTATAGAACACATGGAAAGAAAGAAAAAAAAGTTCATTTTCTCACTATAGATGTCCTTTAAACCCATTTTATAGTAATTTACAGTAATTTTTTTTGGTGCAAGATGTCCACACTCACTCAAGACAAGAGGAGTAATTCCGGTGCCTGTATACATCTGATCACTGATTGTGGTTCACCATTAAACACGTTCCTTTGGAGTATGACTCTCTCATCTAGGTTGTAAACAACATTTCACCAGAGCCTGCCAAGTGCCAACTATGTACTTTTCCCATAGTATGGAATAATTGCAAATTTCCAAATGATTTATTCAGTATCACAAATATTCAAATATTACTATATCCACATGTTTTAAAAAAGTAATATCTTTACATCAGATATTTACTGTAAATGCAAATATTACATAAAAGTCACTTAACTTTTTTCAATAAATTGCATGATTAATTTGTTAATTTAGGGTGAGGCCACATTGCAACGCACAGTAATCGCGCACCAAATCGCGAGTGTTATCACACACAATTGTGTGCGCGATTTTTGTGCGTTTGCGCATGTGTTTTTGCCATTTTGCGTTATAGAAATGCATGAGTTAACGCACCAAAAATGGTGAACGCAAAACGCGAACAGACGTGCAAATCGTGAGGCGCAACCGCGAGCGCGAAACGCATAGCCCTTAAATCACTTTATCTTTGTTTATTACTGAAATGACAATCAAATATTACTATTTAACAAATAGGAATCACTGGGCCCCCTGCAAAACTATGATGGGCACCTATCCGTGCTTTATCCACAGTGGTTTCCTGGGAGAAGGCTATATCTGTCATAAGGAAAATAAGAAGACGAGACCCCATGGCATTCATGACACACACACAAAGGGCAACGTTTCGGGCAAGTCTTTGACCTTTCTCAAGAGGCTCCGAGTGCCCGATGTGGCACTCGTGGGCACTCATGCACAACAGAGTCCACCAGAATTTGTTACCAGAAAGACAGAGAGAAAGTGTAGCGGCAGTCTGTTGCAGAGAGATGTCACGTTCTATAACATTCAGCTCTGCTTGTGTCCCTGTTTTGGATCTCAAACTACTGTCTAATAATGTAGGGTTAATGGTCACTATTTTTGATCTCAAACTCCTGTATGGTAATGTAGAGGTAATCTATAATCAATTCTACTGTATCTACTGTATATGTCTGAGTCTATTTGAGTTGTTTTTTCTAAAGTAAAAGCTCTGTATTCAGGTTAAATGATCATGTTGGCACTATGCAATAAAAAGTGGGGTTTTGGGTTGCAGTTTGGGCACTCGGCCTCTAAAAGTTTTGCCAAAGGTTCGTAATATCTTACTGTCTCTACCTGCTGCCAGTTGCTGCTGTTATCTACAAATACCTTTAAGATTCATCAAGGACCAAGGATTCACTTTATTTTTTGCTATTTAAGTGTAAGCAGTGTGAAGTGTTATAAATGCATCACATACACAGATATACATGGAATCTTATCTCAGCTTCCTTTCTCTCCAAATTATTGAGAACTGTTTAAAGGGCATGTCCACCCCAAAAATACATTTTACGCAAAGAACTAGGAAGCCTTTTTAGAAACCTGCAGTATCAGAAACCTCTGAAACCTTGTGTTAAAAGAACAGCTGTGTCTGTACATTTTCCCACTTAGATTGTAAGCTCTTGGGGGCAGGGATCTCATTCCTAATGTGTCAAGGCATGCTGCACTTATATCAATTTACACATCATCTTTATATATGCTTTCTTAACCGATGTATAATATTGCATTTTATTTTTATTTATCTGTAAAATTTCTTACACGTATCCCCTTATTTGTATACTCTTTATAAATAAAATTATACATACAACATACATACATACTTTTACGACCACGGTCATATTATGTACAACTATGCAGTACTAGTGTACCGCAATGGTATAGTATACGCAATCATACAATAATGATTGTGATCGTAAATGTATTATCTTGATCGTAATTGTACAAACACAGAAATATCCACAAAAATACCATCTGTTAAAGGCACGGTATCGCTAAATTGTGATACCGTGCCTTTATAAATATGCCCTAGGATTTCCTTTATATACTATCAGGGAGATGTAATAAAAGTTCTTATCATTAAAAATGGTACTAATTTTGCCCCAGCCAATCAGATGTTATCTTTCATATGGTAAATAACATCTGATTGGTTGGGGCAAAATTAGCACCATTTTTAACAATAAGAACTTTTATTACATTACCCTGAAAGATCGAAATACATACCTCCCAACTGTATCGGATTGTCCACTACATGCATGGATTTCACCTTGAATCCTGCTGTACGCATGGTAAGTGTCCCAGTTTTCTCTGCATTGTCCCAGCCAGCAGTGTCAGTTTTAAATAAAGATTTGTTTAAAAAAAAACAAGTTGTATTTTTCCAAACAGCACAGGAATCTCCACTACTGCCTAGGATTGGAGGAGGAGTGTCTTCTGCATGGAAGCTGATATCAGGTATGTGGGTTGGGAGACACTGTCACTGTTAAACATTTAACTAGTAAGGCAGCACATACGAAACCTTTGTGTGTGTGTATGTGTGTGGTGGAGGGTTGCATACATTGTTTTGCTCTGGCCTATTTTTAAAGTCCTGCCCAGATAATTAGACTAATAGAAGTAGCAGAGCATATTTATTACTGTGAAAGTCTTGACAGCACTTTGAAGGAAACTGAAAGCAGAGCAATGTATGAGGGTCTCAGAGATAAAATACATTTCAATACCCAGCATAGTCAGCCCTCCAGTTCATTATCCAGTGTTAGTCAGCCCTCCAGTTCATTACTGTTAGGTATTACCTGTTCAGACAGGAAGAAGTCAGGACCAAAGAGAAGGCAACATCGAGGAATGTAATAAGGACAAACAGACCCAGTGAGAACTGAAGGATTCAATCCGAGCACAGAGTCCAGAACAAAAGTCAATAAGAGGAAACCAGCAAGTCCAACAAAAGGAACAAAGGAATATAAACTAAGGCAGGGGAACTAGGCAAGGAATAATCCACAAAATCCAAGAAAGATCCTGCAAGGGAAAAAGGGAAGCCCAGCACTGCCAAAAGACACCAGCAAATTCTATTTTCGGGCATCAGGCAAGGATTTCCTTCTGTTTTGAAATATTTACGTCAGTGGATGCACTTGAGTGACGTCACTTTATGAATTTGGGTCCCAGTTTAGAAGAAGGGAGCTTGATGCTAATATTTTTGGTGGAAAGCCATACTTTATGCCCAATGGAATAAGAAGGAGAATGCCTCTGTCTTTTATCGGCATAAGACTTCTGTATAAAAGAACTCTTTTCAAGATGACTTTTAGTAGCACTCCAGATAGCAGACATGTGTGCATGATCATTGGCTGCAGGGACATCGGTAAGGAGGAAGTCCTGGGGAAAAGCTAACAGATGTTGTCCATAAACTTTAAGGAAGGGCGACCTTCCATTCGAGGAATGGGCAGCATTATTATGAGCAAACTCTGCCCAAGGTAACAAGTCAGACCAATTATCCTGGCAAAGGGAAACATGGCTCTGAAGAATTTGCATTAAAGACTAGTTGAGGCGTTCTACTGCTCCATTAGATTGAGGATGGAAAGCTGAAGAGAATTGAAATGAGATTCCAAGGATTTTGCAAAGAGATCTCCAGAATCTTGCAATAAATTGCGTACCTCTATCGGAAACAATCTCAGCTGGAAGGCAATGGAGGCAAAAAATGTGGGAAATAAAGAGTATAGAAAGTTACATAACAGAAGAGAATTTGGGGAGAGAAATGAAATGTGACATTTTGCTGAACCGATCCACAACCACCTAAATGACCATATTACCTCTCAAAGGGGGAAGTTCTCCAACAAAGTCCATAGCAAGATGAGTCCATGGGCGAGAAGGAACAGGCAAAGGGTTCAGCAGGCCTTGTGCGTGAGAGTGGTCACACTTAGTAGTAGCACAAACCACACAAGCGGACATGGTTGTCCACCACACTAGACAGTTAAGAAGTTGTAAGATTTTGCATCTCAGTTTATTACCCGTGTTAGAAAGCCCTACAGTTCATTAGCCAGTGTAGTCAGATCAACAATGTAAAATGGAGTAGTAGTCTTTAAAATGGGCGGTGCCTTTTAAGTGGGTGTGGTCAAAAACCAAACCAAAATAAAAAGCGGGCTTACACGCGCACACGCACACATTACAGTTTTCCCTTTGGACTTTCTAAATGTTGGGAGTTATGTCTTGCTCCCAGGTGTTCCTGAACAGAGATCCTCAGATCCCAGTACACCAGTCCCCATTTTAAAGGTTCTACCTCCTTTGCCAGATTTCCATGTTCTTTATTAGCTTGCACAGTCTGATGTTCCTAAACCTGTCCTGCAGAGGTCGCTATAAGTAAAATATATACAGTGTAACTAAAATACCTTCTATACACTGCTGTGCATAAGAGTTACAGTTCTTGCTGAATGAAGGCCTATATAGAGGTATAAATGCTGTTTGCAATGTTTAATAAAGCAATTAGTTCTACGATCCTGTTTCTGTAACTGCAAAATACAACATACCTTTACAGAGGAGATGCCTCAGGTACCAACTGTCATTGGCTGTGATGTGACCAACAACTGCTGACCAGAAAGAAGGTGGATGGCAGAAGTGGGACCTGCAGACTTGGAGCTTAGGATCTCTGTTCAGGAATGCCAGGGACCACGGTAACTTAGGCATTGAATTCTGTGTGAGGTGTGGATATGCTCTTTAATGACTTTAGGTTCAAACTGGTCTACCAAAGTACAGTACTGATAACAGGTATGCCTGTCTGACTCTGAGGACATTAAAGGGCAACAGTGGTATTCATATAAGTGCCTTTTACTAAAAAAGAGCAAAGTCCTATCTTTAAAATGTCTCCAGGAACGTGCTTCTAGCTACAGTCTACCCAAATATACCCCAGTATAAGAGGTGGTGTTTTCTGCTTACACTGTGCTCTATGACAGCCCCAGCAAACCCCTGGCTTGAGCACACCAACTTGTATTCTACTACCACATCAGTTGCATCGCATTCTACTTTATCAGTTGCATCGCAAGCCCCGTCCCTAAACTTCTTTATTATTTTTTAAGCTAGCCACAATCCTGGGAAGAAACATGTTTCACTCCCCATGGTGTTCGTAAACAGAGGAAAGTGCAGATAGTGATTGCAAGCCTGTAACTAACCTAAAAAAAGATATATTTTGGGGTGGGGCTTTTGACACAGTTTATAACACATGCCTGTCATAAAGAGACAGAGCAGAGTAGAAAGAGAATATTTACAAGCCTATAACAGCTAACAGCTAAATACACAATTTAAAGGGCATGTTCACCCCAAAACTATAATTCCCCCCACCACTGGCCCCACTCTGTAGTAAATAAAAATCCTTTCCTTACATCCCAGCCCCAAATGGTTCTCCTGTAGTCCCCCCCAAAGTAAAAAAAAGTGGCCACCAGGAGGATAGCAGAGTCCATATAGGACTCTGCCTCCTGTTTCCCCTCTGGGAAAAGTTTGGCATGTGCACTACAGCTTTCTCCCCCTCCCTCTCCCTCCCGTTTTGGACTCCCATCCCCTAGCTCAAAATCCATTTTATATAGTGTAGGGCTTAGTCTCCCAGCCCCAACTGCTATATTTTTAATGTAAGAAACTTCCCCGATCTTTGCTTACCTTCCCTTTTTCATCTGCCATTCAGATCTACCTGCAGCTGCATCCGTGATTGGCTGCCTCTCAGCCAATCACAGACGCGGCAGACGGTCCTGCCCCTCTGCTTGCATTTTCACGCAAGCAGTGGGCCGGGCAGTGCGGCGGAGGAAAGAGGGAAGGTAAGTAATGTTTGGGGAAGTTTCTGAAAATATAAATATAGCAGTTGGGGCTGGGGGACTAAGCCCTACACTATATAAAAAATTGAAAAGAAGGGTGGACATACCCTTTAAGGATTGTTTGAAAGGTATGAGAAATGGCACTTGTATGGAGACCACAGTTCCCCTTTAATATCTAAAGACCCTCATAGACTGAGGCACCTATGTAGGTGCCCACTAAATGGTTGAGCATGACCCTTCGGTTCAATGGGGCTATCCAGAGGGGTCTATATATGACTTACCAAAAGTGGGTCTATAAATGCCTGGGGGAGGGGGGTACATGCTTATAATTTTTACAGCAATTATTACAGCAAAGAGCAAGTAGAAATGTTAAATTGCTGGAAGCACTGACTGACCATCACAGTGTTTTATTAACCCAAACAAGGAGCATGTCTTGATAATATCTATATATCTGACTGGCTGGGTGTCTATTCCATCCACCTATCCATACTGCATATGTGCAGTTGCAGCAGGGTGACTCTGTCAGAATATTTAGACTACCACGGGCCCACCCAAACAGGTCATAGTAGTGCCGCTTTAAGAGAAAAAGGCATCATCCCTTTAACATGCCCTCCCAGGAATCTAGAAAGGGCTCTTCTGTGATATACTCAGGGCTCAGTACAGCTCAGGTGGATGGAGTGAGAGGAGCAGAGGCAAGTTACTCGCTACCCACCTAGGAGCAGTACCCAGTTTGGAAAAGTGCGGACGGCTTCAGAGCGAAACAGCAAGTATTGGAGTGTAAGACCTCTGCTCTATCCGACAAACTATCGAGCAAGAAATCCAGAGCACTGTAGACACAGTGGGGTGGTCTGAGGCCTGGTTGTCCAGAAACCTTTGAAGCCTAATGCAGTTTGCCGTATGTGATGAGACCAGCCAGCAGAGGCTGAACTGCTTAGAAGGACTTTGATGAAGAAAGCACAAGTACCAACCACTGAATTGCATTATATCAGTTTTTAGAAAACTGTCTGCTTAAGTTATATTAATAACCACATTTGCTTAATGTCCTGCCAGGCATGCTCGGACTTGTTATCCTACTGGACTGTGTTCTGTGGTAGTGCAACCCTTTTCATAATGTTTCATCTCAGTTTGCATATGTGTTATGTGTTACAGTCATAAGTTTGTGATTTTTACTGCTAAGCATTCTCAAATAATAATAATAATAATAAGATTGATTTAACTAACAACTGATGTGATCCTTTGATTCCACTGCACTAGACACCTGCCATGTTACACAGTCATACAAATAATTTCAATTGGCTATTTAACAGTTTACCAAACTGTGCCTTTCCAATACCTTTCCATAGAGAATTGGGACATGGCCTTCCTAGCTTTATTTCCCCAGCATGCCATAGCCCCAAATATTTCGGTACTTTTAGATTCTGTACTCACCAACTCACATGATTTCAATATGCCTTTAAAAATTGTTATATGGACACTGCAATAACACAAAAATAATTATTCTTGAGGCCTACTATAATTGTTCCATTTTTTGGATAGTAAGATCCTATTGGCCAATGGGGAAAAAAATGAAACTTGCCCAATAATCAGTTGTTGCGTTAGTGGCAACCCACGTTTCATATTATACAGGGGTGTCAAACTCAATCACACAAGGGGCCAAAAACAACAAAACAGGTGGTGGACTGAATTTTTTTATTAAGATACTAAGCAGATGCAGGATTGGGACTCTGTCACGCTTGTACCTAGTGCTGTGTCAAAGCAGGTAATGGGTATAAAGCACTCTGTTTTGGACTATCGCTAAAAAGCGATACCACGACTTTATAAATATGGCCCCTGGTGCAGTAATGAAACAGCCAACTCGAACGGAAGGCCCTAGATACACGACCAGCTTTTACAGCGGTGACTGCATTCAAGACTTGCTACTCTGCTATCCAAGTCCAGAACAGCAGCGTAACTATAGATCTGCCAGCTAGATAGCACGATTAGTGTTTTTAAAACTCCTGATCGTGTGTATCATAGTAAAGGTATCTAGCAGGCAGATAGCAATGTAGTAAGTCTTGGATGCTGTACAGTCCCGGGGGCCACAAAAAAAGCCAGTTGCGGGTCTTGAGTTTGGCACGTGATATACACTAACAAATATTCCAGACCAGTTAATAAATCCATGTATATGAAAATATAATCCACTAGGTGTCAGTGCTTGACAAGAAAAAGTCTGTTAAGACAGATGTTCTCTAAAAAAGTTTGAGAATAACTGTCTTAAAGGAACATGTATAATGTACCATAATTTTTTAATTAATTGTAAGCCTGCATTTTATAATTATATGGGAATGAGGAGAAAGTATTCCTACATCCATCGTTTTAGTAAATGCAGACTGATCAGCTGCCAGTAGATATGGACCACGTTTCACCCCAAAGTTGGTTTAAGAGAGGAACTACAGTGGAAGACTTAAAGGCTAGAAATGCTGCACTTTACACATTACATTGTATTTACTGACCTATAGATTCATGAGTAGTTTCATAGTGACAGTATATCCTTTAACTACCTATATTGAAGTTTAATAGTTGGGGACCTCTGTTTCAGCTATAGACTAGCTACAGAGATGCTTAGTAGTTTTGAATTTCCCATGGTGCTTAGTTCGTGAAATAGGAACTAAGTGAAACATTTTTTTAGTCCTTTACCCATATTTGCAACTTTTTAAATGCATGTTTGCAGACTGCAACACCGGAAAGAAAACCCCTTTGAGGGCTAGGCCTCACTAGCACGTTTTTTGAGCATGCAATTATGTTTATAATGAAAATCGCAGGAAGTAAAAAAAAAGAGCGATTTCCTATGCATTACCGTAGCACAACATTCACATGCCACATGCCACTAGGACACACCAGCCCGTTTTAACACGCGAGCTGATTGCATGTTGAAAAGCGCACTCTATTGTGGCCCAATTGTTGTGGCCACACTACGTGTGCTGATGTGTGCTGCGATCTGTTAAATGGAGCACGTCATCCACATTTTTGTACATTGCATGCACTCCGAGTGTGCCAGAAATGCACACGCAATCCGTAATACGCAATCCACTTGCGTGCATGTAGCACTGGTGTATGTTACAGTGTGGCTATATATATATATATATATATATATATATATATATATATATATATATATATATATATTCCAACAAATCACTGTTGTTAGTTTATTTGGTCTATTTCAAAGGTGTCTAGATTTGAATACACACAGGGAGATTCAATAAAAGTTCTTATTGTTTAAAATGGTGATAATTTTGCCCAACCAATCAGATCTTATTTAACATTTGTAAGCTTACATCTGATTGGTTGGGGCAAAGTTAGCACCATTTTAAACGATAAGAACGTTTATTGAATAAACCCTGACAGCTTTTAATGTAATGTTAACTGAAACATCAGTCATAAATGCTTACCCTCCAACATTCCCCTTCTTTAATAGTTAAGGAAACAAAAAGAACGTACTTCCGGTACTAGGAACTTTATTAACACATATAAAACCATACACCTAAAACACCTCAGACTCAGATAATGCTGTACGGTTTTAGCATGTGTTAATAAAGTTGCCTAGTACCGGAAGTACATTCTTCTTCCTCTAAATAATTATTGTAATTCCCATTAAATAGTTACACAAAGGGCTAGGTCACACGAATGCACTTTTAAGCGTGATACGATCACAATCTGATCATGCCATAAAATGAGCAGACTAGTGTGGCCCAATTGTGGTGGCCACACCAGTGCGCTGCCGTTTGCTGCGCATGAGATCCGTTAATAGTAACACGCGCAAGCATGCCCATTTCTGGCGTGCTCTGAAGCACGCCAGCCTTATAGGAACAAAACAGTGCAGAGCTGCAAGGGGAGGATAATTCTCATCAGTGCACATATTTAAAGGGCAATATTGGAATATGCATAACAAAATTAATTATTATGATTTTAATCAGGTGGTAAGGAATTATGGGACCTGTAGTTCAACCTTTCATAGTTTAAATATGAGCATTTCATTACTGAAAAATGCAGATTTTATATCTCTTAAGTAACTTTTGCTTGTAAAGGATCATGAGGTTAGTAGTTCAAAATCATTTTAACCATGTGCTGTGTGACATATATGCAGTTTATATATCACTTATATAACAATTTTGAAATTGGCCTGGTTGGTGGTTGAACTACAACTCCCATCATTCATTATCGAACAAAGTGATATAAAAATTGCATCATTCAGGGCAGCAATGAATGACACAGCAATGCATGGTTAAAATGATCCTGGTCGATGGTGGAACTGCACCACCCAGCATCCCTTAGGCTGCGGCAAATAGGTGTTCACTGAGACCACCAACTAGCCCTAAAGGTACAAATGCACAAGTGCAATTATAGCAATAGCAAACAAATTAATTGATTTTGTGAAACTCTCAATATTTCAAACTTAACTTGCCTCAATCTTGAAAATACCCCCCCCCCATACACACACACACACACAAACAAACACAAATGAGCAGCAGCAGTTAGCCATTGGCCAAGACGTCACTGTCACGGCCATCACTGACCATCTTACCCAGAAGAGTCAGAGAGCCACGGAGATGGGTCAAGGAGCTGGTAAGTATGAGATCTCCCTCCCACCATCCAGATCCATCCATTGCTGCCCTTCCACCTAGTGTAAAACCTCTTTTCTGTAGTGTAGGCTATCCCTTCCCACCCCAACCACTATGTTAGTCTAGTAAAAAAAAGTTTAAGAACTGTAATTACAGCCCTTTGTTCCTGCGGCACTCTCCATTGACGGCAGCCACATCTGTGATTGGCTCCGGCCCCTGTTTGCTAGTTCCGGCATATCTGGTTACAAATGCATTCAATAAACTGGTAAAAATAGCAGTTGAGGTTGCGGTTAGATAACTGACAAGTCACAAGGTATTTGTTTTAAGGGTGGACATGCCCTTTAAAGTGATATTGGTACATAACTCCATTTTGTGGATAGTGTTCCTGTTTCATGTTTTTAGGGTAACAGTAACTACAGTAGGTGGAACAATAGCAGTAATTGAGCAAAATAACATAATACATTTTATACTAAATTGTTATTTTACTATTTTACTATGGTTTTTTAAATAACCATATGGGAAGAGATTTGTCAATCAGAAGTCTGATATTCAGGAATATTGAGCTGGGATTGGCCTGTGTATACCAGCCATAGGTTGATTCAGAGATACAAACCACTCTGGTCCAGGAGACCAGGTTTAATGCATATAGAAGACTTTGCTGATCTAATTGAACAAATTAAATGTGTCCTGAAAATATAGAACACTTCAATCAATCACATCCTCTTTCTTTTACATCTCTTGTACATATTTTTAATGTACGTTAGTTCTTTGTGTATACAGTTTAAATATTGGCAAGGAATTAAGGTTTTTTTCAAATTCACATGTAATGCTTCAAATAGCAAACTCTCTTGATGTTTCTTCACATTAAATTATTCTTCACAATAAAATTATTCAAACATTTATGTTTATTTGAAATAATTGTTTGAAAAAACACTTTACAGTAAAACATATTTGGTTGAACTTATTTTCTAATAGTGCACTAGTTTTTAGGATTTAAGATGCTACACATCCGCCCACAAATAGTTTTTTATATTGTATATCAGTTAAACAGCCCCTCAACCCCATTTTTTAAAAAAACCTATTCCAAAGATGCTCCTAAAAGGACTTACAAATCCCAATATCTCACAGGCACTTATCCTTCACTCTTATGGCTTCCAGGTATGGGCTGTCAGTCAAAGCCATGAAGAGGGCATCACGGTCAATGGCTGACAGACCTTACCGAAGCAGCATCTTTTAATTCTGTGCCCACTCTTAACCAGCTTGCATGAGCAGCAAAAGAGGCTTAGCATGCTGGCAAGGGATCAGGATATGTAAGGCCTTTCAGAAGCTCCTCTAGAATAGATAAATATAAGAAAATGGTTTTGAGGATGGACTTGCCCTTTAAAACCCTTTGTACCATCCACCAGCCCATTATTATCTACTTATATTAATTTTGTCATTGTATACCTATGCATGTTTCTTGCATCTGTGCTCTACAGCACCACATTTGTATTTGCTTCTTCTGCAGTTATACCTCATGCATAGATACTTCACCTTTCTGCAGACCCTTAACCGAAATGCCACGTCTTTTGTTCCATACATACACATCTAACACTACTCAATAATTTATTAGATTTGGTTAACAAGATTAATTTTTTTTTCTCATTAACCTAACCCTGTCATAAAAATGTAGATATCTTATGTCCAGATTTTGTAAAGAAAAATCTGAAAGAAAATAAATCCAAGGAAACAGGACTTAGTAAAAAGTTCACGTGGTAAAAAATTTTAGGCACTTATGAAATAATAATTTGAAAGCATTTCTAAAACTTTTATGGCACATAGGGTACAGAATAGGATTAATAGCAGAATTAGAGAATAACAACCAAATGGTGATTTCATACCAGAGAGAACCAATACAGGACCCTTGGCAGGCTGCACGGATACTAACAAGGAAGGAATAGGGAGCCCAGCAAAGGGCAAAGACTGAGACCAAAATTGCAAGGGATTTTGCAGCTTTTTTGTCTCTGGATAATTTAATTACCTTAAATTGAACTTTGTTTGGTAATTTACCAATTTGAGAGCTGAAATTGGCCTTGCTGTCTAACAGGTAAGTGGCATTAACTGTTTCATATTGAGATGATTTACTCTTCTCTATCCCATTTGCTTGTGTAGATGTAAGTACATCATTAGTTGCTATTATGTAGGGAGTCACATCTATTGGTCTTTTTTCTGATTTGCCAAATGCGGCGCCATTTCTTTTCTTTCTGCTGCGTTTGTGAATGTTCCAGAAGATTCTCAGGTTAAAAAATGAAATGCTGATCATTGGAAAGGCAAAATCCAAAGATGATGCACCAAGAAGGAAATACCAAGTACCAATGAACCCAGCACGACAGCTGTACTCAGGAACAATGTTTGTACCAGTGATGATCTCCCAGAAGATAATTGCTGGAACATAGATTAAGAATGGAAATATCCAAACTAATGCTATTTTTATAGCAGTCTGACTCTGACTGTTTTGTACAGAACGATTGTAAACCTACAAGAAAACAGAAAGCAAATAAACGCATTTATAAACAGTCCTCATTTGAATTTTATTATGACGGTCAGAATGTATTGAATGTCATCAGTATTTTACACCCACAAAACGAAATTCTACAAGGTACCAATATTCAATGCCAAGTATTTGTAAAATACAGTGCGGTAGTGGTATTTAAGGATAAACTTTCCACAAAGCGAGGCACTGGCACAAACAGGAATAAAAGCACACACCAACAGGGAGATTCAATAAAAGTTCTTATCGTTAAAAACTGCAAATTTTGCCCACACCAATCAGATCTTTTAACATTTGAAAGCTAACATCGGATTGGTTGGGGCAAAATTAGCACAGTTTTTAAGAACTTTTATTGAATCTCCCTGCAAGTCTTCAAATCAAGCAAGTAAACACAATATTATTGTATAACTAAATCATATCCAGGGCTCCCTGACACATTTCAAGCTTGCTGCTTTTAGTCATATGACTAGTCTTATGACTAAGAGCAGCAAGCTCTTTTTTTGTTTTGGATAAAGTGCCCATACAAGGCACGATTCTCAGCCATGCTGACCCGCAATCGCACATGTGTACAAACCTTGTATCCCTAGCAAGACTGATAAGCTTCAGAAGCTTTTCTGGAGTTTTTCCTATTGTCATTATTTATTTCTGTTTTGCTAATTACTTTGAGTTGTTTGAAATGATATTGAACCCAACCTTGACCAGATTATATTAGGACCAATTACTCCAGCTCCCCCCTGTGTAGATTAAAAGGAGACGGCAATCAATATTTTTCACCTATGTTTGCACATTTTATTAAATACCAAGGAAGAACTGTGGGAGGGTTACAAATAGTATAAAAAGGCTACAAACATTAATTATTTTTATATATAACGTATATACTCGAGTATAAGTCAAATTTTTCAGGCTTTAAAATTAGCCTGAAAACCTAACCTCGACTTATACTCGGGTCAAGTCCTAATTTAGATCCAAATTCTGCAATTGTGAATAGTAACCAGTAGGTGGCGCTGTGTTAACCTGCATAGAAAGTTACAGGAGCTGATCTGCCTTTACACTTCCTGCTTCCTGTAGTCTGGCTGCTGCACTGTTACTGCTCATCTGGATTCTGTAAATCTGATGGGTCTTCTCAGTTTGGGGCAAAAAACAGCTGCTAGTTCAGTGCAAATGACAGCTTGAAACTACAACTCTCAGGCGACATTTTTAACTATGGGGGTCAGAGAGTCCTTTACTATATGAGGTCAGTGTGCCCTTTACAATATGGGGTTCAGGAGAATTGTAAATTATGTTAAGCTTAATTAAAAGTTTACTGAACCATGCCACTCCACGTTTAGAAACTGAAACTCCCAGCAACAAAGCATGCTGGGAGTTGTAGTTTCAAAACATCTGGAGTGCCAAGGAATAAGAGGTTACTGGTACTGGATTTGGCTATTACTGTATGGGATTCATGTATGGGAATTCTGATGTCTATTTAAAGGGCAACTAAAGCCTCAAAACAATACAGAATCAGAAGGCAGTTGTGGTCAAAATTTCAACCCCCGACTTATACTCGAGTCAATCAGTTTTTACAAATTTTTCAGGTAAAAATAGGTACCTCTACTTATACTCGGATCGACTTACTCGGATACTCGAGTATATACGGTATTAAAAATATGGTTTTGGATTTTCTGTGTATTGGAGAAAGTTAACAAAATACAGGTAGCAATTCAATTAATGAGAGCTTCATTATAAAGCATATGATCATAATTTTCAGCATATGTGCCTGGAATGGCTATTAACCACAACAGGTCCCCCCCAAATGTACTTACCAGCCTTCGTTCCCCCGACGCCTTCTGCTTGACTTCCATGGACATACCCTTTAAGGTCCTAGTAGATGGACATGAAATAAATGTTATAAATGTGTTATTAGTAAAAAAAGAAAAATTATAGGCAACTAGTGAATCACTCCCTATTGTGTATATAAAGCGATTGGTCATTAAGAAATATAAGGATGCACAGGTTACTTCCTGATTGTTTAGTATACCAGTTAGTCAGTGTACTAAGTCAAAGAAACATACATATTTGAACAGGGCATACTGGCTAAACAGTCCAAACAAATCAATTATTTTTTTACACATTTGCTTTACCAAATGTTTGTTTTTATGCTGGTCATACATTATTTTAAATGAGAATTACCGTATACTGTAATCTACTTTTTATTTTGCCATTTGATATATTAAACATTTCAACAACGAATTAATTTAGAGACTGTATAAAATACTTACAGCTTTAATTACAGAAAGAAATCTATCATAACTGATTAGAACAATATTAAATGCAGAAGCAGTTGAGGTAGTATAATTTACAGTTAGCCAGATTTTGCAAAGGAATCTTCCAAAGATCCATTTCCCAGTGAACATAAATGGTACGTAGACAGGAACAGTGATAGCACCTTATAAAAAAAACATAAATACAGGATAAAGAGAACCAAATGAATATAAAAAACTTGTATGTGTGTAAAGTATTTGAGAGTCTGTGAATGTACACCTGCGTGTGTATTCAGGTTTCTGACAATATGATGTCAAACGATAATATCTTTTTATGTTGTGATTTAGTTTGCATTATCAGATGGAAAAAGTAAAATATTATCAATTTCAGTAGACATTTTAACATGTTTAATAACAGAGGGGCATATTTAAAAACAATACCATGCTGAATTAAAATACCTCACTGGTATTGTATGAACAATCCTAAATTTACTACCGAAATCATAGATTTACAGACGCTATCGTAGACTTACGGCATAGTATCATAATGTGCCTTTATATGTATGGCCAACATTGCCTACTTTTGTATTGCACATTATTGTCTGATGCAAACTTTAAAGAAAAATATAATTTATATATAAATAGATATCGTTATATAGTATATTAATACAACAAAATATATATTAAGAAAGTCACTTACCCACTAAAAAATCACAAATGGCCAAATTAAGAAGAAAAAAGTTAGATTGATTTCTTAGTCTCTTGTCCACCACGAAAGCCAACATAACAATACTGTTGCCCAGAACTATGAGCAGAATAAGAAATGATATAAGGAAGAGAATCAAAATATTTATACCTCTGGAAAATTGCATTTCCAGACCATTGTTCTCAAATATAGCAGATGAATTACCTGCAATAGCTTTATGCTCTCTAAAGGCTTTCATGTTAGATTATTTAAATGCGTTTTAGATTTAATAAAATACTGTCTCTTATCAGCTGTATCAGCGATAAGAAATACACTGTTTAAAGAGATAGAGATCCCACTGGAGTATGATTAGAAAAGAATACATGTCCAAGAAGTTGAGACAGTTTTGAGAGATGAGACTATAGAAAGTAGATTATATAGAAAACTCACATCTCAAATGCTTTCATCCCCCGGGAAGTATAATTAGTTCACCCAAATGCCAGTTTACGCACTGCAAGAAAATTTTTCCACTGAGGTTGATTATAACAAAGAAGAGAAATAAATAGACTGTTTGTATCCTGAGGATTGAAAAAAATTTTTAAAGAACCAGAAGTGGGTGGAATACCAAGGGATACTTTACTTTACCAAAAACCATCAGAATAAGAAAGAGAAGAAGAGATTAACTTTTACAAGTAAATCCGATGATCATTTCAACAAAATGAAAAAGACAATTTGAAACCCTTGTGATTTTTCTACGGTAGGTAGGCAGGTGATTACACTCACTAAACCATAAGACTTATCATTTTACATCAGAGAGAGAGATCCAGCAATCATTTTAAGCTTGGATACAGAAAAGGCTTTTGACAGGCTTGGCTGGAACTTTATGCTTAAGGCATTACAGCAGATAGGAATCAAAGGCCAGTTCATTACTGCTTTAACAACATTGTACAACTTCCCTACTGCAATAATTAAATTACTTCATGCCACCTCCTCCCCTTTAACCTTATGTAATGGGACACGGCATGGATGTTCACATTCTACGCCACTTTATGCACTCTGTATACAGGCTTTACTGACTGGGATTAGGCACTACCCAAATTTTCACACAGTTAAGTTTTATTAGAAAATAAGTAGCTTTGTAAGCTGATGATTTGTTACAAACAAACAGACCATTGGAATCATAGCATAATGAAATGCAGGCACTGATTTATCTGGATGTGTATAATATGCACAAACATCAGGTGGGAAGTTCAGTTTCAACAGGAGCTCCCAGGAGGGGTCTAGCAAGCTCTCAGGAGGGGTCTAGCAATCCCAGATTTTAAAAATATTGCTATAGTGGTCTTTCCCCACAATTTTAGCAAGAAGGATGGCATTATAATTTAAAACACAAGTACTTATAATGTATCAATCCCCTTCATGAAAAGCTCAATTAATATTTGGATTCTCATTAACAGAAGGTTAAAATAAATATAATTGACCTAATTACTTGTAGTAATAAGGTAATATTTTACCCCCGTTAGACTGCACAGTCCCAAGGTATGTTGGAGGTGCAGTGGAGCAGATTTAATACGTATATTAAAGGGAAGGTGCAATGGTGAGAATCTATATTACAGTCACTCAGTGATGTCACTGAGTGACTTCCTGTATTCCACTGCCCCTCCCCATTTCTCTCTCTCTGCCTGTATTAGTAATGTAGATAACAAGACTGTTTTTGTACACTGACTGACTGACTGAATTACTGTGTACTGAGTCCAGTATGAATCACAGGAATGTGCTCGCTCCTCCTTATCAGCACAATAATTCAGTCAGTCAGTGTAACGAACCAGAACTGCACTTGGTGAGAGACGATGTTTATTGTCTTCTTTTAGATTGAGATAGAAACGGCAGTTAACTATTTGTATTTACAAAAACGGGCATGTTATCAACATTACTAATACAGGGGGGGAGAGAGGGAGGGAGAAACAGAGTGCATGTGCTGGATTTTTCTTTTTTTTTACCTTATGTATTATATGGAATAATACGCTACCTACAGAATAATTTATGGATATTACTTCACCTCGGAGTTCCCTGTCCATATCCCTGATTATAGAGGTCAGGGAACTCCGAGGTGAAGTAATATCTTGGTAGCGTAATCTCCTTATATTACACTGTAGGTAGCGTATTATCCCTTATATATTGTACTCGCCCACTAATAATTACATTTTGGGAAATCGTCCAGCAATACATTAATGAGATATCTGTAACAAATTGGCCTTTGATATGCACTATTGATTTTCCATAACTTTGCAGAAATTAAAGCGAGTCAGATATTTACTGCAGCACCCTGCTTAATTCCGTTCTACTGGAAAGCATATTTAATTCTTCGAAATATACAATAGGGTCTATCACTTTTTTAGATTACTAAGGGGTGATTTTTAAGATTTTTGGTTTGTGACCTGCATTCCTGTACTCTTTTTTTGAAAGATGTGGTTTATTTTCTGCACCATTTTAGCAAAGCATAACTGTTTGCTCAGATACTCTGTGAACGTAATAACTGTATTGTCTTAATTGCTTTGGCCTTGCTATTTCTTACCATAGAGCAAACTGGAATGTAGTAGAGAGGCAGCATTAATTTGTCATAAAAATATATATATATATGAAGCGCAGCCAGCACCTAAAAAACTTATCCAGTTTACTCTCCCCAGCTGATGACGGCTTTCTGTAAGTGTTGACTGTCTGTCACTCTGTTTGGGCACATATTATATTTGCCAGTCTGTGTGGGCTGGGCATGGGGGCATCTTATATGTACCAATCTATGTGGGCTTAGCATGGGGGCATCTTATATTTAAACAGAAATAAAAAATTATAATTAACAAAATAAATAATTAAAAGATACTGGCCCTCCCTACATGATAGGAGCATGCCCTCCCTGCATGACAAAATGATAGTAGATCTTGGCAAATGTAGACCAAGATTTAACGGAAGAATATGAAAGACATGTTGATTAAGATTGTTCCTAATTTAAAAGGTTGTGGATCATCATGGAGGGGGATGTAATAAAAGGAGGTGTCGGGTAATGCAGGCTGAGATTTGACTATAAAAGATGGAAGAATATGAAATACACTAGACAGTAAGCCCCTTACAATAACAGGTGCTAGAAGCCCTGAGTGCCCCCTTAGTGTACCAAGGCCATAGCTCACCTCCATGTCCCAAGGACAGTGTACCCTCTTAGTGTCCCAAGGCCAGAGTCCCTCCTCTGTCCCAAATCCAGGGCCGCCCCTCTGTCCCAAATCCAAGGCCCCCCCTCTGTCCCAAATCCAAGGCCCCCCCTCTGTCCCAAATCCAAGGCCCCCCTCTGTCCCAAATCCAGGGCCCCCTCTGTCCCAAATCCAGGGCCCCCCTCTGTCCCAAATCCAGGGCCCCCCTCTGTCCCAAATCCAGGGCCCCCCTCTGTCCCAAATCCAGGACCCCCTCTGTCCCAAATCCAGGGCCCCCTCTGTCCCAAATCCAGGGGCCTCCCCCTTGTCCCAAATCCAGGGGCCACCCTCTGTCCCAAATGCAGGGCCCCCCCTCTGCCCCAAATTCAGACCCCCCTCTGTTCCAAATCCAGCCCCCCCCCTCTGTCCCAAATCCAGGGCCCCCCTCTGCCCTAAATCCAGCCCCCCCTCTGTCCCAAGTCCAGGGCCCCATCTGTCCCACGTCTAGGGGCCCCCTCTGTCCCAAATCCAGGGCCCCCCTCTGTCCCAAATCCAGGACCCCCCTCTGTCCCAAATCCAGGTCCCCTCCTCTGTCCCAAATCCACCACCCCCCCTCTGTCCCAAGCAACCTTACCTGCGGTCTGTTTAATTGTGTTTACTGTGTTTCTTCCTCCAGTGGTGAGTCAGTTTGGAACTGCAGAGACTCACCCTCTAGTGGTGAGTCCATAGGAACTGTAGTGACACACACACGGACCATAGTACAGATGCAGCAGTTAGGCTTTTATTATATAGGATGTTAAAAGTGTTTTAGGATTTATAATTACTAACATAGTACTACTAACATACTAACACAAGGGGGCTGTGGGGCACTTAAAATTACATTAAGTGGAAGTGATACAATTTGACCAAAGCATCAGAACAAGCACAAAGAAAAAGATGATTAATGAACATTTCTGGACCCCATTTAATATAATAGTATCTGTTCTAGTGCTAACAGTAATAGCATAGGTGTTTTAGTTACAATTTTATGATCATAAAAATAAGTAACCTCAGTATGGAAGGTCCATCTAATTACCTTGGATCATTTTCCTGGACTGACATCTCCTGCTTGGTTGGAAAGGTTGATTCCCCGACCTTGCATTGTATTAGTGGGGGTGCTATTATAACATGAACAGTAAGACTTTATTTTACATATTTTATGCTTTACTGTATAGTATTTCTATTATCATCCTAGAAGTTGAATTATTCCGCAGACAGGCCCTTTGGGATTCTGGATTCCTTATGCAATTAAGGCTCTCCCCCTTTTAGTAGGAAACTATGATTTGCAAAGCTACCAGCAACACCTCATTAACATACAGTATCTGCCGAAAGATTTTATTCATGTATGGTCAATCATTCTTATTTCACACAATCTCTATCTAGAAACAGCATGGAAAGGCAAATGTTCCTATTATTTACTAAACAACTAAATTTGGAATGCATTGGTGTGCATAATCACTACGGCTAAAGTTTTTAGAAATAACACATACAATAGAAGTACTGTGGGAGCACCATGAGATATTTCCAGCTAACCAACCAATTGTGCCGGGTATCGGTCAGTCGTGCAGAAATATCGCATGGTGTGGGTGGGAGAAGCCGCAAATGAGCTTGGTCACTCATTCGTCTGGATCAGATGAACTGGTGATCGGCCAATCTTGCGATTCCCTATTGGATCGCATTACAGTCATTTGTTCCGGCTGATCACTTGCTAGTAGCAAACGCTTGGTCGGGACAAAAGGTCCCCTCATGTGTACCAGACTTAGGCTAAATTACAATTAAATTCTGTGGAAGTGCTTCTGATCTAGTCAATAAATCGTACAAACATAGAAAAGCTAATCAATGCACATTCCTAGGCCCCATACAATATCATATTATCTGCACACTGGCATACATTATAAACAAAGGGGTTTTAGAATTGATTACTGTAATCACATAAATGAAAAGCCTTCCAACCAGGGGGAGTGAAAGGGTTTATCTGTTATCTATAAGTATTTCTCAGAGTCCCGCTTCCAGGAATATGGGATATTAATAGGCAGCGCCTCTATTTTTACTTGGTCAATTCTACAGTAGCGTAGCTACAGACTTATGGGCCCTGATGCAAAATTTGGGCATGGGGCCCCCCAACACCGCCGCAAACACAAATCGCCACCGCAAACAAAATAATAATTTCCATAAAAAACATCCAAATTCATCATTAACATTTTTTAAAGGCACTCATTTTAAAACAGACATACTTTCCCCATACACCTAGCAAAACTATTCATTAGGATTCAAACAGTATTTCTAAACTTAGATCCTCAAACCTTCTAAAATAACTAACCAACTGACACTAGTAAAATGTTTGGTGCACAGGGAGTGGTAAAATGCTTTGTATATAACCACTGGGAAAATAGTTGGCACAGAGACTGGGGTTAAATGCTTGGCATGCAGACACTGATAAACTGGTTGGGG
The DNA here is from genome assembly GCA_019447015.1 of Hymenochirus boettgeri. Taxonomy (NCBI): domain Eukaryota; kingdom Metazoa; phylum Chordata; class Amphibia; order Anura; family Pipidae; genus Hymenochirus; species Hymenochirus boettgeri. The sequence goes on along the minus strand of CM033474.1, from coordinate 207,805,469 downwards.
AACTGGCACTACACACAGACAATGGTTAAATGCTTGGCACACAGACAATGGTAAAAATGCTTTGTAGACCACTGGCAAAACAGTTGGCCCACTTACTGGTAGTTTTGGAACAAAGTGGGGCCCCCTTTTTGACCAAGGGCCCTGGTGCAGTCGCATCCCTTGCACCGCTGGTAGCTATGCCCCAGCAATTCTATAACCAGAAGACTTTACCCAGAGAGGGTTTTCTGTAGGTTAGAAAGCAATAAATGGGGCTTAGTAACTGTAAAAGGGACATTATCTGCAAAAAGGGAAATGAAAGTGCCCTTGAAGCACTGATCCCACAGCTTGAACTGGGACTCCCTCCTTGGCACTTATAAGTGCCTTTGTGGCAGGTATTTAAAGCAATAATTATCTCAGAATGTGAGCAATTCCTTTACTGCATCCGAAGATCGGGAGGTAAATCTTCATCATCTTCGGTACATTTCTCTATGACCATTTTAGCTGTGTTCCTGACTATAATGGTACAAGTCAAGATGTCCTATATTCCCGTTACTAAATGCTCTATGCATTGAGCTCCTTACTTGTACCATTCTCATCAATCCAGATATTAGAGGAGAGCAGCTGGGGAAATCGCCTTATTTCATTTCCCTAAGCCACATTTATTGCTTTCTAACCTGCAGAAAACCCTCTCAGGGTACAGTCTTCTGGGTATAGAATTAACCAAGTAAAAATAGAGGCACTGCCTATTAATATCCCATACACCTGGAAGCAGGACTCTATGAAATATTTATAGATAACAGATAAACCCTCTGTTTGCAGATTTGTTCCCTGGTAATTAGTATTGCCTTCTACAGGAAACAAAAAAATTGTTACAATCTTGGACCACAAACCTTTCATGGTTCAGTAGAATTACCAATATAAAAATGCCCATCCCACCAAAGTAGTTCTATCTCTTTTCCCTGTACATTATTTTAAGGTTTCCACCTCCAGAGTAACATTCTGGACTTACTTTGGGGACATAAAGCCTATAGACTATCCAGACATGGCAAGACATTCCCAGGGAGCAACCCACAAATATTCAAGTACTATCATGCGGCAAATCTTGTCATACTCTCTAATTTTTTTCCATAAGGCCTGTGGCCCATTGCTCTTCGGGACTGGACCGGATGTGAATTGTTTAAATAATTATAAAGAACTGCTGAATATGAAGCACTATATAAGAAATAAAATACACACAAATATATCCATACAGATTTAACCCCCCCAATAAGACATTACCTTTCTTTCTAACATTGTTATCAGAGTTACTGATAACAATTTTAAACTGTATATTGATCTCACCCTCTGTTGAAAATCAACCCATCACACATAACTACATTCACCACTGGGGGACCTTACTGTATAGAGAAATGGTCCTTTACATGATAGGGCTTGCTTCCACATACACATGGTTTATAAAGTGAGTCTCAGAAAGGTGTTTGAGGGGTGTGTGGGGCATAAGAAGCTCTTTACCATATACTTTTACCTTTAACTTAATTTAATCTTTATTTGCAATACACAGCCCCATAGAAAGCCTCATACACAGCCCCATAGAAAGTCCCATACACAGCCCCATAGAAAGTCCAATACACAGCCCCATAGAAAGTCCCATGCACAGCCCCATAGAAAGCTCCATACACAGCCCCATAGAAAGTCCCATGCAACAGCCCCATAGAAAGTCCAATACCACAGCCCCATAGAAGTCCATACACAAGAAAAAACAAAACAAAACCACCCCCCTAGAAGTCCAATACACAGCCCCATAGAAAGTCCAATACACAGCCCCATAGAAAGTCCCATACACAGCCCCATATAAAGTCCAATACAACAGCCCATAGAGAGTTCCATACACAACCCCATATAAAGTCCCATACACAGCCCCATAGAGAGTTCCATACACAACCCCATAGAAAGTCCCATACACAGCTCCATAGAAAGTCCCATACACAGCCCATAGAAAGTCCCATACACAGCTGATAGAAAATCCCATACACAGCCCCATAGAAAGTCCCATACACAGATGTGCCCTGCATACCTTTCTGTGCAGCATATTAGCTGAATCCTGTTACTTCATTTTTTCCCCTTTTCCTGATCTGAGTGAGCGGGACAACAACTACCAACCCAGAAATCAAGAGAATTCTGTATATTACCCATACAAGCCCCATAGAAAGTCCCACACACAGCCCCATAGAAAGTCCAATATACAGCCCCATAGAAAGTCCAATACACAGCCCCATAGAAAGTCCCATACCCATGGCCCACAGAACGTCCCATACACAGCCCCATCGAAAGTCCCATACACAGCCCCATAGAAAGTCCCATACACAGTCCCATAGAAAGTCCCATACACAGCCCTATAGAAAGTCCCATACACAGCCTGATAGAAAATTCCATACACAGCCCCATAGAAAGTCCCATACACAGCCCCATAGAAAGTCCCATACACAGCCCCATAGAAAGTCCCATATACAGCCCCATAGAAAGTCCCATACACAGATGTGCCCTGCATACCTTTCTGTGCAGCCTATTAGTTGAATCCTGTTTCTTCATTTTTTCCCCTTTTATCAAGGATCGAATGGAGAAATTTTAAAAAGATTACGGCCCCTTCCTATGGATGAGGTCTGGTTGGTGTGCTCTCCCTTTAACTACTGGGTTTTTTTTTGTTTATCTCACCTTACATTCCATCCATACATGTAAATAGGGTTTCATGTTGTTTATACTTTTTATTTTTCTATGTTGTGTAATAGACACTTATAACACTATTATATTTACCAAAAGATGTCAGTAATTTTGCTATATACCATTTTTCTAAATACTTATTTAAAGGGCATGTGTATACCCCCCCCCCCCCACCAACTAAAATTTGTTGTGTAGGCCCCACTGTGTTAAAAGATCTGGATCCCTTTTACCACAGCTTAGTGTCTGTGTTGAGAAAAAAAACCCACCCTGCATGCAAGGTTTAAATTGCAAAAATGTGCCACAAAAGATATTTATCTGCCCTCGTTCCCTCAGCTCCCTCTGCTGTTCTTTCACACGGAAAATCAGAGGGGCCCGGACCAGCAGCTGCATTGGCTGCCAATTCTCAGCCAATCACAGACATGGCTGCCAGTCTGGCCCCTTGTGCTGTTCTGTGCGTAAGAACAGCATTAGAGGCTGTGGCCGACAGAACGAATGCTGGCGAGTATATTTTGGGGCCTATTTTTGTAATTTAAACCTAGTGAGGACTAGGTTATGGGGAATTCCCTACATAATATCAAACATTTCCTTTTTTTCTTTTCTTTACTTGCAAATGAAAACTGAAATAATTTTTTTTTTTTATTGTTTTTCCAAAAATGCACTGCTCTCAGATGCATGTGTAATATGGTTACAGGTCAACATAAAACCTGTTTTTCTACAAAAAAACAAGTTGTAAACAAGCGATGAGCACAGTGCATGGTGACCACACAGGAATACAGAAAGCAAGTTTACAAAGGTTTTCTTCACTCTCCCTCTAGAGATAGCAATGATTAAGCACATTTACAGCTGATTAATATTTATGATTTGATTTAGACAGTGTAAGTACCAACTCCACCTAGAATACCTGATTCTTATAAAAGATGGTTACATATACAGTTTGCGAATGGTTAGAGGTCTGCACATTTTTAAAGGTGTAAAAGATACATTTGAAGGAGATGATTTCTTTCAATATTTGGACTACATCTATCTGATGCCTAAAATTTTTAGAATGGACTTTAATAATAACTCTGCTGGAAATGTTTCCTTTCTCTGGGAAGATGTGGGTTTGAATATAAAATCTCCTTCAACTATTCTAATAAGCGTAGTGATATCTTTTTTCCTTTTACTTGCCATTCTAGGCAATGCCTTTGTCATGTTATCCTTTGTTGTAGACAGTCGTCTCAGAAATCATAGTAACTTTATACTTCTTAACTTGGCCATTTGTGATTTCCTCATTGGTAAGTTTTTCAAACTTTTATATTCACCAAGACAATCAATATAAAGTCTTTAGTATTAAAACGCACTATAGCGGGGGAAAAATGAAAATTGATCTACAATTTTCTTTTTCAGTAAAGTGTAATGTGCATAGATAGAGCCTTACATTTTTGGCATAACCAAAGTTGGTATAAAGCATAGATCAAGAAATAAAAGTGGTGCTCTGATCTCTCCAGGTGCATTTACCTCTCCTTTGTACCTACCTTATATGTTGACTGGGAAATGGATGTTCGGGAGGTTTCTCTGCAAACTGTGGCTAACTGCAGATTATACTATTTCTACAGCATCATTATTTAATGTTGTTTTTATCAGCTATGACAGATTTCTTTCTGTGACAAAAGCTGTAAGTATCTACATATATATGGTTATGTTTGTCAGTCCATTACTTAATTTATCTGAAGTAAAAAGAGAATTTAATGTATAGCTCTTACAATACAAAAAAATAAGCAGAGTCTCTCTAATTTAGTTCCCCTTCACAGCTGACTACCCATAAACTCCAAATGTTATAATACTATTTAGTAATGTATATTTTACAGATTACACTGTTTTCTAACCAGGGATACTATATACATAATTACAAGCAATGTCTCTGAGTTTGCTGATGACATGCAGAGCTTTGGAAAATTCAAATGATGGGGAATTGCTGCAGGCAGACCTACAGTAGACAGATTGTAAACATAGCAGAGTGGCAGATGACATTCAGTGTTGATAAATGTAAGTTGATGGGATTTAACAATCCTTGTGCCACCTACACTATAAACAGTGACAGATTGCAAAAGCTAGAGTTTGCAAAATATTGTCTTCTATAACATGGGGAATAGATTCAAAGGACAAAAAAATTATTCTCCCTCTTTAAAAAGTACTGTAAGGCATAATTTGGAATATGCGGTACAGAGTTCAAAGAAGGGCAACTAAATTAATAAGGGGAATGGAGGGGCTTGACTATGCAGTCAGATTAGACAAGTTATGGCAATTTACATTAGAGAATCAGCAATTTAGGGGATATGAGCACTTTGCATTATGAAATACAGTATATTAAGGGGCCATATAATAAACTTAATGTTCACCAATAATAAAAGTTGGACTAGCCAGATGTATGTCTTTATTTAACCTCAACTACTATGTTACTATGTATGTATGTTAAAGGAGTTGGAAACATCCTTTAAAATAAATAGAAAAGAAGATTTATCTTCAGGTTAGGAAAGGTTTCTTTACAGTGAGAACAGTGAAACTGTTTTTAGCAGATGTGGTAACAGCAAGTTCATTAAAGGAATAGTTCACTCTTGAATTGAACTATTCCTTAAATATACTGATTGAAGATCGGGAGGTTAAGGAGCAGTGCCTTACCTCCCGATTTTCAATCAGTATTGCAGGGCTTGAGAATGAAGATGGGAGCTAACTTACCTTTTACGCGATCCCCCACGGCCAAGCTGGAATCTCCGACCGCTTCACTCTCCAGTACAGCCATAGCACGCATTACGCGCATGCATGCTATGGCTGTACAGGAGAGTGAAGCGGTTGGAGATTCCAGCTTGGCTGCGATGGATGGCGTAAAAGGTAAGTAAGCTCCCATCTTTGTTCTCGGCCCTGCAATACTGATTGAAGATCGAAAGGTAAGGCACTGCTCCTTAACCTCCCGATCTTCAATCAGTCCATTAAAGGAATAGTTCAATTCGAGAGTGAACTATTCCTTTAAATATTTTTAAAAGGGGGCTGGATGAGTTTTCTTAAACTAAAAAATAAAAAAAAATTACTGGTATTAATATGTTTCTTATAGTTCGGGTTGATCCAGAGAGCCTTTCTGATTGCCTTTTGGAGGCAGGAAGCATTTTGAAGGTTGAACTATAGTAAATGGATGGATGTCTTTATTCAACCTCCATTACTATGGTACCACTTATTAAATGGGGAGAACCACAGAGACTTGCTTAGCAGAGTTATTTAGAAGTTGCAAGAACCCTGAGGCACTACACTCAGAACATTAACGCACATAGATGTAGCTGTTTGTGATCTAACAACCAATTCTCTATGCATGTGCAAATGTTTATATTTAAGGCCAACAGACCTCAGCTTATACATAAGTTGCCTGTATGGCACAGTATCAAAAGCTTTAGAAAGACCAATTCAAGACTAATTACTAGCAAGTCATGCAGCGTATATTGATTTTATACAGTTGTAAAGAGATGAATTGGTAATCCGACAAATGCTATCATTGCCTCTTATTCTGCATAAATGGAGCCCTTAATATCTGGACATAGACAAGATGTCAAGAATTTTTAGGACCTTTTTTGATGAGAGATCTATTAGAAAGAACACAGTACAAACTATTTTTGGACTGGGGAGTTGGGGCCCCAAGAATGTATAAGAAGTAACGACTAAACATTACATTTTATCACACATTTACATATATTACTCCTTGTGTTAATATCATGCTTTTTTTTTTTAAATTATAGTCCATTTTTGATCCTTAGTTGCCCTTTAAATATTGGACACACTGGAACTGCACAAAAGATCAGTAATACCTGGTAATATTCTAGAACATGTTACACAGATTTTACCACTTCCCTATAAGGCAACTTGTTTTAATGCATAATGTAGCCCAGATTTTTTTTTTTTAACAGATCATGTGCCTATGATATCTATATTCCAGCATGTACAAGTGACACTGCTAAGAATTCAAAGGAGTTAAATTGAAGTTCTGTAGTCTATTTGTTTTCTGCTTCGACTAATTCTGCTGATGCTACATCTTTTCTTAGAATTAAAGAGATAGGTAGGAAAATGTCATACTGGATTCACAAAAATATTTAAAATCGTATAGTTGTTTTGTTTATTTAGGACACTTGCATTAGGTAATTACTGTATATCAAACCTAGTAATGACAGAACATTTATGGTCAATGTGTCAGCAATTCTATATTTGTAATTGACAAAACAATATTAAGTGAAATGCTCCACCTAATGCAATAAGAGAAGATATTTAATTAAATTTTGATTTGATGTTCCACAAAATGTTACCATTTGATGTCTGTCTGTACACATGTTTGATCGCAGGCCCGTCCTGTGATCGCAGGATGTTTATCAAACAGGGCCACAATTGCACGTGTGATCCTTTACTGTATGTATAATATGTGCATAGGGGTTTATGGTATTCAACATTTAAAGTTCATGCCCACCTTCACCACTTAATCTTAACACCAGCTAAAGCTCCCAAATACAATTTAAAATGAACTAATTTGTAATAATATATTAAAGTAAATATCCAATACAACTTACTTTAATTTGAAAGGCTTTTATTCATATTTTTCAGATTTTGTACCGATCTTTGCAGAACAATCATAGACAGACATTTAGAAGTATGGCTGCTCTGTGGATTGTATCATTTCTTCTGTATGGTCCTGCAATTATTTTTTGGGAAAATGAGTCTAATTATTATAATGGATCTGTTATCATTTGTCTCCCTGGTTTTAATGAGGTTTGGTATTTTCATTTTGGAGTCTCATGCGTTGTTTTTGCTGTTCCACTAATAAGCATTTCATTCTTTAATGTGAGTATTTACTGCAACATTAAAAGACGCAGCAGAAAGAAAATTCTACATTTCATCTCCCAATATTCTAATGGAAGTAAAAGAAATGGATGTCTAAGCATCATAACAACTGACAGTGCACTGGGTTCTCAACAACTACACAGGACAAGAGATGTTGGATCACCTTTACATAAAGAAGCAGCACTGTCACTCAGGTGTTGTTTTAGCAGCAGAACCACATCCTCCAATACCCATAATCATGATTGTACTGAGAACAAGCATACTTATGTGACTATTAGTTCCAGGGATCAAAAGGCTGCCACATTTCTTACATCTTTGGTCTGTGTATTTGTGATTTGCTGGGCCCCATACACATTTCTTGTAATTATCCGTGCTGCTTGCAATGGTTACTGTGTAGACTCTTACTGGTATGACATAACCATATGGATGTTATATATGAATTCAGCAATTAACCCCTTCCTCTATCCTTTATGCCACCAAAGTTTCAGAAAAGCTTTCCACCTAGTTTTAAAAAAGTGCTTAAAAATATGAATACCACATTAAACATGATTTTCTGAAAAGTGCATTTTCCATAAAAATATATTTGAAATACAGGAAAACATTTAATTAAATTACAAAATATAAAAACATTTTTGATTTTGAGCATGCAAATCATGAAGCTTAATGCACTGTGACGTTTATGTGTTGTAGAGTTTGCAAGTAAACAAGGATACTCATCATAGGTGCAAATAGATGCTGTTTATTGGTGCAGCTTACACTCCATGTTTCGGTTTTCGGTATTGTAATGTAAGGAAATAAACAATTAAATAACTATTTTGTCTTCTGAATTTCTATCCACCTGTTCTCTAGATACATGTTTGTTGCCATAAGTTATATGCGCACACAGTGCAAGTGAGTGTTGGGACCTGTAAAAGGAAGCAGCGAAGGAGCGAGAATGCAGGTAAGTTTCTAATGTTCATTCCAAAATCAAAAAAGAGAAAGCAAAGCAGACTGCAACACTGTCTAGCAAATATATATAACCGTCCTTTATTTAAATAAAGTAATGGGGACACAAATTAAAAAACAATTAAAAACAGCATATCTAACCCTCATGTATCAACACTAACATCACATAGACTGTAGTGTAAAATCTTATTCAGTGAGTCAACTGATCAGTCATAATACATTCTAACAAATGTATAATTATACCAGTCTAGAGGGATAGATAATGTAACCAGAGGCGTTCACCGAACGCGTTTCGCTCCGACGCCGGTGCTAGGAGCTTCTTCAGCGTAGTTCTACTGTTGCCTCCGTCGGTTTACATCCCAAGCTAGCCCCTCCCATAATCGTGCGCCTGGAGACGTCATCCGTAAGCTACGATCACGTTGCTATTGTACTTGTATAGCATGCGTGATTGTGTCTAAATCTCGTGAGAGTTCGAAGTCATAAGGGGCAGGCTTGTGATTACAATAGAAAACCTATTACCCTAATCCCAGGAAACAAGCAATAGTAACACCTTAATACAATCGCCAGAAACAAACAGTGCAATAATACCCATATATTTATAGTCATGAGAGATTAGATAACAAATTGGTCTAAATAACCATGCACAGGTAAGTTCAACTTAATTTATTATTCTGCAGTCTTCCACAGTACGGTCTGGCTGCAGATTGCACACATAACAGGTGATAACTGTCCCATACATACCAGTCCTCGCAACATATCCACCCACATTATGGGCTGCATGTTAAATGTATACTCTGTTCATGTATCCATACACAGGGAAAATAATATCCAAAAAAAGTCTAGGGGGGATCCGTTGCTGCCGGTATTCCAGTGTGCCAGTAGAGATTGTAAAGATCCATCCGGCGGAAAGTAAGGGACTATAGGAGTTCTGTAACTCTATCCAAGTAAAGTACTTACTTGATCCAGCGGATTTGTAGGGACATATCTTAACATTATTAGAAGAGTATAATTAACTAGAAAGGGAAAGTTTAAGTATAAACGTTGAATTTGGCTTAAAGGGCTGCATTTTGGAAGGGAATATGTGTGTTTGCTGCAGATTTTAAAACTCAATAATGGGAATGATGAGTTTGTAGTGAACGCTTGTTTGGGACAAAAAAAACCTTTTGTGTGTACCCAGCCCAAAGTGGTGCTAATTTTGATCCAATCAATCAGAAAGCTAACATCTGATTGGTTAGGGCAAAATTAGCACCATTTTCAATGATAAGAACTTTTATTGAATCTCTCCCGTTAAGTATGGCTGCCACAGTAATGGATAAGTAGATCAGTAGGTGTGTGTACCTGTGTCAGGTTGGGGGTTAAAAATACCAACTTTTTTGATGATTGGTCAAAAATGTTTTTTTACTTTAGTTACCCTTTAGGTATGGCTGCCACAGTAATGGATAAGTAGATCAGTAAGTGTGTGTACCTCTGTCGGGTTGGGGGTTAAAAAAACAAACTTTTTTGATGATTGGTCAAAATTTGTTTTTTTGACTTTAGTTACCCTTTAGGTATGGCTGCAACAGTAAAGGAGGTGTAGGTCAGTAGGTGTATGTAACTGTGCCACATGGGGGTTAAAAAAACAAACCTTTTTTATTATTAATCAAAATTAATTTTTTTGACTTTAGTTACCCTTTAAGTATGGCTGCCACAGTAATGGATAAGTAAATCAGTAGGTGTGTGTACCTGGGTCTGGTTGAGGGGGTATGTCTTTTTTGTGTTTACAACCATAAAACTATATTTTATTGAGGATAAATCTAAATTAGTTTTTTTGACTTTAGTTACCCTTTAAATATGTCTGCCACCGTAATGGATAAGTAGATCAGTAGGTGTGTGTCCCTGTGTCTGGTTGAGGGGGTATGTCTTTTTTGTGTTTACAACCATAAAACTATCTTTTATTGAGAATAAATCTAAATTAGTTTTTTTTTACGTTACCGTATATACTCGAGTATAAACCGACCCGAGTATAAACCGAGATACCTATTTTACCCATAAAAAGGAGTAAACCTGATTGACTCGAGTATAAACCGAGGGTAGACAATAGGACCACTACTGACTTCTGATTCTGTATTGTTTTTAGGCTTTAGTTGCCCTTTAAATGGACAGCAAAGGTCCCATACAGTAATAGCCATACTGCATTTGGCTATTACTGTATGGGAATCCTTCTATTTATTTAAAAGGCAACTAAAGCCTCATTCCTTGGAACTCCAGATGTTTAGAAACTACAACTCCCAGCATGCTTTAGTAGCTGGGAGTTATATTTTCTAAACATCTGCAGAGACATGTTATATACTTTTAAATTGATATGAAGAATGCAAAAGAGGCACAAATGATTATATATATATATATATATATATATATAACCCCACATTGACTGGTAAATATATGTCACCAAAACAAACTGTTAAATAAAAAAATAACATACTTGTCCTGCCAAGTCACCTCTGAAGGAAAGAAGCCTGAAGGATGTGATTATAGGTACATAATAGGAGTATAGGGATAATAGGAGTATCAGGAGGCACCCTCTCCCCAGGAAGCATTATGCAGAGACAGGAGACCCGGTTGCAAGAGCACAAATGAAAGTGTTCTGTTCGGCCATGCAGCGGATGTTGAAGCCCACCCAGAAGTCACGCCGCTAGTTGCGCGGCGTACATAGTGACGTCATCATGCGTGGACGAGCGTGACGCAACTCGGCATAACTAATAGGCATGACTAATAGTGTCCGTCCTAGCTTCAATTTGGAGCCCGGTACAGGGGGCAGCTGCTCTTCAGGCTGCCGGGCCAGTCAGCCACTGCAGGAAGCCCAGGAACAGGGGAGGTTTGTACCGGTGGATCTCAGGACTCGGAGAGCGAGCGGCCGCTGGATTGCTTATGTAAGTAACTGACTGACCCGAGTATAAACCGAGGTTCGGTTTTCAGGCTAATTTTAAAGCCTGAAAACCTCGGTTTATACTCGAGTATATACGGTACCCTTTAAGTATGGTTGCCACAGTAATGGATAAGTAGATTAGTAGGTGTGTATACCTGGGTCTGGTTGAGGGGGTATGTCTTTTTTGTGTTTATAACCATAAAACTAACTTTTATTGAGGATAAATCTAAATTAGTTTTTTTGACTTAAGTTACCCTTTAAATATGGCTTCCATGGGAATGGAAAGTTAGGTCAGTAGGTGGGTGTACCTGGGTCTGTGTGGGGGGTTGGGGGTATCAACATTTGTATTTATGACCATGAAAAAACTGTTTTGAAATATCCACATTTGAGGATTGTTACCATTATAGTCTATGGGAAAAAATGTCCGTAAATTCGCCGATAACGCTGTAACGCTTCCGCTGATTCCTTAGCTAGAAGATAGCACATATATATGCCCCGCACGTCTATACCAAATTTCATGTCTCTAGCTCAAAAACTCTGGGAGGAGATACGGTCCAAAAAGGCGGAAGAATAAAACGGAAGCCAAATTAAATAGTAGTTTCCATAAGGTAGTGCCAATGTAAATAAAATTTACAGCGAGAGTAAAACCTTTATAGTGCTCCAAACAATTCAAATCTGAATATACTGTAATACATAGTTACTATCGCCTTAAATGCAAAGAAGAAGATCAGGCTTTTTGCTACGTGCGCAATTTCTTCCATAATACAGTCACATCTTATTCAGAAGTGCAGATGTAGGTGCGAGTCCTTGGGTCCAGCAGAGAGAAAGCCAATAAACTGGAACAGCACTGGACATGTCAAAGCCTGTAATTGCATAAATATTATAAAAAGACATTTAGATAAAGTTCTTCATTGATCCCCCACGGAGCACATGTATTTAGAAGGAATATCCAACGTGCTTCTCTCTGTAGAAGCCGTTTCTGCATATTTCCACCCCTCATATTTTGCTTTAATTGCTCCAGACCAATGCATTTAAGACCATCAATTGACCCATTATGTGCATTCAGAAAGTGGCTGGCTACTGTAGAAAGGTTTTTACCCTCTTGTTGGTCTCTTCTAGCTAGTCTAATATGGGACAAATGTCTCGCTAGCCTTTGTTTTAATTTTTGTCCAGTCATTCCCACATATAGCATATCGCACTACATCTGTACTTCTGAATAAGATGTGACTATATTATGGAAGAAATTGCGCACGTAGCAAAAGGCCTGATCTTCTTCTTTGCATTGAAGGCGATAGTAACTATGTATTACAGTATATTCAAATTCAAATTGATTGGAGCACTATAAAGGTTTTACTCTCACTGTAAATTTTATTTACATTGGCACTAGCTTATGGAAACTACTATTTAATTATACTCTTCTAATAATGTGGAGATATGTCCCTACAAATCCGCTGGATCAAGTAAGTACTTTACTTGTATAGAGTTACAGAACTCCTATAGTCCCTTACTTTCCGCCGGATGGATCTTTACAATCTCTACTGGCACACTGGAATATCGGCAGCAACGGATTCCCCCTAGACTTTGACTATTGACTATAATAGACTTTTTTTTTATAATAGACTTTTTTTTGGATATTATTTTCCTTGTGTATAGATACATGAACAGAGTATACATTTAACATGCAGCCCATAATGTGGGTGGATATGTTGTGAGGACTGGTATGTATGGGACAGTATCACCTGTTATGTGCGCAATCTGCGGCCAGCCCGTACTGTGGAAGACTGCAGAATAATATAATTAAGTTGGACTTACCTGTGCATGGTTATTTATGACCAATTTGATATCTAATCTCTCATGACTATAAATATATGGGTATTATTGCACTGTTTGTTTCTGGGCGATTTGTATTTAAGGTGTTACTATTGCTTGTTTCCTGGGGATTAGGGTAATAGGTTTTCTATTGTAATCACAAGCCTGCCCCTTATGACGTTCGAACTCTCACGAGATTTAGACACAATCACGCATGCTATACAAGTACAATAGCAACGTGATCGTAGCTTACGGATGACGTCATCCAGGCGCACGATTATGGGAGGGGCTAGCTTGGGATGTAAACCGACGGGAGGCAACAGTAGAACTACGCTGAAGAAGCTCCTAGCACCGGCGTCGGAGCGAAACGCGTTCGGTGAACGCCTCTGGTTACATTAATCTATCCCTCTAGACTGGTATAAGTATACATTTGTTAGAATGTATTTATGACTGATCAGTTGACTCACTGAATAAGATTTTACACTACAGTCTATGTGATGTTTAGTGTTGATACATGAGGGTTAGATATGCTGTTTTTAATTGTTTTTTAATTTGTGTCCCCATTACTTTATTTAAATAAAGGACGGTTACGGTATATATATTTGCTAGACAGTGTTGCAGTCTGCTTTGCTTTCTCCTTTTTGATTTATGTCAATCTTTAATTAGACTTGCACCTGCACTAAACTCATTAGTAAATTATCAGATTCAGCCCTGATCTTTTCCTCTTTTCTAATGTTCATTCCGGTCTCCTGCTAGTTTAATTGAAGAACGAGTGGTAAGATATAGCTCCTTTACCTCCCAGTCTTCAATTAAACCGAAAGTGACATTTTTGAGTGAAGATACCCTTTAATAAGATTAATAATCTAGACTATAATACTAGATTTCTGATGGCTGCATGGATTTTGGAAAAGCCACTCATGCAGCTGTCCAAGGCAAATTTTTATCCTGTGTTGCCATATTGTTGTACATACCACACTTTTCAGATACTGCCTTACAGATTTGAATTTGCCATAAAGGAAATATTTTGCTTTATTTGTAATATGTTTACACAAAACTGCACTGAAATCTCTGTTCTGTGTCAGAGGGAGATAGGAAGTGTACTGCCTACTGCTGGATGTTCCCAGCTAAGGTGAATTATGAGAGCATAGTACCCGCAGATTAATTTCATAAATCAGTTAGCATCCACAGCAAAAGGGGGGACGAGACACAGCTTTTTGTATCTTTGTGAATGTGCTCTTTCTACTAGGTCAATGTTGTCTGGAGACTTTAGTTCCCCTTTCATTCTTTCCACATAGAAGATCAATGAAATTATCCTTTTTGTCAGTGAGCCTGCCAATCATAATTGTAATCTATTGTATGAAGTAAATATGGCTTAGAATATTCAGGTCAATCAGGACCCATTATACCTAACCTGACCAACTCGCTGCTGATCGATAAACCAGTCGGTGGTTTACTAGGTGGTAATTAAAATGGTCCCACTGATTTTTTTGTCATAACTAATCCTGTTAATTCTGAAGAATAATTTAGCCAGATCAAATTAAATATCAGCCACAGCAGTTTATTTATCCACCTGTGTTTACCAGCATTTTTCAATGTAACAAAAGAGGGTCCACAAAAAGGAAGAAAAGCTGGAGAAAAAAAAACAGTATAGAGAATATGATGTATAGAACACAGCCAACAAGTGTTTAGTGTGCAAACAAAATAAAAGTTTAAAGGCTATGTCCACCCTAAAATAAAAAAATTAATATGTGATCCCCCCTGGGCTCCTAGCCCCAACCGCATAAATTTTTTTTTTAGAAAGCCCCCCAAACTCTACTTACCTTCCCTTCTTTCCTGCGCCGCGCTCCCGGCCCTCTGCTTGTGAGGAAATGCAAGCAGAGGGGCGGGACCGGCAGCCGCGTCTGTGATTGGCTGAGCGGCAGCCAATCACGGACGTGGCTGCCGGCAGCTCACTTCCGCGTAGGAAAGCGGAGAGGTAAGTAAAACATTGGGGAGCTTTTTAAAAATAAAAAGTATGCGGTTGGGGCTGGGGGACATAGGGGAAGGGATAGCAGAAGGGGTTTAACGCTAGGGGGAGGGATAGCAGAACGGGAGGGAGAGGGAGGGAGAGGGAGGGGGAGGGAGAAGGGCTGCAGCACGCATGGCAGGAATCTCCGGGAGGCCAGGTAGCAGGCAGTGTCCTATATGGACCTGCTAGCCTCCTGGTGGTCAGTTTTTGGAACTTTGGGGGGGGACTACAGGAGAACCAGATGGAGTTGGGATGTGAGGTAAGGATTAAACTACACTACATGGTGGGGCCAGTAGTTGGGGGGATTATAGTTTTGGGGGTGGACATGCCCTTTAAGGCCGTTTAAAAAAAGTAAAGGGGAACTGTGTTTCATACAAGCACTCTTAATAGAAAAGAGTGCACTCCTACCCTGCTCCAGGATCGTGCTTGTAGCTGCAGTCTATACAAATTTACAGCAGTACAAAGGGTGGTGCTTCCTGCTGTGATTTTACCAGCACCAACAAGCCCCTGGCTTGAGCATGTCCACTTGTATCCCACTATTGGAACAGAGCTTCATCAGCTGTATCTTAAACCCCAGGGTGTTTTGTTATATTTACCAGTCAGTCTGTTCTTCTGGGCAATAGGGCATTTTCTTATATTTACAAGTCTGTGCTTTTGGGCATGGGGGCAGTGTGTGCTGCTAATTACCAACATACTGTATAAGACTATGCATTGCAAATTACTAAATGCTGGTTGTGGTGTGGCTGCCCTTTTCCAGTAAGTGGACAGCTGTGCATCTGTTTTATGTATGTGCCACATAACCATTGATATTGTCCTCAATTACCTATACAAAGAGCTTACTGGAACAGGGCAGACAAAGGCAGCATTTGTAATTCATAATGACCTCCATTTTACCAGTCTTGGCAGTTACTGCATCAGTGACTAGTTTAATTCTCTCACACTCTTTTTACCTTTTTCCATCTATACATGGTTCTCAGGTTTTTAATGGGCTTGGTTTATTTGGGGGCAGAGAAAGGGGAGTGGTCTAAAATCTGCCAGTACCCCTAATCTTATGAGAGCCTAGAGACACCCCTGGTTGTGTTAATAAAACTGTGTACAACCATCAGATTTTTGTTTTACAATTTATTTTACATTCCTGCCTCCACATGCTCCAGCAGAAGCTGATGATCTAAGAATAGAAGAGATGTTAGCTGCTTTCAAAAACCTTTGATTACATGATGATGGTCCACCATGTCCTTGTTCCAGAGCTGAAGTGAAAAAGAAAGATAAATATAGATCTCCATATACTGAACGAGAGGACAAACCAACATCTCCATCAACATCTCCACCACCTTCTATTCAGTTTGGAGCAAAATCTTTATTTAAATATCTTGTCTTCTTTACCATTCTAGTTATTATTTTGCCGTCTGCAAAATCTTTGAATGTGTAATAAATGGCCGGTCGGCCGGGTACTCACAGTACGCTTTTAGGAGGAGGCTGACAGTCCGGAAGGTGCAGGATACTGAGGCTGCTGGGAAATGTAGGCTGGATACTGGAACAAGGTTCGGCTGGGTACTGTAGGCTGTTTACTGGAACAAGGGTGCTGTTGGGAACTGTAGGCTGACTGCTGGAACAATGGTGCTGCTGGGTACTGTAGGCTGGACCAAAGGTGCTGCTGAGAACTGAAGGTTGTATGCTGGACCAAAGGTGCTGCTGGGAACTGTAGGCTGGACCAAAGGTGCTGCTGGGAACTGTAGGCTGGACCAAAGGTGCTTCTGGGAACTGTGGCTGGCAAAAGGTGCTGCTGGGGACTGAAGCTGAATGCTGGCTAGGAGTAACTGATGCAGGCAAGGTGAGACACTGAAACAGGTAAGATAGGTACTGGATACAGGCAAGGTAAGTATTGATGCAGGCAAGGTAAGTATAAGGAGCAGGATCCAAGGCAGGTAAGTACAGGAGCCAGGATGTAGCAGAATGCTACATCGGCGCACCGGGTCCAGGAGGACACCGGCTTTTAAACTTTCGCGCCGCCCGGCGTGTCGGCGGCGTGACGTCATGCCGTCGACGCCGCCCACACCGAAGTGCAGTGCGGCGCGGGACCGGAGCGCAGGTAAGTTCGTGACAGTACCCCCCCCCCTTACGGGGGGCCACAGGACCCAACGGGCCAGGTTTCCCTGGGAAAACTCCTGTGGAAAGCTTTAACTAGACGAGGAGCGTGCAAATCAGAGTGTAATCCAAGCTCTTCTTCCGGACCAAACCTTTCCAGTGGACCAAATACTGCAGAGACCTCCTCCAGAATCGAGAGTCCAAGATCTTCTCGACCTCAAACTCCTGCTGACCACCAACGGAAATCGGAACGGGAGGTAGTAAGGATGTGGAATACGATTAGAACATACTGGTTTGATGAGAGAAATATGAAACCACGTTAGGAATCCGCATGCTGAAGGAAGTTGAAGGCGAACAGCCACTGGGCCATTAATTCCAGGATAGAAAGGACCAATAAATTTGGGTCCCAGTTTGGAGGAAGGAACCCGTAGGTTAATATAGAGCAGAAGGGAGCCATACTTTATCTCCGACAGAATACGCTGGGGTTCTCTACGTCTCCTATCTGCTGCAGTTTTTTCACCAAAGCAGATTTCTGAAGGCTGATTTCCGTAGCATGCCAGATAGCGGTCATCTGGGCTGCAGAGTCATTGGCAGCAGTACTTGGTGTGAAAAGAAAATCTTGCGGAAAACATCTAGGATTTGTCCCAAAGACACAACAAAAAGGAGATTTCCCAGTAGAAGCATGAGGTGAATTGTTATGGGCAAACTCAGCCCAAGGCAGAAGGTCAGCCCAATCTCCTGGGTATAGGAAATGTCCAACGAATATTGTTCCAAGACTGGTTCGTGCGTTCAGTAGCCCCGTTGGACTTGGGTGGTAAGCCGAAGAAAATTGTAATTGATGTTCATGGCTACAAGTGCTCTCCGAATTTGGAAACAATTGAGTACCTCTGTCAGATACTATTTCAGAAGGGAGTCCATGAAAGCGGAAGATATGTGAAATAAATATTGAGCTAACTCCGTTGAAGATGGTGTTTAGGAGGGGTACAAAATGGGCCATTTTGCTGAAGCGGTCTACAGTCACCCATATAACCGTGTTTCTCTTGGAAGGCGGAAGTTCCACAATAAAGTCCATGGATAGATGGGTCCAAGGTCTGGACGGAATGGGGAGGGTTTGAAGAAGACCCAGGGGAGGGTTCTAGAAGATTTGGATTGAGCACTCTAGTACACACTTGAATAAAGTCTTTAATATCTTTCTTTCTCATTTTGGGCCACCAAAGGGAACGGGCAATAATATTAAACGTTTTGTTAACAACCGGGATGCCCCGCTTGCTTGGAAACAGTGGATGTCATGCATAGGGATAGTTTTCCGAAGAGAAACAGGAACAAGCTTTTGCCAGAAGGTGTGTCGGACGGAGCAAATCTTGTGCGGCTTGAATCTTGGAACAAATTTGAGGGATATAGAGGCCAAGATTTAGTGGTTGGGATAACAGAGCCCTTATCTTGATTAGTACAGTCGGAAGCAACAAATGATCTGGAAAGGGCATCAGCTTTTTTGTTTTTGGAACCAGGTTGGTAAGTGATAACAAAGTTGAATCGGGAAAGAATAAAGACCACCGTGCTTGACGGGATTTAACCTTTTGAGATTCTGTCGATGTTCAAGGTTCTTATGGTCGGTAAGGATGGTGATAGGTACAGAGGTGCCTTCTAATAGATGACGCCACTCCTGCAGGGCCAGTTTGATAGCAGAAGTTCCCTATTCCCAACGTCATAATTCCGTTCGTTGGGTAGAAACTTCTTGGAAAAATATGCACACGGATGGAGTTTTCCTTTTAGTGCCCTGCCTCGGGAAAGGACGGCTCCAGCCCCAAGTCTGATGCATCAACTTCGATGTAGAAGGGAAGACTAGGATTCGGATGTACTAAACTGGTGCAACAGCAAAGGCTTCCTGAGTCGTTTGAAGCCTCGAGGGCTGCAGGGTCCATGAATGAGGCTTACCACCTTTACTGATGAGGGCTAATATTGGAGAAATTATTGACGAAACCCTTAATGATGTTTCTGTAGTAATTGGCAAACCCAATGAACCTTGAATAGCTTGGGTTCCCATAGGGAGAGACCAATCTTGGACGGCTGAAACTTTAACAGGATCCATCTGGAACCCTTGCGCAGATACGATTTAGCCTAGGAAGGGTACTTGTGAACACTCAAACAGAACATTTTTCCAATTTGCATATAGGCTATTCTCTCTCATAGTATACACCTGTTTAACATGGAGGCGGTGTGAGGGCAATCATGAGAACAGATTAAAATGTCATCTAGATATACTAACTACAGAGATTCCCAACATATCCCGGAAGATGTCATTTACAAATTCTTGGAACACCCGCTGGAGCATTACAAAGGCCAAAGGCATTACGAGATACTCGTAGTGACCGTTCCTGGTGTTAAAGGCGGTCTTCACCGTCACCTTTGCGTATACGGATCAGATTGTATGCCCCCCGTAAATCCAGTTTGGTAAATATTTTAGCTCCTTTTATCTGGGTCAAACAGTTCAGAAGAAAGAGGGAGCGGGTACCGATTCTTATTGTGATTTTATTTAATCCACGGTAGTCGATGCAGGGTCGTAACCCGCCGTCTTTTTTTCCAACAAAAACCCAGCTCCAGCAGGAAGTGGAAGGTCGTATGACCCCCTAGACAAATGTTCATAATGTACTCTTTCATGGCTAGAGTTTTCTGAGGGAGACAGTGGGTATGTGCGTCCCCGAGGAGCATAGTACCAAAAAAGAAGATCGATGGGGCAATCGTAGGAACGGTGCGGTGGTAGCTTCTCAGCTCGCTTTTACAAAACACTCAGAAAAATCATGATAACCTCAGGGAGGTTTTTCTCAGATTTATTTTCACAGTAATGGTAGTCAATAGTAGAAAGGCAATTTTTGAAACAGAAGGGGCTCCCAGACTTGAGTTCATTGTGAGACCAATCAATAACGGGTGTTGTGAATCTGAGCCATGGGAGTCCGAGAATTAGGGGAGCAGAAGGGCTTGGATACAAGAAAAGATAAACGTTCCTGGTGAAATATGCCAATGCGGAATAGGACTTCGTAGGTAGATTTTGAGTGTGAATTCTGAAGCCAACGGATTATTGTCAATAGCCAGAACTCGAAGAGGTTGCTGCAAGTGAAGGAGAGGAAGCCCCATTTGTGCTGCATAGGTAGAGTCAATGAATTTCCAGCGGCACCAGAATCGACAAAGGCCTGGGAGAAAAAGTTTTACCATTACAAGTGATAGTAGCTGCAGAAAGAGTTTAATGGTTCAAATTTGGCAGGAGACTAACGTTACCTAGAAGGAGCTCCTCCTTAACTTCTAGGTCCTGAAGTTTCCCGACTTCTGGGGACAATTTTTTACAAAGTTTCCTTGCCCAGCACAATAGAGACAAAGTCCATTGGTACGTCTGCGTGACTTTTCCTCTCGGGGGATAGATGAGTGCGCCAATTTGCATCGGCTCTTCACCTGAAGATATGGCTTGCGGAAAGGTCGGAGCAGGCCTAGGAAAGGTCTTAGGAGGCTGGAACGGGCTGCAGACCTTTCTTTGCCTGCCGTTCACGAAGCGGGTATCGATCTGGATGCATATGTAACCAAGTCTTCCAATGGGAACGGTTAATTCCCTGGATACTATTTCGTCTTGAGGCGGTCAGAGAGTCCCTGCCAAAAGGCTGCAGTAAGTGCCTCTTTTTCCAAGAAGTCTCTGCAGCAAGGGTACGAAATTCAATAGCATATTGACCCACAAACGAGACCCTTGGCGGAGCTGCATCAAACGGGAGGAGGCAGCAGAGGTTCTTCCTGGAGCATCGAAGACCTTGCGGAACATACTAGGAAGTCAGTAACATTATAGACTAGAGGATCGTCTTTTTCCCATAGGGGAGAAGCCCAGGCCAGCGCATTGCCTCCACAAGGCGTGATGTACCCAACCTTAGCGCGATCCGATGCAAAATGCGATGTTGAAGTTCGAATTGGATTCGGCACTGATTAATGAATCCACGGCAGGCCTTGGGCATCACCATCAAACGTGAGGTGGAGGTATGCGGGGCTCTCTCCAAGAGATGGATCACCGGATCCGGACGTTGAAGGGGTAGCGTAGAACCCGGAGCAGAGGCATCAGCTGGGGTAGCCGGACAGCAAGGGTATCCATAAACTGGGGCCAACTGGCCCTGATGGTGTTCAAACAGTTCCATCGTTTGGACAAAGCCTGGAGAGTTTTACTCAATTCTGCCATAGCCCCCTCAGGCGTTTCCATGGCCCGATTGTACTGTAATAAATGGCCGGTCGGCCGGGTACTCACAGTACGCTTTTAGGAGAGGCTGACAGTCCGGAAGGTGCAGGATTACTGAGGCTGCTGGGACTGTAGGCTGGACCAAAGGTGCTGCTGGGAACTGAAGGCTGAATGCTGGGCTAGGAGTAACTGGATGCAGGCA
Source organism: Hymenochirus boettgeri (assembly GCA_019447015.1). Taxonomy (NCBI): domain Eukaryota; kingdom Metazoa; phylum Chordata; class Amphibia; order Anura; family Pipidae; genus Hymenochirus; species Hymenochirus boettgeri. The sequence goes on along the minus strand of CM033474.1, from coordinate 207,783,763 downwards.
AGGTGAGACACTGAACACGGTAAGATAGGTACTGGATACAGGCAAGGTAAGTATTTGGATGCAGGCAAGGTAAGTATAAGAGCAGGACCAAGGGCAGGTAAGTACAGGAGCCAGGGAGGTAGCAGATGCTACAATCGGGCACCGGGTCCAGGAGGACACCGGCTTTAAACTTTCGCGCCGCCCGTGGCGGCGGCGTGACGTCATGACGTCGACGCCGCCCACCGGAATTGCGTGCGGCGCGGACCGAGCGGCGGTAAGTTCGTGAACAGAATGAGATCACACAAATTCAGGCCTCTGTGGCCCAGGATACAAAGTGCGATCACCAAGAAAAAATCCTCCTACCTATCACAGGAGATTGCAAAGGCTGCCAACAGCCAGTCCAATTCAATTATTCCACACAGTTGATAGCATCTGTAACCCAACCCAAACCCCAGTATAATTCCCTCAAAGGAGCTATGTGATAAATTTGCTTACTTCTTTTCTGACAAGTGTCCTCTATAAGGTCTCTCATTCAGTCCCCACACCTGAGACTTATACGTCTGTTATAGTTTCAAAGACACAACCTAACACCCTTTACTGATTTTAAAGCCATTAGTAAGGAAGAGATCTCAGACATCCTCTGACACCTCCGCCATACAACCTGCGACCTGGACCCTGGACCAACTAAGCACATGCTGAAATGCCCTGACCTGCTTGAACCAGCATTTCACAAAATAGTCAATTGCTCTCTGCAGCAGGGAGGTTTCCTACCTCTCTAAAGAAGAATCATCAAGCCCCTTCTTAAAAAACATTCCATGGATCCAGATGCAATGAACAGCTACGACCTGTCTCCAACCTCCCATTCTTAGGTAAAGTTTTTGAAAAGGCTGTCTATCTGCAACTTGAAGCCAGACTCTCAGCAAACAACATCCTGACCCTCTACAATCTGGCTTTAAGAAATACCACAGCTGAGAAATGGCCCTTATCCAAATCTGCAACGATCTGCTCATGGCAAGGGACAGAGGGGAATACTCCATCCTAATCCTGTTGGATCCTCAGCAGCTTTTGATACAGTTGACCATGAAATCTTGCTCAACAGACTGCAGGAGTAATGTGGCATCAATGGCTCAGTCTTCCAGTGGTTCAGATCATTCCTGACTTACAGAACACAGAGAGTATCCCTAGGGCATGTCTATGTCCAGCCCGTGCACCTCTAAAATTGGAGTGCCACAAGGAAGGATCAACCTATCCCCTCTTCTGTTTACAATCTACATTTTGCCACTTGGTACAATTATCCAACAACATGGTACACGTGCCACTGCTATGCTGATGACACACAGTACCTTTCCTTCAAACCTGGTGGACAAGACCCCACCCCAAAAATAATTCTTGGTTGAATGACAAGTGGCTGAAACTGAATGCTGACAAAACTGAGGTCCTTGTTATCCAAAGCCCTCTCTTGGCACCAAAACAGCCCTAACAAATCAACACCAGTCAGGATTGGGATTTCAGACATAAACAGCTCCAACTTGTGCGCAGCTTCGGTGTGCTAATCGATGGGAATTGACGCTTCAGAAACCAAATCTGCCTACATTGCAAAAATCAAACATCTGATCCCCCAGGATCTTCCTGTTAGAATAAATATCCTGCACTAGTCATGCCGACCCTGATGTCTGTCTTATACTCACTAAAAAACCTTCACAGCTGTGGGAGAAGAATTGAACACACAAGTCTAACTCACTTTTTTAGTTATTACATTGGATTTTCACAAAGAGAAAAAGGGGGAGTGACCAGACAGTGTCTACAGATGATGTACTAAACCTTGAATGTGAAGATAGGATCGTTGACACACAATGTAGGAGGCAAACACCTTGAGCTCAGAACATTTGGAAACAAACATCTGCAATAACACGACATATATAAGACAAATGGAGTTAGAGAACAAAATGGCTGCTATTAGGCTAAGTGATTATAGAGAATATATAAAACCTAACAGTTCCACCCTTTTATCCCGAAGGAATAACTAAACAGAAATTATATGTAATTTATAGCAAAATTATCAGTGGAAATAGTATTCAGAGCAATTACATCATTATACATAGCAGCATGAGAAACAGTTTTATGATTAGTAGGAGCTTACAAAATGAAGAGAATATAGAAAAACATCCTGGGGCACATTGAAGACAGCAGCAACAGGGAATCAAAACATATATGAAAATTATAATTGTACCAAAAAATATTGCGCAGCTGACCCCAGGAGGGAAGCCACCAAAAAGCATATTCCATAAAGAAATTTACCATCATCTACTTTGATGTGGTTGCTAAGTTGTTGCAAATTACTGATCTGATATTTTATAGTGAGGGTATTATCAGAAAGATTAAAGGACAATTACCTCACCTTTTCCCCGATCACTGCAGCATAGTACCCAGGTGAGACTTAAAATCGCTAAGTCCTAACCCTGGGTACTTTCCTAACTCTGCACTACTTACCCAAATCTGCTTCGCCATCCACACTGTTCCACCTCTCTTTACTGTCAGTGACATTCGCAGGCAGCAATTGGAAGACACGCCTCCTTCAGAGCGTATCTTCCATTGGCTGCCTCGCTACTCTCACTGAAGCGAAAGCGAGGATGGAGCGATCGGAAGCAGATTGCGTAAGTAGTGCAGAGTTAGGAAATACCCAGGGTGAGGACTTAGCGATTTTAGTCCACCTGGGACTAGCTGCTATGAGAAGAGGACGAGGTGAGGTGAGTATGTTGTCCTTTAAAGCAGCACATACTTTAACACTTTCATCATCCTGACTATGCAACAGAATAGATATGCAATACGCACGATCTGAGAACAGCATGTCAAGATATTATAGTCAGTTACATATTGGTAAGGATAGAGCTTATATTTTTTCTTTAGCTACTACACATGCAAGATAAAGCAGTTTCTACCAGTATATTGTTAGACCTGGAATGCCCGATACTAGCACCTACAACACTTCAGTTTCAGATAGGGATGCACATTAGACTTACAATCCTCTGGCATAGTTATAAGATCCCTGCAATTACGTTTACCTGCAGAGAGGAAAGAAGAAGATTGCAAATGTGTGCTTGGCACTATCACCATATTTAATCTACTTATAGCACAAGGACCTCCAGAAATGTTAGCAGGTAAATAAGTGTACCTAACCCCACAGCCCATCCCATAACCCCCATCCCTCTGAAAAACAATGTGTACATAATTTGATATCTTTTGGTAGGTGAGATTACTTCATTTATTGCTCACAGAAACACATTTTACATCAACAGACAATAAAATGAAACAAACTTCAGCAGCAGTAACTTTTAAGTCCGAATCATAACCATATCTACAGTTCGTTCACGGAGGTCTGTGAGGTGTTCTGGAAAATTTAATCGGGTTACACCACCTTCCCTGATACTTGGGATCCAATATCTTATAATACATATAATGTCCCGAGCACTTTTTACATTTCCCAAACAACAGTCAGTTGTGTTTAGGAGCTTTTTTGAAATATACTCCCAAATGTTACCTGGGGGCAATGGAACACGGGGAGCAATAGAGCGGGAAGCTCTGTTCATTCTAATAACCTCAAAATGGAAAAACCACAAATAAGATGAAAATGAACAGGTCAGAAAAATGTATTTCATCTGGAGTTTACAATTTCCCACCAGTTTGGAATCTGGGCTCATCTTAATCTTCCTCCTCCTCGAGGGTGGTGTGCTTGTCATCGCTGAAGTCATCTAGGTGGTCATCTTGGTGGTCATCTCATTCTCCAATCAACAGATTCGGTGCGCGCTTTACTCTGGAAGCATGTATCCACAATGGATTACCTTCAACCAAGATGCTGTGCGAGTCACGGCTTCAACATCACCGGAAAACCATAGGGGGGCTCTAAAGATTTGTGTTGATGTAACGCCTTGACCAAGACCACATCACCTGTTTGAACGGTGCGTGGGGCCTATCTTTTGGGCATGTAAAAAACCGGCGGAGGCCAGTAACTACGCTGAAAAAGCTCCTAGCACCGGCATCGGAGCAAACGCGTTTGGTGAACGCCTCTGGTTGCATTAATCTATCCTCCAGACTGGTATAAGTATACCTTTGTTAGAATGTATTTATGACTGATCATTTGACTCACAAATAAGTTTTTACACTACAGTCTATGTGATGTTTAGTGTTTGATCATGAGGGTTAGATATGCTGTTTTTAATTGTTTTTTAATTTGTGTCCCCATTACTTTATTTAAATAAAGGACGGTTACGGTATATATATTTGCTAGACAGTGTTTGCAGTCTGCTTTGCTTTCTCCTTTTTGATTTATGTCAATCTTTATTAGCTTGCACCTGCACTAAACTCATTAGTAAATTATCAGATTCAGCCCTGATCTTTTCCTCTTTTCTAATGTTCATTCTCCGGTCTCCTGCTAGTTTAATTGAAGAACGAGTGGTAAGATTAGCTCCTTTACCTCCCAGTCTTCAATTAAACCGAAAGTGACATTTTTGAGTGAAGATACCCTTTAATAAGATTAATAATCAGACTATAATACTAGATTTCTGATGGCTGCATGGATTTTGGAAAAGCCACTCATGCAGCTGTCCAAGGCAAATTTTTATCCTGTGTTGCCATATTGTTGTACATACCACACCTTTTCAGATACTGCCTTACAGATTTGAATTTGCCATAAAGGAAATTTTGCTTTATTTGTAATATGTTTACACAAAACTGCACTGAAATCTCTGTTCTGGTCAGAGGAGATAGGAAGTGTACTGCCTACTGCTGGATGTTCCCAGCTAAGGTGAATTATGAGAGCATAGTACCCGCAGATTAATTTCATAAATCAGTTAGCATCCACAGCAAAAGGGGGGACGAGACACAGCTTTTTGTATCTTTGTGAATGTGCTCTTTCTACTAGGTCAATGTTGTCTGGAGACTTTAGTTCCCCTTTAATTCTTTCCACATAGAAGATCAATGAAATTATCTTTTTTGTCAGTGAGCCTGCCAATCATAATTGTAATCTATTGTATGAAGTAAATATGGCTTAGAATATTCAGGTCAATCAGGACCCATTATACCTAACCTGACCAACTCGCTGCTGATCGATAAACCAGTCGGTGGTTTACTAGGTGGTAATTAAAATGGTCCCACTGATTTTTTTGTCAAACTAATCCTGTTAATTCTGAATATATTTAGCCAGATCAAATTAAATATCAGCCACAGCAGTTTATTTACCACCTGTGTTTACCAGCATTTTTCAATGTAACAAAAGAGGGTCCACAAAAAGGAAGAAAAGCTGGAGAAAAAAAAACAGTATAGAGAATATGATGTATAGAACACAGCCAACAAGTTTTTAGTGTGCAAACAAAATAAAAGTTTAAAGGCTATGTCCACCCTAAAATAAAAAAATATATATGTGATCCCCCCTGGGCTCCTAGCCCCAACCGCATAATTTTTTTTTTTTAGAAAGCCCCCAAACTCTACTTACCTTCCCTTCTTTCCTGCGCCGCGCTCCCGGCCCGCCTCGGCTTGTGAGGAAATGCAAGCAGAGGGCGGGACCGGCAGCCGCGTCTGTGATTGGCTGAGCGGCAGCCAATCACGGACGTGGCTGCCGGCAGCTCACTTCCGCGTAGGAAAGCGGAGAGGTAAGTAAAACATTGGGGAGCTTTTTAAAAATAAAAAGTATGCGGTTGGGGCTGGGGGACATAGGGGAAGGGATAGCAAAGGGTTACGCTAGGGGGGGATAGCAGAACGGAGGGAGAGGAGGGAGAGGGAGGAGGGGGGGAGGAGAAGGGCTGCAGCACGCATGGCAGGAATCTCCGGGAGGCCAGGTGCAGCAGTGTCCTATAGGACCTGCTAGCCTCCTGGTGGCATTTTTTGGAACTTTGGGGGGGACTACAGGAGAACCAGATGGAGTTGGGATGTGAGGTAAGGATTAAACTACACTACATGGTGGGCCAGTAGTTGGGGGGATTATAGTTTTTGGGTGGACATGCCCTTTAAGGCCGTTTAAAAAAATAAGGGGAACTGTGTTTTCATACAAGCACTCTTAATAGAAAAGATGCCTCCTCCTACCCTGCTCCAGGATCGTGCTTGTAGCTGCAGTCTATACAAATTTACAGCAGTACAAAGGGTGGTGCTTCCTGCTGTGATTTTACCAGCACCACAAGCCCTGGCTTGAGCATGTCCACTTGTATCCCACTATTGGAACAGAGCTTCATCAGCTGTATCTTAAACCCAGGGGTTTTTGTTATATTTACCAGTCAGTCTGTTCTTCTGGGCAATAGGGCATTTTCTTTATTTACAAGTCTGTGCTTTTGGGCATGGGGGCAGTGTGTGCTGCTAATTACCAACATACTGTATAAGATATGCATTGCAAATTACTAATGCTGGTTGTGGTGTGGCTGCCCTTTTCCAGTAGTGGACAGCTGTGCATCTTTTTTATGTATGGCCACATAACCATTGATATTGTCCTCAATTACCTATACAAGAGCTTACTGGAACAGGGCAGACAAAGGCAGCATTTGTAATTCATAATGACCTCCATTTTACCAGTCTTGGCAGTTACTGATCAGTGACTAGTTTAATTCTCTCACACTCTTTTTACCTTTTCCTCTATACATGTTTCCAGGTTTTTAATGGGCTTGGTTTATTTGGGGGCAGAGAAAGGGGAGTGGTCTAAAATCTGCCAGTACCCCTAATCTTATGAGAGCCTAGAGACACCCCTGGTTGTGTTAATAAAACTGTGTACAACCATCAGATTTTTGTTTTACAATTTATTTTACATTCCTGCCTCCACATGCTCCAGCAGAAGCTGATGATCTAAGAATAGAAGAGATGTTAGCTGCTTTCAAAAACCTTTGATTACATGATGATGGTCCACCATGTCCTTGTTCCAGAGCTGATGAAAAGAAAGATAAATATAGATCTCCATATACTGAACGAGAGGACAAACCAACATCTCCATCAACATCTCCACCACCTTCTATTCAGTTTGGAGCAAAATCTTTATTTAAATATCTGTCTTCTTTACCATTCTAGTTATTATTTTGCCGTCTGCAAAATCTTTGAATGAGATCAGCACAAGTTCAGGCCTCTGTGGCCCAGGAATACAAAGATCTTTCTCCAGTGATGGGTTCCTTGATGTCACTGGAAAATTTCATTCTGATCAGATTTATTGGAGAGGGTGCATTTGGAAAAGTAAACCACTTTAATCAGGGATTATATATTATTGATAAGTAATTAAGTTAAAAGGGTAAGACAAATCCCAGGAGCCAGGTAGCCAATGCAACAAAGTTTATAAATGGTTTTGTAGTAAGTTCCTTGGCTACCACACTGGCTTCTAAAATTGTCAGACTTGCCTTTAATGTTTGAAAATAGCTTGGACTAAACACATCCTTTTTAATTCCAGGACTTTTTAGCAGAACCTAAAACAACAAAGAAGTTTTGTGCCATAAAGACTATGAAAGAGGAGAAAGTGTTACAGCAAGGAGTTAAACTGTAAGTTAAAAGGGAAACACAACTTAAGTTATACATGTAATGTAAATAAATTGTCACATACAAACTTGATAACACGTTATATTTATCATTGTTGATAGTATTTTATTTCCCTTAGCCGGAAACCTTTTATAAACCCTTGTCCTAACTCTATGACCACAGAATCTATTCTGGGTCTTTCTTTTTTTTGGCTATTCTGATTACACTCACCAAGAAAAAATCCTCCTACCTATCACAGGAGATTGCAAAGGCTGCCAACAGCCAGTCCAATTCAATTATTCCACACAGTTGATAGCATCTGTAACCCAACCCAAACCCCAGTATAATTCCCTCAAAGGAGCTATGTGATAAATTTGCTTACTTCTTTTCTGACAAAGTGTCCTCTATAAGGTCTCTCATTCAGTCCACAGCACCTGAGACTTATACGTCTGTTAATAGTTTCAAGAACAACCTAACACCCTTTACTGATTTTAAAGCCATTAGTAAGGAAGAGATCTCAGACATCCTCTGACACCTCCGCCATACAACCTGCGACCTGGACCCTGGACCAACTAAGCACATGCTGAAATGCCCTGACCTGCTTGAACCAGCATTTCACAAAATAGTCAATTGCTCTCTGCAAGCAGGGAGGTTTCCTACCTCTCTAAAAGAAGGAATCATCAAGCCCCTTCTTAAAAAACATTCCATGGATCCAGATGCAATGAACAGCTACAGACCTGTCTCCAACCTCCCATTCTTAGGTAAAGTTTTTGAAAAGGCTGTCTATCTGCAACTTGAAGCCAGACTCTCAGCAAACAACATCCTTGACCCTCTACAATCTGGCTTTAAGAAATACCACAGCTGAGAAATGGCCCTTATCCAAATCTGCAACGATCTGCTCATGGCAAGGGACAGAGGGGAATACTCCATCCTAATCCTGTTGGATCTCTCAGCAGCTTTTGATACAGTTGACCATGAAATCTTGCTCAACAGACTGCAGGAGTAATGTGGCATCAATGGCTCAGTCTTCCAGTGGTTCAGATCATTCCTGACTTACAGAACACAGAGAGTATCCCTAGGGCATGTCATGTCCAGCCCTGCACCTCTAAAAATTGGAGTGCCACAAGGAAGGATCAATCCTATCCCCTCTTCTGTTTACAATCTACATGTTGCCACTTGGTACAATTATCCAACAACATGGTACGACGTGCCACTGCTATGCTGATGACACACAGTACCTTTCCTTCAAACCTGGTGGAACAGACCCCACCCCAAAAATAAATTCTTGGTTGAATGACAAGTGGCTGAAACTGAATGCTGACAAAACTGAGGTCCTTGTTATCCAAAGCCAGCTCTTGGCACCAAAACAGCCCTAACCTAAATCAACACCAGTCAGGATTGGGATTTCAGACATAAACAGCTCCAACCTTGTGCGCAGCTTCGGTGTGCTAATCGATGGAGAATTGAGCTTCAGAAACCAAATCTGCCTACATTGCAAAAATCAAACATCTGATCCCCCAGAGGATCTTCCTGTTAGAATAAATATCCTGCACTAGTCATGCCGGACCCTGATGTCTGTCTTATACTCACTAAAAAACCTTCACAGCTGTGGGAGAAAGAATTGAACCACACAAGTCTAACTCACTTTTTTTAGTTATTACATTGGATTTTCACAAAGAGAAAAAGGGGGAGTGACCAGACAGTGTCTACAGATGATGTACTAAAACCTTGTAATGTGAAGATAGAGTCAGGTTGACACACAATGTAGGAGGCAAAACACCTTGAGCTCAGAACATTTGGAAACAAAACATCTGCAATAACACGACAATAATATAAGACAAAATGGAGTTAGAGAACAAAATGGCTGCTATTAGGCTAAGTGATTATAGAGAATATATAAAAACCTAACAGTTCCACCCTTTTATCCCGAAGGAATAACTAAACAGAAATTATATGTAATTTATAGCAAAATTATCAGTGGAAATAGTATTCAGAGCAATTACATCATTATACATAGCAGCATGAGAAACAGTTTTATGATTAGTAGGAAGCTTACAAAATGAAGAGAATATAGAAAAACATCCTGGGGCACATTGAAGACAGCAGCAACAGGGAATCAAAACATATATGAAAATTATAATTGTACCAAAAATATTGCGCAGCTGACCCCAGGAGGGAAGCCACCAAAAAAGCATATTCCATAAAGAAAATTTACCATCATCTACTTTGATGTGGTTGCTAAGTTGTTGCAAATTACTGATCTGATATTTTATAGTGAGGGTATTATCAGAAAGATTAAAGCAGCACATACCTTTAACACTTTTACATCCTTGACTATGCAACAGAAATAGATAGTCAATAGCAGCACGATTCTGGAGAACAGCATGTTCAAGAGTATTATAGTCAGTTAACATATTGGTAAGGATAGAGCTTGTTATATTTATTTCTTTAGCTACTACACATGCAAGATAAAGCAGTTGTCTACCAGTATATATTGTTAGACCTGGAATGCCTACGATACTAGCACCTAAAACAACAACTTCAGTTTCAGATAGGGGATGCACATTAGACTTACAATCCTCTGGCATAGTTATAAGATCCCTGCAATTACGTTTACCTGCAGAGAGGAAAGAAGAAGATTGCAAATGTGTGCTTGGCACTATCACCATATTTAATCTACTTATAGCACAAGGACCTCCAGAAATGTTAGCAGGTAAATAAGTGTACCTAACATTCCCACAGGCCATAACCCATAACCCCCATCCCTCTGAAAAAACAATGTGTACATAATTTGATATCTTTTGGTAGGTGAGATTACATTTCATGTTATTGCTCACAGAAACACATTTTACATCAACAGGACAAATAAAAATGAAACAAACTTCAGCAGCAGTAACATTTTAAGTCCGAATCATAACCATATCTACAGTTCGTTCACGGGAGGTCTGTTGAGGTGTTCTGGAAAATTTAATCGGGTTACACCACCTTCCCTGATACTTGGGATCCAATATCTTATAATACATATAATGTCCCGAGCACTTTTTACATTTCCCAAACAACAGTCAGTTGTGTTTAGGAGCTTTTTTGAAATATACTCCCAAATGTTACCTGGGGGCAATGGAACACGGGGAGCAATAGAGCGGGAAGCTCTGTTCATTCTAATAACCTCAAAATGGGAAAAACCACAGAATAAGATGAAAAATGAACAGGTCAGAAAAATGTATTTCATCTGGAGTTTACAATTTCCCACCAGTTTGGAATCTGGGCTCATCTTAATCTTCCTCCTCGAGGGTGGGTGCATTGTCATCGCTGAAGTCATCTAGGTGGTCATCTTGGTGGTCATCTCGTTCTCCAATCAACAGATTCGGTGCGCGCTTTACTCTGGAAGCATGTATCCACAATGGATTACCTTCAACCAAGATAGCTGTGCGAGTCACGGCTTCAACAGTCACCGGAAAACCATAGGGGGGCTCTAAAGATTTGTGTTGATGTAACGCCTTGACCAAGACCACATCACCTGGTTTGAACGGGTGCGTCGGAGCACTAGAAGGTAAAGGAAAAGACAAAGAAACATCACCATAGATACTATTCAATTTTTCAATCAGTTTTGCCACGTAAGCTTCCTGGATAAATTCCAGGTCACCTGTAATTAATGTCCCTGTCTTAACTGCCCAATGGTTTACCCATTAAAATTTCGAAAGGGGACAACTTGGATGTAGAATTGGGGGCCATACAAATCTCTGCTAATACAGCTGGTAAATAAATATCCCATTTGGGATCCCCTGAATACCATGGGAATTCCTTTGTTCCTTTGTCTCCAAGACATAACCCTTTAATTATTTTACAATGAAAATCACTAAAAGAACCTCCCCTAGGAAATGGATCAGTACTTTTTACACCTTCTGTCCACCCTGCCATATTATCAACAAAGGGATTGCAATAAAAAATACCACCAATACGGATCACCTAATCCTCTGGCATTTCCCAGGAAAATTCTCCAGAACTCCTGTACTAGTCTTGTTATCAGTATTTTTCCACACATTGGAAACCTGTAAACTTAGAATTAAAACACTCTAATATACTTTAAATGACTTATCATGTTTGGGTCAGACACCTTACTGTGAAACTTTCCATCCTGTAAGCAAGAAGGTTAACAATAAGCGAAAAGTAAGCAAGCTCAGCAAATTAACAAATTGTTACAAAACTGTTACACATAAAACACACAAGACATACAAGACAAATAGCAGGGTCTCTTAATGTTCCGTATAATGCTAGCTAGCAAAGAAACACAACTCGAAAGTTCTAACTTCAAATGAACCGGACCACACTGTCCGTTCTATAACTGGTTAAGCTTAACTCTTTATGTCCCCATCCCTAACTCCCTTGTTTTAAACTTCACACCGGAAGCAACTCCTAGTTAAGGAGAAAACATTAACTCTCAATGTGCAGGTCGCCGCCTGCGGGAGTATTATCTTGTAGTCCAACCACAAGTTGCGAGTCCAACCCGCAATTAGGGATCCTCTCAATCAGGGGGAAATATATCTTGTATGGCTCCCAGTTAACTCTTCCAAAGAGAAAACTAAAAATGCAGATCGCTACCTGCGGGAGTCTACCTTACTCTTTTACTCTTTAGAACACCCAGCACCAAGTTTTTATATTCCACTCAGGGAATAACTCTTTCAGAATTTAACACTTTACTCAGAAAGCAACTTAATCCAGAGAACTCGATCACAGGTCCCAGCCTGCAGGCATTCTACTTACAGACCCCGTCTGTAAGACGTGGGGCATGCGTCTGCCCTTCCAGACCCATGTTTTAAAATCTATACCAATGTGCTGATACAAGTTACAGAGCAAGCAAGACAGAACTTAAAATCAATAAGTTCAATACTTACGGTCCTCTCGGTTGTATCCCACTTCTGACACCAGTTGTTAGAATAAATATCCTGCACTAGTCACGCCGGACCCTGATGCCTGTCTTAGACTCACTAAAAGACCCTTCACAGCTGTGGGAGAAAGAATTGAACCACACATTGAATGTAGTAAAAGTCTAACTCTTTTTATTTAGTTATTACATTGGATTTTCACAAAGAGAAAAAGGGGGCGTGGCCAGACAGTGTCTACAGATGATGTACTAAAACCTTGGAATGTGAAGATAAAGTCAGGTTGACAAACAATGTAGGAGGCAAAAGACCTTGACCTCAGAACATTTGGAAACAAAACATCTGCAATAATACGACAATAATATAAGACAAAATGGAGACAAAGTGATTATAGATAATATATAAAACCTAACACTTCCAACCCTAGTTTACGCCTTCATCACATCACGGCTGGACCACTGCAATGCCCTTTATGTAGGTGTACCACAAAAAGGCCTGCACCACCTACAATTAGTGCAGAATGCTGCTACCAGACTGCTAACAAACCAGACCCGCCACTGTCACATTACACTGATCCTTTGCTCACTGCATTGGCTACCAGTACAATGGAGAATACTCAAGATTGGACTGTTGACTTTCAAATCACTGCACAATCTGAAGGACTTGCTGAAGCTGCACCACACCTCTCAGAACCTCAGATCAGCAGGTTCCATAAACTTGGTCACTCCCAGAGTGTGCCTTAAAACCTTTGGAGACAGAGCTTTCTGTCATGCTGCCCCTACCCTTTGGAACTCCCTACCACACCCAAAAGACAGCCTCTTCCATGGAGTTATTCAAATCCAGACTGAAAATCCACCTGTTTAGCCTGGCATTTACGGATTTATAGAGTTCTTCCTCTATACCACAACCCCCCTCACCATGGGGGGGCGAAGGTGGGGTGGGTGTACACCCAGCCGCGCCCCTCTGGCAAATGCTGTGGGGTGGGCGTGTCCCCCGTGGTGGGTGCAACCACCCACAGTGGGGTGGGCTTACACCCCTACCCTCTCTGGCGGCAATCTTGGCTGTTTTTGTGAACGTCTGAGGTTAACGCCAGAACTCAGTTACCGCTTATAGCTCGCTGCTATAAATAGATGCGAGCAGTAACTGATACAATCGCAGTAATTCCGATTTTGTAAAAAATGGCGGTGGAAAGTTAACGACCCTTTATATATAGGCCCCTTAAATTTAACCCACTACTGGCCCCACAGTACAGTTTAAAAAATCCTTACTTACATTCCTGCTCCTTATGGTCAAAGTCCAGGAAACTGAAGTTTAGTGACTGTCTTCCTATCCAAATGTCTCTGCCTCCTGTCTTTTCCTACGGGAGGGATGGTGACATATGCAGAGGAGCCCTTTCCCCCCCCCCCCCTCCCTTCCACCCGGTCCCTCTCTTGTAATCTCTAAACTTGCGTAAAAACTTTCAGCTATATTGTAGGGCATAACCGCCCACCCCCAACCGCTATGTTAAAGGTTTAAAAATACTGTAGATTCCAAACTATACTTACAGCTCCATGTCCAGCATTTTCTTTATTGTTGGCAGCCGCGGCTGTGATTGGCTGCCTCTCAGACAATCGCAGACCCGGCTGCCGGTCCAGCTCCCTGCTTGTAGTTCGGGCAGGCAGGGGAGCTTGACCAGAACGACGCAGGAACGAGGAGATGTAAGTAGAGTTTGCAATCGATATTTTAAGTTCTAACATAGGGGTTGGGGGTGGGACGGTATGCCCTACAATATAAATGAAGGTTTATAAGGAGGGTGGAGATGCCCTTTAAAGTTTAGGTCTTGAAGACATTTTTCTCAATTCAGAATTAAGAAAGCCAGTCAGATGACTAGCGAAACGTCTTCAAGAACTAAACTTTAAGTCCAGTTGATCTAGCTGAATACAACAGATATACGATGACCTGGATTAATCAGAACCATCACAAGTATTTCCAGATAGTCATGGGACACCCCTTTGCAGAAAGTTTGTACGCAACCTTTCAGAACGAACAACATGTCTTCTTTGCGATGGAGTTCGTAGATGGAGGAGAATTCAGATCTCTTCTTTTTTAAAGCTAGAAAGATCAGCCAAGAAAGGACCAACAACAAATGTTTTCCAGAATTCCCTGAAGTAATCTTTGTATAGTAAATTTTAGACAAAGAAATATGAACTGTCTGTTTGCGCCAAGGATGAAGCAAAGATATAGAAAAAAGATTGGTGCATTTTTTTACCTATACGATTAAATCACTCCACAACTAAAGCACATTGTACATTGAGTGGTAGACAGTTCTGGGAATGTATACATTTATAGACATTATAATACCTGGTACCCTGCTGGTTTTCTTTCTTTGCAGATTCTATGCTGCGTGTATTTTACTGAAGTACTTAGATGAGAAGAGAGTCATTCTCAAGTACATCATAATTAAAGTTATTTATACCAGGCAGAGCTGGTTAAAATGCTTTTATCTGGATTTTTATGAAATGACCATAGAATTAATTATTTCCAAGGTTCCAAGGTTCAATTGCTGAAATAAAATTATTTAATTTTTTTGTAATACAAAGACCTAAAGCCTGAGAACATATTGGTGGATAACCAAGGATATCTGAAAATTGCTGACTGCTGGTACCTAACCATTCATATATTCTAAATCATTGTGATTACTTCTCTGTATTGACTACATTAATGTTTATGTATTTGTTAAGACATGGAGTTCAACAGTTTCTCCAAGTCTGCATGTGGGACTCCTAATTATATGTCACCAGAAACCATATAGCAATTTGGATACAGGAGAACAGTAGACTTCTGGGCCCTAGGAGTGATTCTCTTTGAAATGATTACTGGCAAGGTATGTATAATGCTTTCATTAGGTGTATGTAATTTGGAATCATGATGGTTCATTAACAATTAACAGATTAACCAATCTTAGGAAAGATTGGTCTCGCAGACCCTACCTATCCAAGACATATGTCCCCTGAAGCCATAGATTTAATAAAACAAGTAAGATATTATTCTGCTGTCTGTAGTTTATAACTGGCTGTGTGTTTTGATTTCAGTAGTATAGTATAGTATAGTATTTGAGGTTGAATAAAGACATACATCTATCCAGTCCAACCCATCTAGCAATATCCTCATTTCCTGCCTAACTGTTCATCCAGAGGAAGGCAAAAAAAACCTATAAATTTATAAAGGGGAAAAAAAAATCCTTCCTGACTGTGTCAACCGGAAATTTCCCTGGATCAACTCTATGTATCAATACCAATAACTTGCAACTTTCCTTGTTTGCAGAAACTCATCCAGCTTTTTTTTTTAAACTGACCAATGAACCTGCCATAACAACGTCCACTGGAAGACAGTTCCATAGCTCACAGTGAAAAACCCTTTCTGAACTTAAAGTCTTAACCTTTTTTCTTCAAGTCTTAAGGGATGTCCACGTGTTCTCTGACATGCTCTATTGGTGAACAATGCCCCAGATAACTTATTGTATGGCCTGTTAATATATTTATACACAGTAGTCATATTTCCACGCAAGTGCCTTTTCTCCAGCGTACATAATTGTAACTTATCCAGTCTCTCTTCATGTTCAAGCTCTGCCAATCCCCTTATTAATTTAGTTGCCCTTCTCGGAACCCTTTCCATTTCAAAGATGTCCTTTTTGTACACAGGATTCCAAAACTGCACTGCATATTCCAAATGAGGCCTTACCATACCTGTGGCCCACCGAGCTGATAATTGGGCCCCTAAATAAGGCAACTAAAAGGCCAACAACCCACCAACCTGAACAGGGACCACACCAAAGTGCACAATACGGACAACTGCTGAGTCCCTGTGGGAACAAAGCCTCACAGACAGATGCCACTGCCTCACGACACTGAGAGCAACTTCCAAGCGCAAGTCAAGCCACTTAAGCAACACAAACAGACACCGCAATGTCCCCCAAAAAGAACCAAGACTCATCGCACAAAGACTCTACAAACAAATTAGACAAGTAGAAGAATCTGTGGCAATTATGTTCAAGTCATTCTGAATTGAGAAAGCCAGTCGGATGACTAGCGAAACGTCTTCAAGAACTAAACTTCAAGTCCAGTTGATCTAATTGAACAATTGAACAGATATACCATGACCTGGATGAATGAGAACCTTCACAAGCATGTCTCGTATTGATATTATTTTTATCCACACAACACTTGCACCCAAACTGGTGAACTCAGGTTTTGAAGCCAGAATTTTATCCGACCACGCCCCTTGTTGGATAGAACTGGCATGGCGGGATACACCCTCACAGCCCCGTCAGTGGAGACTAAACCCTTTCTGGCTCCAACTCATAACAGAAAACAGGGACTAATCTATAGAATGGGAAGAATTCTTCACCAGAAACGACAATACTACTGAGGTAACATCAGTGTGGGAAACATTCAAACAACATGCAAGAATAACTCTTAGCACCACTATTAACACACTAAATCAAGCATCCACACAAACTGAACACAGAGCCAACATGGCACTACAGGCAGCCCAAACAGCGTTCACAAACAACCCAAACCCAACCACTGCCTCTGCCCTCAAATTACAGTTTAGTGAAACTTACAAAATACACAAATCCAAAGCTCAAAAATCTTTATATTTCAAATCACAATCACACTTTGAGCACGGAGAAAGATGTGGTAAACTCTTGGCCTACATGGCGAACAATGAACATAAACCACCAACAGTAATAAAACTAGCCTCCCCGTCAGGACTTACCATAACCGACCCAATATTAGTCTTGCAACACCTAGTTGAATACTACACCGAACTATATACCACAACTCTACAACACACACCAGAAGAAATTTGTGACTTCCTAAGTACAGTCCACTTCCCACAGCTCCCTCCAGAGGCACGCGCCAAACTTGAAAGACAAATCTCCGAAATAGAAATTCAACAAGCTATCTCTGCAATGTCACGTCAAAAAACCACAGGCACCGATGGCCTCCCAACCGAATTCTCACATACCTCGAAACATTATCCCCTTAAACTCCTGTCATTATATAACACAATGTTCGACTCTAGGACCCTACCCCCATCCATGCAAGAAGCACTAATAATTCTAATTCCTAAACTTGACAAAGACCCCCTACTGCCCCAATCCTACAGACCCATCTCCTTACAAGTAGATTACTTGGCAAACTTCTATCACTAAGATTGAATAAACACATAACTTCAATTATACATGCCGACCAGACGGGGTTTATCCCCGGGAAAAACACCTCACTTAACACCCGCAGGCTCTATATGAACCTGGAGTCAAACCATGAAGAGACAGGCTCAAGATGTGTAATTGCACTTGATATGGCCAAAGCATTCGATTAAGTAGAATGGCCTTTTCTCTGGCAAGTTTTACGAAACTTCGGATTCGGCCCAAACTTCATAAAATGGCTCCAAATTCTATACCAACACGCCAAAGCCAAAATACTGGCAAACAACATTATATAACCCCTCTTTTCATTAACCAGAGGCACCTGCCAAGGCTGCCCCTTATCTCCCCTCCTTTATGCCATAGTTGCGGAGCCTCTTGCAATCCAGTTACGCACTCACCCGAAAATATTCGCGGACTCCAAAAAGATGACCTAAGAGAGACAATAAGCATTTACGCAGATGACATGCTGCTCTTCTTGGCTGACCAAAACACATCCCTTCAAACATCATCACAAGTGATTACAAACTACGGCAAATACTCCGGTCTCTCCATAAACTGGACCAAATCCCAAATACTACCACTCAATAGCTTCCCCCCAGAAGCCCCGTGAGGTGAGGGGCTTACCTCACCTCTGCTCAGAACCACCATAATCAAATGCTTGGGAGTGAGTGTCTCAAGACGATCGGCAGAATTTGCTGCCCTTAACATTGAACCACTTATAACATCGATAAAACTTAAGATACAGATCTGGTCTAAGCTACCCCTGGGAGTGGCCGGCCGAATTAAGCTAATTAAAATGATACTACTCCCAAAGATTTTATATATACTATTCTCCATCTTCCTACCCCTAAAACATTTTAAAATAATGGAGACAATTCTCAAATATTTCATCTGGGGCACAGGGCGCCACAAGTTAAACTGGACCACCCTCCAAAACCCCTCCGATATGGGCAGCCTAGCAGTCCCTGATCTAAGAACTTATTATCTAGCAGTGCAGTTGTCTCACTTATGCTACTGGTCACTAGAGGAACGAGACAGAGCCTACACCCTACTAGACATACCAAATATAAACACTTATCTCAGCACTTTAGATTCTATTGCAACAGGCTACAGAGGCACACACCTGAACAGTAATCCACATCCTCTCCTGGTTCAAATGCTAAAAGTTTGGGATCTAGCAAACAAAACAATGACCACGCCAATAATTAACAGAGACACACCATTATGGCACAACAAGCTATTACCAGACTATATCCTCATACCAAATGCAAAGATATGGACCAATTACAAAATAACTCGAATCCTTCACCTCACAAACAACAACACTCTTAAAAACTTTGATCAACTGAAACAGGAATTCACACTACCAAATAGCATGTTTTTCAGATACCTCCAGATACGGCATGCATTCCAGAAACAGTTCAGAAACACCTCTCCAGACTTTGTCAAAAAAAACCTTGTTTGACACGCTAAGTACCTCAATCTCCTCAAAACTGATTACAAGATTATACTACTGTCTCAGATTGCCCCTGGCAAGTACTTGCTCAACAGAAAGCAATCGGATGTGGAGCCGATAGATGGCGAGGACTGGATGGAAGCCCTAGCGGCCCACACCCTAGCCTCTCCCAAAATGTCAGATAGACTAACCCAACTATATATCCTTCATCGAACCTACCTCACCCCAGTTTGCCTTTCCCGCTACAAACCCAATCACAACCCAAGCTGCCTGAAATGCCTACTAGCACCAGGCAACTTCTACCATATGATATGGGAATGCCTCAGAGCACAAGGCTTTTGGCTAAAGATAATTAAATTCTTGCATGACCACATGGGATCCCCGGTGGAACTAGAGCCTAAAATTTGTCTTTTGTAAATTATGGAGGAAGTAATACCCAACAGGTTCCTCCGTATTTTCCTAAATGAAACCCTCTTCTATGCAAAGAAACTGATTGCCCAAACATGGATCCAACCAACCCTCCCCACACTGGCAAGCTGGAAGACAGCTATAAACACAACTCTTCCCCTCAAGAAACTGATTTATACCAACCGGGGCTGCCCTGTCAAATATGACAAAATATGGTCCAGATGGGAATCTTCCCCCCACAATGTTTAATGCTTACTAAGGTTACTAAAATAAGTATACAGTGATAATTTATATTGACAATCTCAACTGTACACCACTTACGTATAACATCTGAGTACTGAATATACGATAATATATGAAACTGTTTTCTACAAATTCCATTACCAAAGATTTAAATCCTCCCACACAGTACTGTTAAGTTTCGTGCTACCAAGTAGCGCAAAACTTAACGGTAGGGGTTTTGGATCTATAGCACAGTGCTATTTCCAAAAACATTTGGAAATAGCGCTGTCCTTCTAAAACTCACTTTAACCCAAAATATCTTCAGGTTAACGTGGGTTTTAGAAGGATTAGGGCCATATTGAATCTCCCCCCATGTGTCCTAGAAATTTTTTTTAGACCAGCAACAAAAAAATTGTTGATGCAATCAGAGGCTAGTGGATAAAAGAATGCAAAGTTTGAATGACTCATGGGCCTATTTAACCATTTTATACTGAGGTATGCCTTCTTGTCTTCTCAGGTCTTCTTATTGTATAGTATGTATTAGCGAAGATAGGTACTTGGATATGGTTTTATTAGTAGATTTATATTGTTATTGTGAAAAAATATGTAAAATGCCATGGAATAATCTTACAGAAATGGTTGAATGTTGGGTCAAAGGACACATTTTTATAAAATGCAACTTATTAAGGCACGGGTCACTTTCTGAAAAAAGATAATTTATTAAGGGACAAGAATCTTTTTGTTAAAAAGAAACTAGACACAGTGAACTATTTATAGCACAAGACACTTTCTTATCCTTCAAAATAATGCAAGTTTGCCCCAACCAATCAGATCTTTTTAATATTTGAAAGCTAAGATCTAATTGGTTGGGGCAAAATTATCACCATTTTTAAAGATAAGAGCTTTTATTGAATCACCCTGATTGTTTTTAACAATGTTGTGATTTATGTCATATTGTAGAAGTGTGGTATCCTGTTTTTATAGGAATAAAAGGACTGGGATAACAAGTTTGAAGCACTGAATACAGACTTTAATCACAATTAGTTTAAATTGGATACTATGGGGCACTATAAGCGGTGGAGCTTGTGTGGGTATTTAACAGGATGTTACAATGTTGACTGTTGCTTGAGAAAGGATCACACATTATCCGAAACATGTCATATTAAAAGTGTTTTGCAGTTTAAAAAGAAAAATATATAAAGCAATAAAAATATATTTTGCAGTTTAACTACAGGGTGAGTGTCTCCTCCTACAGGAACAACAATAACGGCAGGGAGACGCAGGCAAACCAAAGTTTGCAATTCAAAGAAAGGGAAATTTAATGAAGCAGCATTAAATTTCCTTTGAATTGCAAACTTTGGTTTGCCTGCGTCTCCCTGCCGTTATTGTTGTTCCTGTTGGATTGTTTGGCGTGTGAGTGGACACACCTCAGGGATTGATGCTACTGAACATTTTAGCCACACTAAACCAATTTTGATTATTGAGTGTCTCCTCCTATTTGAATAAAAAGTTAACAGACCATTACCTGCAAAGTGGGAGCAGGAGAGTGAGACCAGGAATACGCTACTCCCGAGGTACGATTACTGAAGTTGACACCCTCAAGGTGATATTAAGCTACAAATCCAAAACAACTAGTGGGCTGTTTTGGGGTCCAACAAGACTTTTACTTTTAAATAGGCAAAGGGTAATTATGTAGTGTTGGATTGAAAAGGCCCAGATGTTAGAACCCCCAGGAAAAGACACACTTAGGGCAGGAACAAAAAAACAATAAAGAGACAGGATGGAATATTAATGGAATATTAAGGGCTTGTGCGAAATCTTTAAGGTAAAGCAGGGCCAAGTGGGTTGGTTTAGGGGGGTAGCGATTCACCGATGTGTGAATTTTGGTCTTCGAACAGGCTGTACCATCATAGGGAAATAGTTATAGAACACTTGGGCCTTAAAATACAAAAGTCACATTGAGGAAGGTATTGCAAATGTACTGTATATCAGGACAATTACAGAGACCACTGAGCTTGGAAATCCTATAATCCACAAGCTTAAAGGGAAAAACAGAAATTAAACATCTGCTTTACAGAAGAGAATTAAAACACAAAATAACTATTTCTTGAATTAAAAATATTTACATTATGTGTAGTGAATACAGGTGTTTTATTATATAGCGGCTAGAACAGACAATATATGTGAAAATGGCAACAATCCTGGATCCCCCCAGCCCAGACTGAAAATGGGGAGCCCTCCTGCAAGGAGGAGGATATGAACCATATATTTTGTAAAGGCATTACCATCATATACACACTTGCATGGGACATCTCTGCTCCATATGGTTCTCCTGCAGTGACTGTTCAAAGTTCATGAAAGTGTAGAGCAGAAGCTGTCTGTGTATGAAAAGGTTTCTGCCCCTTAACTGTCCTCCGGGAGATACTCAGATATGCGCAGGGGAGTTCCCCCCTCCCTCCCTCCAGATCCCTGCATGCTGCACTTAGTGTACCCTAAAATAAACATGTGTCCGTAGTGTAGCCTCCCACCCATAACCGCATGGTTGATTTGAAAAAAAAAAGTAGCAGACAACTTACTTACCGTACCAGCCTTCATTCCAGCAGCTGTTTCAATAGCCGACAGCCGCGTCTGTAATTAGCTGCCTCTCAGCCAATCACAGATGGGGCTGCCGGTCTGGTCCCTAATGTCACTTCCTTCATTACAGGCAGAGGCAGCGGAAATGAAAGCTGGTAAGTAAGTTATCTCTCAATTTTTTTTTTACAAATAACACACGCGGTTAGGGTTGGGAGGGGTGAGGGGTGGACAAACCCTTTAATTCTCTCTCCATCAAACAGAAAACCCCTGTACATAAATATATATTTATATATGTACTAGCAAAAGTGTGCCCGTTGGTGCACAGTGGGTTTTTTATGTGTTAATTTTATTTAGTTTTATTTGCTGGAGTGTTAGTTACATATATTGATTAAAATATATGTGTAAGCTACCCACCACTTACAAGGCCCTCCATATTAGGGAAGTTCTATCTAAGAATGACATATTTTAAGTAATAATGCTGTTATTTTTGTAGTGTAATTATGTATTAGATACGTTTTTTCCTAATGATAACTTCCCGCGGCACTTGGAGCCTTTCCCGGTAGTTGCGTTTTCCAGGGGTAGTTTGCGGCTGGTCGCGGCTGAAAACCAGGCTCCGCCGCGAGTGTTGGGAGGCTCCGTGGGGCTTCCCGCTGCACTTGGAGCCCTTCCCGGTAGTTCCGTCTTCCAGGAGAGAGAGACAGACCAGGTGCTGTCAAGTTGTATACATACAATACTGTACACACATTAACTCTCCTCCTCCAGCTAATCCCTAGGGCTCTCAAGCAGGAACGGGCAGCGTCTCAATACCTAGCAACAGCAGGGATCGCCCACCATTTCTATAGGCAATGCCTTCTCTCCCAGTTAAACGGAACACTATTGGCTTTTACCTGGATTACGACCAATGTGGAAGGGCTTTGTTAGATGCTG